>JAYESD010000007.1:177414000-178005089 GCA_036927565.1 Tuctoria greenei | reverse complement strand
GAGGATGGTCCTAGTGTGGATCAAAAGTTATATAGGTCTATGATTGGTTCACTTCTCTATATTTGTGCATCTAGGCCCGATATCATGCTAAGTGTGTGTATGTGTGCATGCTTTCAAGCGGCACCTAAGGCTTGTCATTTGACCGCCGTTAAAAGGATCTTGAGATATCTAGTACACACACCCTCCCTAGGACTTTGGTACCCTAAAGGATCTAAGTTTAACCTCATTGGATATTCCGATGCGGACTATGCGGGGTGCAAAGTCGATAGGAAGAGCACATCGGGTACATGCCAATTCTTAGGTCGATCTCTAGTGTCTTGGTCCTCCAAGAAGCAAAACTCTATTGCTCTATCCACCGCCGAAGCGGAATATGTTGCAGCCGGAAGTTGTTGTGCACAAATTCTCTGGATGCGACAAACCCTTAGGGATTATGGGATTAACTTGCGCAACATTCCACTCTTGTGTGACAACGAGAGTGCCATCAAGATAGCCCATAATCCGGTGGAGCACTCTAGGACTAAACACATAGACATTCGACACCATTTCTTGCGAGATCACTCAATGAAAGGAGACATCGTAATTTCTCATGTGAGGACGGAACATCAACTAGCGGATATCTTCACCAAGCCTCTTGATGAGAAGCGTTTCTGTGAGCTAAGAAGTGAGCTCAACATTTTGGATTCTAGGAATGTGGCTTAAAACTCATTCCTCCCTTTTTGAGCAATTTTTGAAAAACTCTTCTCAATCATGATTTCTCTTCAAAATCCGTTTGAGAAAACTATTTCTTGAAAATTGATCATGCTTGTGTCATGTTTATCTTCAATAATATTGTTTGCATTGCTAGTTGTCCAAAAGGACAAGTGATTGGAGGGCAAAGCTCTAAAATAAAATTTTTCAGCCTAGTCGAACCGGACTAGTCCGCCCCTTGGACGGACAAGTCCAGGTCCAGACTAGTCCGCGGCTAGTCCGCATACCGGACTAGTCCGCTCTGAGGCCGGACTAGTCCGGGGGCAGACTAGTTCGTGTCTGGTCCGCTCACCGGACTAGTCCGCCCTGGCACCGGACTAGTCCGGCCCTTGGGGGCTTAAACCCCCCAGGGTCGGCCCAGACCTCTCTTCTTCCTCCCACTCGCGCCTCTCCCTCTCCCACGCTCAAGCAACCGCCTTTTTGGCGATTTTTCGCTCCATCCACCAAATCTCGATTCCAATCCGTGCATTGGAGCCCTTGGGTGTGAGGGATCGTTTCCCCGCGCTTCACCTTCGCAATCCATCGTCGATTCTCGCGGATTCAAGAAGGTATTCTAGCTTTTTCAAAAACTTTCCCCATTTTTGATTCTTTAGGTTTTTGATAGGAACACCTTCATAGATATTGCTCCATATACCCTTGTGATCATAGCCTAGGAGTATTGCGCGCTGATCCGAAGTTTTTTTGATGATTCGATTAGGGTTAGGGTTTATCCTGTGCAACCCGGACTAGTCCGGCCCCTGGCGGACAAGTCCGCCCTGCGGACTAGTCCGTCCCCGGGGCGGACAAGTCCGGTTTGCACAGAGCAAACCCTAATCCTAGTCCTCTCTCGAGACTTCTTCCACAATGCTCCCTCTCCTTGGACTCATACCTTCATCTCTGTATGCTTTTCGCAGCATGTCGAACTCGGAGCGTTCCCCTCCTTGTCCCAACCCCGAGGGGCGAACCAAAGCTCAAATTGTCGAGGCAAGAACCAAAGCTGCGCTCATAGAAGCGCAAAAGGCAAAGGAACAGAGGCGGCTGAAGGCACTCGAAGCCTCCAAAGTTGCCGCGAGCATCTACAATGAGGAAGAAGCCATAGCTCGAGCAACCGCAGAGTCCCTCAATGAGCTGAGGAAGAAGAAAAGGGAAGACAGGGAGGCTCACAACTCTAGGGCCGCTGAGGCCAATGCTCCCAAAAGGAAAAGACTCGTCACTGCCGACGAGAAGGCAAAGGGCAAGGAGCAAGCCCCGAGGGAAGAAGAGCCAAGGGTCGAGCGTGACCCTAAGAAAGGAAAGGCTCCGGCTCCAGTCGAGCCGAAGAAGAAGAAGCCCTCCATCAAGGTGCCAGCCAAGAAGGCACCCGGAGGAGTTTTGATTCGTGAACAAGGGAAAGCTCAGGCTATTGGCCCTCTGGTGATGCACAGTCCAGCACGTAATCCAAACCGTCAGCCCAACCTCTCAGCTAACACTTTCAAAGGAAAAGGAGCTGAGAAGGCCAGGAGGCTCAGAGACGAGAATGTCTATAGGTATGAGAGGTCCACCGCTGACCCTCGGTTCTGGTGTGACTTCCACTGCGATTACTATCGTCTTGTCTACATGAAGATGAAGACTCCTGTGACTGATGCCCAGTGGGTTGACTGGGACTACATGGCTCAGAAGAAGCATGCTGCATTTGATGCTGTGATCAATGCAGCGGAACGACATGGAATCAAGGATATCATGGGTTTCCAGTACGACTGGAACATTGAGGTGATTGTCCAGTTCTACACAACCGTCTACTTTCACTCCTTTGGCAATCGCCGGATGACATGGATGACAAATGGAGAGCAGTACACTGTTACATTTGAAGACTTTGCCAAGATTCTAGGATTAGAGGAACACCTTGAGCATGAGATCATCATCTCTAACCTCAAGGCCCTAGATCGAGATGCCCTTGACTTCATGTATCCAGACCATCTTCCTTATGAGGCAGGACTGGCAAGAAATATCAAGCCATTTTTCAGTGTGCTCAACCGCCTCCTTCGGAAGACCATTGCCCCGAAGGATGGAGATGCCGGAGTCATCCAGGGCAACTTGAGGCATTTGCTTGTGCTGATAGATGGGGAAGAAAGCTTCAACTTAGCTGAGTACATCTTTGATGATATCTTCAATATATCTCATACCCCCAACAGGTCTTGTGTCTATGCTCCTTATGTGATGTGCCTAATTGAGAAAGTCTCTGGAATTCCCTTCCAGAAGGATGTCTCACATAAGAGACTGCGTCCTCAGATTCCCCCACCTCTGCCTGTTCCTCCTTGTCGCAAGAATGCAGATCCTCCATCTTGTCCCGTGGCACCCCCGTCTCCGCCTCCGCCTCAATCCATGAGTGCCTTCTTCAAATGCTTCAAGGCGATCTTCACTTCTTGCCGGAAGCAAGAGATCCGCGCTCAAAGGGCACACAAGCGTCAAGAAAAATATCTTAAGGCGGTGTGCGACAAGCTGGAGGTCCCAATGTCCTCTCCGGAAGTGAGTGATGGGGAGATCACTCCCTTCCCCAACTTCACCGCCGATGAGCTCGCCCAGCTCCAAGAGGATGGAAGCTCCTCTCGGGCTGCTCCCTCGGCAAGGAACTCCGACGAAGACGACGACGACGACGCCGTCGATCATGAGGAAGACGCCGACGATTCCGAGGCCACGGAGAGTGGAAGTGGCGAAGACGAGGACTAGTTCGTAGATCTTTGTTCCCCTCCCCTTTTCTTTTCCTTTTTGGTGCCTTGATGCCAAAGGGGGAGAGTTAAGGGGGAGTTAATCGTTTGTGGATGTGTTTGTGATTTATGGACCTGTTTTGTAATATATTCCTGTTCTTGGATGTTTACATTTGTGCAAGACTTGTCAATGTCGTTTAATCTCAATATAATACTCTAATTGTCAATCCTTTGATTATATTGATGCTCTTCATGTCTTGTCACAATTGTTGAACACATCACGTAGGCACCCCACCATAACGTGTGTGGGTATGAAAAGATCCCCTTCACCTCTTTTACATGTTGCATACATTAAGGGGGAGTCATTCATACGCACACAAGTTATGAAAACCAATTTCCATACTCTTAATTGTTGAAGGACTTAATGTGTTGTCATCAATCACCAAAAAGGGGGAGATTGAAAGTGCATCTAGGTTCCCCGTGGGTTTTGGATGATTGATGACGACAATTAAGTCGCTAATGAGCTCAAGTGATCTTAGCACAGGTGTGGACTCGATCGGAGACGCAAACCCTCAAAAAGGAAAAGGAAGGAAACGGAGTCAACTCGAAGCGTGGAAACTAGGGTTTCTAGCGTGTTGAGTTAGACTAGCCGTAGAAATAGGAGGGTGCGTGTGTAAAGTGCATTGAGATCAAGTTAGGGAACTCAAAGTGTTTTAGAGGTCAAACCCCTTAAGAGAAAAGAGTGGAAAAGCAGTCTGACAGTAGGGCCGGACTAGTCCGTGCAGGTGGCCGGACTAGTCCGTCCCTGGCCGGCCAAGTCCGTTGTAGGCCGGACCAGAAGGGTCTGACTGAGATCGGACTAGTCCGTTCATGGCCGGACTAGTCCGTGTAGCAGTGAGTGGGTTTTGGGGACTAGGTCTCAAAACCACGGACTTGTCCGTTTTGGACCGGACCAAGAGGTCCTGAGTGAGAACGGACTAGTCCGCTCGTGGGGTCAGACTAGTCCCGGTTGGTGTGTTGAAAGTGGTCCTGTGGCTAAGTCTGGGAGGACCGGACTAGTCCACCCCTGGGGCCGGACTAGTCCGTGGTCCTCAGACTAGTCCGTTTTCGCGCGGAGCAAAAGGCTCTGTGTGAGATCGGACTAGTCCGGTGGTGACCGGACTAGTCCGTTGTTTAAGTGACCGTTTGAATTTGAAGTTTGGCGGGTAGTGTGACGATAGCATGTCAGCTGTCGGGGCCTGACAAGAGGTCAGTGGTCCCCTAGGCCGGACTAGTCCGGGCCTGAGGCCGGACTAGTCCGCCCTTTAGCTGAGGTCAGCAGTTTGGGCTCGGGACTCCTATAAAAAGGGGACCCCCGGCCTCATTTCAAACTCTCTCGAACCCTAGCGCCGCCACAGCCAACTTGGAGCACTCTTAAGCCTCTTTCTTGCCAACTTTCCCTCTAAAACTAATTCTTGTGTGGATTAGGGTTTAGTGAGGTGGAGAAGAGGAAGAACATCGCGCTTGTGCTCCCGGTTTGATCTCTTGCACTCATTGAGTCTTTGTGAGCTGTGTGTTGAGTGTGTTTGTGTTGTTGATCATCTTTGTGGTGTGGGAGCCTCAGATTGTGAGAAGCCCCAACGAATCTTGTATTCGCACTTTGAGATAGTGGAGAACCAAGTTAGGCCCGTGCGGTAAACTTGGTGAGGGAAGGGTTGGTGAACCCGGTCCTTTGTGGACTCCTCAACGGGGACGTAGATTCTTGTGTGGAATCGAACCTCGGGATAAAATCCTTGTGTCTCCGTGTTCTTCGTATTTTGTTCATCGCATACTTAGCTCTAAGGTTGCTAGTCTTGTCTTGTGCCCCACATTGCTTAATCTTGTTAAAACTTGACTCACTCTTGTGTTGATAGTTTCTAAACTTGTCTTAAACATATCCTCACTTCTAGCCTCGAGAAAATCCCTTTAAAACTTGCTGGAAACACTTTTTAGGGTTCTTCACGCAGGCTGACCGGACTAGTCCGCCCCCAGACCGGACTAGTCCGCCCCCTGTGATTTAATCTCGTTTTATTCAGTCATTTGCAGGTCGATTAGCCTATTCACCCCCCCTCTAGGCAACTTTCAGCCGTGCCGAAAGGCTTTTTCCGACCAACGTGCGGGCCAATGTGTGGTTCCCGCACTCACCTCCATGGATTTTTGCGAGCAAGTCACAGCCCTCCTCCCGGGTAATGCATCGCAGTAGGATGCCATTGGCGCCACGCCGGTAGAAATACCCCTCTACCAGCGTGTATCTTTTAGCCATCCGCACAATCCGTTCTGCCAGGGCATGTTCTTCGGGAAGGTAGTTGTCTTTCAAGTAGTCTCGGACCTTCGAGATCCATGCATCGGGACCTCCTTAAGCTTCTGGTTCTTGGGCGCCTAGCTGCTCGGAGCTGCTGGAGGTGCATAGGAACCTTGGCAGGCACCATGGCTGTACAGCCGCCAGGGTTGCTAGCTTCGAGGTGCTAACTTCACCCCCTTCACCCGATTCGGCAACTCGGGCGGTTGGTCGCGATAACGTCCTTGCAAAGACTCCTTCGAGCACTGGTGCCTCTGTGGAGGCCTTTGTTGACAGGTGTCATCCGCGACTGAGTTGTCAGCTCGGGGTACATGGCACAGATCCAGGACCTCGAAATCTTTCTCCAGCTTCCTAACGTGCAGCAAGTATGCTGCCAGCTAGGGGTCGTTGCGTATGGGGTATTGCGGCCAGAACTTGGTGCAGCGGAGGCACACCATATGCATGCGGTGGGGGAGGTGCAACGTACGCTTGGTGCGGAGGAGGTGTCATGTACGCCTAGTGCTGCGCGGGAGGCACCACGTACGTCTGGCACTGTGGAAGAGCGTCGTGCGCTTGGGCCCCAACACCCGACAGACTGTAGTCAGCTTCAAGGTTGCGGCGCCGCTCCCATTGTCGTTCGATGATGACCCGACAGTCCTCGCCGGCCCTGCGGCGGCGCTGCAACCTCGTCCGTAGGTCAGCCGACGAAAAACTAGTTGAGCGGCTACCGGCAGTCCGTCGGTCGACAGTAGGCATACGCGACAACGAAACAAATGTTTCCACTGCTCGTCTTCCGCCTTGCGGAGTCGCTTGGAGTGCAGCAACGACCAGATGGTCGACATCGTTTACCCACTGCTGGGTTGCCCCTTGGGGGGCTCCTGCCGTCGGTGTGTTGCAGAGCAACTCACGCGCAACAAGAAGCACACTCTCTGGGCTTGCCGCCGGTGGTGCCATCACGGCTATCACGGCATGGGTCCGCTGTGCCACATTGTGATGACCTACGGCCGGTGGTGTGGTTGTTCGGCGACGCGACGACCCAGATCTTCCCGCCCTAGAGCGGGACCCATCTCTGGGGTGGGATGAAGCTTGGTCCTCACGTGCCACCTGCTTACGGGGCTGTGGCCTGGAGGAACTAGCGTTGGAACGGGTGTTCATGAATGTGGCCTAGAGAGGGGGGAGATAGGCCTTTTTGAAATTTGTCGGAACCTGCAACACTTAACAACCAGTTTTAAACCAGAGATATCGGACTAGTCCGGTGTGTACCGACTAGGTTGATTAAGTTTGATCGATTAATTTGATTCTTTGATGTATGCAACGGAAATATGTAATCAAATGAAGTGTTGCAAGGTTATGGACTAGGGTATATCACAATTCAATCTTATATTTAATGATTCAATGCAAAGTAAGTAATAATGATTGAAACTCTAGATTATTGTGAAGAATAAGAACGATGAACATAAAACAAGACACAAGGATTTATCCCGTGGTTCGGCTCCCACAGAGGCAACCTACGTCCACGTTGAGGAGTCCACAAAAGAACCGGGTCTTCTCCAACCCCACCCTCGTCGGATCGCCACGAAATCCAATCCTCTTCCACTTATCACAAAGGGGTGAATAACCGAATTCAAAGGGGCCTTCTCACACTTTGAGGGCTCTCTTAGATTACAACACGAAATACCACCAAGAACACACTCAAAAGATTACAATGAAATCACAGGAGTGTGTTAGAGAATCAAACCAAGAGCTCAATGAGTGTTGAACGTGTCTCTCCAATGATCTAGAGTGTATCCTCAAAGGATTGATCTTTGTTGCACTTAATTTCGTGGAGAGATGTGTTTTTGAGGCTCTTGGGAGGTGTGACGGCGCTAGGGTTCGAGAGTGATTGAAGTTGGGCCATGCACCTCTATTTATAGGGGTTTCTAAAAGTGACCGTTAGGGTTTAGAAAGATCGGACTCGTCCGTGGTGGACACCAGACTAGTCCGGTGTGCTGTGTGTAGCAAATCCTAAGTGTCCCGAAATATCGGACTAGTCCGGCCAGGAGCGGACTTGTCCGATTTCGCTTCTGGAAATCTTCGGACTAGTCCGATTAACATCGGACTTGTCCGGACAGTGAAACCCTAAGTGGTTATGGGGACAAGTCCGCACTTGGAGGACTTGTCCGATTTAGGTCAGAGAGTTTTTCGGACTAGTCCATGCTAATATCGAACTTGTCCGATTTAGAACAGAACGAATATCGGACTAGTCCGGTGATGATCGGACTTGTCCAATTTTGTGTGACTTGTGAAGTGATTTGAGGACTAGTCCGCACTGAGGAGGACTAGTCCAATTCTAGTCAGAGAGATATCAGACTAGTCCGATAGATATCGGACTTGTCCGATTTTGTGCAGAGAGGATATCAGACTAGTCCAGTGACATTCGAACTAGTCTGGTCTTGTATAACTTTGTGCAATGTGTGTGTGTAGTTGTGATTCAGCTCTTGGGATGTGTTTCCTTAACACATCCATACACAATGATCTACTATTCTTCTTCCTTGAGCTCATTTCCACTTTGCTCATCATTCTCCCTTCTTTTTGGAACTCTGCTTATTTTGCTATTTAAACATGTGCTCATCTCAACAAAGAGGTTAGAATCTCATTTGCTTGTCATAAATCATCCAAAACCCACAAGGGATTCCTATATGCACTTTCAATCTCCCCCTTTTTGCTGATTGATGACAACCAATTAAGATTTCACAAGATATGATAAAAATTGATATTTTCATAAAGCATGCACATATGAGTTTAAAATACATCAAGCAATGAAAACATAATCCATATGTGCATTCTTTATGGTGGGATGCATGACTAAGTACATTGAGACAATGAGAATGACATAATTGACATTAATCAACCAAAAGCAAGCATATATGTCATTCTAGGAGCAAAATCACAGATTTCAACAATTACTTCTCAAATTGATCAAACCTTGCATCACATAACCATAATTAACTTAAGAACATAGTTAAAGATTTACAACCCGCAAAATAGTCAAAAAACATAAAAGAGATCTCTCTCCTGGCATCCTACATCTAAGGCTAAGACTCCCCCTCAATCTCTCCCCCTTTGGCATCAAGAAACCAAAAAGAAGGAGAGGAGGGTACTAAGGTCTTCACTCTTCGCTGTCAGTCCTCTCATCGTCGTCTTCGTCATCTTCATCTTCAGCCTGATGATGATGAGGAGGAGGTGCGGAGCCACTCGAGCCCCCAATGCCAAAGTAGGCAAGCTCGGAGGGGGTCAAGGGCCCGAGCTCGGTGAAGTCTGAATTGGAATCTTCAGAGATTACCGGAGACCCAATAGGTTCAATCTCCAGTTTCTGGCATATTTGCTTCACATTTGCCTTCACATACTTCATATCTTCCTTTCTTCTCTTGTTGAGCTTATGGGCCTTCACTTCAGCCTTTTTGCAGGAAGCGAAGATGGCAGCCAAGTATTTAAAGATCCCACTGGTGGATCCCCTTTGAGGGGCTGCCCTACTGGCAGGGGCAGCTCTAGCATCTTCAGTTCTTCTTGCTATTGCCTCAAGACTGGAGGGCGGCGAGGGAGTAGCCTGGACACTTGGCTTCTAAGGCATCTGAGGCCTCAAGGGTAGGTGCTCCACATCCTTGACGAATTCAATCCCGGTGACCTTCTCGATCACAAACATCAGATATGGGGCATACCCACAAGATCTGTTGGGTGTGCAGGATATGTTGACCATGTCATTTCAGATGTAGTCTGCCACATCAAACTGACGGTCCTTGCTTATCACTCTCATCAATGTCCGGAGATAACCCTGCACACTCCCGGCATCTCCATCCTTGGGAGCGATGGTCTTCCTCAAGACTCTATTGAGCACCACAAAGAACGGCTTCATGTTCTTTGTGGATGGAGGGTTGTACTTGGAGTTTGGCTCATATAGGAACTTCACCCTATCCTTCTCAATGACACCTATGTTATGGATGATTAAGCTATCACGTCCGAAGGTGTCAAGATGAAGCAGACTTGTAAAATCTTCTTGAGTGATGCTGTACTTGGATTCATGAGTCATCCAAGTAACACTTTCCTCATCTTCACTTGAGAAATGGCATGTTGCAAAGAATTGTGCTATAACCTCATCATTCCAGTTGTTCCTGAAGGCAAAGAGATCCTTCAGGCCATGCCTCTCAATAGCTTCCACCACTTCAGTGAACGGGGAGCAACCCTTCTTCTCAAAGTGTGCCCAATCAATCCATTGACTGCGCACAACCGGTGTCTTCATTGGGAGATACAAAGATTTGTAGAAATTTGCATGGAAGTTGCACCAAAATCTGTCGTCGGCAGCTTGCTTCGGTCGGCCATACCAATCAATGCTTCTAAACTTTGCTGCCGAATCACTGCCTTTCCCATTGAATTTCTCTTCAGTGGGGCCCCAGACCCCTTCCCTCGAAGCATGTAGCTTCAACGGGCCAACTGGACCCGTTGCTATTCCTTTGCGCTTGCCCTTTGTTGGGCGGGCACTTGCCGAGCTAGGGCCACCATCGGTGGTAGCCCTAGAAGCTGGCACCTTGGAGGTCGGCTTCTTCGCTAGCACTTTCCTCCGATCCTGTGGAGGGGACGGAGCTCGCTCGGAAGGTCTCTCTTGGCACTTCTTGCCAAGACTCGTCGAGGTCCGAGGTGCCACCTCGTGGTCCATCTCGGCCTCAAAGTCAGAAACTTCATTGTTTGAGCTCGACATACCCTGAGAATGAGTTGAGTAAGGCATGAATGAGAATGAATGATACAAGGCATAGGTGTGAAATGGATAGGAAGGAATTGCATTGAGGAATTGAAAAGTTAGGTTTTGAGTTCAGAAAAAATTGGACTTGTCCGGTGTACAGGCACGGACTAGTCCGGGAGACCGGACTTGTCCGTGCATGGACCGGACTAGTCCAGTATTCATCCTCAAAAACCTAAGATACTAGACAAATGGTGATTCCTAATGCACAACAAGCATAGCATAAACGTAATGCATCAAGGAGGCATGTATATAGTGAAATATGCTAGGCTATTCGATCAACAATGAAGAAATTTGGAATTTCTAGGGTTTGAGTGAAAATTACAGAAGAAATCGATTTGAACTTGGAGATGAGGGTGTTGAAGGTCGGACTTGTCCGAGAACTTCAATCCCGATGCGATGATGATCAAATTCCACCCAAACTTGCGAAGTTCTGATGGAGAAATCAAGGAATTGCCTTGGGAGCTCGAGTGTGAGAGAGAGAACGCGTGAGGCAAGAGTGAGGATGAAGGGATTAGGGTTTGGCGGCGGCTAGGGTTATGGACACAAAAAATCGGACAAGTCCGGAGATGACAGGACTAGTCTGAACTTTTTCAGAGGCTATATCGGACTAGTGTGTGGTTTGCTAGAATAGTCCGGCCTAACCGGCACTCCGCGGACTAGTCTGCATGGGCGGACTAGTCCGGGTAACCACAGACTAGTTTGTGGTCACCAGATAAGAAATTATTAGCCCATTCATATATATTTGAAGGTACATATTTAGAAAATAAGATGGCAAATCTAATCAAATAATCTTGATGAATATGATCAGTAAGCATACAACAATCAAGCAATGATCATAATTCACCAAGATCTAGTAATTGACATAGTTTCTTGGAGAAAATTCAGAGAGATGATTTTCACAATGCAAACAACATATTTTGAAGAATTCATACAGGCATGCAACATTTCAAGCCACACTCCGAGCATTAAGGATATTTAGTTCATTTCGGAGTTCGCAAAAGCGTTTTTCATCAAGTGGCTTGGTGAATATGTCGGCCAATTGCTTTTGGGTGTTAACATGGGAAATGGCTACGTCTCCTTTCATGGAATGATCTCTCAAAAAGTGATGTCTTATATCTATGTGTTTAGTTCTAGAGTGCTCAACTGGGTTGTGGGCAATTTTGATGGCACTGTCATTGTCACAAAGGAGTGGAATACGTTTCATCTTGTAACCGTAATCCCTTAGAGTTTGTCGCATCCAAAGGAGTTGTGCACAACAACTATCGGCTGCAACATACTCCGCTTCGGCTATGGATAAGGCAATGGAATTTTGTTTCTTGGAGGACCAAGAAACTAAGGATCTCCCTAGGAATTGGCATGTGCCGGAGGTACTCTTTCTATTTACTTTGCATCCAGCATAATCTGCTTGTGAGTAGCCAATGAGGTTGAATTTGGAGCCTTTTGGATACCAAAGACCAAGGTTGGGTGTATGAACTAAATATCTCAAGATCCTTTTTACGGCTGTCAAGTCACACTCCTAAGAATTGGCTTGAAATCTTGCACACAAACATACACTCGACATAATATCTGGCCTAGATGCACATAAATAGAGTAGAGATACAATCATGGAGCGATATACCTTTTAGTCGACGCTACGTCCGTATTCATTGAGATCCAAGAGGCCATTTGTTGCCATGGGAGTCTTTATAGGTTTCGTCTTGTCCATACCAAACTTCTTGAGTATGTCTTGCGTGTACTTGGTTTGGCTTATGAACGTCCCTTCCTTTTGTTGCCGCACTTGGAATCCCAAGAAGTACTTTAGTTCTCCCATCATTGAAATTTCAAACCTATCTATCATGATTTTACTAAATTCCTCACAAAAAGATTGATTAGTTGATCCAAAGATTATATCATCAACGTAAATTTGACAAATAAAAAGATCATTGTCCAAATTCTTTGTAAATAGTGTATAATCTACTTTGCCAATCTTAAAGCTATTTTTAATTAAGAAATCTCTAAGAAACTCATACCAAGCTCTAGGAGCTTGTTTGAGGCCGTAGAGAGCCTTACGCAATTTAAATACGTGGTCGGGAAACTCTTCGTCTTCAAACCCGGGGGGTTGCTCCACATACACCTCCTCCTTGATTGGTCCGTTGAGGAAGGCACTTTTCACATCCATTTGATACAGCTTGAAATCATGGTGAGTAGCATATGCAAGTAATATTCTAATGGATTCAAGTCTAGCTACGGGAGCAAAGGTCTCATCGAATTCCAAACCTTCGACTTGTGAATACCCTTTGGCCACAAGTCGTGTCTTGTTCCTTGTCACCACCCTGTGTTCATCTTGTTTGTTGTGGAAGATGTTCACATTGGGTCTTGCCACGAGTTCCCACACCTCGTTCCGCTTGAAGTTGTTCAATTCTTCTTGCATTGCCACCACCCAGTCCGGATCATTCAATGCATCATCAACCCTGCGTGGTTCCAAAAAGGATACAAACGAATAATGCTCACAAAAATTAGCTATGCGAGATTGTCGACTGTTGGAGCCGGCAGATCTCCCTACACTGCTAAAGTGATTGGGGAGTTTGAAGTTCGGTGTGGGCGCGCGAAGATTCAAGAAGGTGAATAAGAGTTTGACACAGGAGACACAAGAGTTTACGTGGTTCGGGCCGCCTGAGCGTAATACCCTACTCCACGGGTGTGTTGGTGTTGTATTAGCTTGTCACGAGTGTATCGGGTGCGTATGATCGTCTGTGAACGTCCCTGAGTGTATCGTCGGCCTGTCCTTTTATAGTACAAGGATAGGCCGTTACAAGAGCCTGGCCCGACATGTGGCCCCAGCGGTTACTGGTATTGATACACGATTAATTGCTCTTAATGATCCTGTAACGGGCTTTGACAGCACCGTTACTGGTGTTAAGATTGTCCGATTGAGTGTCCTTAATATGGTATTAATGGCACTTATCTGGGTCTTTAAGTCCTTGACTCTCCTTTGAAGATCCGGAGCCGTTACAAGGTCTTCCGGAGGTTAGAGGCTGGTAGGTCCGATGATTGGACATGTGGCGGCTCCGGAGCTTGCTGTGGGAAGCAGGTAGCTCCGGGGCTACCAGTCACGTGTCAAGTCCGGAGCTTCTCTCGGTCTGGGGTTAAGTCCGGAGGTGCCGTTTCGGTACCTGGCCCGGAGCTTCCCCCTTGTGGGCGGTAGCTCCGGTTTGGCAGTACACGTGGCGACCCAGGGATTAACCATGTTGGAGAAGCAGGTCCGGTCATGTCTGACAAGTGGGCCTCCGAGGGTCTTCAACCCAAGTAGATGGATTTCCTTTGAAATCTTTGTAACCTCAAGGGGTGTGCGGTTTTTAGGGTACTGACAGTGGCCCCCTAATGCCTTGGAAGCTCAGGGTTCCGCTCTCGTAGAGTGGGACCCAATTTTTGTATGTGAAGACCCGCTGGAACCAGCGGAGGAGACCCTAGCAGGTCCGGAGCCCATCCCGCTGTCGATGTCTATCGACAACGCCTGCTCCAGTCTGCGTCAAGTCCAACTGGCCTTCTTCCACGACAGCAAGGCTCTTGAAGAGGAGCGCCAAACCCTTAGGCGGTGGCGTAATCGGCTCCACTTCGAGACCAAGCTGGCGCAGTCGAGGCTAGCGGATGACAAGGAATGGATCAAGCGGGAGAAGATCCGCCTGGAGTACTGGGGAAAGCTGCTGGATGACAGGGAGAGCATGACTCATGCCCTCGACGCCCAATCCCAGGAGATATACAATCAAGCCAAAGCAGCCAACAGTGCGGCCGAGGAACGCCATGAAAGGCTGGAGGTCATTAACACTCCACTCATCAAGCGCCGGGAGGCACTTGAAGAGAGGGAGAAACGGATCGAGAATGAAGAGCAAAAACTCCTTGAGCTGCGGGATGATGTCTTGAGGAGGGAAGAGGAGCTTGCCGAGAAGGTAGCTCTGGCGGACAAGGGCCTCGAGGAGCGCACCAAGAAGTTGGAAGAGCGCTGCCAAGAGGAAGAGGAGAAGACCTGGGTGCGGGGGCAAGAACTCTACGAATACGAGTGTGCCCTTGTTGCCCGGGAGAAAAAAGTGGAGGCTAGGGAGAAGGACCTGGTCGATCGTCGGAACAAGATCCACCTCCGGGAGGAGGAGCTCGGAAGACTTGAGAGGCGGGTTGCTGCAAAAATTCAGCAAAACGCCAAAGAAGTTGAGCGCCTCGCCCGTGAGAATTGCGAACTGACGGCGGCCAAGAGATCCCTGGAAGAGATGAAGAGCTTGAGGACGGCGGACTCCCTACAGATTTGGGAGTTCTTGGGCAAGGCCAATTATGCGCTGACGCCGATGGGTTTCAGCCCCGTGCGCCCGAATGATCCGGAGCCGGAGCTGGACCTTGCGCTGCAGGCGTTGAGCGCAGCAGGTAGCAAGCTCTCCAAGGTGGGCGATGTCATCGCAGACCAACTGGAGGTTGAGGGGCAATCCCTGGCGAAGAACGTCGCAGAGTATGTGCTGACGTGCTACACCAGCCGGAACCCCCAATTTCCTCTGGACCCGGTGCTTGAAGGCCCCGTCGAAGGAGAAGGCGAAGCTACCCGAGCCAGCGTATCGGAGGTCGCCCAGAAAGTCGTCGAGTTCTTCCATAGGGTCTAGGACCATCTCTTTAGCTCTCACTTGTATTTTCTCTTCTTCTTCCTCAATTTTGTAATCCCTTGTCTCCAGATGTAATCTCCTGTCTCCAGATGAATGAAATCCCCAAATTTTTGCGAATTTCACTTTTTTGTCTTCAACATCTTTATCTTCACTTGACCCCCTGGTAGATGTACACAATTTGATTGTGAACATGTACCAAAAGGATATTGAGTTTTGTTGAAGACTCATTTGCTTTGAACTTGTAGCATTTAGGTCCGAAGTCTTCGATAGTGAAGGTCTCCTGAGGTTGTCGGAGCTTAGAAGCTCCGGCGTTGTCCATCGCTGGAGCTTGGTAGCTCCGGCAATAGCCTCTATCAATACCTAGAGCGTCGATAGTTAGTCCTCCGGGGTGTCGGAGCTGGGTAGTTCCGGCAGTGACCTTTGCCAACACTTGGTTTGTTGGCAGCAAGCTCCATTTACGGGGTCTTCTCACCATCTTATATTCAGCGTCGACGGCTGGCCCCCTTAGGGGAGTCAGAGCTTAGTTAGATCCGCCTTCTCTCCATCAACGTAGAGTTTATTTTTCCTGCACACTTAAGCCAAGAAAAATAGTAAAATTCGTTCCTTGTCTATAATTTCGTCGCGGCTTACGACTCTCAAGAAGATTTTAAGTTGAACGCGATTTTAAATACAACCGGATGCGTTGTCTTTTCCCTTAGATTCAATTGTCCATGGACCCGCCTTACTTCGGCCTGCCGGGGTGTAGGTAGAGTGGCGTACTTAGGGTGCTTGACCAGGCTAAGTCGATAGCACACTCCGGCCCTAGATTGGCTTGGCGGCTTTTAGGCGAGTTGACCATGAACGATATTTGAATCCAAAAGAACTGACAATGCAACTCGAATCGTATATAAACCGGTCGAACTAAAATTTCTTAAGAATTGCACGTCTCTATTATAGACAAGAAAGAGAAAAATAAAAATGTCGAGCCTGCACAAAATAAATGCACGTGGAGTCTATTTCACATGAAGATGTCTTTCATTATAGGTCCGGGGTACAGGGGAAACAAGTACACTCTTAGGGTACGGAACCAGGCTAAGTGTGTTTCATTTCTCGTTTGACCCAGGGTAGTTAGCCACACTTTTAGTCCTGAGACTGTGACAAGTGTTGCATGAGCTTTGCGGACCTTTCGGGAAAGGTCCGGCTGCTCTCCCGGAGGAACTACCCGACTCTGTACAATGACTCTATAACATACACCCCAAGTTACTCAAGACTCACCTCTGTGGTATTAAGTGTAGAACTTACGGAGGTGCTCGATGTTCCAAGGATTCGGGAGAGGTGTCCCATCCTCGGTAGCCAAGCGAACGCTTCCGGGACGGGATACTTTGATCACTCGGAAGGGCCCCTCCCAGCCGGGGGAGAGTTTGTTTAACCCTTCTCTGGATAGTATTCTCCGTAGCACCAGATCGCCTTCCTCGAGCTGTCGGTTGTGTACATGCCGCTGGTGATAACGCCGTAGAGCTTGACGATATCGGGCATTCCGAACAGCTGCTTGGCACCTTCCCTCCTCAAGGAGGTCTAGGTCTTCACGCCGGAGCTGGTCCTGCGCGGCTTCATCGAAGGTCCGGACCCGGAGTGAACCCAAGGTGATTTCCGGAGGAAGGATTGCTTCAGCTCCGTACACCAGGAAGAAGGGTGTTTCTCCAGTTGACCGGTTTTGAGATGTCCTGTTGGCCCACAAAGTAGGCGGAAGCTCTTCGATCCAGTTGGCTCCATGTTTCTTCAAGCGCTCATAGGTGCGCGTTTTTAGTCCCTTAAGGATTTCTGCATTTGCTCTCTCGGCTTGGCCATTGCTGGCTGGGTGAGCTACGGAGGCGTAGCAAACTTGTATGCCGAGGTCTTCGCAATATCCTTGGAATGCGGAGCTTGTGAATTGAGTCCCATTATCAGTGATGATCTTGTTTGGGACTCCGAATCTTCTTACAATGGATTGCAGAAAGTTGATAGCAGATTGCTTGTTGATCGTCACAACTGGAGTTGCTTCCGGCCACTTGGTGAACTTGTCAATGGCGACATACAGGAACTTGTAACCTCCGACGGCTCTTGGGAAGGGTCCCAAGATGTCCATCCCCCACACAGCGAAGGGCCATGTAGGAGGTATCATTTGTAAGGGCTGAGCCGGTGTATGAATTTGCTTTGCATGAAATTGGCATGCTTCACATTTCTTCACCAGCTCAGTGGCATCCTGGAGCGCTGTAGGCCAGTAGAAGCCATGCCGAAAGGCTTTTCCGACCAGCATGCGGGAAGATGCGTGGTTCCCACACTCGCCTCCATGGATTTCTGCGAGAAGTTCGCAGCCTTCTTCCCTTGTGATGCACCGCATTAGGATGCTGTTGGCACCGCGCCGGTAGAGATCCCCTTCTACCAGCGTGTATCTTTTAGCCAATCTGACTACCCGGTCAGTGGATACATCATCATCAGGAAGGATGTTGTCTTTCAAGTAGCTCCGAATCTCCGAGATCCATGCATCGGAGCTAGCTTGAGCTTTTGAGTCTTGCGTGCTGGGTTGCTCGGAGCTCCCGACAGCACCTACGACCCTTGATGGTTGCCATGGTAACAGGGCCATCGGGACCGTCAGCTTCGGGATGCTGATCTCACCCCCTTCGCTCAGTTCGGCAGGCTGAGCTGTGGGTTTTGACAACCTCCGGACAAAGATTCCGTCAGGAGCCGGAGCTCCGGTTGACGCTTTAGTCGAGAGTTCGTCAGCTTCAGCGTTATGGGCACGCTGAACATGGTGGAGGTCTAGGACTTCAAAGTCCTTCTGAAGCCTCTGGACTTCAAGGAGGTAAGCAGCTAGCTGGAGATTATTGCAGGAGCATTCACCCTTCACCTGCTTGATGATGAGCTGTGAATCTCCTTTGACCAGCAGTTGCTTGACACCGTATGACAGTGCCATCTTTAGTCCGTAGATGAGTGCTTCATACTCCGCCATGTTGTTGGTTGCCTTGAAGTCAAGGTGTACCATGTATTTTAACTTCTCCCCAGTCGGTGCAAGGAGAAGGATTCCAGCTCCGGCCCCCTGCTTCTGCATGGAGCCATCGAAGTAGAGGGTCCAGTGAGGCTCGGTGAAGGTTGGAGCTTGATGCTCCGTCTTCTGCTCGTTGGGGCCCCCAAGATTTGATGGAGAGGGAGTCCATTCCGCCACAAAATCTGCCAACGCTTGACTCTTGACAACTTGTCTTGAAATAAATTCAAGATCGAATTCAGCCAATTCCGCTGCCCACTTTGCAATATTCCCAGTTGAATTGGGATTATGCAAGATTGCTCGAAGTGGATAGGAGGTCATCACCGAGACTTTGTGAGCTTGGAAGTAGTGTCGAAGCTTCCTGGAGGCAATAAGAACTGCATAAAGCAGCTTATGCACCTCTAGGTATCGAGTCTTGGCATCATGTAATACTTCACTGATGAAGTATACCGGGCGTTGAATGGTCCGGACCCTCCCGGAGGGGTCCTAAGCTTCCTCTTCATTGATCCGGACCCTCTCGGAGGGGTACAGATTCTCTTCGGGGACCTCCGGGTTCTGGCTGGAGGAACCCGGAGCTTCTTCAGAAATGACCTGGACCCTCCCAGAGGGGTCTGGGTCTTCTAAAGTGACTTCTTGTGGGTTTGAGTCTGGGAGCTGGGACCCAGACTCGCTTTTAGGAACCTCCGGACCCTCCTGAAGGGGTCTGGATTCCTGAGTATGGGGTAGTTCCGGTCTCTTCGCAACCAGAACCATACTGACGACTTCGTCAGTAGCTGAAATGTAAAGCAACAAAGGCTCACCAGGGTTCGGAGCTACCAGAATTGGTAGGGTGGTGAGGAACTGTTTCAGCTCCTGGAATGCCTTCTCTGCTTCTTCGGACCATTGGAATGGTCCGGACTTCCTCAATAACCTGAAGAAGGGAAGTGCCCGTTCCGCCAGTCTTGATATGAACCGGCTGGGGGCTGCTAGACACCCAATTAACTTTTGGACGTCTTTGATGCGGGTTGGTGGCCGCATGTCTTCAATGGCTTTTATCTTCGCCGGATTAGCCTCTATGCCCCGGTGACTTACCAGGAAACCAAGAAGTTTTCCGGAGCTAACCCCAAACACGCACTTGTCCGGGTTTAGCTTTGTGCGGGTGGCCTGCATCTTGTCAAAGACAGCCTGCAATGTGTCTAAGAGGGACTCCTTGTTCTTGACCTTGACCACGATGTCATCGACGTACACTTCCACTATGTCTCTGATGAGTTCTTCAAAAGTTTTGTACATAGCTCGTACAAAAGTTGAAGCTGCATTCTTGAGACCAAATGGCATGGCTGTGTAACAGTACAATCCATCTATTGTGATGAAAGAAGTATGCTCTTCATCTTCCTTAGACATCCTAATTTGATGATACCCAGAATATGCGTCTAGGAAACACAGTAATTCACACCCGGAGGTGGAATCCACTATCTGATCTATTCTAGGTAGTGGGAATGGATCTTTTGGACATGCCTTATTTAGTGTGGTGTAGTCGATGCACATCCGAAGCTTCCCGCCGGCCTTGGGCACAACGACTGGGTTCGCCAGCCATTTTGGATGGAAGACTTCTCGGATGAATCCGGCTTCGAGTAGCTTCTTCACTTCTTGTCGGATGAAGTTTTGCCGCTCTACAGATTGCTTCCGAGGCTTTTGATGCACAGGCCGAGCATCGGGGTAGATCCTCAGATTGTGCTCAATCACTTCCCTGGGGATCCCAGGCATTTGTGACGGTTGCCAAGCAAACACGTCAACATTAACCCCTTGATAGAGTTGGGTGGAAGGCTCATAAACCAGGACCTCGCGGTTCCGGTTAAAGCCACGGGGAAATAATTGGCCATTACAGCCTCATTTCCTCCAGCTGCCAAAATAGCAGTGGAGTATATCTGAAGGAATTCGGCGGGGTTGACAGTCCCATCGAATTTTTCCGGCAGATGAGGCCGGAACTTCTGTGGCCAATTGACCATGCGCAGATGCATGGTTAGGGCTAAACAGCCTCCTCCTACTCTCTCGGGATCAGGAGTGCTTTGAGCCTCTCGTCTCTCACGAGCACGCTCAATATGGACTCGGCCGTCTCGCTGACGATATCGGCGATCAAGCTCCGACCGGAGGTCATGAGTTGAAAGCCTGGATATCGTATGGGTGCGTCGTGCCCCAGAGGGCAACGACGTCACTTGTTGTGACGCAACTCGTCTCTTGTTGTTGGAGACATGCGGACCAAGTCTACCAGACAAAGTCCGCCGCTGCGACGGGGCCCGTCCTGAAGGAGGAGGACCTTGGTTGCTGATGCGGTCGGTTGCGGCTGCAACCAAATGTTCCACATCAGCTCTCCACTGCTCCAATGCATCCCGGGATGCATCAGGAGGTGGTGGACGTTGAAGAAGAGCACGCGCTGCATGAAGTGCATGTTCCGGATTGTCATGATTCGCCGACGTCGTGATGGACGCCGGTGCACCATCGCGTTGTCCAGCTTGGTTTGCTGGAGGAGGCGGCGGTGGTGGCTGTGTGACTCCTGCTGGCGCTGAGGCTCTTGCTGGTGGGGGCATATTGGAGGGATTGCCTCCAACAGCCTGAACAGCAGGTTGACCATTGGATGATCCAGCAGCGGAGTTCACCATTCTTGAAATCTCAGGCGCCCCTACCTGGCGCGCCAACTGTCGACTGTTGGAGCCGGCAGATCTCCCTACACTGCTAAAGTGATTGGGGAGTTTGAAGTTCGGTGTGGGCGCACGGAGATTCAAGAAGGTGAATAGGAGTTTGACACAGGAGACACAAGAGTTTACGTGGTTCGGGCCGCCTGAGCGTAATACCCTACTCCACGGGTGTGTTGGTGTTGTATTAGCTTGTCACGAGTGTATCGGGTGCGTATGATCGTCCGTGAACGTCCCTGAGTGTATCGTCGGCCTGTCCTTTTATAGTACAAGGATAGGCCGTTACAAGCTAGCCTGGCCCGACATGTGGCCCCGGCGGTTACTGGTATTGATACACGATTAATTGCACTTAATGATCCTGTAACGGGCTTTGACAGCACCGTTACTGGTGTTAAGATTGTCCGATTGAGTGTCATTAATATGGTATTAATGGCACTTATCTGGGTCTTTAAGTCCTTGACTCTCCTTTGAAGATCCGGAGCCGTTACAAGGTCTTCCAGAGGTTAGAGGCTGGCAGGTTTGACGATTGGACACGTGGCGGCTCCGGAGCTTGCTGTGGGAAGCAGGTAGCTCCGGGGCTACCAGTCACGTGTCAAGTCCGGAGCTTCTCTCGGTCCGGGGTTAAGTCCGGAGGTGCCGTTTCGGTACCTGGCCCGGAGCTTCCCCCTTGTGGGCGGTAGCTCCGGTTTGACAGTACACGTGGCGACCCAGGGATTAACCATGTTGGAGAAGCAGGTCCGGTCATGTCTGACAAGTGGGCCTCCGAGGGTCTTCAACCCAAGTAGATGGCTTTCCTTTGAAATCTTTGTAACCTCAAGGGGTGTGCGGTTTTTAGGGTACCGACAGAGATCTAGTAATAACTCCCTTTTGGATGTCATCGATGATATTGTCAATTGGGTGATCCCTTTGGACTCATTGGTGTACTTTTGGGTGTGGCACTTGAGGCGTTGTATCTTCATGATCATTTTCTTCTCCCCCTAAATGGGTGTCCTCGTTCATTCGTTGATCATCTTCGTATTCTTGTGGCTGATCTTGTGTGGAAGCTCCCCCTTGATCGTTGACCTCCTCTTGTGGTTCATCTTCCTCATGCACGTGTGGAGGTGGCTCTTGTGGTCGAACTTCACCTAAAACCATTCTTTTCAATGCTTGACAAGGAGCTTGTTCTTTATCTAGCACACATGGATCAACTTGCTCCTTTTGGGAGCCATTAGTTTCATTGAAGACTACGCCACGTGCTACTTCAACAAGTCTCGAGGTCTTGTTGAAAACACGATAGGCGTAAGTGTTCGAGTCATAACGAATCAAGAAACCTTCATCAGACTTTGAAGCGAACTTTAAAGTCCTAGGCTTCTTGTTCAAGATATAACATGGAGAACCGAAAACTCGAAAATATGAAATATTTGGCTTGTTACCGGTGAGTAGCTCATAGGATGTCTTCTTGAGTAGCCAATGAAGATAAAGTCGATTTACGGCGTGTCAAGCGGTGTTAATCGCTTCTGCCCAAAATCGATCCGAGGTCTTGTACTCATCGAGCATTGTTCTTGCCATATCTATGAGTGTTCGGTTCTTTCTTTCGGCAAATCCATTTTGTTGTGGGGAGTACGGAGCTGAAAACTCGTGCTTTATGCCTTCTTCATCAAGGTACTCCTCCACTTGTGTGTTCTTGAACTCCATGCTGTTGTCGCTTCGAATGTTCTTAATTATCAATGAGAATTCGTTTTGAGCTCGCTTGAAGAACTTCTTGATTCTTCCTTGTGTTTCTGACTTATCATGCAAAAAGAAAACCCAAGTGAAGCGAGAAAAATCATCAACAACTACTAAACCATATTTTTTTACCGACGATGCTTATGTATGCAATTGGACCAAACAAGTCCATGTGAAGTAGCTCGAGCGGTCTTGTTGTAGTCATGACGTTCTTGGCGGGGTGAGGTGCTCCAACTTGCTTCCCGGCTTGGCACGCGCTACAAGGCCTGTCTTTCTCAAACACAACATCCTTTAAACCTCAAATGTGATCGCCCTTAAGGAGTTTTTGAAGGTTCCTCATACCAACATGCGCTAGCCGTCTATGCCACAACCAACCCATGTTGGTTTTTGCAATCAATCATGTGTCAAGTTCAGCTTTATCCTTGTTGAAGTCAACAAGATAGAGCTATCCCTTTAACATACCCTTGAATGCAATGAAACCATCACTCCTCCTAGCGACGGTCACACCCTCGTTAGTGAACAAGCAATTATAACCTTTGTCACGTAATTGAGATATGGACAACAGGTTATAATCTAAGGATTCAACATGTAACACATGAGAAAGTGTGTGTTTAGATGATATGGCAATTTTACCGGTACCGAGCACCTTCCCTTGACTATTATCTCCAAAATAGATGCCCTCATTTGGATCCTCATTCTCTTCATATTCAACGAACATTCTTCTTTCTCTGGTCATATGGTTGGTGCAGCCACTGTCTAACACCCATTTAGATCCACCGGAGGAATAGGCCTGCAAAAACAGTTTATGCCTTGGTTTTAGGTACCCAAGGTTGCTTGGGTCCTCAGAGGTTAGTCACAAGAGATTTTGGCACCCACACATGAGACTTGGTGTTCCCATAGCGTGGCCCAACATAATGAGCATAAATCTTTCTATAATTATTTCTCATTAAAACATGTGAGGCATCAAAAGTATTGAAAAGTAACTTCTGTTGTCTATACGCAGGACTAGTCTGGGAGGTCGGACTTGTCCGGAGAACCGGACTTGTCCGGACCCCCACCGGACTAGTCCAGCGGTCATGCATTTTGTACTTATTAATTTTTGATTTTCCAGCTTGGAAGGCTCCTCCCTTTACAAAGACATTGTTATCCCTGTTATTCTTATGGCTTCTAGCTTGTTGCTTTTCACCATGAGAGTAACCAATGCCATATTTGACATTTGGAGGTCTTGCGACCAAGTATGCACTACGTGCATATTTGATCTTATCCTTGTCAAATATGCCACTTTGGGCAGGATGCTTATCTTTTGTAGAGGTTGGCTTGTCTTTCAAACTGGTGTCAAGTTTATTACATGTACAAGTATAAGCAACCTCAGTTTTAGTGGGTTGAGAAGGTGAACTTGAAGAGGATGAAGGTTCACCTTGCTTGAGTGACTCAACTTGCAGTTCAAGGATCTTGTTAACCTTGATTAGGTCAGCAAGTTGGTTCTTGATTGCAGCAGTTGAGTCGGTTAACTCCAAGCAAGTTTCTTTGCTTGAAGCTAACTCAATCTCTAGTGAATTGCTTCGTTCCTTTTCAAGTTCTAGAAGCTTGTCAAGTTTGACATATTCCTCCTTTTGGGAGATGATCATGTCTTCTTGACGATTTATCAACCTCTTCTTCTCAACAAGTTGATCAAGTAAAAATTTCATTTTTGTGACAGTTTTCCTATCTAGTCCAACAAGCATATCCTCATTATCACTGTTGATTTCATAATCACTAGAATGGGAATGCACGGAAGGGGGTTTGATAGTTACCTTGTGTTTACCTTCCTTTGCCATAAGGTAAGTGCCATCTCCCTTCCATGCACCGAGTTTAGGGAAGAGAGTAGACTTCTTGGATGTCTTCTCGATGGCTATGCTAGCCATCTCTTCTTCTTCGGATGATGAGGACTCATCATTTGAGTCTCACTCTTTCCCTATGTGCGCTTGTTCGGCTTGCTTCTTCTTCTTGAAGAATTTCTTGGGTTGAGGCTTGGTTTCTTTGGTCTTCTTCTTGTTCTCTTCATATAGGTAATCAACTATAAAGTGGCTATACTCACCACAATTATAGCATGCCCGCCTCAACTTTGGCTTTGTTCTTTCCTTGTACTTTCCTTCGCTTGATTTAGCACCTTGTCTCTTCTTCATTATTCTCTTAAATTTCTTCATGAACAATATCATGTCTTCTTCATCTAATTCACTGCTCTCATCATCACTGTCTTCTTCTACCTGAGCTTCTCGATCTTCTTTAGATAGGGGCTTGAGGGTGGACTTCAAAGCAACCCCTTTCTTCTTTGCGAGGTGAGGTCGACAATTTCCTTGACGTGCTTAGCTTGTTTTTCCATCATCTTGAAATTGATGATTTTTCCAAGTAATTCATCCGGAGTCATTTTTTTGTATCCAAGGCTTTCTCTTATCATTGAGCATAGGGTGACGTTGCGAGGCATGAAAGCTCTAAGGATGAGCTTCACCACCTCGTGGTCATTCCACTTCTTGCTTCCATACGATCGAACCTTGTTGACGAGTGTATTTAATCGGTTGTACATATCTTGAGGTGACTTATCTTCTTCAATTGTGAATCTTCCTAATTCGCCTTCGATCATTTTGATCTTTGCTTCACGCACATGTCGGTCACCTTCATGTGCAGTTTGCAATGTGTCCCATATCTCCTTAGCAATATCGAGTCCATCCACCTTGGTGAACTCGTCCCGACTAAGCGAAGAGGTAATTACGGCCGTGGCTTGAGCATTTCGGTGAATTGTCTGCGCTTGGCTTGGTGTGAGCTCTTCGTCGTCGTCCGGGATATCTATCCCTGTGCACACAATATGCCATAAACTTGGATTGAGGGAAATTAGATGCATTTTCATATTTTGCCTCCACATTGATTAATCACTTCCATCGAAGTGTGGGGCTTTTCCAAGTGGGATAGACAAATAATGATTATTGTTGGAATTAAGACGATCATAGTTGAAAGGATATCGGGAGTAGTCGGTGTGACTACTCCCCTTCTTATTTTCTTCGATCTTCACTTTCCCTTTGGAAAATGTCTTTTTTCTTAGGAGCACCTTTAGTTCTAGCGTCTCCTCATAGTCGTCCTCGAAGTCTTGAATGGCTTCGAGGAGTTTTTCCACCTTTAGGTTCTTGTCATCATCAACATTTTCTTGGTTGTTGCTCTTGTGGATGTCCTTCATGTCCGACATGATCTTCTTCGAGCGATTAGTCTCTTTCTTGAAGATCCTGCTCTGATACCAATTGAATGTGGCCTAGAGGGGGGGTGAATAGGCCTTTCTGAAATTTGTCGGAACCTGCAACACTTAACAACCAGTTTAAAACCAGAGGTATCAGACTAGTCCGGTAAAGTGCGGACTAGTCCAGTGTGTATCGACTAGGTTGATTAAGTTTGATCGATTAATTTGATTCTTCGATGTATGCAGCAGAAATATACAATCAAATGAAGTGTTGCAAGGTTATGGACTAGGGTATACCACAATTCAATCTTATATTTAATGATTCAACATAAAGTAAGCAATAATGATTGAAACCCTAGATTATTGTGAAGAATAAGAACGATGAACACAAAACAAGACACAAGGATTTATCCCGTGGTTCGGCTCCCACAGAGGCAACCTACGTCCACGTTGAGGAGTCCACAAAAGGACCGGGTCTTCTCCAACCCTACCCTCGTCAGATCGCCACGAAGGCCAATCCTCTTCCACTTATCACAAAGGGGTGAATAACCGAATTCAAAGGGGCCTTCTCACACTTTGAGGGCTCCCTTAGATTATAACACGAAATACCACCAAGAACACACTCAAAAGATTACAATAAAATCACAGAAGTGTGTTAGAGAATCAAACCAAGAGCTCAATGAGTGTTGAACGTGCCTCCCCAATGATCTAGAGTGTATCCTCAAAGGATTGATCTTTGTTGCACTTAATTTCGTGGAGAGATGTGTTTTTGAGGCAGTTGGGAGGTGTGACTGCGCTAGGGTTCGAGAGTGATTGAAGTTGGGTCGTGCGCCTCTATTTATAGGGGTTTCTAAAAGTGATCGTTAGGGTTTAGAAAGATCGGACTAGTCCGATGTGCTGTGTGTAGCAAATCCTAAGTGTCCCGAAATATCGGACTAGTCCGACCAGGAGGAGACTTGTACGATTTTGCTTCTGGAAATCTTCGGACTAGTCCGATTGACATCGGACTTGTCCGGACAGTGAAACCCTAAGTGGTTATGGGGACCAGTCCGCACTTGAAGGACTTATCCGATTTAGGTCAGATAGTTTTTCGGACTAGTCTGTGCTAATATCGGACTTGTCCGATTTAGAACAGAACGAATATGAGACTAGTCCGGTGATGATCGGTCTTGTCCGATTTTGTGTGATTTGTGAAGTGATTTGAGGACTAGTCCGCACTAGGGAGGATTGATCCGATTCTAGTCAGAGAGATATCGGACTAGTCCGATAGATATCGGCCTTGTCCGATTTTGTGCAGAGAGGATACTGGACTAGTCCGGTGACATTCGAACTAGTCCGGTCTTGTATAACTTTGTGCAATGTGTGTGTGTGTAATTGTGATTGAGCTCTTGGGATGTGTTTCCTTAACACACTCCATACACAATGATCTACTATTCTTCTTCCTTGAGCTCATTTTCACTTTTCTCCTCATTCTCTCTTCTTTTTGACACTTTGCTTATTTTGCTATTAAAACCTGTGCTCATCTCAACGAAGAGGTTAGGATCTCATTTGCTTGTCATAAATCATCCAAAACCCACAAGAGATTACTAGATGCACTTTCAGTTCACCATACCGCTGGTGAAGATTCTTGTAGGAGAGCCTCCTACTTGGTGCGCCAAATGTCGAGGTGTCTAAACTGACACCTCCCCCGGATCTACTTGAGAGTAGTCTGTGGAGGTTCGATGTATATTCGAGGGGCTAGTCCTAACAAGATCAAGCTCAGATAATGATGAACACAAGGGATTTACGTGGTTCGGGCCGCCTGAGCGTAATACCCTACTCCACGGTGGTTTGTGTGTAGTATCGTTTGGGTCTGAGAGAGCTTGTCTGGATCCGTGACCGCTCGGTCCTTTTATAGTCCAAGGTCGAGCGGCTTACAGGTGGGGCCCAGGGACCGATTGGTGGCTCCGAGAGTAACCAAATGCAACCTAAGATTTAGGAGTAAATGCTATCCTATGACAATGATTTCAAGCGCCGCCTAGTCATGCCCTGCTGCAGGGCTACAGATAGCCCCTCATCATGGGCGGTCGTGTCTTGTCTGTCTTGTCGCGGCCTCTCATTAGTCTGTCATACATAGTAGTTCGGCTCTGACCAGTCATGACAAGACCGGCCACTGTCCTCTTAACTTATGAGTGCAAGCTCCAGCCTACCTAGGGAACGTGCGCGTCCTTCTAGCTTAGGCGCACTGAGCAAGCCTCCCTTTACTGCCGCTTCCAAGGGAAGGCCCAGACCCAGTGTTGTCTGGCATGTGGCAGTTCCCGGACCTTTCCTCACCGGGATGACCGGGTCCGGAAGGTCGGTTCCAGAACTACCGGGTTCGTGGCTGCACCGGACCTTCTCCTCACGGGAGAGGTCTGGGGCCACTGATCTAGCAAACACGCCGGATCTTTCCTCAGTAAAGCGGTGGGCCTAACGCTGCAGGCTACATGGTAGCGCTGGACTCTTCTTCGATGGGAGACACTGCTGCACCGCTTGCCGCGCGGCATCCTGGGCCCATGTCACATCTCGCTCCCGTGTGCCGTGAGGCCCAACGTGCTTTCATCCCTGTACCTAAGGGTACCCGATTCGCCAGGCACCAATTCCCCAGACACCGACAGCGGCCATGGCTATACGTTTGCTTACGAACAGTCGAACACCAAGTGCCAAGGCAACCTGGAGTACTCTCGTGTCGTGTCAACTTGCCGTGGGGCCACGAACAGTAACAGGGCTCGATCCGCCGACCGCCGTGTGGCTCCCTTCCGAACAAGACGTAAACCCTGTTTAAATGTAAAGTATTTTGAAAGTATTAGAAGAATACTACGGTTCAGCAAAGTGTAGAGTTGAGAAGATGTTTGAATGTTGCAATATTTAAGTTTTCAAAACATAATATTGATAAAATGCAAGCATTTTTGGAGTTTTCAAAACTGTAGTTTCTTGTTTCTTTATAACGTAGCTTTTGAAAACCTTTACATAACAGAACCTTAAAAGAAAGAACAAAGGTGTTGTATCACAATGGTCGAAACCATTTAAGAGCAAAAAAAAAAAAGTCCTCATGTCTTATTTGACAAAGTTGGTTCATCAATCCCTATTACATACTCGTAGATGTTATGAAGGGCCAAAAATGTATAACCACCCAAAAACCAAGATTACATGCTAATTAACTACTGACCTCGAATGGAAAGAGAAATTGAGGGGGAGTAGGGAAGCAAATTTGCAACAACAAACAACAAATAGCACGGTTCATTTTTACATCCTTCTTTCCACACTAGAGGCTGGATGAGCAAGCAGAGATTGCTCCAGGGAGTAAAGGTCAGCTTCGACAATGGTCGAATGTTTTGGAGTCTGCATCGGCAAAGGATAAGCAGTCTTCGAGGTGTACACCTCCATTCATGAACGAAGTCAATCGCCTTGCAGGCAGTAGAGCTGACGGATATTGCCCGAAGCTGCATGAACCAAAAGGAATTGCAGTTACTCAACTGAAAATAAACCACATTTTCAAGCAATGAAGGGCCAAAAAAGAAGCAGATGATATCATTTTATGCCATTTTGCTTATATAATTATCTGCTTTTCTTATAAAACATTAGTGGAAGGAGGTGCTAATTCACTAAAATGAAAAGAACTAGAAATAAACATTAACTTTATCCTTTCTGCGCTCTGCGGCTAACAAAAATCTTATGATCTCTGCCAAAACTGGAGTACGATCAGTTCCAGGTGCATACAGTGGTTGCGTGCAAGTTTTTTATTCTCATTTTTATTCCAAGGAGTGAAGAAGTCTCCTTATACTTAGTAGTTAGCACTATCAAGGTTTCTAGATGTAAACCAAAAGTATAGTTTCCACTGAAAGTGCCAGACACAATCGGATAAACTGAATACTGATAAGAAATTACCATATAACCAGTCCTTGAACTGTGCATGAAGGGTGACCGTCAATTCCCTTTTCCGAATGTCATCAAGCTGCAACTCCCTAACAGTTTTTTGAATATCTTCCAAAGCAGAATTCTGAAAATGGCATATTCAAATGCAGAGGTGTGAGAAAATGGTCTATATCATCAGTGTGTTGCGACTTAGTTGAAGAGTTTTTTTTTTACAATTCTTATCCACCTTTAATCAGGACAGTTGGATAGGCATTGAACTAGTGCGAAACAATAAATGACATGGACAGGAATTTCCCTCAATTCCTCTTTTTTTGCCACAAACTGTGATTGAGATATTAAATATCACATGACAATGTACTATTGCAAATAAGATGCAACGGAGTTGTGGAATGGAAGCTATGAAGAAGCTGATGTATTTTACACTCGTATAAAAACACACATACACATTGTATAAAATAGACAGATTAGCACAAAGTTAATATTTATATAAAAATTCTGAGAAGCCATTAGGACATTTACTTACGCGTACAGCCTATGAGACAGATTATAATATTGTCTACCACCCATTGCATGTAATCACTTCGCGTACCTTTTTTCTCTGGGATGCCTCGTAGATTTCAGGCAGTGGAAAAGGATTGTTTTTTGAAGGCTCTAGCACTTCAGCCTCAGAACAACTAGGAATCTGCAGAAGAAAAATCACGTTGCATCATTTAATTATTTTTCAATCAAAAATACTGCAGTAAAATACATAAGGATCGATCCTTCATCAGTCGTCACTCTAATGCAGTGTTCTAGCTGAAATCATTAATGTTAATTATGCAAACTGATATTTTGAGTCAACAGGAGTTTTTGTACCAGTACTAGTGCAGCTTAAGTTTTCTCAGAATGACATCAGCATCAGTAAAAGATGAACAAGGTTAGAATATCCCAAAACACAGACCCAATATCCCGTCAAAAATAGTGACATTGAGATGAATAGACATAAGGTGGCAGGCTGATTGAATATACAACAACAACAACAACAACCAAGCCTTTATCCCAAACAAATTTGGGTCGGCTAGAAATGAAACCCAACAATTTTGAAAAAAATTAATAGAAAATAAGATGAAAAATATAATAATAATAATAAAATACAAATAAAATAAGATTCTACATTTTATTTTTTTCAAAAATGGGTTAATAAGAAAGAAGATAAGAGTAACAAAATACGAATAAACTAAGATTTTGACACATGAATTGCTAATTTCCATGCAGTCCTATCATGAGCCAAATCTCTAGGTATATCTCACTCTAAGTCTTGTTTCACCGCCTCCTGCCATGTCAACTTTGGTCGACATCTACTCCTAAAATTTTCTCTACTCTTTATAATCCTACTGTTAACCGGTGCTTCTGGAGGTCTCCGCTGGATTGAATATATGGATATCTTTTTTTGTATTCATGCTGGTTTACAAATTTAAAACTTAAAAGTCAAAGTATAGTTGACATACCAAAAAATTAGCGAAAAGATCAGGATCTAGACAAGTAGCAGATTCAGCTTTAACATCAGAAACCCCTGCAGGATGGGATAATGAATCGTGTGGATCAACAACTCCCAGTACAAAAGGTTGGTCCCATTTGTTGACAGTGGGATGGACACCAACTTGCATCAAATGCTCCAGTAGTTGTGGATAGTGAGTATTGAACGGAGCAACCTGTTCATATTAGAAAGCAAATTTTCCATAAAAATGATAAATATCAACTCGCATCAGATTAATAAGTTCAATACTTCCCTTCACACCCGTTTGCATTTATATTTCTATGTACCATAAGTAGTGAATATTATGCCAAATCATTATGTTTGAGCCGTGCATTTAGAGATACGTAAAAAATTGGGAAACCAGTATTTGTAGCACCCACAAAACTACCACCACAACTGAAAACAGAAGGAAAAGAGGTAACGGAAGCTAACCTGTAATTTATGGTTGTCCCCCAAGACAAGAGGTTGGTGATTTACTCCCAAGTAGAAGATGCACTCGCGGCAATTCGCAATAGAAATTCGTTTTGCAGCTGCAATGATGTGCACTCTTTCACAATGCTCCACCTTTACTACCTGACAGCATAAAGCATTCAAAGTATACTTTTCAAACATAGCTGGCAACTTATAAGCAGCAATATGTCACTTAATATCTAGTTATGGCAACCCTGGAGCAAGCTTATGCACACAGTACTTAATATCTAGAGGCATGTTTGGTTTGTTGCCAATGGTTACCTTACCAAAATTTGGTAGTTGACCGTGTTGGATTGAAGCCAAAGTTTGGCAAGCCAATGGACACATGTGGTGAGCTAGTTCATTTTCCTTACCAATGTTGGCAAAAACTTGGGTGGCCAAATTCTCCACCAAAATTTGGCAAGCTAATGATTTAGAAAGGTGAGCAATGTTTAAAAACCAAACAGGCCCCTAGTTATTTCCCTTAGTTGATAGGAATGTGCATGTCATCTATTTATTTGTAGACACAAGCTAACAGTCTCTCATTTCCTCTAAAATCCATTGCAAGACTATGGCTACCAAGTAAATACTATCCACTGCAGACTCAACACTCAAGAATAATAGAATTTGCAAATTGCAACTCCTAGACAATCAGAACTCGCAATTTTTGTTGCATTTCGTTTACAGTAACCTGTCATTGACAAGTTATATATCATTCGCGGTTAGGAGTACCAACAAATACCAAATACATTTCATGATATCAGAAAGAGAAAAGACTCTTTCTACACAAAAGATATTAATTACAAGAAAAATAGAGATACATATCATTGTATCCATAAGAACAGGAATAGGTGGAAGGGAGAATGAATGCATACCTTACCAACAGCACCAAGAACAACTGTAGCATCAGAACATCCATACACAGTAGCATAGTTCACAGGTGCCAATATGTAGATCACAGAATCATGGCAGTTCAAAATCTACAATGAAAAAAACTGTAACTTGTCTAGACAATATTGCAAAGGTAGAATCCCAGTCCTGAGATTTTGTTATTCCAATCATATAAAATCTAAATATATTAAAATTTATAACATATAGAGTGACCTGAACTACGAAGTGTCAACTATGACATGAGATTATATGTTGATTCTCTTTCTGGATCAGATTATTGGCACACACATTCCCTTCCAGTTTTAACATTCTATGCATCCAAATAAGGATACTTGGGATTATGCCTCTTAGATTATGTTAAAAGGGTGATAACAGTACAGTATGAATGCATTAACAAAACCATTCTTCCAAGTTTTGTACACCGCTTTGCGTCAAAAAAGTTTTGTACACCGCCTAAATAAACACCTCATGCCAACTATTAAACACTTATTACCATCCATTTTCATTCACTTGTCATCATAGCATGCACTCAGATTCATCACCCGATAAACATTTTAAATGGTTGTCAAAGGTACTTTCATGTAATTACGTATATGTTAATGTTTCCGTTTCTCATTATATCATAAAAAAGATAATGCTCAAAGGTGTGCATGGGGTCATGCCAGTGAATAAATAACACACGAATAGAATAAAAACGTAAATGCAAGGAATCCAAAACTCATGGACCATATTTTGCATTTTATAGAACGTTGAAAACAACTTCACACATTGATGAACATAAAGTAAAATTCTGAGCGCATTGAACACGAAGAAAAGATTGCATATCCCAACTCCTTTTAAAGATCCAGTAAAAAGATACTGACATGAAACTATTAGCGACTCTGTACCTTGACGGAGTGTCCTTTTACATCAGCCACACGCTTTATGACAGAGGTTTTGGAAAAGCCCTCCACAAAAGTTGTGTTTCGGTAGTATGAAGGATTGGTACTTGGTGTGCTGTTTCGTGGCTGACTCGTGTTGGCATCAGTCATGGTAACATCGGAATCAATTTGCTGGCTGCTTTCCTTTGCCGTCGACCTCTCAGTAGAATATTCCAATGAAGAGGCTATATTATGTGACATCCAGTCAAGAACTTGAGAAGCAGGGACAGGAGCAGCAGGCATTTCTGGATCAGAGTTTGCAAAAAACGTGGCTGCTTGGCTTAAGGAAGTCCCTTCTGGGACTTGAACTAGAAATCTAAGGTGCTCAAAGGTCTCCATTGTCAATACCTACAAAATGAGTGGGAATAACAGTCACCAACCATTTGTCCATTTCAAGCGTGCATATCGCACAACAATGGTCATACCACGTTCCACTCTAAAACCCATAGTAAGATCATTTTAATATTTCAAAAAAAAGAGGAACTCAGCAGACATAACGTCCAAGATCAAAGTCCAAATTATAAGCTCTCTGTCACAAAAATGAACTTTCTTTCAAAACTTTGTCCTAAAATAGGTAACATTTATCCTCTTTTGCATAAAAATATGTGACACCATAAATATCATAAAGCATCAAATCCATTTATTCGCACATTTTCTTATTTGCTTGATAATTTTAACTGCATAGGCATGTCTGCCTGTGGGTTGATCTTTTCCATCAACACATTTAGCAGTCTATAACTCACAAAGTAGTACTGCATCTTAGTTGGATGATCATCTCTTCAGAAATGAAGAGCTTTACATAACGTTTTACGAGAATCTACAAAGCATGCATGCTATACTAAAATTTTGTCCATTTAATGTTTCAGACAAATAACTATATAAAACTCGGCTGGCGGGAGAAACACTATCCCCATGGCCATGGTATTGTATTGGTAGAGAGCTCAACCAAAGCCTAGCGGAGAAAGGTCACGAAAACTACCCCCCCCCCCCCTGCAACACAAGTGTCTGCCCCCTGTGGATCAGATCTTTATCCATGCTTTGAGCCCAGCGATCAGCCCCCCACAAGTCAGTCCAACTCGTGTGCACGACCATCACCAGGGAAGCTGGCAAGTGACCTTTTCTACCCCAGCCCGAAAATTCACTCCTAGTGGGAATCGAACCTAGGACCATGGGGTGCTCCTAAGAGTCCTAACCACCATGCTAATAGAAGATGCCCGAATCGCCACGTCACAATACCGTTTCCATGAACCTTCCATCACATTAATTTCACTACATTAGAATGATAAAAGAAAAATTCATCCCAAAGCATATTAATCAAATTTGAAAACAGCGTACCAGAGAATCATCACCCTCGCCCTCAATAGAATCTGCCAATAGGGAGAGAATATTTGCCATATGCTTTTGGAGATATGACAACTGATGAATTTCTTCATCAGCTTGAGAAGGCGTGAAACGACGGCTATTACTGCGTACAAGCTGCAAAACGATATAAAAATGGAAGTCAAGGTAATGTTAGATTTACTGATTATCATATGCAGAAAGGGGAACTAGACTTGCATGTCAATAAGTGGCTGCCCAGAATACAGTACTAAGCAGTGGCTATCCAAGCCACATACGGACATAGGGCCAGCATCAGAAGCTCGAATCTTCCCTTTTCCAATACATCAGACGCTTGGATCAGTGGAAACTGCTTGATGGAAAAATTGATAGCATAATTGGGCCTATGCATGAAGACATCAAGGTTTTCTGCTGCCACAGCTGAACTTTAGGATATCTAGAATTGTAATGTCAAGGGAGAAGCAAGGCGGGGTGCAGTTTGGTACGGTGGAGACGGTACTGCATTCCGTCTGATATGTCGCACATTTACAACAGATGAACACCAAACATGCGGTCATTTAATGCGGCTAGTAGAATTATATGGAAATCAATGAGAGAGACCTGATCCTGACCTGGATGGGTGAGAGCTGGGAGAGGTAGCCATCGAACGCAGAGGTGGATGGCCAGACGTCCGCCACGGCGGGCGAGTCCTTGTGCGCGCTGCGCGGGACGAGGCGCTTGTACGACTGGATGTAGAGGAAGAGCATCAGGTCGCGGAGGTCAGCGGTGCCGGCGCCGCCGTCGTCCGCCAGGGCGGGATCCTCGGCGGGGAGCACCGCGGCGAGGGTGCCGAGCGCGAGCGCCGCCTGCTCGCGCGGGATCTGCAGCGCCTCGGCCAGCGCCGCGGCGCCCACGCGCCCGTTCGGTTCCGGTGCCGCGGCGGCGAGCAGCTTCTCCTTGAGCTGCGCGAGGGTATGCGCCAGCGTGCCCTCCGGGAAGATGAGCTTGGGGATGGGCAGGAGGCCGTGCTCGAACGCCTCGCGCCGCGGGCGGAGGAGCGCGGGATGGGGTGGTGGCGCCGCAGCAGGAGCCGGCGCCGGAGCCGCGTCCGGTTCCGGTGGGGGAGCGGCCGGCGGGTCGAGGGTCTCGTCGGCCATGGATGGCCGCGGCGTGCGAGAGAGGCGGGGAGGTGGAGATCTGAGTGCGCGGTGGAAAGGAAATGGCTCGCGAGGCGGACGAAGAGAGAGAGAGTGTGTGTGACTCGATGGGTTGGGAGGAGGAGGGTTCGCCTTTTCCGGGAAGGGCAGTTTGGGCATTCCGCCCTCCTCCTGATTCTAAGGTTCTCTTCTGCGTGCGACCAGACCGAACACGTACACGTCATTCATGGCCCGGTTCGGCTCCGCACGTGCGTGATCCTGGGCCACGACGGGCTGGGATACCGCTTCTGATCTCACGTGGGCCGGTTGCGGATTCAGATTCTGGCCCATATTACATACCCCACGGCTCCTGCTTCTCTTCGCTTCCAGAGCGTACTTATCGCGTGACCGTGACGCGAGGTTGCACGCGCTGAACACATGCATTATCTGCTGCATCCATATATGGACTGAAATTAGTTCAACGCGTGTGTCTGGTGGAGCTGTTCCACAACGTTTACTGAAGTTTGGCAGGCAGTCAGTACTATGACAGAGCAAGGAATGAATGGCCGGTGACAAATAAACTGACGATAGATGGCGTAGTAGCTGATTAATTAACAACATCAGCATGAGGTCATCATCCTCTCGACATTACCTCCTGTTCTCAGAGGTACGGACGGTTTGCAAGGCGCTATGCTGTACGATGTCAAATTAATTAAACCCATCAATTTTGTGTGGGCCAATGTGCAGACCCGTCAGCCACACACACAAAAACTTTTTTTTTTCGTTTCCTGGCACAGCTTGTGGCATGGATTTTCTCCCCGTTCCTACGGATCTAGAACTATTAGCGTGAATCGAAGGCAACTAGTGTTTCTGATGCTTACCATGCATACATCATCAGATAAAATGTTGATACGTGCCCGGAAACTATTTAATATCAAGGAAGTTAGAGTATTATAATTGTTAGTAGCTGGATTTTTACTCTCATTGAAGAGAGGATGACACTAGAGAGTTGGGGCAATTTTCTTGTCTATTCCTCACACAATGCCATACCAACCCAAGGGGTTGAGGCTACATATTTATAGCAGCCCAAGGGCAGCCAACCAGCCAAGCATATGCCTTCTTGCTAGTCCAAGATGCCATGCAAGGTGCTGTCCTAAAGATGCTAACAACCGTCCTAAAAGCAGTCAAGATGCTGCTGTCCTAACTGCTGTCCTAAAAGCAGTTAAGATGCTGTCCTCTAGTCTAAGATGAGTACAACAAGGACCAAAGACCAAAGGACTAAGGTACAACAAACTAAGGACAAGGGTACAAGGGACTAGGGGACCAAAGACCAAAGGACTACAAGACTTATTCCATCATTCTCCCCCTAAGTCTTGTACGTCGTCTTCTGGGAGGGTTGGACCATCCCGATCCTGGAGCAAAGTTCAATGAACTTGAGCCTCCCAAGGGGCTTGGTGAGCAGATCCGCAAGCTGGTCCTTGGTGTTGATGTAGATCGCCTTGATGCTACCTTCCTCCAAGCAGCCTCGGATGAAGTGGTACCTCACCCGGATGTGCTTGCTCCGTTCATGAAAAACGGGGTTCTTTGCCAGGGCCAGAGCAGACACGTTGTCCACCCTGAGCTCCACCGCTCCAGTGTCTCTGCCGAGTAGATCACCAAGCAGTCGAACAAGCCAGAGCGCCTGAGTCGAAGCGGTGGAGGCCGCTATGTACTCGGCCTCGCAGCTGGACATGGCCACCACCTGCTGCTTGACTGACTGCCAGCTAACGAGGCACTTGCCGAAGAAGAAGAGGATCCCGCTCGTGCTTTTGCTGGTGTCGATGTCGCCGGCGTGGTCGCTGTCGCTGTACCCGACAAGGTGTGCCTCTCCAGGACACCTCGAGTAGTGAAGGCCGTGATCAAGAGTCCCCGCAACGTAGCGGATGATCCTCTTCACAGCCTGCTGGTGCTCCGTCGTCGGTCGCTGCAGGAACCGACTAACGTAGCCGACGGAGAATGCCAAGTCCGGCCGTGTGTGGGCGAGGTAGCGAAGGCTCCCCACAAGACGCCGGGTTGCAGTTTGTGAGCCCAGCTAGCTCAACAATTCGCCTGGCGTAGGCGGTCTGTCGAAGTGTGATCCCGGAGTCGGCCTGGTGCACCTCAATTCCTAGGTAGAAGGAGAGGGATCCCAGGTCACTCATCTGGAAAGTGGCTTTCATCTCTTCCTTGAACGCTGCCACCTCCGCCTCCTTGGTGCCGGTGATCACCAAGTCGTCGACGTAGACACCCACCAGTAGGGTGTTTCCTCCATTGCCCCGCCGGTAGATGGCCGCCTCGTGTGGGCATTGCCCGAAGCCCATCCTCTTGAGCGTGGAATCCAACTTGGCATTCCACGCCCGTGGTGCCTGCCGCAAGCCATAGAGGGCCTTGCGCAGGCGCAACACCTTGCCCTCCTTGCCAGGGAGCGCAAACCCTGGCGGCTGGTGTACGTAGACCTCCTCCTTCAAGTCGCCGTTGAGGAACGCCGACTTGACGTCCATGTGTTGGACACGCCAGCCTTCTTGAGCAGCCAGCGCAAGAAGGAGTCGCACGGATTCCATCCGTGCCACGGGGGCAAAGGCATCGTCGAAGTCGATCCCCTCCTGCTGCACGAAGCCGCGTGCCACCAAGCGAGCCTTGTGCTTGACGATGGCGCCGGCTTCATCCCTCTTCAGCTTGAACACCCACTTAAGGGTGATCGCACGGTGACCGCGAGGGAGGTCAGCAAGCTCCCAAGTGCGGTTCGTCTCAACCGCATCCATCTCCGACTGCATCGCGGCACGCCATGCCGCGTGTTTCTCGGCCTCCGCGAAAGACCGAGGCTCGCCGTCGTCGCACGCAAGGTGCAACTGCGCCTCCGAATCTTGATCATCCAGATCGTGAGGGGCCAGTCCCGGCACCGGCTGGTCGCCGAGAATGTTCTCCATCTTGCGATACCACAACTGCTCGCCGTCGTAGCACCTGTCGAGGCGCTCCTCGTCGTGGGAGAGCGGAGTGACAAACTCCACTGGGTCGTGCTCGACACAAGCTGGTGACGGAGTGGACGTGGCCGGAGGGGTGGCCGTCGGTGCTGGAGTGCGTGGGGTCGCCAGCTGAGGTGGAGGTGGACGCTCTGGGGCAGGGGTAGACACGCTCGGTGGAGAAGAGCTGCCTACTCCCCCAGCTCCCTTGGAGTAGACGTAGTCGACGATGAAGTCCTCGTTCGTCGAGGTCGAACTATCGTCCACCGCCTTGTCCCATGCCCATCCTCGCCCTTCGTTGAACACAACGTCGCGCGTCGTGCGCACACGCTGTGTCTCTGGGTCGAGAATGCGGTAGGCCTTCGAGCCCTCCGCGTAGCCAATGAACACCCCGGGGGTGCTCCTGTCGTCAAGCTTGCCGATCTGGCCAAGCTCCTTGGCGAACGCGAGGCAGCCGAATACCCGTAGATGAGAGACCGCCGGCTTGCGCCCATACCAAGCCTCGTACGGCGTCCTGCCGTGGAGGGCCTTGGTGGGCGAACGGTTGAGGATGTAGACGGCGGTCACCACCGCCTCTCCCCAAAAGACAGCCGGCATTCCCCTCTGCTTGAGGAGGGCCCGAGTCATCCCCACAACCGTCTGGTTGCGCCGCTCGACGACGCCGTTCTGCTGCGGGCTGTAGGGCGCGGAGTAGTGGCGCTGAACACCCTCATCCGCGCAATACGACGCGAATTCAGCCGTCGTGAATTCGCCGCCGTTGTCGGTGCGCAGCACGCGCAGCTTGCGGCCGCACTCCGCCTCCGCAGTGGCCTGCGCACGCCTGATGGCATTCGCAGCCTCTCCCTTGCTGCCAAGGACCACCACCCACATGTAGCGAGAGAGGTCGTCGACGAGCAGCAGGAAGTAGCGTCGTCCTCCTGGTGTAGCCGGTGTCACCGGGCCACACAAGTCCCCGTGAACGAGCTCGAGCCGCTCCTTGGCTCGAAAGCTCGACTGCTGGGGAAAAGGAAGCCGCCTCTGCTTCGTCACCACGCAGACGTCGCAGAGCTGCTCCACGTGGTCAAGGCATGGCATGCCTCGCACCATCTCCTTGGCACTGAGCTGCTTCAGGGCCTCGAAGTGAAGGTGCCCAAAGCGCTCGTGCCACTGCCATGCCTCGTCCTCCCGACGAGTGGCAAGACAGACAGGCTGTGCTACCTGCACGTGAAGGACATAGAGTCGATTGGTGCCTCTAGTTACCTTGGCAAGAAGGCGACAATGGCGATCCCAAATCCTCATGACTCCGTCCTTGATCTCCACGCGCGAACCACTCTCATCCAGCTGTCCCAAGCTGATGATGGAGTTTCGCAACGCGGGGATGTAGTAGACTCCGACGAGCAGCTTGTGCTCACCGGACTTAGCGCTGAGGAGGACGGAGCCAACACCCTTGATCTCCACGCCGGAGGCGTCACCAAACTTGACGGAGCCTCGGACATTGGGATCAAGCTCGGCGAAGAACTCCCGTCGACCGGTCATGTGATGGGTGGCGCCGGTGTCGAGGCACCACCCGTCAGTCTTGTCGTTGATGGAGCCGTCGCCGAGGAGAGCGTGTGCTCTCGGCTCATCAAGATGAAAGAGAGCCGTTGCGGTCAATGCCGCTAGAGATGGCTTGATGCTTCCATGTGCCATGAGCAAAGCTGGCTCCTCCTCCACCTGGGCGACGTGGGCCTCCTCCTCCACTTGTGCGACGTGGGCCTGACCACGTCGTGGCTGTCGACACTCCCTGGCCCAATGACCAAGCTTGCCACAGTTGTGGCAGGTGTCGTCTCGTGCCGGCTTGTGGTTGCCGGCGGCACCGCCCTGGGCACCTCCGCGGGTACTTCCTTGCGCCCCGGCCTGGGCGCCTCCGCGCCCCTTGCGCGGCTTGCCGCGCTTGCGGCCGCCTGTCGAGAAAGAGGACTCTCCCTTCTTCCGATCACCTTGGCTAGCCTCCCACTGCTCGCGAGTGAGATGAAGCTTCCCGCCAATGGTGATAGGCCCCGAGAGAGGCTGTGGTTCGTCGCTGTCGACGACCTTGAGGCGACCTATCGCCTCTTCGATCGACATCGTGGAGAGGTCCAGCAGAGACTCGATCGAGCGAGCGATCTGCTTGTACTTCTCGGGGATGCAACGGAAGAGCTTCTCGACAGCTCTCTCCTCGTCGTAGGTGTCGTCGCCGAACTGCTCCAACTTCTGCAACAAAGTGTTGAGACGGAGAGCAAAGTCATCGACGTCCTCACCTGGCTTAAAGGCCAGGTTCTCCCACTCCTTGCGAAGCGCCTGCAGCGTGGTCTTGCGGGCGCGGTCGCTGCCGATGCGTGCCGCAGCGATGGCGTCCCAAGCCTCCTTAGCAGTCCGCTTCTTGGAAAGCGAGAACTGCATCTCGGGCGGGACTGCAGCAATGAGGGCATCCAGCGCCCGTCGATCCTCGTAGTAGTCGACGTCGCCGTACCGAACTGCTTCCCACATGTGTCGCACCTGGAGCCGCACCCTCATCACCGCGGCCCACTCCACGTAGTTGGTCTTGGTGAGGGTAGGCCACCCACCGCCGGGACCGACATCCCTGACAATGGCCTGGACCCCATGGTGTCCATGGTACCGATCTGGGGAGGGAGAACCGCGCTGCCTGTAACGGCCGCGTTCTCCGTCGACTGCGCTGCCGCCGCCGGGAGCGCCACCGACACGTCCGCGCCGGCCTGGGCTGCGGCTATCGCGCCCATGGGGACGCGCGGCTACTCGATGCATCTCCTGTGCTCGCGCCACTTCCCTTGCCAACTTGAGCTCATCGTCGACGCCGCCGTCGACAGAACCGCTGGAGCTACTGCCGCGCAGAGCCTCCAGCTCTGCTGCCGCTGCACGCGCTACAGCCGCCGCCGCCGCTGCTTCCACTTCCGCCCTCGCTGCTGCCAGTTCCGCCGCCGCCAACTTTGCCGCTAGTGCCGCCGTCGCCGCAGCCTCTGTCGCCGCTCGCTCGCGCTCCTCCGCCGCGGCGACCTCCGTCTGCCGCGCGCTCGAGGCGACCGAACGCTGAGACTGTCCGTCGGACATCGCGCACTAGTGGGGAGCTGGTGTGTGGGGAAGAGGGATGAGCTGGGGCAGCCGGTGTTCCTGCTACCGGTTGCGGACAGGGAGAGGCGCGGGAGGGAGATGAGCAAGAGATGTTTAGGCTGCAGGACAGAACGGCTCTGATACCAAGTGTTAGTAGCTGGATTTTTACTCTCATTGAAGAGAGGATGACACTAGAGAGTTGGGGCAATTTTCTTGTCTATTCCTCACACAATGAGCCACACAAGTCCCCGTGAACGAGCTCGAGCCGCTCCTTGGCTCGAAAGCTCGACTGCTGGGGAAAAGGAAGCCGCCTCTGCTTCGTCACCACGCAGACGTCGCAGAGCTGCTCCACGTGGTCAAGGCATGGCATGCCTCGCACCATCTCCTTGGCACTGAGCTGCTTCAGGGCCTCGAAGTGAAGGTGCCCAAAGCGCTCGTGCCACTGCCATGCCTCGTCCTCCCGACGAGTGGCAAGACAGACAGGCTGTGCTACCTGCACGTGAAGGACATAGAGTCGATTGGTGCCTCTAGTTACCTTGGCAAGAAGGCGACAATGGCGATCCCAAATCCTCATGACTCCGTCCTTGATCTCCACGCGCGAACCACTCTCATCCAGCTGTCCCAAGCTGATGATGGAGTTTCGCAACGCGGGGATGTAGTAGACTCCGACGAGCAGCTTGTGCTCACCGGACTTAGCGCTGAGGAGGACGGAGCCAACACCCTTGATCTCCACGCCGGAGGCGTCACCAAACTTGACGGAGCCTCGGACATTGGGATCAAGCTCGGCGAAGAACTCCCGTCGACCGGTCATGTGATGGGTGGCGCCGGTGTCGAGGCACCACCCGTCAGTCTTGTCGTTGATGGAGCCGTCGCCGAGGAGAGCGTGTGCTCTCGGCTCATCAAGATGAAAGAGAGCCGTTGCGGTCAATGCCGCTAGAGATGGCTTGATGCTTCCATGTGCCATGAGCAAAGCTGGCTCCTCCTCCACCTGGGCGACGTGGGCCTCCTCCTCCACTTGTGCGACGTGGGCCTGACCACGTCGTGGCTGTCGACACTCCCTGGCCCAATGACCAAGCTTGCCACAGTTGTGGCAGGTGTCGTCTCGTGCCGGCTTGTGGTTGCCGGCGGCACCGCCCTGGGCACCTCCGCGGGTACTTCCTTGCGCCCCGGCCTGGGCGCCTCCGCGCCCCTTGCGCGGCTTGCCGCGCTTGCGGCCGCCTGTCGAGAAAGAGGACTCTCCCTTCTTCCGATCACCTTGGCTAGCCTCCCACTGCTCGCGAGTGAGATGAAGCTTCCCGCCAATGGTGATAGGCCCCGAGAGAGGCTGTGGTTCGTCGCTGTCGACGACCTTGAGGCGACCTATCGCCTCTTCGATCGACATCGTGGAGAGGTCCAGCAGAGACTCGATCGAGCGAGCGATCTGCTTGTACTTCTCGGGGATGCAACGGAAGAGCTTCTCGACAGCTCTCTCCTCGTCGTAGGTGTCGTCGCCGAACTGCTCCAACTTCTGCAACAAAGTGTTGAGACGGAGAGCAAAGTCATCGACGTCCTCACCTGGCTTAAAGGCCAGGTTCTCCCACTCCTTGCGAAGCGCCTGCAGCGTGGTCTTGCGGGCGCGGTCGCTGCCGATGCGTGCCGCAGCGATGGCGTCCCAAGCCTCCTTAGCAGTCCGCTTCTTGGAAAGCGAGAACTGCATCTCGGGCGGGACTGCAGCAATGAGGGCATCCAGCGCCCGTCGATCCTCGTAGTAGTCGACGTCGCCGTACCGAACTGCTTCCCACATGTGTCGCACCTGGAGCCGCACCCTCATCACCGCGGCCCACTCCACGTAGTTGGTCTTGGTGAGGGTAGGCCACCCACCGCCGGGACCGACATCCCTGACAATGGCCTGGACCCCATGGTGTCCATGGTACCGATCTGGGGAGGGAGAACCGCGCTGCCTGTAACGGCCGCGTTCTCCGTCGACTGCGCTGCCGCCGCCGGGAGCGCCACCGACACGTCCGCGCCGGCCTGGGCTGCGGCTATCGCGCCCATGGGGACGCGCGGCTACTCGATGCATCTCCTGTGCTCGCGCCACTTCCCTTGCCAACTTGAGCTCATCGTCGACGCCGCCGTCGACAGAACCGCTGGAGCTACTGCCGCGCAGAGCCTCCAGCTCTGCTGCCGCTGCACGCGCTACAGCCGCCGCCGCCGCTGCTTCCACTTCCGCCCTCGCTGCTGCCAGTTCCGCCGCCGCCAACTTTGCCGCTAGTGCCGCCGTCGCCGCAGCCTCTGTCGCCGCTCGCTCGCGCTCCTCCGCCGCGGCGACCTCCGTCTGCCGCGCGCTCGAGGCGACCGAACGCTGAGACTGTCCGTCGGACATCGCGCACTAGTGGGGAGCTGGTGTGTGGGGAAGAGGGATGAGCTGGGGCAGCCGGTGTTCCTGCTACCGGTTGCGGACAGGGAGAGGCGCGGGAGGGAGATGAGCAAGAGATGTTTAGGCTGCAGGACAGAACGGCTCTGATACCAAGTGTTAGTAGCTGGATTTTTACTCTCATTGAAGAGAGGATGACACTAGAGAGTTGGGGCAATTTTCTTGTCTATTCCTCACACAATGAGCCACACAAGTCCCCGTGAACGAGCTCGAGCCGCTCCTTGGCTCGAAAGCTCGACTGCTGGGGAAAAGGAAGCCGCCTCTGCTTCGTCACCACGCAGACGTCGCAGAGCTGCTCCACGTGGTCAAGGCATGGCATGCCTCGCACCATCTCCTTGGCACTGAGCTGCTTCAGGGCCTCGAAGTGAAGGTGCCCAAAGCGCTCGTGCCACTGCCATGCCTCGTCCTCCCGACGAGTGGCAAGACAGACAGGCTGTGCTACCTGCACGTGAAGGACATAGAGTCGATTGGTGCCTCTAGTTACCTTGGCAAGAAGGCGACAATGGCGATCCCAAATCCTCATGACTCCGTCCTTGATCTCCACGCGCGAACCACTCTCATCCAGCTGTCCCAAGCTGATGATGGAGTTTCGCAACGCGGGGATGTAGTAGACTCCGACGAGCAGCTTGTGCTCACCGGACTTAGCGCTGAGGAGGACGGAGCCAACACCCTTGATCTCCACGTCGGAGGCGTCACCAAACTTGACGGAGCCTCGGACATTGGTATCAGAGCCGTTCTGTCCTGCAGCCTAAACATCTCTTGCTCATCTCCCTCCCGCGCCTCTCCCTGTCCGCAACCGGTAGCAGGAACACCGGCTGCCCCAGCTCATCCCTCTTCCCCACACACCAGCTCCCCACTAGTGCGCGATGTCCGACGGACAGTCTCAGCGTTCGGTCGCCTCGAGCGCGCGGCAGACGGAGGTCGCCGCGGCGGAGGAGCGCGAGCGAGCGGCGACAGAGGCTGCGGCGACGGCGGCACTAGCGGCAAAGTTGGCGGCGGCGGAACTGGCAGCAGCGAGGGCGGAAGTGGAAGCAGCGGCGGCGGCGGCTGTAGCGCGTGCAGCGGCAGCAGAGCTGGAGGCTCTGCGCGGCAGTAGCTCCAGCGGTTCTGTCGACGGCGGCGTCGACGATGAGCTCAAGTTGGCAAGGGAAGTGGCGCGAGCACAGGAGATGCATCGAGTAGCCGCGCGTCCCCATGGGCGCGATAGCCGCAGCCCAGGCCGGCGCGGACGTGTCGGTGGCGCTCCCGGCGGCGGCAGCGCAGTCGACGGAGAACGCGGCCGTTACAGGCAGCGCGGTTCTCCCTCCCCAGATCGGTACCATGGACACCATGGGGTCCAGGCCATTGTCAGGGATGTCGGTCCCGGCGGTGGGTGGCCTACCCTCACCAAGACCAACTACGTGGAGTGGGCCGCGGTGATGAGGGTGCGGCTCCAGGTGCGACACATGTGGGAAGCAGTTCGGTACGGCGACGTCGACTACTACGAGGATCGACGGGCGCTGGATGCCCTCATTGCTGCAGTCCCGCCCGAGATGCAGTTCTCGCTTTCCAAGAAGCGGACTGCTAAGGAGGCTTGGGACGCCATCGCTGCGGCACCGGTGTCAATGCTCTGATACCAAGTGTTAGTAGCTGGATTTTTACTCTCATTGAAGAGAGGATGACACTAGAGAGTTGGGGCAATTTTCTTGTCTATTCCTCACACAATGCCATGAGCAAAGCTGGCTCCTCCTCCACCTGGGCGACGTGGGCCTCCTCCTCCACTTGTGCGACGTGGGCCTGACCACGTCGTGGCTGTCGACACTCCCTGGCCCAATGACCAAGCTTGCCACAGTTGTGGCAGGTGTCGTCTCGTGCCGGCTTGTGGTTGCCGGCGGCACCGCCCTGGGCACCTCCGCGGGCACTTCCTTGCGCCCCGGCCTGGGCGCCTCCGCGCCCCTTGCGCGGCTTGCCGCGCTTGCGGCCGCCTGTCGAGAAAGAGGACTCTCCCTTCTTCCGATCACCTTGGCTAGCCTCCCACTGCTCGCGAGTGAGATGAAGCTTCCCGCCAATGGTGATAGGCCCCGAGAGAGGCTGTGGTTCGTCGCTGTCGACGACCTTGAGGCGACCTATCGCCTCTTCGATCGACATCGTGGAGAGGTCCAGCAGAGACTCGATCGAGCGAGCGATCTGCTTGTACTTCTCGGGGATGCAACGGAAGAGCTTCTCGACAGCTCTCTCCTCGTCGTAGGTGTCGTCGCCGAACTGCTCCAACTTCTGCAACAAAGTGTTGAGACGGAGAGCAAAGTCATCGACGTCCTCACCTGGCTTAAAGGCCAGGTTCTCCCACTCCTTGCGAAGCGCCTGCAGCGTGGTCTTGCGGGCGCGGTCGCTGCCGATGCGTGCCGCAGCGATGGCGTCCCAAGCCTCCTTAGCAGTCCGCTTCTTGGAAAGCGAGAACTGCATCTCGGGCGGGACTGCAGCAATGAGGGCATCCAGCGCCCGTCGATCCTCGTAGTAGTCGACGTCGCCGTACCGAACTGCTTCCCACATGTGTCGCACCTGGAGCCGCACCCTCATCACCGCGGCCCACTCCACGTAGTTGGTCTTGGTGAGGGTAGGCCACCCACCGCCGGGACCGACATCCCTGACAATGGCCTGGACCCCATGGTGTCCATGGTACCGATCTGGGGAGGGAGAACCGCGCTGCCTGTAACGGCCGCGTTCTCCGTCGACTGCGCTGCCGCCGCCGGGAGCGCCACCGACACGTCCGCGCCGGCCTGGGCTGCGGCTATCGCGCCCATGGGGACGCGCGGCTACTCGATGCATCTCCTGTGCTCGCGCCACTTCCCTTGCCAACTTGAGCTCATCGTCGACGCCGCCGTCGACAGAACCGCTGGAGCTACTGCCGCGCAGAGCCTCCAGCTCTGCTGCCGCTGCACGCGCTACAGCCGCCGCCGCCGCTGCTTCCACTTCCGCCCTCGCTGCTGCCAGTTCCGCCGCCGCCAACTTTGCCGCTAGTGCCGCCGTCGCCGCAGCCTCTGTCGCCGCTCGCTCGCGCTCCTCCGCCGCGGCGACCTCCGTCTGCCGCGCGCTCGAGGCGACCGAACGCTGAGACTGTCCGTCGGACATCGCGCACTAGTGGGGAGCTGGTGTGTGGGGAAGAGGGATGAGCTGGGGCAGCCGGTGTTCCTGCTACCGGTTGCGGACAGGGAGAGGCGCGGGAGGGAGATGAGCAAGAGATGTTTAGGCTGCAGGACAGAACGGCTCTGATACCAAGTGTTAGGACATAGAGTCGATTGGTGCCTCTAGTTACCTTGGCAAGAAGGCGACAATGGCGATCCCAAATCCTCATGACTCCGTCCTTGATCTCCACGCGCGAACCACTCTCATCCAGCTGTCCCAAGCTGATAATGGAGTTTCGCAACGCGGAGATCAAGGACGGAGTCATGAGGATTTGGGATCGCCATTGTCGCCTTCTTGCCAAGGTAACTAGAGGCACCAATCGACTCTATGTCCTAACACTTGGTATCAGAGCCGTTCTGTCCTGCAGCCTAAACATCTCTTGCTCATCTCCCTCCCGCGCCTCTCCCTGTCCGCAACCGGTAGCAGGAACACCGGCTGCCCCAGCTCATCCCTCTTGAGCGTGGAATCCAACTTGGCATTCCACGCCCGTGGTGCCTGCCGCAAGCCATAGAGGGCCTTGCGCAGGCGCAACACCTTGCCCTCCTTGCCAGGGAGCGCAAACCCTGGCGGCTGGTGTACGTAGACCTCCTCCTTCAAGTCGCCGTTGAGGAACGCCGACTTGACGTCCATGTGTTGGACACGCCAGCCTTCTTGAGCAGCCAGCGCAAGAAGGAGTCGCACGGATTCCATCCGTGCCACGGGGGCAAAGGCATCGTCGAAGTCGATCCCCTCCTGCTGCACGAAGCCGCGTGCCACCAAGCGAGCCTTGTGCTTGACGATGGCGCCGGCTTCATCCCTCTTCAGAACACCCACTTAAGGGTGATCGCACGGTGACCGCGAGGGAGGTCAGCAAGCTCCCAAGTGCGGTTCGTCTCAACCGCATCCATCTCCGACTGCATCGCGGCACGCCATGCCGCGTGTTTCTCGGCCTCCGCGAAAGACCGAGGCTCGCCGTCATCGCACGCAAGGTGCAACTGCGCCTCCGAATCTTGATCATCCAGATCGTGAGGGGCCAGTCCCGGCACCGGCTGGTCGCCGAGAATGTTCTCCATCTTGCGATACCACAACTGCTCGCCGTCGTAGCACCTGTCGAGGCGCTCCTCGTCGTGGGAGAGCGGAGTGACAAACTCCACTGGGTCGTGCTCGACACAAGCTGGTGACGGAGTGGACGTGGCCGGAGGGGTGGCCGTCGGTGCTGGAGTGCGTGGGGTCGCCAGCTGAGGTGGAGGTGGACGCTCTGGGGCAGGGGTAGACACGCTCGGTGGAGAAGAGCTGCCTACTCCCCCAGCTCCCTTGGAGTAGACGTAGTCGACGATGAAGTCCTCGTTCGTCGAGGTCGAACTATCGTCCACCGCCTTGTCCCATGCCCATCCTCGCCCTTCGTTGAACACAACGTCGCGCGTCGTGCGCACACGCTGTGTCTCTGGGTCGAGAATGCGGTAGGCCTTCGAGCCCTCCGCGTAGCCAATGAACACCCCGGGGGTGCTCCTGTCGTCAAGCTTGCCGATCTGGCCAAGCTCCTTGGCGAACGCGAGGCAGCCGAATACCCGTAGATGAGAGACCGCCGGCTTGCGCCCATACCAAGCCTCGTACGGCGTCCTGCCGTGGAGGGCCTTGGTGGGCGAACGGTTGAGGATGTAGACGGCGGTCACCACCGCCTCTCCCCAAAAGACAGCCGGCATTCCCCTCTGCTTGAGGAGGGCCCGAGTCATCCCCACAACCGTCTGGTTGCGCCGCTCGACGACGCCGTTCTGCTGCGGGCTGTAGGGCGCGGAGTAGTGGCGCTGAACACCCTCATCCGCGCAATACGACGCGAATTCAGCCGTCGTGAATTCGCCGCCGTTGTCGGTGCGCAGCACGCGCAGCTTGCGGCCGCACTCCGCCTCCGCAGTGGCCTGCGCACGCCTGATGGCATTCGCAGCCTCTCCCTTGCTGCCAAGGACCACCACCCACATGTAGCGGGAGAGGTCGTCGACGAGCAGCAGGAAGTAGCGTCGTCCTCCTGGTGTAGCCGGTGTCACCGGGCCACACAAGTCCCCGTGAACGAGCTCGAGCCGCTCCTTGGCTCGAAAGCTCGACTGCTGGGGAAAAGGAAGCCGCCTCTGCTTCGTCACCACGCAGACGTCGCAGAGCTGCTCCACGTGGTCAAGGCATGGCATGCCTCGCACCATCTCCTTGGCACTGAGCTGCTTCAGGGCCTCGAAGTGAAGGTGCCCAAAGCGCTCGTGCCACTGCCATGCCTCGTCCTCCCGACGAGTGGCAAGACAGACAGGCTGTGCTACCTGCACGTGAAGGACACCGATCTGGGGAGAACGCGGCCGTTACCGATCTGGGGAGGGAGAACCGCGCTGCCTGTAACGGCCGCGTTCTCCGTCGACTGCGCTGCCGCCGCCGGGAGCGCCACCGACACGTCCGCGCCGGCCTGGGCTGCGGCTATCGCGCCCATGGGGACGCGCGGCTACTCGATGCATCTCCTGTGCTCGCGCCACTTCCCTTGCCAACTTGAGCTCATCGTCGACGCCGCCGTCGACAGAACCGCTGGAGCTACTGCCGCGCAGAGCCTCCAGCTCTGCTGCCGCTGCACGCGCTACAGCCGCCGCCGCCGCTGCTTCCACTTCCGCCCTCGCTGCTGCCAGTTCCGCCGCCGCCAACTTTGCCGCTAGTGCCGCCGTCGCCGCAGCCTCTGTCGCCGCTCGCTCGCGCTCCTCCGCCGCGGCGACCTCCGTCTGCCGCGCGCTCGAGGCGACCGAACGCTGAGACTGTCCGTCGGACATCGCGCACTAGTGGGGAGCTGGTGTGTGGGGAAGAGGGATGAGCTGGGGCAGCCGGTGTTCCTGCTACCGGTTGCGGACAGGGAGAGGCGCGGGAGGGAGATGAGCAAGAGATGTTTAGGCTGCAGGACAGAACGGCTCTGATACCAAGCCCCTTGGGAGGCTCAAGTTCATTGAACTTTGCTCCAGGATCGGGATGGTCCAACCCTCCCAGAAGACGACGTACAAGACTTAGGGGGAGAATGATGGAATAAGTCTTGTAGTCCTTTGGTCTTTGGTCCCCTAGTCCCTTGTACCCTTGTCCTTAGTTTGTTGTACCTTAGTCCTTTGGTCTTTGGTCCTTGTTGTACTCATCTTAGACTAGAGGACAGCATCTTAACTGCTTTTAGGACAGCAGTTAGGACAGCAGCATCTTGACTGCTTTTAGGACGGTTGTTAGCATCTTTAGGACAGCACCTTGCATGGCATCTTGGACTAGCAAGAAGGCATATGCTTGGCTGGTTGGCTGCCCTTGGGCTGCTATAAATATGTAGCCTCAACCCCTTGGGTTGGTATGGCATTGTGTGAGGAATAGACAAGAAAATTGCCCCAACTCTCTAGTGTCATCCTCTCTTCAATGAGAGTAAAAATCCAGCTACTAACACTTGGTATCAGAGCCGTTCTGTCCTGCAGCCTAAACATCTCTTGCTCATCTCCCTCCCGCGCCTCTCCCTGTCCGCAACCGGTAGCAGGAACACCGGCTGCCCCAGCTCATCCCTCTTCCCCACACACCAGCTCCCCACTAGTGCGCGATGTCCGACGGACAGTCTCAGCGTTCGGTCGCCTCGAGCGCGCGGCAGACGGAGGTCGCCGCGGCGGAGGAGCGCGAGCGAGCGGCGACAGAGGCTGCGGCGACGGCGGCACTAGCGGCAAAGTTGGCGGCGGCGGAACTGGCAGCAGCGAGGGCGGAAGTGGAAGCAGCGGCGGCGGCGGCTGTAGCGCGTGCAGCGGCAGCAGAGCTGGAGGCTCTGCGCGGCAGTAGCTCCAGCGGTTCTGTCGACGGCGGCGTCGACGATGAGCTCAAGTTGGCAAGGGAAGTGGCGCGAGCACAGGAGATGCATCGAGTAGCCGCGCGTCCCCATGGGCGCGATAGCCGCAGCCCAGGCCGGCGCGGACGTGTCGGTGGCGCTCCCGGCGGCGGCAGCGCAGTCGACGGAGAACGCGGCCGTTACAGGCAGCGCGGTTCTCCCTCCCCAGATCGGTACCATGGACACCATGGGGTCCAGGCCATTGTCAGGGATGTCGGTCCCGGCGGTGGGTGGCCTACCCTCACCAAGACCAACTACGTGGAGTGGGCCGCGGTGATGAGGGTGCGGCTCCAGGTGCGACACATGTGGGAAGCAGTTCGGTACGGCGACGTCGACTACTACGAGGATCGACGGGCGCTGGATGCCCTCATTGCTGCAGTCCCGCCCGAGATGCAGTTCTCGCTTTCCAAGAAGCGGACTGCTAAGGAGGCTTGGGACGCCATCGCTGCGGCACGCATCGGCAGCGACCGCGCCCGCAAGACCACGCTGCAGGCGCTTCGCAAGGAGTGGGAGAACCTGGCCTTTAAGCCAGGTGAGGACGTCGATGACTTTGCTCTCCGTCTCAACACTTTGTTGCAGAAGTTGGAGCAGTTCGGCGACGACACCTACGACGAGGAGAGAGCTGTCGAGAAGCTCTTCCGTTGCATCCCCGAGAAGTACAAGCAGATCGCTCGCTCGATCGAGTCTCTGCTGGACCTCTCCACGATGTCGATCGAAGAGGCGATAGGTCGCCTCAAGGTCGTCGACAGCGACGAACCACAGCCTCTCTCGGGGCCTATCACCATTGGCGGGAAGCTTCATCTCACTCGCGAGCAGTGGGAGGCTAGCCAAGGTGATCGGAAGAAGGGAGAGTCCTCTTTCTCGACAGGCGGCCGCAAGCGCGGCAAGCCGCGCAAGGGGCGCGGAGGCGCCCAGGCCGGGGCGCAAGGAAGTGCCCGCGGAGGTGCCCAGGGCGGTGCCGCCGGCAACCACAAGCCGGCACGAGACGACACCTGCCACAACTGTGGCAAGCTTGGTCATTGGGCCAGGGAGTGTCGACAGCCACGACGTGGTCAGGCCCACGTCGCACAAGTGGAGGAGGAGGCCCACGTCGCCCAGGTGGAGGAGGAGCCAGCTTTGCTCATGGCACATGGAAGCATCAAGCCATCTCTAGCGGCATTGACCGCAACGGCTCTCTTTCATCTTGATGAGCCGAGAGCACACGCTCTCCTCGGCGACGGCTCCAGCAACGACAAGACTGACGGGTGGTGCCTCGACACCGGCGCCACCCATCACATGACCGGTCGACGGGAGTTCTTCGCCGAGCTTGATCCCAATGTCCGAGGCTCCGTCAAGTTTGGTGACGCCTCCGGCGTGGAGATCAAGGGTGTTGGCTCCGTCCTCCTCAGCGCTAAGTCCGGTGAGCACAAGCTGCTCGTCGGAGTCTACTACATCCCCGCGTTGCGAAACTCCATCATCAGCTTGGGACAGCTGGATGAGAGTGGTTCGCGCGTGGAGATCAAGGACGGAGTCATGAGGATTTGGGATCGCCATTGTCGCCTTCTTGCCAAGGTAACTAGAGGCACCAATCGACTCTATGTCCTTCACGTGCAGGTAGCACAGCCTGTCTGTCTTGCCACTCGTCGGGAGGACGAGGCATGGCAGTGGCACGAGCGCTTTGGGCACCTTCACTTCGAGGCCCTGAAGCAGCTCAGTGCCAAGGAGATGGTGCGAGGCATGCCATGCCTTGACCACGTGGAGCAGCTCTGCGACGTCTGCGTGGTGACGAAGCAGAGGCGGCTTCCTTTTCCCCAGCAGTCGAGCTTTCGAGCCAAGGAGCGGCTCGAGCTCGTTCACGGGGACTTGTGTGGCCCGGTGACACCGGCTACACCAGGAGGACGACGCTACTTCCTGCTGCTCGTCGACGACCTCTCCCGCTACATGTGGGTGGTGGTCCTTGGCAGCAAGGGAGAGGCTGCGAATGCCATCAGGCGTGCGCAGGCCACTGCGGAGGCGGAGTGCGGCCGCAAGCTGCGCGTGCTGCGCACCGACAACGGCGGCGAATTCACGACGGCTGAATTCGCGTCGTATTGCGCGGATGAGGGTGTTCAGCGCCACTACTCCGCGCCCTACAGCCCGCAGCAGAACGGCGTCGTCGAGCGGCGCAACCAGACGGTTGTGGGGATGACTCGGGCCCTCCTCAAGCAGAGGGGAATGCCGGCTGTCTTTTGGGGAGAGGCGGTGGTGACCGCCGTCTACATCCTCAACCGTTCGCCCACTAAGGCCCTCCACGGCAGGACGCCGTACGAGGCTTGGTATGGGCGCAAGCCGGCGGTCTCTCATCTACGGGTATTCGGCTGCCTCGCGTTCGCCAAGGAGCTTGGCCAGATCGGCAAGCTTGACGACAGGAGCACCCCCGGGGTGTTCATTGGCTACGCGGAGGGCTCGAAGGCCTACCGCATTCTCGACCCAGAGACACAGCGTGTGCGCACGACGCGCGACGTTGTGTTCAACGAAGGGCGAGGATGGGCATGGGACAAGGCGGTGGACGATAGTTTGACCTCGACGAACGAGGACTTCATCGTCGACTACGTCTACTCCAAGGGAGCTGGGGGAGTAGGCAGCTCTTCTCCACCGAGCGTGTCTACCCCTACCCCAGAGCGTCCACCTCCACCTCAGCTGGCGACCCCACGCACTCCAGCACCGACGGCCACCCCTCCGGCCACGTCCACTCCGTCACCAGCTTGTGTCGAGCACGACCCAGTGGAGTTTGTCACTCCGCTCTCCCACGACGAGGAGCGCCTCGACAGGTGCTACGACGGCGAGCAGTTGTGGTATCGCAAGATGGAGAACATTCTCGGCGACCAGCCGGTGCCGGGACTGGCCCCTCACGATCTGGATGATCAAGATTCGGAGGCGCAGTTGCACCTTGCGTGCGACGACGGCGAGCCTCGGTCTTTCGCGGAGGCCGAGAAACACGCGGCATGGCGTGCCGCGATGCAGTCGGAGATGGATGCGGTTGAGACGAACCGCACTTGGGAGCTTGCTGACCTCCCTCGCGGTCACCGTGCGATCACCCTTAAGTGGGTGTTCAAGCTGAAGAGGGATGAAGCCGGCGCCATCGTCAAGCACAAGGCTCGCTTGGTGGCACGCGGCTTCGTGCAGCAGGAGGGGATCGACTTCGACGATGCCTTTGCCCCCATGGCACGGATGGAATCCGTGCGACTCCTTCTTGCGCTGGCTGCTCAAGAAGGCTGGCGTGTCCAACACATGGACGTCAAGTCGGCGTTCCTCAACGGCGACTTGAAGGAGGAGGTCTACGTACACCAGCCGCCAGGGTTTGCGCTCCCTGGCAAGGAGGGCAAGGTGTTGCGCCTGCGCAAGGCCCTCTATGGCTTGCGGCAGGCACCACGGGCGTGGAATGCCAAGTTGGATTCCACGCTCAAGAGGATGGGCTTCGGGCAATGCCCACACGAGGCGGCCATCTACCGGCGGGGCAATGGAGGAAACACCCTACTGGTGGGTGTCTACGTCGACGACTTGGTGATCACCGGCACCAAGGAGGCGGAGGTGGCAGCGTTCAAGGAAGAGATGAAAGCCACTTTCCAGATGAGTGACCTGGGATCCCTCTCCTTCTACCTAGGAATTGAGGTGCACCAGGCCGACTCCGGGATCACACTTCGACAGACCGCCTACGCCAGGCGAATTGTTGAGCTAGCTGGGCTCACAAACTGCAACCCAGCCCTCACTCCGATGGAGGAGAGGCTGACGCTGAGCCGCGACAGCACGGCGGAGGAGGTGGACGCTACACAGTACCGGCGTCTTGTGGGGAGCCTTCGCTACCTCGCCCACACACGGCCGGACTTGGCATTCTCCGTCGGCTACGTTAGTCGGTTCCTGCAGCGACCGACGACGGAGCACCAGCAGGCTGTGAAGAGGATCATCCGCTACGTTGCGGGGACTCTTGATCACGGCCTTCACTACTCGAGGTGTCCTGGAGAGGCACACCTTGTCGGGTACAGCGACAGCGACCACGCCGGCGACATCGACACCAGCAAAAGCACGAGCGGGATCCTCTTCTTCTTCGGCAAGTGCCTCGTTAGCTGGCAGTCGGTCAAGCAGCAGGTGGTGGCCATGTCCAGCTGCGAGGCCGAGTACATAGCGGCCTCCACCGCTTCGACTCAGGCGCTCTGGCTTGTTCGACTGCTTGGTGATCTACTCGGCAGAGACACTGGAGCGGTGGAGCTCAGGGTGGACAACGTGTCTGCTCTGGCCCTGGCAAAGAACCCCGTTTTTCATGAACGGAGCAAGCACATCCGGGTGAGGTACCACTTCATCCGAGGCTGCTTGGAGGAAGGTAGCATCAAGGCGATCTACATCAACACCAAGGACCAGCTTGCGGATCTGCTCACCAAGCCCCTTGGGAGGCTCAAGTTCATTGAACTTTGCTCCAGGATCGGGATGGTCCAACCCTCCCAGAAGACGACGTACAAGACTTAGGGGGAGAATGATGGAATAAGTCTTGTAGTCCTTTGGTCTTTGGTCCCCTAGTCCCTTGTACCCTTGTCCTTAGTTTGTTGTACCTTAGTCCTTTGGTCTTTGGTCCTTGTTGTACTCATCTTAGACTAGAGGACAGCATCTTAACTGCTTTTAGGACAGCAGTTAGGACAGCAGCATCTTGACTGCTTTTAGGACGGTTGTTAGCATCTTTAGGACAGCACCTTGCATGGCATCTTGGACTAGCAAGAAGGCATATGCTTGGCTGGTTGGCTGCCCTTGGGCTGCTATAAATATGTAGCCTCAACCCCTTGGGTTGGTATGGCATTGTGTGAGGAATAGACAAGAAAATTGCCCCAACTCTCTAGTGTCATCCTCTCTTCAATGAGAGTAAAAATCCAGCTACTAACACTGTGTTCCCACATGTGTCGCACCTGGAGCCGCACCCTCATCACCGCGGCCCACTCCACGTAGTTGGTCTTGGTGAGGGTAGGCCACCCACCGCCGGGACCGACATCCCTGACAATGGCCTGGACCCCATGGTGTCCATGGTACCGATCTGGGGAGGGAGAACCGCGCTGCCTGTAACGGCCGCGTTCTCCGTCGACTGCGCTGCCGCCGCCGGGAGCGCCACCGACACGTCCGCGCCGGCCTGGGCTGCGGCTATCGCGCCCATGGGGACGCGCGGCTACTCGATGCATCTCCTGTGCTCGCGCCACTTCCCTTGCCAACTTGAGCTCATCGTCGACGCCGCCGTCGACAGAACCGCTGGAGCTACTGCCGCGCAGAGCCTCCAGCTCTGCTGCCGCTGCACGCGCTACAGCCGCCGCCGCCGCTGCTTCCACTTCCGCCCTCGCTGCTGCCAGTTCCGCCGCCGCCAACTTTGCCGCTAGTGCCGCCGTCGCCGCAGCCTCTGTCGCCGCTCGCTCGCGCTCCTCCGCCGCGGCGACCTCCGTCTGCCGCGCGCTCGAGGCGACCGAACGCTGAGACTGTCCGTCGGACATCGCGCACTAGTGGGGAGCTGGTGTGTGGGGAAGAGGGATGAGCTGGGGCAGCCGGTGTTCCTGCTACCGGTTGCGGACAGGGAGAGGCGCGGGAGGGAGATGAGCAAGAGATGTTTAGGCTGCAGGACAGAACGGCTCTGATACCAAGTGTTAGTAGCTGGATTTTTACTCTCATTGAAGAGAGGATGACACTAGAGAGTTGGGGCAATTTTCTTGTCTATTCCTCACACAATGCCATACCAACCCAAGGGGTTGAGGCTACATATTTATAGCAGCCCAAGGGCAGCCAACCAGCCAAGCATATGCCTTCTTGCTAGTCCAAGATGCCATGCAAGGTGCTGTCCTAAAGATGCTAACAACCGTCCTAAAAGCAGTCAAGATGCTGCTGTCCTAACTGCTGTCCTAAAAGCAGTTAAGATGCTGTCCTCTAGTCTAAGATGAGTACAACAAGGACCAAAGACCAAAGGACTAAGGTACAACAAACTAAGGACAAGGGTACAAGGGACTAGGGGACCAAAGACCAAAGGACTACAAGACTTATTCCATCATTCTCCCCCTAAGTCTTGTACGTCGTCTTGTGTGAGGAATAGACAAGAAAATTGCCCCAACTCTCTAGTGTCATCCTCTCTTCAATGAGAGTAAAAATCCAGCTACTAACAATAATTGCACGCTTTCTTACTAATTAATCTCACTTTCTCATTCATTTCTCTTTTTCTTACTAATTAATCTCACTTTATCATTCATTTCTCTTTTTCTTACTAATCTCACTTGTTTCTCTTATTGACTTGGATTAGATTACATCGATGAGAATAAATGATGAAACATGAGGTCATCAACTAGCAAATAGATTGAATAATGGAGCAACTCTATTATGGCAGTGGAGTTGCCAATGGAGATGTCTGGCTGAAAACTATTCTCAACTCTTAAAAAGAGAGATTTTGGAATGCAATGTCATTTATACCCTTAGTCTTTGTTGGATTCGTCCCTTTTTTTGGGCGGAATGCAAAAGCTCAAAAGACTATTTTTCAAGTTATATGACTGAAATCTGATTTTAGTTTTTGAACGGAGGGTTTCTATTGACTTGACCCATACATGCTCATATTTTATTTTCTTGCGGGACAGAACCTTGTTATGTTGTTGTAATAAAAAATTGCTACTGTGCCTTGTATCAGGTACCTGATCTACGAAATATTTTTTTGAAACAAAAAGTAGAATGAATGCTTTACCTAATGCAAAATAAAAAAGTGAAATCATATGAATCACAACTATTCGCCTATATGAAATTAGAACTAACAGAACACTAAGTCAATGAAATCATCACCAATCGCTTGTTATAAGTGTTCATAACCTTGCAAACATCACCCAATCAAAACCATGAACTCATGACATAATAAAAAAAAATCACCCGAACATCACATGGTCAGAGGCAGGACAAGAACAGAAATGGTGGATGAAGGTACATAAGCAAATCGAGCCGCATGCCTGACATGCGGCACGAACGGCGCTAGGCGGCAGGAGAGGACATCGGTGCTGGAAGCTGGAGGCGAACGACACGGCGCCCTAGGGTTGGTGCCGATGGACAAAGTGCTGATGCAGCGCAGGACTGCGGTGCTAGACGGCGGCCGAACGGAGGTGCTGAACGGCGGCAGAACGGAGGTGTTGAGCAGCGGCCAACGCCGAGAGATCAGGGCGGCGGCGGATTTCTTCACCTTCAGCCCAGCTCCTAACAACCTCCAGATTGTCAAACACTAGATACAAGGCTTCGCTCTGCGCGGACAGGCCAGCAAGGGCGTCACGGAGCGCGGCAACAAAGTCTGAGGGCCTGTCGGTGACGCGGATGAGGATGACGACGCCGACGTTGGGCTGACCTGGTCGAGGAGGGATGCGAAGAGCGCGCGAGTAGACGGGAGTGAGCATAGCGCGGCGTAGGCCACGCGCCCCGGGCGAGGGCGGACGTGCTGGAGCACGAGGAACAGCGCGCGCGTCTTGCCCGTGGCGGCGTCGCGGCCCTCTTCTCGCGGGCGCACGAACAGAGGACAAAGGAGGAAGAGGCAACGGAGGAATAAAAGAAAATACCGGTTCGCCTGTGTAATGGATGGCAATGCGGGTAATTAGATCATAACTCCATGTCTTGTTCCGTATGATCTGATTTTGGAGTAGGTAAAGAGGTACTCCGTAAAAATGAACAAGAGCTCCAAAAAATTCACAGAGTTGGACCTCTCTTTAGAGTTTTGGAGTTGAGGTGTTTGACAATATTTTTCAAGCTCTTTGGTGAAGTTTTGCTCTGGAGCCATGCTAAACACGCCCTTAAACACTGTTCGATCCACGAGTCGACACAACAACGATGCAATCATATTCCACATTTTCTTTGAAAAAAGTCTAATTATTGCCTAGCTTTTTCATGGTTTGCAACCACTCCCTTATATTTCATGTACAAGCACTCCACCTCTTACTTAGTTTATTGCCTAGCTTTTCCATGGTCGTGTAGCTAGTCCTTGTAATTTTTGCTGGTGTAGCTAGTCCTTGTAACTTTTGCTGGTTTCCGGTCAAAAAGGAGGCTAAAATAGAAGCCGATGTTTTACAGCCAACACCGTTGTATCAAAGAACCTGCTACCCCTCGTTGATACGCATAGGCCACTCCGGTCCTAGCATCCACCCCCCCTCCCCACCCAGGTCGTCGGTCGCCTCCTCTCCCCGGACAAGACATTCTGCGCTCTCTTGTGCCTTGTCTCGGATGTCTCCAAATTCAACACCTGCTTTCGGTCGGTCGCCCCCTCCCTGGACAGGACCCCGGTCTTGTCTGCCCCGATTTCTTGTTCGTCCCTGTCGCTGATCGCTGCAACTTCTCCCTCGTCTTCCGTGGTGCCTTCCTCGCTCGCCAGCCCAGGGAGTCTCTTCGTGTTGGCCCTCGGCTCTCTGCCTCATGCTCTACTGTCACCACCTATCCCAACTTCCCCGTTCGGTTTCTTGGTCGTTCCTCGACGTGATGAGGGCTTGTTGTTGATTGCCCTGCGTCCCCAGTCACCCTTGCCTGGCAAAATCAACCCTTTGTCTTCCCTTCTTATGCCCACTCCTGGCTCTGGCTTAGTCTCAGACGCTGATGAGGGCGTCTTCTCCTTGCTTCCGGCTATTCTTGCGGATGTTGATGACTCCGATGAAGAGGTCCCATCTTCAGTGGAGAAGACCTCTGGAGGTCATGGGGTTCGGTTGTTCTCGCGACAAGAGTCTAGGGCTGGCGGGGCCTCTCGGTCCTTGCTCTCCTCACAGGTTCTTCCGACGTCGCCGCACGAGCCCTGCCATGGGACTTGCCAGGTTCGCGTAAAGCCTCGATCGCCAGCTCCGGTGACCTCCTCGGCGAAAGCCTCGGGCGCGCAGCTGACCCCACCACCCGGCGGTGGCTCCACCGCGGGCGGGTCTAGCAGTCAGCGTGCGGGTAAGCAGCCGACCCCTTTGCATCAGGGTCACTCCTACCCTGGTAGGAACAGCTGTCAGCGTGGCGTGCCCATGCCGCAACACGTCTAGCCTAAGCTTAGGTGATGCTACAACTCAAGTGGTACAGTGCGGCGGTACCCTGTTGCAGCGCACGACCGGCCTGAACCCTGCAAAGGATACGGCCCAGGACAGGTATGGGCATACCGCTAACTCCGCCTTAGACTTGTCAAGCGGCGCCATCCCGGTCACCGTCCTCTCTGCCTCGGTCAATGATGACACTGTGGGGCGACCTCCTTCCGCGCTGCTTCAGCATGACTCATCCCCTCATGTTGTCCCTGGGATTGCTATCCAGTCACATCCCACAGAGATACGGAGCTCTGACGAGGAGTGGACAAATGTTCTTCGCAAATCGCGTGCACGTCGCAATGTTCGCCGCAGCGTGCAAAGGTCATCCCATCTGGCCAAGCCACCCCTCTCCCCGAAGCTACAAATAGCCTTCTGAGGCTATTGCTTCCGCCGCCTCGCCTCTGATCACACTGTCTCGGTCTGCAGAGAGTCGCCCCGCTACTTCTCGTGCCTCTCCTTTGGCCACTTCGCTAGAAGTTGTCGCTCGCCTCCTGGTCCAGACGGTCGCCGGACCATCCACCCTCGACTGTTGCAGCCAAAACCTAACATCCAGAGCCGCCTTGTTTCCCCCCCTCTGCCAGCACAGCCTCCCAAACCGATGGCCCCTCCAACTTCCAAGCCGCGTTGTTGCTATCTTCGTCCCGGGGAGACCTCAAGACCGCCCTATGGACGGTGTGGCCTCTGTTGTTGTCGGTGGTGCCATGGCCTGTGATCTTCACAGGCTCCGACTCCACACAACGATGATCATCCGTGACGGTCACAACCGGAGGGAGAACCCAACGTTGGCAGCGGAATCTCTACACCACCAACTGTGCACCCCGCGCCACACGACCAACATCTCCCTGCTCAACCCTGAAGCCCTGCTAGTGCGGTTTGATCTCTCAGAGCTGCAGGATCGGGCCTTGCGATCTAGAGTCGTCTACATTGCATCAGAGCGCTACATCATCGTGCCCTAGAACTCGTATCCACCTTGGGTGCTCAGCTGGCCCTACCAGGTGACAATCTTCGTGGAGAATTTGTGAAAGTTGCCTAGAGGGGGGGTGAATAGGCTAATCGACCTGATATGACTTAATAAAACGAGATCAGTACTTAGGGGGCGGACTAGTCCGGTCCAGGGGCGGACTAGTCCGGTCCTCCTGCAGGGAAAGCCTAAAAAGTGTTTCTAACAATTTTTAGTTCGATTCTTGTAATGCAAAGTATGTTGGAATGACTTAGTGAACCTTAACGAGTTATGGAACAAGTATGAGGCTAAGGATCACAATGAAACAAGAGTGATGAACAAATACGGTAAAGCTAACCCTAGATGCAATGTGGGATAAGTGAAAGCAAAGTACACAAGGGACGCAAGGATTTTATCCCGAGGTTCAATCCCACGAAGGAACCTACGTACCCGTTGAGGAGTCCACAAAGGATCGGGTTCAACAACCCTTCCTCACCAAGTTTACCACAAGGGCTTAACTTGGTTCTCCACTATCACAAAGGGTGAATACAAGATTCGTTAGGGCTTCTCACAATCTGAGGCTCCCACCACAAATACAATCACAAATCACAAAGATCAACTCAAGCCACAAATCACAAAGAATCACAAGTGCAAGAGATCAAACCGAGAGCCTAGAGCGGTGTTCTTCCTCTTCTTCACCTCACCAAACCCTAATCCACACAAGTATTAGTTTTAGAGGGAAGGTAAGCAAGATGGAGGCTTTTGGAGGCTCAAGGTTTGCTGTGGCGACGCTAGGGTTTCAACTTTCTCAAGGAATGGTTCAAATGAACCCAGGGGTCCTCTATTCATATAGATTCCCAGCCCATACTGCTGACTTCAGCAGATGGGTGGACTAGTCCGCCCTAGGGCCCGGACTAATCTGGCCTTTGGGACCACTGACGTCTCTAACAACTATCGCACTGCGCGACAATCGTCACGCTACCCACCAAACTTCAAATTCAAACGGTCACTTCAAAACAGACTAGTCTGGCCCACACCGGACTAGTCCGATCTCACATAGAACCTTTTGTTCCGTGTGAAAACGGACTAGTCTGGAGACCACGGACTAGTCCGACCCCCAGGGCGGACTAGTCTGGCCTACCCAGGCTTAGTCGCTGAAACTCCACTTCTCTCCAAACCCGCACTAGTCCGCACCCTTGGCGGACTAGACCGATCTCGGTCAACACCTCTAGGTCCAGACCAAAACAGACAAGTCTAGGGTTTTGGGACTTAGTCCCGAAAACCCACTCCATGACTACCCGGACTAGTCCGTCCAAATACGGACTAGTCCGAACTCAGTCAGACCCTTCTGGTCTGGCTGAAAACGGACTTGGTCGGCCAGGAGCGGACTAGTTCGGCCACCTGCACGGACTAGTCCGGCCACTCCTGCCAGACTTCTCCAACTCTCTTCTCTCAATGGGATTTGATCTCTAAACCGCTTTGAGCTCCCAACTTGATCTCAATGCACTTTACGCACACACCCTCACACATATTTGGCTAGTCTAAACTCGACACACTAGAAACCCTAGTTTCTTCTTTTCGAGTCAACGTCGTCGTTTTCATCCTTTTCCTTTTTGAGGGTTTGTGTTTCCGCTTGAGTCTACACCTGTGCTTAAGATCACTAAGTTCGTTAGTTACTTAATTGTCGTCATCAATCATCCAAAGCCCACGGGGATCCTAGATGCACTTTCAACCCCCCCCCCTTTTTGGTGATTGATGACAACACATTAAGTCTTCACATATAAGAGTATAAATTTTGATTTTCGTAATGTGCGGGTGTATGAGTGACTCCCCCTCAATGAATGCATCATAAAAAAGATTGAGGAAGTCCTTCATACATACACACATTATGGTGGGGTGCCTACGTGTTGTGCTCAACAATTTGTGACAAGACATATTAAATATGAATATGATCAAAAGATATACATTCAAAGCATCATATTGATATTAAACATTCAAAGCATAGTCTTGCACAAATTTAAAACAATCATCAGAGCGCTACATCATCGTGCCCTTGAACCCATATCCACCTTGGGTGCTCAGCTGGCCCTACCAGGTGACAATCTTCGTGGAGAATTTGTGAAAGTTGACTAGAGGAGGGTGAATAGGCTAATCAACCTGAAATGACTTAATAAAATGAGATCAATACTTAGGGGGCGGACTAGTCCGGTCCAGGGGCGGACTAGTCCAGTCCTCCTGCAGGGAAAGCCTAAAAAGTGTTTCTAACAAGTTTTAGTTCGATTCTTGTAATGCAAAGTATGTTGGAATGACTTAGTGAACCTTAACGAGTTATGGAACAAGTATGAGTCTAAGGATCACAATGAAACAAGAGTGATGAACAAATACGGTAAAGCTAACCCTAGATGCAATGTGCGATAAGTGAAAACAAAGTACACAAGGAACACAAGGATTTTATCCCGAGGTTCAATCTCACGAAGGAATCTACGTCCCCATTGAGGAGTCCACAAAGGATCGGGTTCAACAATCCTTCCCTCACCAAGTTTACCACAAGGGCCTAACTTGGTTCTCCACTATCACAAAGGATGAATACAAGATTCGTTGGGGCTTCTCACAATCTGAGGCTCCCACCACAAATACAATCACAAATCACAAAGATCAACTCAAGCCACAGATCACAAAGAATCACAAGTGCAAGAGATCAAACCGAGAGCCTAGAGCGGTGTTCTTCCTCTTCTTCAACTCACCAAACCCTAATCCACACAAGAATTAGTTTTAGAGGGAAGGTAGGCAAGATGGAGGCTTTTGGAGGCTCAAGGTTTGCTGTGGCGGCGCTAGGGTTTCAACTTTCTCAAGGAATGGTTCAAATGAACTCAGGGGTCCTCTATTTATAGAGGTTCCCAGCCCATACTGCTGACTTCAGCAGATGGGCGGACTAGTCCGCCCTAAGGCCCGGACTAGTCCGACCTTTGGGACCACTGACGTCCCTGACAACTATCGCACTGCGCGACAATCGTCACGCTACCCACCAAACTTCAAATTCAAATGGTCACTTCGAAACGGGCTAGTCCGGCCCACACCGGACTAGTACGATCTCACATAGAACCTTTTGTTCCGTGTGAAAACGGACTAGTCCGGAGACCACGAACTAGTCCGACCTACCCAGACTTAGTCGTTGAAACTCCACTTCTCTCCAAACCCGCACTAGTCTGCACCCTTGGCGGACTAGTACGATCTCGGTCAACATGGTCCGGACCAAAATGGACAAGTCTAGGGTTTTGGGACTCCCAAAAACCCACTCCATGAGTACCCGGACTAGTCTGTCCAAATACAGACTAGTCCGAACTCAGTCAGACCCTTCTGGTCCGGCTCAAAACGGACTTGGCCGGCCAAGAGCGGACTAGTCCAGCCACCTGCACGGACTAGTCCGGTCACTCCTGCCAGACTTCTCCAACTCTCTTCTCTCAATGGGATTTGATCTCTAAACCGCTTTGAGCTCCCAACTTGATCTCAATGCACTTTACGCACACACCCTCACACATATTTAGCTAGTCTAAACTCGACACACTAGAAACCCTAGTTTCTTCTTTTCGAGTCAACATCGTCGTTTTCATCCTTTTCCTTTTTGAGGGTTTGTGTTTCCGCTTGAGTCCACACCTGTGCTTAAGATCACTGAGCTCATTAGTTACTTAATTGTCGTCATGAATCATCCAAAACCCACATGGATCCTAGATGCACTTTCAATCTCCCCCTTTTTGGTGATTGATGACAACACATTAAGTCTTCACATATAAGAGTATAAATTTTGATTTTCATAACGTGCGGGTGTATGAGTGACCCCCCCTCAATGAATGCATCATAAAAAAGATTGAGGAAGTCCTTCATACATACACACATTATGGTGGGGTGCCTACGTGTTGTGCTCAACAATTTGTGACAAGACATATTAAATATGAATATGATCAAAAGATATACATTCAAAGCATCATATTGATATTAAACATTCAAAGCATAGTATTGCACAAATTTAAAACAATCGAATGACATAAATATTACAATAATAAGTGCAACATGTACAAGAATCCAAAATAAGGGCTACTCTCCCCACATCTAACTACTCTCCCCCATCCTTCTAACTCTCCCCCATCTAACTCTCCCCCATCTAACTCTCCCCCTTTTGGCATCAAGACACCAAGAAGGAAAAGAATAGGGGAACACCGAGGCCTATCCACTAGTCGTCATCCTCCCCACTATCGCCTGCCTCATCATCGGAGTCACTCTCTGTGGCCTCCGGGTCCTCGTGGTCCTCGTCATCGTCATAGACCCGTGCCGAGGGAACCGCCCGGGAAGAGCTCCCGTCCTCTTGGAGCTGGGCGAGCTCATCGGTGGTGAAGTCGGTGAATGGAGTGATCTCCCCGTCGCTCACCTCCGGAGAGGACATGGGGACCTCTAGCTTGTCACACACCGCCTTGAGGTACTTCTCTTGGTGCTTGAGTGCCCGCTGATTCCAGATCTCTTGCTTCCGGCGGGAAGTGAAAATAGCCTTGAAGCACTTGAAGAAAGCGCTCATCGACTGAGATGGAGGTGGAGAAGGAGATGTTGCGGGATGAGGTGCTGGCATCGCAGAGTGAGAGGGCGGCTCCGCATTCTTCTGGCGCGGAGGAGGCGACACTGAAGGAGGTGTCTGAGGATAAAGCAGGCGATGAGTCACATCCTTGACGAAGGTCAATCCCGACACCTTCTCAATGAGATACATGATGTAGGGCGCATACCCACAAGCACGATTAGGGGTATGTGAGATGTTGAAGATGTCGTCGAAGATGTAGTCAACTAGGTTGAACTTTTCATCCCCATCAATAAGGAGCATCAGGTGCCTTAGATTGCCTTGGATCACCCCTGCATCACCATCCTTGGGTGCAACTGTCCTCCTCAGGATCTTGTTCAGAATGCTATAGAAAGGCTTGATATTGCGAGCATGCCCGACATCATATTGAATATGACTGGGATACATGTAGGCCAGCTCATCTCTGTCTACGGTCTTGAGGTTAGAGATAATGATCTCATGATCCAAATGGGCCTCAAGTCCGAGAATCTTAGCAAACTCCTAAAAAGTAACTAAGAATTGCTCGCCATGCGTCATCCAAATGATTCGTCTATCACCTGAAGTGGTGAAGTAGATGGTGGAGTAGAGTTGCAGGATGACTTCAACATTCCAGTCATATTTGAATCCCATGATGCCCTTGAGCTCATGACGCTCAACTACCTCAATCACCGCATCAAAAGCAGAGTGTTTCTTCTGGGCCATATACCCCCAGTCTACCCATTGTGCTTTGATCACATGCTTCTTCATGTTCTGGTAGACCAGACGGTAATAGTCCCAATGAAAGTCGCACCAAAACTGTGGGTCAGTGGTGCTCCTTTCATACTTATAGACTTTGTCCGTCCGCAGTCTTCTTGCCTTCTCGGCTCCTTTTCCATGGAAGACAATGGCGACTATCTCACGCTGCCTGTTGGGGTTCCTCTCAGGAGTGTGCACCTCCAAGGGGCCAATGGGTTTGGCCTTCCCCTTCTCCTTAATAACAATGCCCTTGGCCTTCGAAGTCGGGGACTTCACTGTGGGCTTCTTCTTCTTTGGCTCTGCAGGAGTCGGGGCCTTGCCTTTCTTCAGATCTCTCTCAATCCGGCATCCAGCAATTTCCTCTTGGGCTTGCTCCTTGCCCCTTTCTTTCTCTCCCATGCTCACAAGTCTCTTCCTTTTGGAGACTTGTGCTGCAGCAGCCTGAGAGTTGTGAGCCTCGCGCTCCTCTCGCTTCTTCTTGCGGAGTTCCTTGCGGAACTTCTCAATGGCACGAGCCATTGCTTCATCTTCATTGTAGGTCGTAGCTGCGGCCCTAGCTTGTTGTTTCTAGGCCGCCTTTGCTCGCTCTTGTTGCTCGAGATGTTTCTTGGCAGCCTCAACCTCCGTCCGTGCTCGTTCCTTGCCAAGGCGAAGCTGCTCAACCTCCCACTCGGGGTCAGTGGGTGGAGAAACGGAACGGCGAGGAGCTGTCATTTCTGCTGAAACATGAGGAAAACAGGGGATATAAGGTCAAGAAGGTGGAATATTGCGAATGAAATCACGAGAGACAGCCAAAGTAAGAGTTTGGCCTGTGTACACCGGACTTGTCTGCTCCAAAGGCGGACTAGTCCGCCGGGCACCGGACTAGTCCGGGTTGTACAAGATGAACCCTAACTCTAACGGTTTCTCAAAAAATCTTGGAAACAAGTCGCAATATTCATATGTGATGTTTCACAAGGATGCTAGGAGCAACTTTAATGAAGAGGGACCTATCAGAAACCCTATGAATCAAGAATGAGGTAGGTTTTTGAAAAGAGAGGTTTACCTCTTCGAATCTTGATGAATCGACGAAATCGGGGATGGATCGCATCGGGAGTGATTGGGAAAAGTCTCCCACGCCTCCGGGGCTTCCAATGCATGGATTGGAAATGATTTTTGATGGAGAAAACTGAAAATTGCCCAAGGAGGGAAGTTGAGCGCGCGTGGGAGAGGGAGAAGAAAAAGTGGAGAAGAGGAGGGGTCGGCCGCCCCTAGGGGTTTAAGTCCCCAGGGGTCGGACTAGTCCGCTGAAGGGGCCGGGCTAGTCCGGTCTACAAACCAGACCCGAACCAATCCGGATCCGGACATGTCCGGCCATAGGGCGGACTAGTCTGGTCCTAAGAGACTGAAAACATATCTATTTGAGTTTTAGCCACTAGCGGATCCTTTTGGACATATTGCCACAACAAAACCTTATGAATATGGTCAGTAAGCAATCAACAATCAACTATGACCATAACTCACAAAGTTGATAGTTTTTCAAATATTTTGGAGAAAATCGAGATAAAGATGAATTTCTCAAACACATGCGTTCTTTTGAATAGAGTGTAAAGTAAACATTCAGATGTGCATGTTTCAAGCCACATTTCGAGAATCTAAGATATTGAGCTCACTCCTAAGCTCACAAAAGCGTTTCTCATCTAGGGGCTTTGTGAATATATCGGCTAGTTGGTTCTCGGTTCCAACATGGGATATCACTATGTCCCCTTTTAAGGAATGATCTCTGAAGAAGTGATGTATAATATCTATGTTATTTGTCCTCGAATGCTCAACTGGATTATGGGCTATTTTGATGGCGCTCTCATTGTCACATAGGAGAGGAATATGGCGCAAGTTTATACCATAATCCCTTAGAGTTTGTCGCATCCAAAGAAGTTGTGCACAACAACTTCCGACTGCTACATACTCCGCTTCAGGTGTGGAAAGAGCAATGGAGTTTTGTTTCTTAGAGGACCAAGACACTAAGGATCTACCCAAGAATTGGCATGTCCCGGATGTGCTCTTTCTATCAACTTTGCACCCCGCATAATTCGCATTGGAATAGCCAATAAGGTTAAACTTGGATCCTTTGGGGTACCAAAGTCCTAGGCTAGGTGTGTGAACTAAATATCTAAGAATTCTCTTAGCGGCGGTCATATGACACACCTTAGGTGCAGCTTGAAAATGTGCACACATAGACACACTAAGCATAATATCCGGTCTAGATGCACAAAGATATAACAAAGAACCAATCATGGAACGATATACCTTTTGGTCCACACTTGGACCATCTTCGTTGAGGTCTAAGTGTCCATTTGTTGCCATTATAGTCTTGATGGGTTTGGCCTTGTCCATGTCAAACTTCTTTAATATGTCTTGAGTGTACTTTGTTTGACTTATGAACGTGCCTTCTTTGAGTTGCTTAACTTGAAAACCTAAAAAGAACTTCAACTCCCCCATTGTCGGAGTGTTGTTCTGGCAATTCTCCTGATACTACTGTTGGTAGCCCGCAGAGTTTATAGTTCGGTATTGGGCGCACAAAGATTCAGAACACGGTGACGAATAGACACAAAGATTTACGTGGTTCGGGCCGCCTGAGCGTAATACCCTACTCCACAGGGTGTTTAGTTGTTGTATTGAGCATCTAAGAGTCGAGAGCTTCTAGAGGTTCTAGAGAGCAGAAAGCTCAGCCAGAGTCTAGAGCGTCCGAGAGAGCCCCTCTGTGTATCGTCGACCAGTCCATTTATTATACAAGGACTAGTCGTTACACTGTTATCCTGGCCCGACATGTGGCACTGGCAGTTACTGATGCTTAATACACACTTAATGAGGTTAATTGTCCTTAATAGCTTGGTAATGGGCCTTGACAGTGCCGTTACTGATATTAAGGGCCTTCCGATCGTGTGTCATTAATATAGTATTAATGACACTTAATCGGGTCGTGAAGTCTTTGATTGTCCCTTGTAGGTTCGAGCCGTTGGAGGTACACCAGTCTGACTGTTGAGGCTGAAGGTCTTGTGGTTGGACACGTGGCAGATCCAGAGCTTATCGTTTGGGATGGGTAGGTCCGGTGCAATTGTACACATGTCAGGACCAGAGCTTCCCTCTGTCGGGGGTTAGATCCGGCGGTGCCGCACTGGTATTTGGCCCGGAGCTTTCCCATGCGTGGGACGTAGCTCCCGTTGCAGTATACACATGGCAGCACCGGGACTAACCACAGATGGGAGGCAGGTCCGACCCCGTATGACACGTGGGGCCTTCACAGGTCTTCAACTCAGACTGACGGAGTTCCTCTGGCCTTTTTTGCAGTCCCAAAGGGTATACGGTACGCAGGGTACCGACAGTGGCCCCCTGAGCCCACCTCTGGGAGAGACCTTTTGGATGAAGTCGTTCTGCCGGAGGTGGGTCCATCCTTCGGTTTTTGAGTTGTATCTTCAAGGGTCTTTGGATGTGCCATTGGCAGTAGTTTGCAGTTAAACCAATGTCGCGTGGCATATCCAGGATGCGGCAGGTGAGATCTGAGTGTGTGGATCTCATGCAATTGAAGGTCGCTAGTTCCCGATACGAAAATCGTATCGATTCTGCGCGCCCTGTCAGGTCGCCGCCTTCGGGCTTCCTGCCTTTCATGATGACAACCGTTCGCTTGGGGTAAGGACCTCGACTTGATCGTTGGGGTGGCCCCGGGCCCCCTTGTTATTGGCATGGTGAAATTTTTGAATTGTATCACCGGCTCCTCTGCGGTTTCCATCCAAGCGTTGTGGGGGCTTACTTAAGAAGGAAAGTGTGCACCGTTTGGGGATTCTTTACGCCTTCATTCGAACTTGCGCTCAAATCCTCTAAAATTTTGCTTGCTTTTCCACTCTCGCCACGCTGTGCCGCGATGAAGTTGGGACTCCCCAAGAGCCGCATTGGGAGCAAGAAGGAGTTGTCCAGGTTTCAGACCTATATGGGATGGTACAGTGACTCCTTTGACAACGACATTCGCTGCGGCGAGCTTCCCTTCGAGAAGAAGCGAGCCGGGGATATGGTGTACTTCCTTGGGTACACCATGGCGGGTTTGATCCCGCCTTTCTCCACCATCTTTTTGATGTTGCTAGATTTCTATTGCCTGCAGCTCCACCATCTGGGCCCCCATTCCATCTTGTTGGTGGCGACTTTTGTCCACTTTTGCGAGATGTGGGTGGGCGTGCCCCCTTGCGTGGAGTTGTTCCGGACCTTCTTCACTGTCCTCCCGACCGGGAAGAGTGATGAGTTCATCGGCTTCTACTACTTCGTGAAGCGAAAAAACTCTCCCCTCAAGTACTTGAGGTCCTTCCCTTCTGGCAAGTGGGACGACTGGAAGAAAGACTGGGTGGTCATCACCGTTGAGGGACACGAGAGGTTAGAGCTGCCTGAAGGCCTTCCTCGCGTCGACACCGACACTTGGAGTGACGTATCGGCACTGTTGAGGAAGTATAGGCCCATCCTGGACAGAATCTAGGAATTTGTCGAAGGTGAGGTGACCCCACAGATGGTCTTCGACAACTTCTTGACAAACAGGTGGGGCCCGCTGAGGGCTAGGAGCCGGTATGCATGGGCCTTCAACAGTGAGATGGATACCAACAGCATTGAAGTCGGCTTGGACACCAACTTGGCCGGTGAAGCCTTGAAGACCCATCTCAAGAAGTTCCAGCCTAGGAACATCGGTCTTGGCGACGTGTCTCCACCGGCGGCCTTCCTGCCTCTGAATATGATTCCAGAGGAGTGCAGAGAGCTCCGGAGGAAGATGCCGCTGTTGGACGACTTGGGTCTGGTGGAGAGGAGATCAACCTCCGGGGTAGCAATCTCCAGAGCTTTTGAAGGTGGCTCTGTTCCCGCCCCAAAGCCAAGAACCGAAGTCGTAGACAAGGGCAAGGAGTTGGCCGAGCCCTCAAGCCACAAGAGGAAGCTGAAGCATGCCGACGAGAGGTCCATCAGACCTGCTCCTTCCACGACGGCTCCTTCTCCCCGATGGAGGAGGAGGTCTTCGGTGGCCGCAACTACACCAGCATCGGCATCTCCTCAGGGCGCTAGCTCCGGCCATGTGGCTCCGGTACCAGGGCCAGCTGAAGGCTCCAGGTCCGAAGGTCCTTCCCGGTTGAGAGGGTCCTCAACCAAGACGTCACTGATGGCAGGAACAAGCTATGAGGAACCTTCCGGAGCTACCACGCCAGTGGCAACCGGGGCCAGTCCTAAGCGTCCGGTGAAGAGGTTCCGCGCTAGCTGGAGCGGGAGCCTTCCAAGGTAAGTTTGACTTTTTACCTCAGTTGATTGTTTTTTTGGTAATCGTGTTTTGAGTTTCTTCGTCTTTCATCCACAGAGTGCCCCAGAAAGGGGCTGAAGATTTGGTTCCTGTAGCAGCAACATATGTTGTGCAGGCGGAAGCTCCGGCTCCAATCCCAGCGCTACCTCAAGAAGTGGCTGAGGTTGTGACAGCTCCAGCGCCGGCTGTCGTGGTCCTGGACCTCGACTCATCTCCAGAAGCTCACGTGGTAGCGCCAGACCATGAGAATGAAGATGTACCAGCGGCACCTGCCTTGGAGGCTGAAGCTCCGGGTTCGGATGATGAAATGGTGTACGTTCTGACCTTAGAGCCAGAGGTAGCTGCGATTCTAGCCATAGAGTCGGATGTTGTTGAAGCCCAGGCGGTGGAGCTGGTGGTTGATGAGGCCCCGGCGATAGAGTCGGGTGTTGATGAAGCCCCGGCGGTAGAGTCAGTGGTTGATGACGTTCCGACGCCTGAGCTGGTCGTCGAAGAAGTTCTGGCGCCTGAGCTGGTTGGTGCAGAGGTGCAGGCGCCCGAGCCCATGATGGTCGAAGCGCCAGCGCCTGAGCCGGCGGTGGAGGAGGCGCCAGCGTCGGAACCGGAAGTAGCTTCAGCTCCGGCCGAATCTTCAACGCCTACCCCAGAGGTGCCCGCGCCTGAGCTGGGGTGCCAAGATGAAGCTGCCGGCCCCCAGCCTAAGGGACCATTTGTTGATGATCTGGTGGCGGGACCTTCAGAGCCAACTCCGGAGGTCGAAACTTCTGTTGCAGGACCTTCCTCGACGGCGATTGAGACTATCCCAGAGGGCGGCCCTAGTGCTGTTGAATCTCAGGGGACCGCTCTTGTAGAGTGGGACCCAATTTTTGTCACGGAGAACCCACTAGCGCCAACAGAGAGGACCCCGACAGTTCTGGACCCGATCCCTCCGTCGTTGTCTATTAACAACACTGTCGGTGATTTGGAACCGGCAGATCTCCCTACACTGCTAAAGTGATAGGGGAGTTTGATGTTCGGTATGGGCGCGCGGAGATTCAAGAAGGTGAGTAGGAATTGACACAGGAGACACAAGAGTTTACGTGGTTCGGGCCGTCTGAGCGTAATACCCTACTCCACGGGTGTGTTGGTGTTGTATTAGCTGTTTGAGCTTGTGTTGAGCGTTAATGGCCTGTGTCTCTGGCGTATGTGTGTGTGTTCGAACGTGTCATCGGTCTGTCCTTTTATAGTACAAGGGCAGGCCGTTACAAGTTAGCCTGGCCCGACATGTGGCCCCGACGGTTACTAGCATTGACACTTATTTAACATTTTTAATTGCTCTTAATGACCCTGTAACGGGCTTTGACAGCACCGTTATTGGTGTTAAGATCGTCCATTTAAGTGTCATTAATATGGTATTAATGACGCTTAATCGGGTCTTGAAGTCCTTGATTCCCCTTTGAAGATCCGGAGCCGTTGTGGGGTCTTCCGGAGGTTAGAGGTTGAAGATCCGACGGTTGGACACGTGGCAGCTCCGGAGTATACTGTGGAAACAGGTAGCTCCGGGGCTATCTGACACGTGTCAGGTCCGGAGCTTCTCTCGGTCTGGGGCTAAGTCCGGAGGTGCCATTTCGGTACATCGCCCGGAGCTTCCCCCTTGTGGGCGGTAGCTCCGGTTTGGTAGTACACGTGGCGACCCAGGGATTAACCATGTTGGAGAAGCGGGTCCGGTTATGTCTGACATGTGGGCCTTTGAGGGTCTTCAAACCAAGTAGATGATTTTCCTTTGAGATATTTATAACCTCAAGGGGTGTATGGTTTCTAGGGTACCGACAGTGGCCCCCTGGACCTACCTCCGGGGAAGTCATTCCGCCGGAGGTGGGTCCATCCTCGCGACCTTTGAACTGAGTCTTAAAGGGTCTTTGAGGGTGCCGTTGGCAAGTACTTGGAATTAAATCCTCGCCGCGTGGCGTATCCCGCGTGCGGCAGATGAGATCTTTGGCGTGCGGATCTCACGCAATTGAAGGTCGTCGGTTCCCGATACGAAAACCGTATCGGTTCCGCGCGCCTTGTCAGGCCGCCGCCTTTGGGCTTCCCGCCTCTTGATGACAACCGTTCACCTGGGTAAGAACCTCGACCTGATCGTCGGGGTGGTCCCGGGCCCACTTGTCATTGGCTGGGTGGAATTTTTAGGTGGTACCTTCGACTTCCTTGCGGTTTCCATCCGAGCATTGCGAGGGCTTACTTAAGAAGGAAAGTGCGCACCGCCAGGAGTTCTTTACGCCTCTCATCTGTTCTTGCGATCAAACTCCCAACTTGTGCTTCGCTTTTCTTCTCTTGCCTAGCTGTGCCGCGATGGAGTTGGGTCTCCGCGAGAGTCGCTTGAAGACCGACGGCGACCTGAAAAAGGTTCGGGCCCTCATGGGGTGGTCCTCGGACTTCTTCAACCGTTCGGTCCGCGCCGGTGGAGAGCTCCCATTCGAGAAGGAGCACTCCGGCGAAATGGTGTACTTCTCCTCGTACGCCATGGTGGGGTTGATCCCACCCTTTTCTTCCTTTTTCTTGATGCTGCTAGACTTCTATGGTCTGCAGTTATACCACCTTGGCCCTCACTCCATTCTCCTCGTGTCCATCTTCATCCACTTCTGTGAGATGTGGGTGGGCATCCCCCCTGCATTGAACTCTTCCGGACCTTCTTCACCGTCCACACCACTGGCCGGAGCAATGAGTACCTTGGCTTCTACTACTTTGTGAAGCGCAAGAAGTGCCCGTTCAAGTACCTCCCGTCATTTCCCTCTGGGAAGTGGGATGACTAGAAGAAAGACTAGATAGTCATCAGGATGGAGGAGCACGAGAGGTTGGAGCTGCCCGATGGTCTTCCCGGCATCGACACAACGATCTGGAGTGAAGCTCTGGTGCTGTCGGAAGCTTTCAACCCTGCTTTGACCAGGATCCGCCAATGTGTGGAGGGAGGATTGACTCCTCAGGCGGTATTTTGCAATTTCTTGGTCAACAGGTGGGCGCCGCTGAAGAGGAGGGAGAAACTCGCTTGGGCCCTCAACAGCGTGATGGACGACGACCGGGTTGAGACCGGGTTGAAGTCCAACATGGTGGGGAAAACCTTGGAGTTCCACCTCAAGAAGTTCCAGCACGGCATCGACGTCGATGGCGACGACTTGACTCCGCCGTCTGCTTTTCTTCATCTGAACGTAGAAGTGGAGTTCAGCAGGGAGCTCTGGCGGAAGATGCCCATGCTTGACGACCTTGGTGTCGTCGAGAGAAGACCAACCTCCGGGGTAGCGATCCCCGGAGTACCCAAGGATGGCTCCGGCTCTGCTCCTAAGCCGAGGGGAGAAGTCGTCAGCAAGGGCAAGGAGCTGGCGGATGAACCAGTGAGCCGGAAGAGGAAGTTGCAGTACACCGACGGGAGGTCCGTCAGGCCCGCTACTTCTACGTCGGCTCCTTCTCCCCGGAGGGGAAGGTCCTATGCAGCTGCGGCGACTGTTCCTGTAGTGGGGTCATCCCGGAACACGACTGTTCCCGCGGTGGGGTCCTCTCGGAGCGCGGCTATTCCCGCAGTGGGGTCCTCCCGGGGCGTTAGCTCCGGTCGTACAACTCCAGCTCCTGGGCCGGTGGAAGTCTCCACGTCTGGGGTTCTTCCCGATCGAGGGGAGCCCCGACCCGGGAAACACCCGTGGCCGCGACGAGTTCCGGGGGGCCTTCCGGAGCTTCCACGCCAGCTATGGCTAGCCCAGAACGCCCGGGAAAGGTTCCGCGCAAGCTAGTGCGGAAGCCTCCCAAGGTAATTTTTGATTTCTACCTTGGATAGTTGTTTTAATTGAAGCAACTATTTTAATTTTCTTTGTTCATCACCTGCAGCGTCTCCAAGAAGGGGAATGAGGCTCCACCCTCGGCCATAGTGGCTGAAGCCATGAGAGCGGGAGCTTCTGCTCCTGTCCCGGTGCCGCCCCAAGTGGTGACCGAAGCTGCGACAGCTCCGACACCGGCTGTCGTGGTCATGGACCTCGACTCATCCCCAGAAGTTCCCGTGGTAGCGCCGGACCACGGGAGTGAAGATGCGCCAGCGGCACATGTCCCGGAGGTTGAAGCCCCGGGTTCTGGTGCTGCGATGATGGAAGCTCCGGCTGCTGAGCTGGAGGAAGCAGTAATCCCGGCCTTTGAGCCGGAAATGGTTAAAGCCCCGGCGGTTGAGCCGGAGGTAATTGAAGCTTCGGCGTGCGCGCCGGAAACTGAGGTAGTTCCGGCAGTTGGGCCGGCTACCTCCGAAGCACCGGCCATTGAGCCGGTCATTGTTGGAGCTCCAGCCACAGGGCCGGTCTATGTTGGAGATCTTCCGGCTCCTGAGCCGGTTGTCGAAGAGGTGACGGAGCTTGAGCCCTCATCGGAAGAGGTGCCCAGACCGGAGCCAGTAGTGGCTCCTGCTCCGGAAGCGACGATGTCGGAGGTACCTGCGGCCGAGCCGGAGTGCCCCAGCGAAGTCGCTGGCCCCCAGCCTGAGGGGGTGAACGAAGTTTTGGCGGCGGGGCCTTCCTCGATGGCGACTGAGGCCATCCCGGAGGACGGCCCTAGTGCTATGGAGACCCAGGGGACCACTCTTGTAGAGTGGGACCCAATTTTTGTATCCGAAGACCCGCTGGAACCAGCGGAGGAGACCCCAGCAGGTCCAGAACCAATCCCATTGTCGCTGTCCATTGATAACGCATGTTCCAGTCTGCATCAAGTCCAACTGGCCTTCTTCCACGACAGCAAGGCTCTTGAAGAGGAGCGCCAAACCCTTAGGCGGTGGCGTAATCGGCTCTACTTCGAGACCAAGCTGGCGCAGTCGAGGCTAGCGGACGACAAGGAGCGGATCAAGCGGGAGAAGATCCGCCTGGAGTACTGGGGTAAGTTACTGGATGACAGGGAGAGTATGACTCGTGCCCTCGACGCTCAATCCCGGGAGATCTACGATCAGGCCAAAGCAGCCAATAATGCTGTCGATGCACGCCACGAGCAGCTTGAGGCCATTAACACTGCACTCATCAAGCGCCGAGAGGCACTTGAAGAGAGGGAGAAACGGCTCGAGGATGAAGAGCAGAAACTCATAGAGCTGCGGGATGACGTCCTGAGGAGGGAGGAGGAGCTCACCGAGAAGGTGGCTCTGGCTGATAAGGGTCTTGAGGAGCGCGCCAAGAAATTGGAAGAGCGCTGCCAAGAGGAAGAGGAGAAGACCTGGGTGCGAGGGCAGGAACTCTACGAACAAGAGTGTGCCCTTACTGCTAGGGAGAAGAAAGTGGGGGGTAGAGAGAAGGACCTGGTTGAACGCCGGAACAAGATCCACCTCCGGGAGGAGGAGCTCGGAAAACTCGAAAGGCGGGTTGCTGAAAAGATTCAGCAAAACGCCAAAGAAGTTGAGCGCCTTGCCCGTGAGAATTCTGAACTGGTGGCGGCCAGAAGATCCCTGGAAGAGATGAAGGGCTTGAGGGCTGAGGACTCCCTACAGATTTGGGAGTTCTTGAGCAAGTCCAATGATGCACTGACGCCGATGGGTTTCAGCCCCGTGCGCCCGGATGATCCGGAGCCGGACCTAGCGCTGCAGGCTTTGAGCGCAGTAGGTAGCAAGCTCTCCAAGGTGGGCAATGTCATCGCGGACCAACTGGAGGTTGAGGGGCAATCCCTGGCGAAGAACGTCGCAGAGTACGTGCTGACGTGCTACACCAGCCGGAACTCCCAATTTCCTCTGGACCCGGTGCTTGAAGGCCCCGTCGAAGGAGAAGGCGAAGCTACCCGAGCTAGCATATCAGAGCTTGCCAAGAAGGTCGCCCAATTCTTCCATAGGGTCTAGGACCATCTCTATAGTTCTCACTTGTATTTTCTCTTCTTCTTCCTCAATTTTGTAATCCCTTGTCTCCAGATGTAATCCCTTGTCTCCAGATAAATGAAATCCCCAAATTTTTGTGAATTTCAATTTTTGTCTTCAACACTCTTATCTTCACTTGGCCCCCTGGTAGATGTACACAATTTGATTGTGAACATGTACCAAGAGGATATTGTGCATTGTTGAAGACACTTTTGCTCCGAACTTGTAGAATTTAGGTTCGAAGTCTTCGATAGTGAAGGCCCCCTGAGGTTGTCGGAGCTTAGAAGCTCTGGCATTGCCTATCGCTGGAGCTTAGTAGCTCCGGCAATAGTCTCTATCAACGTGTAGAGCATCGATAGTTAATCCTCTGCGGTGTCGGAGCTTAGCAGCTCCGGCAGTGACCTTTGCCAACACTTAGTTTGTTGGCAGCAGACTCCATTTACGGGGTCTTCTTACCATCTTTTATTCGGCGTTGATGGTCGGCCCCCTTAGGAGAGTCGGAGCTTAGTTAGCTCCGGCTTTTCTCCATCAACGTAGATTTATTTTTCCTGCACACTTAAGCCAAGAAAAATAGTAAAATTTATTTCTTGTCTATAACTTCGTCGCGGCTTATGACTCTCAAGAAGATTTTAAGTCAAACGCGATTGTAAATGCAACCGAATGTGTTGTCTTTTCTTCTAGATCCAACTGTACACGTACCCGCCTTACTTCGGCCTGCCGGGGTGTAGGTAGAGTGGCGTACTCAGGGTGCTTGACCAGGCTAAGTCGATAGCACACTCCAGCCCTAGATTGGCTTGGCGGCTTTCAGGCGAGTTTACCATGAACAATATTTGAATCCAAAAGAACTGACAATACAACTCAAATCGTATATAAACCGGTTGAACTAAAATTTCTTAAGAATTGCACGTCTTCATTATAGACAAGAAAGAGAAAAATAAAAATGTTGAGACTGTACAAAATAAATGCACGTGGAGTCTATTTCACATGAAAATGTCTTTCATTATAGGTCCGGGGTACAGGGGAAACAAGTACACTCTTAGGGTACGGAACCAGGCTAAGGGTGTTTCATTTCTCGTTTGACCCAGGGTAGTTAGCGTCACTTTTAGTCCTGAGACTGTTACAAGCGTTGCATGAGCTTTGCGGACCTTTCGGGAAAGGTCCGTCTGCTCTCCCAGAGGAACTACCTGATTCTGTACAATGACTCTATAACATACATATCAAGTTACTCAAGACTCACCTCTGTGGTATTAAGTGTAGAACTTACGGAGGTGCTCGATGTTCCAAGGATTTGGGAGAGGTGTCCCATCCTCGGTAGCCAAGCGAACGCTTTCGGTACGGGATACTTTAATCACTCGGAAGGGCCCCTCCCAGCCGGGGGAGAGTTTGTTTAACCCTTCTCTGGATTGTATTCTCCGTAGCACCAGATCGCCTTCCTCGAGCTGTCGGTTGCGTACATGCCGCTGGTGATAACGTCGTAGGGCTTGATGATATCGGGCATTCCGAACAGCTGCTTGGCACCTTCCCTCCTCGAGGAGGTCTAGGTCTTCACGCTGGAGCTGGTCCTGCGCAGCTTCGTCGAAGGTTCGGACCCGGAGTGAACCCAAGGTGACTTCCGGAGGAAGGATTGCTTCAGCTCCGTACACCAGAAAGAAGGGTGTCTCTCCGGTTGACTGGTTTGGAGATGTCCTGTTGGCCCATAGAGTGGGCGGAAGCTCTTCGATCCAGTTGGCTCCATGTTTTTTCAAGCGCTCATAAGTGCGCGTTTTAAGTCCTTTAAGGATTTCAGCATTTTCTCTCTCAGCTTGGCCATTGCTGGCTGGATGAGCTACGGAGGCGTAGCAAACTTGTATGCTGAGGTCTTCGCAATATCCTTGGAATGCGGAGCTTGTGAATTGGGTCCCATTATCAGTGATGATTTTGTTTGGGACTCCAAATCTGCATACAATGGACTGCAGAAAGTTGATAGCAGATTGCTTGTTGATTGTCACAACTGGAGTTGCTTCCGGCCACTTGGTGAACTTGTCAATGGCGATGTACAGGAACTTGTAACCTCCGACGGCTCTTGGGAAAGGCCCCAAGATGTCCATCCCCCACACAACGAAAGGCCATGTAGGAGGTATCATTTGTAAGGGCTGAGCTGGAGTGTGAATTTGCTTTGCATGAAATTGACATGCTTTGCATTTTTTCACCAGCTCAGTTGCATCCTAGAGTGCTGTAGGCCAGTAGAAGCCATGCCGAAAGGCTTTACCAACCAACGTGCGGGAAGACGCGTGGTTCCCACACTCGCCTCCATGGATTTCTGCGAGGAGCTCACAACCTTCTTCCCTTGAGATGCACCGCATTAGGATGTCGTTGGCACCGCGCCGGTAGAGATACCCTTCTACCAACGTGTATCTTTTAACCAATCTGACTACCCGGTCAGCGGATACATCATCATCAGGAAGGATGTTGTCTTTCAAGTAGTTCCGGATCTCCGAGATCCATGCATCGGAACTAACTTGAGCATTTGAGTCTTGCGTGCTGGGTTGCTCGGAGCTTCCGGCAGCACCTACGACCCTTGATGGGTGCCATGGTGAAAGTGCATCTAGGTTCTCTGTGGGTTTTGGATGATTGATGACGACAATTAAGTCCCTAATGAGCTCATGTGATCTTAGCACAGGTGTGGACTCGATCGGAGACGCAAACCCTCAAAAAGGAAAAGGAAGGAAACGGAGTCGACTCAAAGCGTAGAAACTAGGGTTTCTAGCGTGTTGAGTTAGACTAGCCGTAGAAATAGGAGGGTGTGTGCGTGAAGTGCAAAGAGATCAAAGTAGGAGCTCAAGAGTGGTGGTTGAGGTAGAAACCCTATTTAAAGTTGAAGTTAGAGTAGTCTGGCAGGAGTGGCCGGACTAGTCCGCCTTAGGGCCGGACTAGTCCGCTCCTGGCCAGACTAGTCCATTTTCACACGGACCAGAAGGTCTTGTGTGACTTCAGACTAGTCCGTAGTGGGGCGGACTAGTCCGTGGTACCCCTTGGAGTGGAGTTTCGGGACTAAGTCCTAGAGAGCGGACTTGTCCGTTTTGGGGCGGACCAAAAGGTCCTGTGAGAGATCGGACTAGTCCGTCCGTGGGCCGGACTAGTCCGTGTTGCCGAGTGCAGAGAGGTTTTGCGACTAAGTCTGGGAAGGCCGGACTAGTCCGCCCTTGGGGTCGGTCTAGTCCGTGGTCTCCAGACTAGTCCGTTTTCACACGGAACAAAAGGTTCTGTGTGGGATCGGACTAGTCCGGTGAGGGCCGGACTAGTCCGTTGTCGAAGTTACCGTTTGAATTTGAAGTTTGGCGGGTAGCGTGACGATTGCCGCTCAATGCGACAGTTGTCATAGGGGTCAGTGGTCCCCTAGGCCGGACTAGTCCGCCCTTTTGCTGAGGTCAGCAGTTTGGGCTCGGGACCCCTATAAAAAGGGGACCCCCGGCCTCATTTCGAACTCTCTCGAACCCTAGCACCGCCACAGCCAACTTGGAGCACTCTTAAGCCTCTTTCTTGCCTACTTTCCCTCTAAAACTATTTCTTGAGTGGATTAGGGTTTAGTGAGGTAGAGAAGAGGAAGAACATCGCGCTTGTGCTCCCGATTTGATCTCTTGCACTCATTGAGTCTTTGTGAGCTGTGTGTTGAGTGTGTTTCGTGTTGTTGATCATCTTTGTGGTGTGGGAGCCTCAGATTGTGAGAAGCCCCAACGAATCTTGTATTCACACTTTGAGATAGTGGAGAACCAAGTTAGGCCCGTGCGGTAAACTTGGTGAGGGAAGGGTTGTTGAACCCGGTACTTTGTGGACTCCTCAACGGGGACGTAGATTCTTGTGTGGAATCGAACCTCAGGATAAAATCCTTGTGTCTCCGTGTTCTTCGCATTTTGTTTATCGCATACTTCGTTCTAGGGTTGCTAGTCTTGTCGTGTGCTTCACTTTGCTATAACCTAGTTGAAACTTGACTTACTCTTGTGTTGGTAGTTTCTAAACTTGTCATAAACATATCCTCACTTGTAGCCTCGAGAAAATCCCCTTAAAACTTGCTAGAAACACTTTTTAGGGTTCTTCACGCAGGCTGACCGGACTAGTCCGCCCCCAGACCAGACTAGTCTGCCCCCTGTGATTTAACCTCGTTTTATTAAGTCATTTGCAGGTCGATTAGCCTATTCACCCCCCCTCTAGGCAACTTTCAATTGGTATCAAAGCAGTACTCTCCACAAAGAGTCTAACAACTCGGAGAGATGGCCGGAGTGGTGTTTGAAGAGGTGTCGACCAATAATTCTCAACCGACACGTGAGGAGACAATGGCTTATCAAGACAAGCCAACGGATGATGAGGAGACTCGCCAGCTCAAGGCGAAGCTCCGGGAGAAGCTGAAGATTGTTGTGGTTGAGCCGTCAAGCTCATCAAGTGGTGGCAACGGGGTCAACTACAACCGATAAGGGTTCAACTATGAACGCCTTGCCGCCAACAACCACTACCTCTCCATCCCATTGGGGAAACCCCCTCAATTCGATGGAACCGACTACGGGATGTGGAAGCACAACATGAAGATCCACCTCGTGTCACTCAATCCGGCATTGTGGCAAATTGTCATGACCGGGGTGGAGATCCCGAAGGATGAGGACAACATCACGCAGGAACAAGCCATCCTCATCCACCGCAACGCTCAAGCTGCGGGTGTGATCATCTCATCCCTCTCAAGAGATGAGTTCAACCGCGTCGATGGTCTTGAGGTGGCCAAAGATATATGGGACACCCTCAAGACGGTGCATGAAGGAAATCGGGTGGTCAAGGAGGCCAAGATCGAGCTCATCGAAGGAGAGCTTGGGAGGTTCGCCATAATGGATGGTGAATCCCCCCAAGACATGTACAACCAATTGAAGATTCTCATCAACAAAAGCCGATCATATGGCTGCACCAAGTGGACCGACCACGAGGTTGTGAAGAGGATGATCTGGGCATTCATGCCTAGGAACGTCGCTCTTTGCTCCATGATTCGAGAAAGCCCGGGGTTCACTAAAATGACCCCAGAGGAGGTCCTTGGTAGGATCATCAACCACGAGATCATGGAGAAGGAGGCGCTCTTCTACAACGACCTTCAAAAGTTCACCGCCTCCAAGATGAAGAATGTTGCACTTAAGGAAACATCCTCTTCAAAGGAGCAAGAGGAAAGCAATGAGGAGAGCATCGACACCGATGAGGAAGAGGCCTTCTTCATCAACAAATTCAAGAGGATGATAAGGAGGAAGAAAGGCGGATACAACCATGAAGGCAAGGGGAAGGAAAGAGCAAGGCCCAAATCAAAAAGGGCTTGCTACAATTGTGGCGAGTACGGCCACTTCATCGTTGATTGCCCTCATGAAGAAGTGAAGAAGAAGAAGGAGGGCAAGCCTCAAGAGAAGAAATTCTTCAGGAAGAAGAGGCCCTCCGGACAAGCACAGTTGGGCAAGGAGTGGGACTCTAACGATGAGTCCTCCTCCTTCGAAGAAGAGGAAAATATGGCTACCATAGCCATCGGGAGGAGCTCCAAGGGAAGCAAGCTCTTCCCCAACCTCAACAACGACTACAAACCAACTTGCCTTATGGCAAAGGAGGGAAGGAGAAAGGTAACATCTCACTCCTCCTCCTCCATTTCCTCTCATGATGAATTTGATAGCGCTAGTGAAAATGAGGACATGTTTAAGGACATGAGCAAAAGCACCCTGCGTAGGATGAAGTTGCTTATGGATGAGATCTTTGAGAAGGAGGATCTCATCAACAGACAAGAGGACATGCTCATCCTTGAAAAGGAGAGATGTCAAGAGCTTAATGAGCTCCTTGAGCTTGAAAGAGAGAAGAGCAAGGCATTGGAACACGAACTTGCTCTAAGTAAGAGAACGTGTTCAAGTCTTGAGAAGAAATCAATTGATCTCAAGGATGAACTTAGGAACTTGTCAAAAGTTAAAAAGATCCTTGAGACTCAAGTTGAGTCTCTCAAGAACAATGTAGCCTCTTCCTCCAAGAGCTCAACCTCCTCAAAGGCCTCATCCAATGCAACACCGCCTTGCAAGTGCTCTAACTTAATCCTTAAGCTTAAGGATGAACTCAACTTAGCGCAAGGCAAGCAAGCACCTAAGGGTGCCATCTTTGACAAGGAGAAGGTGGCGTATGCACGAAGTGCATACACCAACACAAGACCTCCCCATGTCAAGGATGGTCTTGGCTATACTAGAGGTGGAAGGCATTACGCCAAAACCTCCAAGTATGGCAAAGACATGATTGTCTTTGTTAAGGGGAGTTCATCCACAACCAAAATTGAAAAGAACTCACCCTCTAGCAACAAAATGCCTAAATCTGAACCGCATCCTCTATTCCATGATTTTGATGCATCTTATGTGCTTATGAGGAACAAATATGGCAAGGTGTTTGCTAGATATGTTGGGCCACTCCGCAAGAGCCCCAAGCCTTGCGTGTGGGTGCCCAAATGCCTAAGCACTAACGTGAAAGGACCCAACTCCGCTTGGGTACCTAAAAGGAAGGCATAAATTTGTTTTGTAGGCTTACTCCTCCGGCGGATTGAAATGGGTGTTGGATAGTGGATGTACAAACCACATGACCGGAGAGAGGAGCATGTTCATAGAGTATGAGGAGAAAGAGGACCCAAGTTAAGGAATCTTCTTTGGGGATAACAGCCAAGGGAAAATCCTTGGCTCTGGTAAAATTGCTATCTCCTCTTCACATACTTTATCTAGTGTTTTGCATATTGATTCCCTAGACTATAATCTCCTATCCATATCACAACTATGTGATAGAGGATATAAGTGTGTATTTACTAGTAAGGGTGTGAGCGTTCTTAGAGAGGGTAATGACTCGATAGCCTTTAAGGGAGTGCTCAAGGGAAAGCTCTATCTCGTGGACTTTACCACGGACAAGGCTCAACTTGACACATGCTTAATGGCGAAAGCCAACATGGGATGGCTTTGGCATAGAAGGCTAGCCCATGTTGGAATGAGGAACCTTCAAAAGCTCCTTAAAGGAGTGCACGTTTGTGGCCTAAAGGATGTGGTATTTGAAAAGGATAGGCCATGTAGTGCGTGCCAAGCAGGAAAGCAAGTAGGAGCTCAACACCCCTCTAAGAATGTCATGACGACAACTAGACCTTTGGAGTTACTCCATATGGATCTTTTTGGCCCCATTGCTTATATTAGCATTGGTGGCAACAAGTATGGTCTAGTCATCGTTGATGACTTCTCTAGATATACTTGGGTGTTCTTATTGCATGATAAGGGTGAAACCCCTGGTGTCCTCAAGAAATTCCTAAGGAGATCTCAAAATGAGTTCACCTTAAGGATAAAGGCTATAAGGAGTGACAATGGCACCGAATTCAAGAACATGCAAGTAGAAGAGTTCCTAGATGAGGAGGGCATCAAGCATGAGTTTTCCGCTCCCTATTCTCCTCAACAAAATGGTATTGCCGAAAGAAAGAATAGGACGCTTATTGAGATGTCAAGGACGATGCTAAATGAGTACAAAACATCGGACCGGTTTTGGGCGGAAGCGGTTAACACCGCTTGCCACGCTGTAAACCGATTGTACCTTCATCGCCTCCTCAAGAAGACTCCTTATGAGCTTCTCGTTGGTAAGAAGCCCAATGTTTCTTACTTTCGTGTCTTTGGTAGCAAGTGTTATATCCTCAACAAGAAGCCTAGGACTTCGAAGTTTGCTTCAAAGTACGATGAGGGTTTCTTGCTTGGATATGACTCAAACACTCATGCGTATCGTGTGTTCAACAAATCCTCCGGAACTGTTGAAATAGCATGTGACGTGGTGTTTGATGAAACCAATGGCTCTCAAGTGGAGCAAGTTGATCAACATGCCATTGATAAAGAGGAACCTCCACTAGAAGCTCTAAGGAGAATGGCACTTGGAGATGTTCGCCCACAAGAACCATCTCAAAGCCCAAGTGACCATCATCACTATGAAGTAGGTCAAACCCCCATTGGACAAGTTGGAGATCCACTAGATGCTCCCCAAAGTGATAATGGGAATGAAGATCAAGGGGGGGGCATGGATCAAGGGGGAGACCAAAGTGAAGAAGATGAAGCAAGTAATTCAAAAGCTCAACCTCCGCATCCTCGTGTTCATCAAAGTGTTCAACGGGATCATCCCGTTGACAACATTCTAGGAGATATCACAAAAGGAGTAACAACACGTTCACGTGTTGCAAACTTTTGTGAGCATTTCTCCTTTGTCTCATCCTTGGAACCCCATAAGGTTGAAGATGCCTTAAGAGATCCGGATTGGGTAGTTGCCATGCAAGCGGAGCTCAATAACTTTGAAAGGAACAAGGTTTGGGAGCTTGTCAAGCGTCCACAAGCTAATGTTGTTGAAACCAAGTGGGTGTTCCGCAACAAACAAGATGAACATGGTGTGGTAACTAGGAACAAGGCACGACTTGTGGCAAAAGGGTACTCACAAGTTGAAGGATTGGATTTTGATGAGACATTTGCCCCCGTAGCTAGGCTTGAGTCAATTCGGATATTACTAGCCTTTGCTACTCATCATGACTTCAAGCTCTACCAAATGGATGTTAAGAGTGCATTCCTTAATGACCCAATTAAGGAAGAAGTTTATGTAGAGCAACCTCCGGGGTTTGAAGACCAAGACTATCCTAACCATGTTTACAAATTGCGAAAGGCCCTTTATGGCCTCAAGCAAGCTCCTAGAGCTTGGTATGAGTGCCTAAGAGACTTTCTAGTTGAAAATGGTTTTAGGATAGGCAAAGCAGACTATACCCTTTTCACAAAGCACTTCAACGAGGATCTTTTTGTGTGCCAAATATATGTGGATGACATCATATTTGGTTCCACAAATAAGGTGTTTTGTGATGAGTTCTCCAAGATAATGACGGAGAGGTTTGAAATGTCCATGATGGGTGAGTTGAAGTTCTTTCTAGGATTTCAAGTAAAACAACTCAAAGAAGGGACGTTCATAAGTCAAACTAAGTATACACAAGATATTCTAAGGAAGTTTGACATGGATAAGGCAAAACCCATCAAAACCCCTATGGGGACAAATGGACACCTAGACCTAAATGAGGATGGTCCAAGTGTGGATCAAAAGTTATATAGGTCCATGATCGGTTCACTTCTCTATCTTTGTGCATCTAGGCCCGATATCATGCTAAGTGTGTGTATGTGTGCACGCTTTCAAGCGGCACCTAAGGCCTGTCATTTGACCGCCGTTAAAAGGATCTTGAGATATCTAGTACACACACCTTCCTTAGGACTTTGGTACCCCAAAGGATCTAAGTTCAACCTCATTGGATATTCTGATGCAGACTATGCGGGGTGCAAAGTTGATAGGAAGAGCACATCGGGTACATGCCAATTCTTGGGTCGATCTCTAGTGTCTTGGTCCTCCAAGAAGCAAAACTCTATTGCTCTCTCCACCGCCGAAGCAGAATATGTTGCAGCCGGAAGTTGTTGTGCACAACTTCTTTGGATGCGACAAACCCTTAGGGATTATGGGATTAACTTGCGCAACATTCCACTCTTGTGTGACAATGAGAGTGCCATAAAGATAGCCCATAATCCAGTGGAGCACTCTAGGACCAAGCACATAGACATACGACATCACTTCTTGAGAGACCACTCAATGAAGGGAGATATTGTGATTTCTCATGTGAGGACGGAACATCAACTTGCGGATATCTTCACCAAGCCTCTTGATGAGAAGCGTTTCTGTGAGCTAAGAAGTGAGCTCAACATTTTGGATTCTAGGAATGTGGCTTAAACCACATTCCTCATATATTTTGAGCTATATTTCGCAAAACTCTTCTCTATCTTGATTTCTCTTCAAAAACTCCTTAAGAAAACTTTTTCTTAGAAATTGATCATGCATTCATCATACTTTTCCTCATTAATCATGCTTGTATTGCTTGTTGTCCAAAAGGACCAATAGTTTGTGGGCAAAGCTCAAAACATTGTTTTTCAGCCCAGTCGGACCGGACTAGTCCGCCCCTGTGGACGGACAAGTCCGGGTCCAGACTAGTCCGCGGCTGGTCCGCACACCGGACTAGTCCGCCCCGACACCGGACTAGTCCGGCCCTTGGGGACTTAAACCCCAGGGGCGGCCCAGACCCTTCCTCTCCCCTCTCACTCCCGCTTCTCTCCCTCACGCGCGCTAGAAACCGCCTTCTTTGGCGATTTTTCGCTCCAACCACCAAATCTCGATTCCAATCCGTGCATTGGAGTCTTTGGGAGTGAGGGATCGTTTCACCGCGCTTCACCTTCGCAATCCATCGTCGGTTTCGTCGATTCTCGCGGATTTGAGAAGGTATTCCCTCTTTTTCAAAAACTTTCCCCATTCTTGATTCTTGAGGTTTTTGATAGGAACACCTTCATTGATGTTGCTCCATATACCCTTGTGATCATAGCCTAGGAGTATTGCGCGCTGATTTGAAGATTTTTCGATGAATCGATTAGGGTTAGGGTTTATCCTGTGCAACCCGGACTAGTCCGGCCCCGGCGGACTAGTCCGCCCCTTGGGCGGACAAGTCCGGTTTGCACAGAGCAAACCCTAGTCCTAGTCTTCTCTCGAGACTTCTTGCGCAACACTCCCTCTCCTTAGACTCATACCTTCCTTTCTATGTATTTTCCGCAGTATGTCGAACTCAGAGCGTTCTCCTTCTCGTCTCAACCCCGCGGGCGAGGAAGAACGCCCTGAGACCTATCGGGGCCGCACCGAGGAGAGAGGTGCTGAAGTGCCCCAGGAGGGCCGCACCAAGGCTCAGATCGTCGAAGCAAGGACGAAGGCTGCTCTCATTAAGGTGCAGAAAGAAAAGGAAGAAAGGCGACTGAAGTCCCTTGAAGCCTCCAAAGTAGCTGCAACCATCTACAATGAAGAAGAGGCCTTGGCACGAGCAACTGCCGAATCTCTTAATGAGCTAAGGAGGAAGAAGAGGCAAGATAGGGAGGCTCACAACTCCAGGGCCACTGAGGCCAATGCCCCCAAAAGGAAGAAACTCGTCACTGTTGGCGAGAAGGCGAAGGGCAAGGAGCAAGCCCAGAGGGAAGATGAGCCTAGGGTCGAGCGTGACCCTAAGAAAGGAAAGGCTCCGGCTCCAGTCGAGCCGAAGAAGAAAAAGCCCTCTGTCAAGGTGCCAGCCAAGAAGGCACCCGGAGGAGTAATGATCCGTGAAAAGGGGAAGGCCCAGGCCGTTGGCCCTCTCGTGATGCACAGTCCAGCATGCAACCCAAACCGTCAGCCCAACCTCTCAGCCAACACATTCAAAGGAAAAGGAGCTGAGAAGGCCAGGAGGCTCAGAGACGAGAATGTCTATAGGTATGAGAGGTCCACCGCTGACCCTCGGTTCTGGTGTGACTTACATTGCGATTACTATCGCACAGTCTACCAGGCCATGAAGAAGCCAGTGATCCAGGCTCAATGGGTTGACTGGACCTATATGGCTAAGAAGAATCACGAGGCGTTTGACGCAGTGATCGAGGCAGCTGAGCGCCACTGGATCAAGGACATTCTTGGGTTCAAGTATGACTGGAATGAGGAGGTCATAGTACAGTTTTATACCACAGTTCACTTCCACTCTCGTGGCGACCGAGGCATCACTTGGATGACCAACGGTGAGCAGTACTATGCCACCTTTGAGGTCTTTGCTTAGGCTCTTGGTCTGGAGAGTCACCTGGACCATGAGATCATTATATCAAATCTCAAGGCCATGGACAGGGATGACATGAGATATATGTACCCTCCTCACGTCCGCTGTGAAGCTGGATTGGCCAGAAACATCCTTCCATTCTACAGCATCCTTAACAAAATTCTTAGGAGGACAGTGGCTCCGAAAGAAGGGGATGCAGGGATCATCCAGGGTCACCTCAGGCACCTATTGGCTCTCATTGATGGACATGAGATGTTCAACCTTGTAGATTACATCTTCGATGACATCTACAACATCTCACACACACCCAACCGTGCCTGTGGCTATGCCCCTTACATACTATGTCTGATCGAGAAGGTGTCCGGGCTCGTGTTTGTGAAGGACACCACTCACCAGCCTCTCCGACCCCAGATGCCACCTGATGTCCCGATTCCTCCACGCTGGAAGAACGCGGATCCTCCCTCTCAGCCGGAGGAACCTCGTGATGGAGCCTCTCGCCGTGCCTCTCACTCCCCCGGTGGCTCCTCTAGCAGCGGAGTCCTCAATTTTCTTCGGTCCATCTTCACCTCGTGCCGCAAAGCCGAGGTGCGAGCTCAGCGGACTGAGCGCTACGTGAGGAAGCTCTGCGACAAGATGGAGATCCCGATGAGTCATGAGGCCTCCGATGACGAGCTCACTCCATACCCCCTTCTCACCCCCGATGAGTTGGCACTCCTGGGTGAGACGGAGGGTACCTCCGCACCGGGCTCTGATGACGACGACGACGACGACGACAATCATGAGGAAGACGTCGAGGACCCGGAGGCCACGGAGAGCGACTCCCGCGACGGCGATAGTGATGAGGACGAGGACTAGCTTTTGGGTCCTAGTCCCCCTTCTTTTCCTTTTTGGTGCCTTGATGCCAAAGGGGGAGAGTTAGGGGGAGTTAGTCCTTTGTGTGGAGTTGGGGGAGGTAGTAGTCTTTTGTGTTGTGTGGTGTGCTTTTTGCATTTGGACTTGTTTTTTAATATTTTCATGCTACTTGGAGGTTTACATTTGTGCAAGACCTATTAGTGTTGTTTAATATCAATATAATGTTCTTATTGTCAATCTTATGATTATATTGATGTTCTTTATGTCTTGTCACAATTGTTGAGCACATCACGTAGGCACCCCACCATAACGTGTGTGGGTATGAAAGATCTCCTCCACCTCTTTTACATGCTGCATTCATTGGGGGGGAGTCATTCATACGCACACAAGTTATGAAAACCAAAATTTATACTCTTAATTGTGAAGGACTTGATGTGTTGTCATCAATCACCAAAAAGGGGGAGATTGAAAGTGCATCTAGGTTCTCCGTGGGTTTTGGATGATTGATGACGACAATTATGTCGCTAATGAGCTCATGTGATCTTAGCACAGGTGTGGACTCGATCGGAGACGCAAACCCTCAAAAAGGAAAAGGAAGGAAACAGAGTCGACTCGAAGCGTAGAAACTAGGCTTTCTAGCGTGTTGAGTTAGACTAGCCGTAGAAATAGGAGGGTGTGTGCGTGAAGTGCAAAGAGATCAAAGTAGGAGCTCAAGAGTGGTGGTTGAGGTAGAAACCCTATTTAAAGTTGAAGTTAGAGTAGTCTGGCAGGAGTGGCCGGACTAGTCTGCCTTAGGGCCGGACTAGTCCGCTCCTGGCCAGACTAGTCCATTTTCACACGGACCAGAAGGTCCTGTGTGACTTCGGACTAGTCCGTAGTGGTACGAACTAGTCCGTGGTACCCCTTGGAGTGGAGTTTCGGGACTAAGTCCTAGAGAGCAGACTTGTCCGTTTTGGGGCGGACCAAAAAGTCCTGTGTGAGATCGGACTAGTCCGTCCGTGGGCCGGACTAGTCCGTGTTGCCGAGTGTAGAGAGGTTTTGCGACTAAGTTTGGGAAGGCCGGACTAGTCCTCTCTTGGGGCCGGTCTAGTCCGTGGTCTCCAGACTAGTCCGTTTTCACACGGAACAAAAGGTTCTGTGTGGGATCGGACTAGTCCGGTGAGGGCTGGACTAGTCCGTTGTCGAAGTTACCGTTTGAATTTGAAGTTTGGCGGGTAGCGTGACGATTGCCGCGCAGTGCGACAGTTGTCAGAGGGGTCAGTGGTCCCCTAGGCTGGACTAGTCCAGGCCTGAGGCCGGACTAGTCCGCCCTTTTGCTGAGGTCAGCAGTTTGGGCTCGGGGCCCCTATAAAAAGGGGACCCCGACCTCATTTCAAACTCTCTCGAACCCTAGCGCCTCCACAACCAACTTGGAGCACTCTTAAGCCTCTTTCTTGCCTACTTTCCTTCTAAAACTAATTCTTGAGTGGATTAGGGTTTAGTGAGGTAGAGAAGAGGAAGAACATCGCGCTTGTGCTCCTGGTTTGATCTCTTGCACTCATTGAGTCATTGTGAGCTGTGTGTTGAGTGTGTTTCGTGTTGTTGATCATCTTTGTGGTGTGGGAGCCTCAGATTGTGAGAAGCCCCAACGAATCTTGTATTCACACTTTGAGATAGTGGAGAACCAAGTTAGGCCCGTGCGGTAAACTTGGTGAGGGAAGGGTTGTTGACTCCGGTCCTTTGTGGACTCCTCAACGGGGACGTAGATTCTTGTGTGGAATCGAACCTCGGGATAAAATCCTTGTGTCTCCGTGTTCTTTGCATTTTGTTTATCGCATACTTCGTTCTAGGGTTGCTAGTCTTGTCGTGTGCTTCACTTTGATATAACCTAGTTGAAACTTGACTTACTCTTGTGTTGGTAGTTTCTAAACTTGTCATAAACATATCCTCACCTGTAGCCTCGAGAAAATCCCCTTAAAACTTGCTAGAAACACTTTTTAGGGTTCTTCACGCAGGCTGACCGGACTAGTCCGCCCCCAGACCGGACTAGTCCGCCCCCTGTAATTTAACCTCGTTTTATTAAGTCATTTGCAGGTCGATTAGCCTATTCACCCCCCCTCTAGGCAACTTTCACATGGTAACAGGGCCATCGGTACCGTCAGCTTCGGGATGCTGATCTCGCCCCCTTCGCTCAGTTCAACAGGCTGAGCTGTGGGTTTTGACAATCTCCGTACAAAAGTTCCATCAGAAGTCGAAGCTCCGGTTGACGCTTTCGTCGAGAGTTCGTCGGCTTCAGCGTTGTGAGCACGCTGTACATGGTGGAGATCTAGGACTTCAAAGTCCTTCTGAAGCCTCTGGACTTCAAGGAGGTATGCAGCTAGCTGGAGATTATTGCAGGAGCATTCACCCTTCACCTGCTTAATGATGAGCTGTGAATCTCCCTTGACCAGCAATTGCTTGACACCATATGACAGTGCCACCTTTAGTCCGTAGATGAGTGCTTCATATTCTGCCATGTTGTTGGTTGCCTTGAAATCAAGGTGTACCATGTATTTCACCTTCTCCCCAGTCGGTGCGAGGAGAAAGATTCCAGCTCCGGCCCCCTGCTTCTGCATGGAGCCATCGAAGTAGAGGGTCCAGTGAGGCTCGGTGAAGTTTGGAGCTTGATGCTCCATCTTCTGCTCACTGGGGCCCACAAGGTTTGATGGAGAGGGAGTCCATTCTGCCACAAAATCTGCCAATGCTTGACTCTTGACTGCTTGCCTTGAAATAAAATCAAGATCAAATTCAGCCAATTCCGCTGCCCATTTTGCAATATTCCCAGTTGAATTGGGATTATGCAAAATTGCTCGAAGTGGGTAGGAGGTCACCACTGAGACTTTGTGAGCTTGGAAGTAATGGCGAAGCTTCCTGGAGGCAATAAGAACTGCATAGAGCAGTTTATGCACCTCTAATTATCGAGTCTTGGCATCATGTAGTACTTCACTAATGAAATACACTGGACGTTGAATGGTCCGGACCCTCCCGGAGGGGTCCGGAGCTTCCTCTTCACTAACCCGGATCCTCTCGGAGGAGTTCGGATTTTCTTCAGGGACCTCCGGGTTCTGGCTTGAGGAACCCGGAGCTTCCTCAGAAATGACCTGGACCCTCCCGAAGGGGTCTAGGTTTCCTGAAGCGCCTTCTTGTGGATTTGAATCTGGGAGCTAGGACCCAGACTCGCTTTCAGGAACCTCCAGACCCTCCCGAAGGGGTCTGGATTCCTGAGTATGGGGTAGTTCTGGTCTCTCCGCAACCAGAACCATACTGACGACTTCGTCAGTAGCTGAAATATAAAGCAACAAAGGCTCACCAGGGTTCGGAGCTACCAGAATTGGTAGGGTGGTGAGGAACTGTTTCAGCTCCTGGAATGCCTTTTCTGCTTCTTCGGACCATTGGAATGGTCCGGACTTCCTCAATAACTTGAAGAAGTGGAGTGCCCATTCTGCCAGTCTTGAGATGAACCGGCTGAGGGCTGGTAGACATCTAGTTAATTTTTGGACGTCTTTGATGCGGGTTGGTGGCCGCATGTCTTCAATGGCCTTAATCTTCGCCGGATTAGCTTCTATGCCCCGGTGACTTACTAGGAAACCAAGAAGTTTTCCGGAGCTAACCCTGAAGACACACTTGTCGGGGTTTAGCTTTGTGCGGGTGGCCTACAGCTTGTTGAAGACAGCCTGCAAGGTGTCAAGGAGTGACTCCTTGTTCCTGACCTTGACCACGATGTCATCGACGTACACTTCCACTATGTCTCTAATAAGTTCTTCAAAAGTTTTGTACATAGCTCGTACAAAAGTTGAAGCTGCATTCTTGAGACCAAAGGGCATGGCTGTGTAACAATACAATCCATCTACTGTGATGAATGAAGTATGCTCTTCATCTTCCCTAGACATCCTGATTTGATGATATCCGGAATATGAATCTAGGAAACACAGTAATTCACACCCGGGGGTGGAATCCACTATCTGATCTATTCTAGGTAGTGGGAATGGATCTTTTGGACATGCCTTATTTAGTGTGGTGTAGTCGATGCACATCCGAAGCTTCCCGCCGGCCTTGGGCACAACGACTGGGTTTGCCAGCCATTTTAGATGGAAGACTTCTCGGATGAATCCGGCTTCGAGCAACTTCTTTACTTCTTGTCAGATGAAGTTCTGTCGCTCTACGGATTGCTTCCGAGGCTTCTGATGCACAGGCCGAACATCGGGGTAGATCTTCAGATTGTGCTCAATCACTTCCCTGGGGATCCCAGGCATTTGTGACGGTTGCCAAGCAAACACGTCGACGTTAGCCCGGAGGAAAGTGATGAGCGCGAGTTCTTATTTGTCGTTCAATCCTCCCGAGATACGGGTGGTTTGAGGGGCACTGAAACCAATTTGGACGACTTTGACGGGAATGTCGGTGTCACCGCTTGGCTGCACTCGAGGTGCAGAAGTCGAGCCTCATTGGCGAATGCTCGGGGGTTTTGGAGCTTGCTCCTGCCTGGAGTCCTCCTCTTGCGCTGTGGTGAGCGCATGGAGTTCTTCTAGTGCAGTTACTCCGGCGGTGCGATCTTTGCGGATCCGGAGAACGCCTACTGGCATTGACATCTTCAACACCAGATAACCATAATGAGCAGCTGCCATGAATTTATACAGGGCAGGTCTACCCAAGATGGCATTGAAGGGTAAGTTGATCTGAGCGACATCAAAGACCAACTTCTCGGTGCGGTACTTCTCCCGTGTCCCGAAGGTAACAGGGAGAGTAATAGCTCCAAGTGGGGTGATGGCCCCAGGACCTACTCCGGAGAAAGGTCGAGAGGGGTGGAGATCCGAAGGTCGGAGCTGAAGCTTAGTTAAAGCTTCAAAGCTGATGAGGTTAAGCCCCGATCCTCCGTCTACCATGACGTGGTGGAGCTGGATGTTGTTGATAGTAGGAGATACCATCAAGGGTAATTGTCCCGCTCCAACCATGCTCTGGGGACAATCCGAAGCATCAAAAGTGATGGCTATGTCCATCCATTTTCGGTGAGGTTCCGGCCTGACTGTAGGAGCTACAGCGTCCATGTCCCGACGCATAGTCTTGATGACGCGACGGGAGGTGATATCCCATGATCCACCAAAAATGGTGTTCATGGTCTTCCGACGCTTGTTGTCAGAGACGTCAGAATCATCGTCGACTGAGGTGTAGACGGCCTTCAAGACCTTTTTGGGATCCTGGAACCCCAACTCCTCTTCTGTCGGAGCTTCGTCGACTTTTTGCTTTCCTTCCCTCTGTCGGAAAGGAGATTCCTCCTGGCGCTTGTTATAGCGCTCGGCAAGGTTTTGGACCTCCCGGCAGTCTTCCAAACTGTGGCTGCCTGTTTTGTGAATGGGACACCACACTTTTGGTTTGCCACCGTCTTCAGAAGACGGTCGAGATCGCTTCTCGGGGCGTGACCCCCGGCCACCCGGAGGTGCAGCAGCTGCAACGTTGGATGTGCCGGCCGACGACTTCTTCTTGCCGTTGGTCTTCTTTTTCTTCTTGCCACCCCCGGAGGTAGCGGCTTCTTCTTTGGAGAATTTCTTGTGACCCTCCGAGGTTGGTTTGGAGTGCATCTCATGGCCCTCCGCAGCTCGGGCACATTTGTCAGCCAAGCTGAAGAGTTCCGTGACACTAGTGATCTCCTTGATCGCCAGTTTCTCCAACATCTTCTTGTCTCGTACACCCTGTCTAAATGCCACAATGACAGAGGCGCTAGAGATAGAAGGGATAGTGTTTCGTACCTGAGAGAACCTCTGGATGAATGACCGCAAGGATTCTCCCCCTTTTTGCACGACTGCAAAAAGGTCCAGTTCAGTGCCTGGTCGGGTGTATGAACTTCCGAAGTTGGCAGTGAACTGATGGCACAACTCCTCCCAACTGTTGATAGAGTTGGGTGGAAGGCTCATAAACCATGACCTGGCAGTCCCAGTTAAGACCACTGGAAAGTAATTGGCCATCACGGCCTCGTTTCCTCTGGCTGCTAAGATTGCAGTGGAGTATATCTGAAGAAATTTGGCGAGATTAACAGTCCCGTCGAATTTTTCCGGCAGGTGAGGCAGAAACTTCTGTGGCCATCTAACCATGCGCAGATGCATGGCCAAGGCTGAACAGCCTCCTCCTACTCCTTCAGGAGTAGAAAGGTCCTGAGCTTCCCGTCTTTCACGGGCACGCTCAATATGGACTCGGCCGTCCTGCTGGCGGTAACGGCGATCAAGCTCCGCCCGGAGGTCGTGAGTCGAAAGCCTGGATACCGTGTGAGTGCATCGTGCCCCGGAGGGCAATGATGTCACTTGTTGTGACGCAGCACGTCTCCTGCTATTGGAAACGTGCGGACCAAGTCTTCCAGACAAAGTCCACCGCTGCGACGGGGCTCTTCCTGAAGGAGGAGGACCCTGGTTGCTGAGGCGTTCGGCTGCTGCTGCAACCAAATGCTCCACATCGGCCCTCCACTGCTCTAGTGCATCCCGGGATGCATCCGGAGGTGGTGGGCGTTGGACAAGAGCACGCGCCACATAAAGCGCGTGTTCCGGGTTGTCATGATTTGCCGACGCAGTGATTGACGCCGGCGCACCATCACACTGTCCAGCACGATTTGCTGGAGGAGACGGTGGTGGTGGGAGTGTGACTCCTGCTGGTGCTGAGGCTCCCGCTGGTGGTTGCTTATTGGAGGGATTGCCCCCAACAGTCTGAGCAGCAGGTTGGCCGTTGGATGATCCAGCGGCATAGTTCACCATTCTCTAAATCTCAGGCGCCCCTTCCTGGCGCGCTAACTGTCGGTGATTTGGAACCGGCAGATCTTCCTACACTGCTAAAGTGATAGGGGAGTTTGATGTTCGGTATGGGTGTGCGGAGATTCAAGAAGGTTAGTAGGAATTGACACAGGAGACACAAGAGTTTACGTGGTTCGGGCCGCTTGAGCGTAATACCCTACTCCACGGGTGTGTTGGTGTTGTATTAGCTGTTTGAGCTTGTGTTGAGCGTCAATGGCCTGTGTCTCTGGAGTATGTGTGTGTGTTCGAACGTGTCATCGGCCTGTCCTTTTATAGTACAAGGGCAGGCCGTTACAAGTTAGCCTGGCCCGACATGTGGCCCCGGCGGTTACTAGCATTGACACTTATTTAACACATTTAATTGCTCTTAATGACCCTGTAACGGGCTTTGACAGCACCGTTATTGGTGTTAAAATTGTCCGTTTAAGTGTCATTAATATGGTATTAATGACGCTTAATCGGGTCTTGAAGTCCTTGATTCCCCTTTGAAGATCCAAAGCCGTTGTGGGGTCTTCCGGAGGTTAGAGGCTGAAGATCCGACGGTTGGACACGTGGCAGCTCCGGAGTATACTGTGGAAACAGGTAGCTCCGGGGCTATCCGACATGTGTCAGGTCCGGAGCTTCTCTCGGTCTGGGGCTAAGTCTGGAGGTGCCATTTCGGTACATGGCCCGGAGCTTCCCCCTTGTGGGCGGTAGCTCCGGTTTGGTAGTACACGTGGCGACCCAGGGATTAACCATGTTGGAGAAGCGGGTCCGGTTATGTCTGACATGTGGGCCTTTGAGGGTCTTCAAACCAAGTAGATGATTTTCCTTTGAGATATTTATAACCTCAAGGGGTGTACGGTTTCTAGGGTACCGACAAACACCTGCTCCAGTCTTCGTTAGGTCCAGCTAGCTTTTTACCACGACAGCAAGGCCCTCGATGAGGAGCACCAAACTCTTAGGAGGTGGCACAACCGGCTCCAATTCGAGACCAAGCTGGCGCAGTCGAGGCTAGCTGACGACAAGGAGTGGGTGAAGAAGGAGAAGGTCCGGCTGGAGGACTGGGGTAAGCTGTTGGACGAGAGGAAAAGCATCTTGTGATCCCTCGATAACCAGTCCTGGGCCATCCACGAAAAGGCCGTAGCTGCTAATAACGCAGCGAATGGTCGCGGGGAGAAGCTCAGCGCCATCCACAACAACCTCGTCAAGCGCCGGGAGGCCCTTGAGGAGCGGGAGAGAAAGCTCGAAGATGAAGAGAAAAAACTCCTGGAGCTGCGGGATGACGTCGTGAAGAGGGAGGAAGAGCTTACTCAGAGGCTAACTCTGGGTGACAAGAGTATCGAGGAACGCACCAAGAAATTGGAGGAGCGCTGCGAGAAAGGGGAGAAGAAGGCCTGACAGTGATGACAGGACCTCCACAGGAGGGAGAATGACGTTGCTGCCAGGGAGATGAAAGTGTGGGGCCGGGAGAAGGACCTGGTTAACTGCCAGAATGAGATCCACCACCAGGAGGAAGAGCTCAGCAAACTCGAAAGGCAGGTTGCTGAAAAAATTCAGCAGAACACCAAAGAGGTAGAGCGTCTTGCCCGGGAGAATTCAGAGCTTGCGGCGACCAGAAGATCCTTGGAAGCAATGCGAGGTTCCAGGGCTGCGAAGTCCCAACAAGTTTGGGACTTCCTGGGCAAAGTCAACGACGCGCTGACGCCAATGGGTTTTAGTCCCGTGCGTCCGGATGATCCGGAGCCGGAGCTGGACCAGGCATTGCAGGCGTTGAGTTCGGCAGGCAACAAGCTCACCAAGATGGGTGATGTCATCGCGAACCAGTTGGAAACCTAGGGACAATCCCTGGCAAAGAACGTCACAAAATTCGTGCTGACGTGCTACACAAGTCGGGACCCTCAATTCCCACTAGACCCAGTGCTTGAAGGCCCCATCGACGGAGAGGGAGAAGCCGCCCAAGCCAGCGTGTCGGAGGTTGCCCAGAAGGTTGCCTTGTTCTTCCATAGGGTCTAGGACTATCTCTTTGTAGCTCTCGCTTGTATCCTCTCTTCTTTTTCTCCAATTTTGTAATCTCTTATCTTCAGATGAATGAAATCCAAGTTTTTTGTGAATTTCATTTTTTTGTCTTCAACACCTTTGTCCCACTTGGCCCCTTGGTAGATGTACACAATTTGATTGTGAACATGTACCAAGAGGATGTTATAGTTGTTGAAGACTTGCTTGCTTCGAACTTGTAGAGCGTAGGTCCGAAGTCTTCAATAGTGTAGGCCTTGTGAGGTTGTCGGAGCTTAGTGGCTCCGGTATTGACCATCGTTGGAGCTTAGTAGCTCCGGCAGCAGTCTCCATCAATGCGTAGAGCATCGACGGTCAGTCCTCTAGGGTGTCGGAGCTTGGTAGCTCCGGCAGTGACCTCTGTCAACACGCGGTGTGTCAACAGCAGACTCCACTGTAGAGTCTTCCCACCATCTTTTCTTCACTTTGACGGGTGGCCCCCTGGCTTTACCGGAACTTAGTAGCTCCAGTGACGCTCGCTATCAATGTTTGAACATCAACTACAAGCCACCTAGGGTATGTCAGAGCTTTGGTAGCTCCGGCCTCATTCACCATCATCATGAAATCTTTATTTTTCCTGCACACTGAAGTCAAGAAAAACAGTAAAATCCATTCCCTATCTATAACTCAATTGCGACTTACTATTCCTAAGAAATTTGTAGATCGAACGCAACTGTAAATATAATCAAGTGCACTGGCTTGTTTTCTCCAAGTCCGATCGTTTCTGGACTCGCCTTACTTCGGCCCGTCGGGTTGTAGGTAGAGTGGCGTACTTAGGGTGCATGACCAGGCTAAGTCGATAGCACACTCCGGACCTAGATTGGCTTGATGGCATTCGGACGAGTAGACCATTAACAATGTTTAGATGTGGAAGAAATGACAATGCAACTTGAATTATACTTGAATTGGTCGAGCTAAAGTTTCTTAGGAATTGTGCAACTTTGTTATAGACAAGAAAGAGAAAAATAAAAAATACTGAGTATGTACAAAATAAATGCACGTGGAGTCTGTTTTCACACAATGATGTCTTTCATTATAGGTCCGGGGTACAGGGGAAACAAGTACACTCTTAGGGTACGGAACCAGGCTAAGTGTGTTTCTTTTATCGTTTGACCCAAGGTATCTACCTACACTTTTAGTTCTGAGACTGTGACAAGTGTTGCCTAAACTTTGCAGACCTTTCGGGGAAGGTCCGGCTGTTCTCTCGGAGGAGCTACACGACTCTGTACAATGACTCTATAACATACATCACATGTAACTACAGACTCACCTCCGTGATATTAAGCATCGAACTTACGAAGGTGCTCAATGTTCCAAGGGTTAGGGAGAGGTGTCCAATCCTCAGTTGCCAAGCGAACGCATCCGGGACGTGATACTTTGATCACTCGGAGGGTCCTTCCCAGCTGGGGAAAAGTTTGTTTAACCCTTCTCTGGATTGTATTCTTCGTAGCACCAGATCGCCTTCCTCGAGCTGTCGGTTTTGAACATGTCGTTGGTGATAGCGCCAAAGAACTTGGCGGTATCGGGCATTCCGAACAGCTGCTCGGCACCTTCCCTCTTCAAGGAGGTCTAGGTCTTCACGTCGGAGCTGGTCCTGCATGACATCATCGAAGGTCCAGACCCGGAGTGACCCCAAGGTGATTTCCGGAGGAAGGATTGCTTCAGCTCCGTACACCAGGAAGAAGGGTGTCTCTCCAGTTGACCGGTTTGGAGTTGTCTTGTTGGCCCATAGAGTGGGCGGAAGCTCTTCAATCTAGTTGGCTCCATGTTTTTTCAGGCGCTCATATGTGCGCGTCTTGAGTTCTTTTAGGATTTCTGCATTTACTCTCTCGGCTTGGCCATTGCTTGCCGGGTGAGCTACAGAAGCGTAGCTGACCTGGATGCTGAGGTCTTCGCAATATTCTTGGAATGCAAAGCTTGTGAACTGGGTCCCATTATTAGTTATGATCTTGTTTGGGACTCCAAATCTGCACACGATGGACTGCAAGAAGTTGATAGCTGATTGCTTGTTTATTGTCACAACTGGAGTTGCTTCTGGCCATTTGGTGAACTTGTAAATGGCAACGTACAGGAAATTATAACCTCCGACGGCTCTTGGGAAAGGTCCCAAGATATCCATCCCCCACACAGCGAAAGGCCATGTAGGAGGTATCATTTGTAGAGGCTGAGCTGGTGTGTGAATTTGCTTCGCATGGAACTGGCATGCTTCACATTTCTTCACTAGCTCAGTTGCATCCTGGAGTGCTGTAGGCCATTAGAAGCCATGCTGGAAGGCTTTACCGACCAGCGTGTGGGAGGACGCGTGGTTCCCACACTCGCCTCCATGGATTTCTGCGAGGAGATTGCAACCTTCTTCCCTTATAATGCACCGCATTAGGACACCGTTGGCACCACACCGATAGAGATCCCCTTCTACTAGTGTGTATCTTTTGGCCAATCTGACTATCTGGTCAGTGGATACATTATATTCAGGAAGAAAATTGGCTTTCAAGTAGCTCCGGATCTCCGAGATCCATGCATTGGAGCTAGCTTGAGGATTTGAGTCTTGCGTGCTGGGTTGCTTGGAGCTTCCTACAGCACCTACGGCCCTTGATGGACGCCATGGTAATAGGGCCATCAGGACCACCAGCTTCGAGGTGCTGGTCTTGCCCCCTTCCCTCAGTTCGGCAGGCTGGGTAGTAGGTTTAGACAACCTCCGGACGAAGGTTCCATCGGCAGCCGAAGCCCCGGTTGAAGCTTTCATAGAGAGCTCGTCAGCTTCAGCGCTGTTGAGACGCTGGACATGGCAAAGATCCAGGACGTCGAAGTCCTTCTGAAGCTTCTAGACTTCGAGTAGATATGCAGCTAGTTGAGGGTTGTTGCAGGAACATTCACCTTTGACTTGTTTTACAACAAGTTGTGAATCACCCTTTACCAACAGCTGCTTGACACCATACGATAGTGCCACCTTGAGTCTATAAATTAGTGCTTCATACTCCACCATGTTGTTGGTCGCCTTGAAGTCAAGGTGCACCATGTATTTAACCTTCTCCCCGGTCGGAGCCAGGAGAAGGACTCCAGCTCTGGCCCCTTGCTTTTGCATGGAGCCGTCGAAGTAGAGAGTCCAGTGAGGCTCAGGGTCAAACTCGGCTAATTCCGCGTAGTGGGTAAGAGGTTACCACTGAAATCTTGTGAGCTTGAAAGTAGTGTCGGAGCTTCCTGGAGGCAATAAGAACTGTGTAAAGCAGCTTATGCACCTCCAGGTACCGAGTATTGGCGTCATGGAGTGCTTCACTAATGAAGTACACTGGGCGCTAAACTGTCCGGACCCTCCCGAAGGGGCCCGAAGCTTCCTCCTCATCTACCCGGACCCTCCTGGAGGGGTCCGGACCTTGTTCAGGGACCTCCGGGTTCCAGTTGGAGGAACTCGAAGCTTCTTCTGAAGTGACCCGAACCTTCCTGGAGAGGTCCAGATTTTGTTGTTCAGTAGCACTGACTCCTTCATTTGAAGGAGATGGATCCCTCGGCATCTCGCCTTGAGGATCAGGGCCTGGGAGCTGGGACCCAGACTCGACTTCAGGTAGCTCCGGACCCTCCCGAAGGGGTATGGATTCCTGTACTGGAGATGATTCTGGTCTTTCCGCCACCAAGACCATGCTGACAACTTCATCAGTTGCCGAAATGTAAAGCAGCAGTGGCTCACCAGGGTTCGGAGCTACCAAGGTTGGTAGGGTAGTGAGGAGCTGCTTCAGCTCCTGGAACACCTTTTCTGCTTCTTTAGACCATTGGAATGGTCCGGACTTCCTCAATAGCTTGAAGAAGGGTAGCGCCCGTCCTGCCAGTCTTGAGATGAACCGACTCAGGGCAGCTAGACATCCAGTCAACTTCTGGACGTCCTTGATGCGGGTTGGTGGCCACATGTCTTCAATATCTTTTATCTTCGCCGGGTTTGCTTCTATTCCTCGGTGGTTCACCAAGAAATCTAGAAGTTTTCCGGAGCTAACCCTGAAGACACACTTGTCTGGGTTCAGCTTCGTGCGAGTGACTCTCAACTTGTCGAAGACAGCTTGTAAGGTGTCAAGGAATGACTCCTTGTTCTTAATCTTGACGATGATGTCATCGACATACACTTCCACTACGTCTTTGATGAGCTCTCCAAAAGTTTTGTACATAGCTCATACAAATGTTGAAGCAGCATTTTTGAGACCGAATGGCATGGCAGTATAACAATATAATCCATCTACTGTGATGAAAGAGACATGCTCTTCATCTTCCCTAGACATTTTGATTTGATGGTACCCAGAATATGCGTCTAGGAAACACAGTAATTCACACCCGGAGGTGGAATCCACTATATGATCTATTCTAGGTAGTGGGAATGGATCTTTTGGGCATGCCTTATTTAGTGTAGTGTAGTTGATACACATCTGAAGCTTCCCGCCAGCCTTAGGTACAACGAATGGGTTTGCCAGCCATTTTGGGTGGAAGACTTCTCGGATGAATCCAGCTTCGAGCAACTTCTTCACTTCTTGACGTATGAAGTTATGTCGCTCTACTGATTGCTTCCGAGGCTTCTGATGTACAGGCCGAGCGTCGGGGTAGATCTTCAGATTATGTTCGATCACTTCCCTAGGGATCCCACGCATTTGTGATGGTTGCTAGGCAAACACGTCGATGTTAGCCAGGAGGAAAGTGATGAGCGCGAGTTCCTATTTGTCATTCAGACCTCTCGATATACGGGTGGTCTGAGCGGCGTCGAAATCGATTTGGACAACTTTGACGGGAATGTCGATGTCACCGCTTGGTTGCACATGAGTTGCGGAGGTTGATCCTTGATGACGAATGCTCGGGGGGTTAGGAGCTTGCTCCTTTCCGGATTCTTCCTCCTGCGTTGTGGCAAGCGCGTGGAGTTCTTCCAGAGCTGTCACTCCGGCGGTGCAATCTCCTCGGATCCAGAGAACATCGACTGGTGTTGGCATATTCAACACCAAGTAGCCATAATGAGTAGCTGCCATGAACCTGTATAAGGCTGGCCTGCCCAAAATGGCGTTGAAGGGTAAGTTGATCTGCGCCACGTCGAAGACCAACTTCTTAGTGCGGTAATTCTCCCGGGGTCAAAGGTCACCGGAAGAGTAATTGCACCGAGTGGGGTTATGGCCCCCGGACCTACTCCAGAGAAAGGTCGAGAGGGGCGAAGGTCCAAAGGTTGGAGCTGAAGCTTGACAAAAGCATCGAAGCTTATAAGGTTCAGCCCCGAACCTCCGTCCACCATTACATGGTGGAGTTGGATGTTGTTGATGGTTGGAGATACCATCAATGGAAGTTGGCCAACTCCAATCATATTACAAGGGCAGTCTGATGCATCAAAAGTGATGGTAGTGTCCATCCACTTCCGGTGCGGCTCTGCCCTGGCGGTGGGAGCTACTGAGGCCATGTCCCGCCGCATGGTCTTGAGGACACAGCGGGAGGTGATGTCCCACGAACCACCAAAGATGGTGTTCATGGTTTTCCGACGTTAATTGTCGGAGACGTCGGAGTCGTATTCGACAGAGGTGTAGACAACCTTCAAGACCTTTTTAGGGTCCTGAAAGCCTAACTCCTCTTCAACTGGAGCTTTGTTGACTTTCTGTTTTCCTTCCCTTTGACGGAAAGGAACTTTTTCTCGGTGCTTGTTGTAGCGCTCGGCAAGGTTCTGAACCTCCCAACAGTCTTCCAGGTTGTGGTTGTTCGTATTATGTATAGGACACCACATCTTGGAGCTGCCACCGTCTTAAGATGATGGCCGAGGTCGTTTCTCAAGGCGTGGCCCCCAGCCACCCGGAGCTGCGGCAGCTGCAGCAGTAGGCGTGCCGGCTGACGGCTTTTTCTTGTCGTTGGACTTATTCTTCTTTTTGCCACTCCCAGAGGTAGTGTCTTAACCATTGGAGGATTTTTTGTTGTCCTCCAGAGGTGGTTGGGAGTGCATTTCACGTCCCTCCGCAGCTTTGGCGCATTTGTCTGCCAAGCTGAAGAGCTCTGTGACGCTGGTGATCTCCTTGGTCGCCAGGTTCTCCAGCATCTTCTTGTCTCGTACGCCCGGTCTAAATGCCACAATAACAGAGGCGCTGGAGATAGAAGAAATAGTATTTCGTACCTGGGAGAACCTCTGGATGAAGGATCGCAGGGACTCTCCTCCCTTCTGCTTGACAGCAAAAAAGTCCAGTTCGGTGCCTGGTCGGATGTATGAACTCCCGAAATTGGCGTTGAACTATTGGCATAGTTCTGCCCAACTGTTGATGGAGTCGGGCGGAAGGCTCATGAACCAGGACCTGGCGGTCCCAGTCAAAGGCACGGGGAAATAGTTGGCCATTACAGCCTCGTTGCCTCCGGCCGCAAGGATTGTAGTGGAGTAAATCTGGAGAAACTCAGCGGGATTGACAGTCCCATCAAATTTCTCCGGCAGGTGAGGCTGGAACTTTTGTGGCCATCTGACCATGCGTAGGTGCATGGCCAGGGTGGAACAACCTCCTCCTACTCCCTCGGGAGCAGGACTGTCTCGAGCCTCTCGCCTTTCGCGAGCGCGCTCGATATAGACGCGACCATCCTGTTGACGGTAACGGCGATCAAGCTCCGCCCGGAGGTTGTGAGTTGAAAGCCTAGTTACCCTATGGGTGCGTCGCGCCCTGGAAGGCAGCGACGTCACTTGTTGAGATGCAGCATGCCTCCTATGTTGGAAAGCATGCGGACCAAGTCTGCCCGACACAGTCTGATGCTGCAATGGGGCCCGCCGCAAGGGGGGAGGACCTTGGTTGCTGATGCGATCGGCTGCTGCTGCAACCAAATGTTTCACATCAGCCCTCCACTGCTCCATTGCACCCTGAGATGCACCTGGAGGCGGTGGGCGTTGGAGAAGAGCACGCGCTCCATGGAGCGCGTGTTCAGAATTTTTGTTAGCCGATGCTGTGACCGACGCAGATGCCCCGTCCCGCTGTCCAGCTTGATTTGCCGGTGCGGACGGTGGCAGCGGAGGCATGGCTCCCGCTGGAGCCGCAGCACCTGCTAGCTGCTGCACATTGGAGGGATTGCCTCGAGCAGGTTGCGCTATAGGGTTGCCGTTGGACGATCCAGTAGCAGAGTTCACCATCTTCGAATCTCGGGCGCTCCCCTACCTGGCGCGCCAACTGTCGTGAGTGTTGTTCCGGCAATTCTCCTGGTACTATTGTTGGTAGACCGTGGAGTGTGTAGTTCGGTATTGGGCGCGCAGAGATTTAGAACACGGTGGCGAATAGACAAAAGGATTTATGTGGTTCGGGCACCTGATCGTAATACCCTACTCCACGGGGTGTGTAGTTATTGTATTAAGCATCTAAGAGTCGAGAGCTTCTAGAGGTTCTAGAGAGCAGAGAGCTCAGCCAGAGTCTAGAGCGTCCGAGAGAGCCCCTCTGTATATCTTCGATCAGTCCATTTATAGTACAAGGACTGGTCGTTACACTGTTAGCCTCGCCTGACATGTGGCTCTGGCGGTTACTGATGCTTAATACACACTTAATGAGGTTAATTGTCCTTAATAGCATGGTAACAGGCCTTGATGGTGCCGTTACTGATATTAAGGGCCTTCCAATCGTGTGTCATTAATATGGTATTAATGACACTTAATCGGGTCTTGAAGTCTTTGATTGTCCCTTGTAGGTCTGAGTCGTTGGAGGTACACCAGTCTGACTGTTGAGGATGAAGGTCCACTGGTTGGACACGTGGCAGATCCGGAGCTTATCGTTTGGGACGGGTAGGTCCGGTGCAGTTGTACACGTGTCAGGACCGGAGTTTCCCTCTATCGGGGGTTAGGTCTGGCGGTGCCGCACTGGTATTTGGCCTGGAGCTTTCCCATGTGTGGGACATAGCTCCGGTTGCAGTATACACGTGGCAGCACCAGGACAGATGGGAGGCAGGTCCGACCCCGTATGACACGTGGGGCCTTCACAGGTCTTTAACTCAGACTGTCAGAGTTCCTTTGGCCTTTTTTGCAGTCCCAAAGGGTATACAGTACGCAGGGTACCGACACCCATCATGGACATCTCAAATCTCTTTGTCATTATATTAGAAAACTCATCACAAAACACTTTGTTAGTAGAACCAAATATGATGTCATCGACATATATTTAGCACACAAAGATATCATCATTAAAGTGCTTTGTAAAGAGAGTGTAATCAACTTTTCCTATCTTAAAACCATTTTGAATCAAAAAGTCTCTAAGGCACTCATACCAAGCTCTAGGAGCTTGTTTGAGGCCATAGAGAGTCTTACGCAATTTGAAGACATGGTTTGGGAAGTCTTAGTCTTCAAAGCCTGGTGGTTGCTCCACATAGACTTCCTCCTTGATTGGACCATTTAGGAACACACTCTTGACGTCCATTTGATAAAGCTTAAAATCATGGTGAGTAGCAAAGGAAAGTAATATACGAATTGACTCTAGCCTTGCTACGAGAGCAAATGTTACATCGAAGTCCAAACCTTCGACTTGGGAGTACCCCTTGGCCACAAGTCGTGCCTTGTTCCTTGTCACCACACCATGCTCATCTTGCTTGTTGCAGAACACCCACTTGGTGCCCACAACATTTGCTTGTGGACGCTTGACAAGCTCCCAAACTTTGTTCCTCTCAAAGTTGTTGAGTTCCTCTTGCATGGACACCACCCAATCCGGGTCTCTTAATGCGTCTTCAACCTTATGGGGCTCCAAAGAAGAGACAAAAGAGTAATGTTCACAAAAGTTAGCAACACGAGAACGAGTGATTAACCCATTTGTAATGTCTCCTAGAATGTTGTCAACGGGGTGATCCCGTTGAACACTTTGATGCACACGAGGATGTGGAAGTTGAACTCTTGAGTCATTATAATCCTCTTCTTCTTCTTGGTCTCTCCCTTGATGTATGCTTCCCTCTTGACTTTTGTCTTCTTGATCATTTTGAGGTGCCACTTGTCCATCTTCAACTTGATCACGTGGGAGATGGCTTCCATCATCTTGTGGTTGGTCACTTGAGCTTTGAGTTTGTTCTTGTGGACGAATATCTCCAAGTGCCATCCTTCTTAGAGCTTCTTTTGGAGAGTCTTCTTGATCTAGCACACTTTGATCAACTTGCTCCACTTGGGAGCCATTAGTTTCATCAAACACCACGTCGCGTGCCATTTCAACAATCCCGGAGGATTTGTTGAAGACATGGTAGGCGTGGGTGTTTGAATCATAACCAAGCAAGAAACCTTCATCGGACTTTGAAGCAAACTTCGAAGTCCTAGGCTTCTTGTTGAGAATATTGCATTTGCTCCCAAAACACGAAAATAAGATACATTGGGTTTCTTACCAACTAGAAGCTCGTAGGGGGTCTTCTTGAGGAGGTGGTGGAGGTACAGTCGGTTGACGGCGTGGCAAGCGGTGTTAACCGCCTCTGCCCAAAACCGATTCGACATCTTGTACTCATCAAACATCGTCCTTGACATCTCAATGAGTGTCCTATTCTTCCATTCCGCCACCCATTTTCCTTGACATCCACTTGAGTGTTCGATGCCGTTGTCGCTTCTTATAGCCTTGATTCTTACGGTGAACTCATTTTGAGCTCTCCTCAAGAACCTCTTGAGGACACCGTGAGTTTCACCCTTATCATGCAAGAAGAACACCTAAGTGAAACGAGAAAAAATGTCAACAATAACAAGACCATATTTGTTACCGCCAATGCTAATGTAGGTTATCGGCCTGAAAAGTCCATGTGTAGCAGTTCCAACGGTCTTGTTGTCGTCATGATGTTCTTGGTGGGATGTTGAGCTCCTACTTGGTTCCCCGCTTGGCAAGCACCACATGGCCTATCCTTTTCAAAGACAACATTCTGCAAGCCATAGATGTGCTCGCCCTTAAGAAGCCTTTGTAAGTTCATCATCCCAACATGGGCTAGCCTTCTGTGCCAAAGCCATCCCATGTTGGTTTTTGCCATTAAGCATGTGTAAAGTTGAGCTTTATCTGAGGTAAAGTCCACAAGATAAAGCTTTCCCTTGAGCACACCCTTAAAAGCGATTGAGTTATCACTTCTTCTAAGGATGCTCACACCCTCATTAGTAAAAACACAATTATAACCCTTATCACATAGTTGTGATATGGACAAGAGGTTATAGTGTAGAGAATCAATATGCAAAACGTGAGAAAGAGTATGTTGGGGAGAAATGACAATTTTACCGGAGCCAAGGATTTTCCCTCGACTATTGTCCCCAAAGAGGATCCCTTCATTTGGATCATCATGTTGCTCATACTCCACGAACATTCTCCGCTCTCCGGTCATGTGGTTGGTGCATCCACTATCGAGCACCCATTTGGATCCACCGGAGGAGTACGCCTACAAAACAAGATTATGCCTTCCTTTTAGGTACCCAAGCGGAGTTGGGTCCTTTGACGTTAGTAGTGAGGCACTTGGGCACCCACACACAAGGCTTGGAGCTCTTGCGGAGTGGCCCAACATATCTAGCATAAACTTTGCCATACTTGTTCCTCATTGAAACATAAGATGCATCAAAATCATGAAATAGAGGATGCATTTCAAATTTAGTTATGTTAGTGCTAGTTGAAGTATTCTTCCCAATTTTAGTTGGGTATGAGCTTCCTTTGATAAAGACAATCAAGTCTTTGCCATACTTGGAGGCTTTAGCATTTTGCTTTCCACCTCTAGTATAACCAAGATCATCCTTGACATTGGGAGGTCTTGTGTTGGTGTATGCACTTCGTCCATACGCCACCTTCTCATTGTCAAAGATGCCACCATTAGGTGCTTGTTTGCCTTGATTCAACTTAATCTCATCCTTTAATTTAAGGATCAAGTTAGAACATTTGCAAGTAGAGATTGCTTCGGATGCAACCTTTGAGGAGGATGAACTTTTGGGGGAAGAGACTACATTGGTCTTGAGGGACTCAACTTGAGTCTTAAGGATCTTGTTAACTTTTGCCAAGTTGACAAGTTCGTCCTTGAGCCCAATGGTTGTCTCCTCAAGACTTGAGCATGTTTTCTTGCTTAGAGCAAGTTCATGCTCTAATGCCTTGCTCTTCTCTCTCTCAAGCTCAAGGAGCTCAATGAGCTCTTTACATCTCTCCTTTTTATGGATAAGCATGTCCTCTTGCCTATCTATGAGCTCCTCCTTCTCAAAGATTTCATCCGAGGGTAATTTCATTCTATGCAAAGTGCTCTTACTTATGTCCTTAAGCATGTATTCATTTTCACTAGCACTATCAAAATCATCATGGGAGGATATGGAAGAGGATGAGTTAGAAGTAACCTTTCTCCTTCCTTGTTTTGCCATGAGGCAAGTTTGCTTGTGGTCGTAGAGGTTGGGGAAAAGCTTGCTTCCCTTGGAGCTCTTCCTGATGGCTATGGTTGCCATCTTCTCCTCGTCTTCGGACGAGGATGACTCATCGTTAGAGTCACATTCCTTGCCTAAGTGAGCATGACCGGAGGGCCTATTCTTCTTATATAACTTCTTCTCTTGCGGCTTGCCCTCCTTCTTCTTCTTGCCCTCTTCATGTGGGCAATCTACAATGAAGTGCCCGTACTCGCCACAATTGTAGCAAGCCCTCTTGTTTTGGGCCTTGCTTTCTCTTTGCCCTTGCTCTCATGCTTGTATCCTCCTTTCTTCTCCTCATCATACTCTTGAAGTTGTTGATGAAGATGGCCTCTTCCTCATCGGTGTCAAGGCTCTCCTCATCATCTTTGTTTTGCTCTTTTGAGTAGGATGTCACTTTGAGTGCAACATCCTTCATCTTCGAAGCGGTGAACCTTTGGAGGTCATTGTAGAAGAGCGCCTCCTTCTCCATGATCTCGTGGTTGATGATCCTTCCTAGGACCTCCTCCGAGGTCATTTTGACAAACCCCGGGCTTTCCCGTATCATGGAGCAAAGAGAGACGTTTCTAGGCATGAATGCCCGAATCATCCTCTTCACCACCTCGTGGTCCATCCACTTGGTGCAGCCATAAGATCTGATCTTGTTGATGAGCAGCTTTAGGCGATTGTACATCTCTTGGGGAGATTCACCATCCATAATGGCAAACCTCCCGAGCTCTCCTTCAGTGAGATCAATCTTCGCTTCCTTCACGACTCGATTTCCTTCATGAGCCATCTTGAGGGTGTCTCAAATATCATTGGCCACCTCAAGTCCATCTACTTGGTTGAATTCATCTCTTGAGAGAGATGAGACGATCACTCCGGCTGCTTGGGCATTGCGGTGAAGGAGCACGACTTGCTCCGGAGTGATGTCTTCTTCATTCTTTGGGATATGCACCCCGATCAACACATTTTCCACAATGAGGGGTTGAGTGACACGAGATGGATTTTCATATTGTGCTTCCACATCTTGTAGTCGGTTCCATCGAATTGGGGAGGCTTCCCCAATGGGATGGAAAGATAGTGGTTGTTGGAGACAAGGCGCTCATAGTTGTAGCCTTGTTAGTTGTAGTGGGTCGTGCCACCCGATGTAAAGGTTGAAGAGTCAACTTTTGGAATCTTCAACTTCTCTCGAAGTTTTGCCTTGAGCTGGCGAGTCTCTTCGTCATCCGTCGACTTGTCTTGGTAGACAAGCACCTCCTCTTGAGTTGACTGGATCTCATTTGTCGAGGCCTCATCATACCCCACTCCGGCCATCTTCTCTACGAGTTATTAGACTCTTTGGGAGAGTGCTGCTCTGATACCGATTGAAAGTTGCCTAGAGGGGAGGGTGAATAGGCTAATCAACCTGAAATGACTTAATAAAACGAGATCAATACTCACGGGGCAGACTAGTCCGGTCCAGGGGCGGACTAGTCTGGTCCTCCTGTGGGGAAAGCCTAAAAAGTGTTTCTAACAAGTTTTAGTTCGATTCTTGTAATGCAAAGTATGTTGGAATGACTTAGTGAACCTTAACGAGTTATGGAACAAGTATAGGATCACAATGAAACAAGAGTGATGAACAAATACGGTAAAGCTAACCCTAGATGCAATGTGCAATAAGTGAAAGCAAAGTACACAAGGGACACAAGGATTTTATCCCGGGGTTCGATCCCACAAAGGAATCTACGTCCCCGTTGAGGAGTCCACAAAGGACCGGGTTCAACAACCCTTCCCTCACCAAGTTTACCACAAGGGCCTGACTTGGTTCTCCACTATCACAAAGGGTGAATACAAGATTCATTGGGGCTTCTCACAATCTGAGGCTCCCACCACAAATACAATCACAAATCATAAAGATCAACTCAAGACACAGATCACAAAGAATCACAAGTGCAAGAGATCAAACCGAGAGCCTAGATCAGTGTTCTTCCTCTTCTTCACCTCACCAAACCCTAATCCACACAAGAATTAGTTTTAGAGGGAAGGTAGGCAATATGGAGGCTTTTGGAGGCTCAAGGTTTGCTGTGGTGGCGCTAGGGTTTCAACTTTCTCAAGGAATGGTTCAAATGAACCCAGAGGTCCTCTATTTATAGAGGTTCCCAGCCATACTGCTGACTTCAGCAGATGGGCGGACTAGTGTGCCCTAGGGCCCGAACTAGTCCGGCCTTTGGGACCACTAACATCCCTGACAACTGTCGCACTGTGCAACAATTGTAACACTACCCGCCAAACTTCAAATTCAAATGGTCACTTCAAAACGGACTAGTCCAGCCCACACCAGACTAGTCCGATCTCACATAGAACCTTTTGTTCCGGGTGAAAACAGACTAGTGTGGAGACCACAAACTAGTCCGGCCCCCAGGGCGGACTAGTCCGGCCTACCCAGACTTAGTCGCTGAAACTCCACTTCTCTCCAAACCCGGACTAGTCCGCACCCTTGGCGGACTAGTCCGATCTCGGTCAGGACCTCTTGGTCCGGACCAAAACGGACAAGTCCGGAGTTTTGGGACTTAGTCCAGAAAACCCACTCCATGACTACCCGGACTAGTCCGTCCAAATACGGACTAGTCCAAACTCAGTCAGACCCTTCTTGTCCGGCTGAAAACGGACTTGGCCGGCCAGGAGCGGACTAGTCCGGCCACCTGCACGGACTAGTACGGCCACTCCTGCCAGACTTCTTCAACTCTCTTCTCTCAATGGGATTTGATCTCTAAACCGCTTTGAGCTCACAACATGATCTCAGTGCACTTTATGCACACACCCTCACACATATTTGGCTAGTCTAAACTCGACACACTAGAAACTCTAGTTTCTTCTTTTCGAGTCAACATCATCGTTTTCATCCTTTTCCTTTTTGGGGGTTTGTGTTTCTGCTTGAGTCCACACCTGTGCTTAAGATCACTGAGCTCATTAGTTACTTAATTGTCGTTATCAATCATCCAAAACCCACAGGGATCCTAGATGCACTTTCAATTTGCCCCTACACGCTTGGTGTGCGGATGGGGTGAGGCAAATTCTTGGTGACGTATGTGTGTTCGACCACATGCTCGAGGAGTCGTTCCTCCGCCTGCGTGCATATATCTTCGGGTTCGTTGCGTGGATGCAGAACCCTGATCTACTCCCTCAATCGAAGACAGTAACTTTCTTCTTTGAAAGGGATGGGCGTTCTAGTTTGGGTGACGGCGCCCCAACACCTATTGAACTGGCGCTACCCCCGAAAGGACACCAGGTAGACATCCTCATCCACATTGGTCACTTCATTGACCACTCGGTGTTGGACCCCCCTCACCAGAATCTTCGACCAGCGGTCTTCCGCGCTCGAACTGCTCCGGCTCGGATGACTACCTCAACCCCCACTTACATCTTTGCACGTGTGAAAGTGGCCTAGAGGGGGGGTGAATAGGCTTTGAAAATTTCCTGCACACTTAATAGAGTCGTCAAAAACTTGTTTGACCGGACTAGTCCGTTTGTGTGGGCGGACTAGTTCGGTGTGCTGAAATATGTGAATTGATTAAATGTTATTTGGGAAACTAGATTCTTTTAGCAGCGGAAATGAGAACAACATATACTTTGCATTAAGATTATTGTAAGAATGCACGTGAAAACTTATAAGCAACTTAAATTGATGTTTAGTAATCAAGTGATCTAATGAACAAAATGTAAAAGAAATAAGGCACAAGAGATACAAATTTTTACCGAGGTTTGATCTCGCCACGAGATCTACGTCCTCGTTGAGGAAGCTCACATAGAGCCAGGTCTCCAACCCTTTCCCTCTTTAAGTCACCACACAAGCCGACTTGATTCCACTAGCACGGGAAATCACCGAGTTTGTGGGGCAACCTCACACGTTGAGGGATACCATGAGAATTACAATGAAAGAAGAGATCAAATACACTTGAAAGTATTACAATGCAGAATATGAGTGTAGAAAGATCAAACCCCAAGAGCTCGCAACGAAGGAACGACGATCTCCCAATCCCGAATCCAAGTGTTCAATTGATTTTACTCTTTTTGCACTTTAGATGTGTGGGGAGATGTGTTTTGGGCTCTTGGGACAAGGTGGCGGCGCTAGGGTTTGTATTTTCAGCAGAATTCGACGTGTGTGTATGAGGAAGGCCGTGGATTCTCTTTTTATAGGGTTTCTAAAAAGTTATCGTTGTAAAACTTAATACCGGACTAGTCCGGTGCAAGTCCGGACTTGTCCGGTAAACAGTGGAACTCGATGTCCAGAAAGTTTGCGGAAAAGTTCGGTTGGAAAACGGACTTGTCCGACCATATGTGAAAATAGACTCCAGAAAGTCTGGTGGACTAGTCCGGTTGGAAAACGGACTTGTCCGGCCCTATGTGAGGACAGACTCCTGAAAGTCTAGCAGACTAGTTCGATTGGAAAACAGACTTGTCTGGCCCTATGTGAGGATAGACTCCAAAAAGTCTGGCGGACTAGTCCGGTCCAAGATCGGACTAGTCCGGTGCACTGTGAGATGTTAGGTTAATTTTAAAACCCTTACCCCTGCGCAAGGTCGTGAGCTCTTGGAGTGTGTCTTTCATACACACCCTATACATTTAAAATCTAATTGGTTCTTCTAAATTCCATCAAAGTATTCCTCTTTGGACACCACTTCATTTTTCACCTTTTTGTGTGCATCGAACTGTTTCACTTTGTTTGTCCTGGAATCATCTCAATAGTTTCATTAGTATCTCATATGTTCGTCATCAATTAGCCAAAACCCACAAGGGATATCCTAGATGTACTTACAATCTCCCCCTTTTTGGTGATTGATGACAACCATTTGAGATATCACAATTGAGAATAAAATTTTGATTTTCATAAGGTGTGCACATATGAGAATAACGATTAATTCACAAAAAGCTTCTCACATATGCACACACCTTATGGTGGGGTGCCTAACAGGTGTGTGATCAACAAAATGTGATGAACTAAAGATAAACAATAATGAACATAGAAGTAAGCATTAGAGCAACAATAATTATCACACAACAATAATCATCACACATAGGAAAAGAAATATTGCATTACAAAGTTTAAAAATAGGTACATGTCCTCGATCACAAAAGATTAATAACTAATACTAGATGATAGTTCGAGTCTCAATCTAGTCTCAATCTCTCCCCCTTTGGCATCAAGACACCAAAAAGGGAAAAATCGAGGGGAATCACTCATCGCTGCTCCCTCCTTCAGATTCAGTCTGATCTTCATCTTCACCATCATCGTCATTCACCGGAGCAGGATCTTCCTCTGAGTCCTCGGAGGATGGCGGTGATCCAACTGGCTCAATCTAAAGCTTTTCACAGATAGACTTGATATTGGCATTCACATATTGTTGATGTTTCTTCCTTGCCAATTTTTTTCTACGCTGCCTGCCTTCGATCTTGCGGCAGTAGGCAAAAATGGAGGAGAGCATTTTGAAGATGCCACCGGAGGGTTCATGGACATGAGAAGAACCGGGAGGATCAGCTGCAGACCTTGTGGCATCATGAGATTGTTTAGACCTCCTCTCCACTACGGGGGAGGAAGGAGCAGTTGGTGCTGAGGGAAGGGTGTACTCGGTGGGCTTTTGGGGCTTCAACCCCATATGAGAAACATCCTTGACAAACTCGAGTCCGATCACTTTCTCAATCATGTACATGATGTACGGTGCATACCCGCAAGACCTATTGGGAGTGATTGAGATGTTCACAATGTCATTGTAGATGTACTAAAAAACATTGAACGGTCTCCTTCCACTAATGACCTTCATTAGGGTCCTCAAGGTTCCTTGGATAGTCCCTGCATCTCCATCTTCCGGGGCTATTGTCTTCCTCAAGACCCTGTTGAGGACCACAAAGAAGGGCTTCAAATATTTGATGGTGGGAGGAACATAGGGCATCCTTGTGTCATAGAGGAACTTAAGCTCATCCTTCTCCAAGGGTTTCAGATTGTGGATGACAAGCTCATGATCTAGAGTGTGTTCAAGGTGAAGAATCCTTGCAAATTCATCATAAGTGACACTATACTTGGAACCATGAGTCATCCAAGTAAGACTGTCTCCATCACCACGAGCAAAGTAGGGGGTGGAGTAAAACTGGGTAATGACTTCATTGTTCAAGACATACTAAAAGGAAAGCAGATCCTTCAGACCGTGCCTCTCCAAAGCCTCAACCATCTCACGAAAAGCAGGATACCTCTTTGACTGCAGGTATCCAACATTCGGCCATTGACTATCCACTACAGGATTCTTCATCTTCATGTACACATGCTCTTAGTAGTCTGCATGGAAGTTGCTCCAGAATCTTGGGTTAGAGCATTGTTTAGGTTGATTATACACTTCAATCTTCCTGAATTTATCAGCTAGCTCACCCCCTTTCCCAGTGAAATCCTCACTAGAAGGCTGCCTGTTGCGGTGACTGGGGTTTTTCATCTTCAAGGGCCCAATGGGACCACTAGCAAGTCCCTTCCCTTTATTGAGAACCCTTTTTGGCCCTGATGAGCTCTCAACAACAGCTTTTCCTTGAGCCTTTTTGACAATAACTTTCCTTTTTTAGGCAGATTTTCGTCGGAGGGTGGAGAGTGGACATTGACACCATGTCTTTTCTTCATAACTCTCTCCTTGGATCTCCTCACTCTTTCGCGTTGAACTTTTTCATCAAAGTGGAAAGAGCTATCATCTGAGCCTGAAGACATCGTGCCTGAAAAGGAGTTCACGAATTAGATAAGAATGAACCAAGGATCGAAGCCGATGTAGGGATTCAGATGTCAGAGACCGGACTTGTCCGGTTTCAAAGTGCGGACTTGTCCGGTGTACCGGACTTGTTCGCATCTGAGCGTTGGACTAGTGCGGCCTGGCATAAGAACCCTAACGATTTCCTTTGAATCAAAACTTCTATCTAAAGATACAAAAGGGCATGAAAGTGGTAGAAATACATCTCTGAAGCCAATGTACAACCTTGGAATTAAGGGAAACGAGCTAGAACTAGAAAAGTTGAGAATTTGGTTCTAGGGTGAAATTTACCAAGATTTGAAGATGCGCGTTGAAGAAGCAAGGATCTGTCTGGATGAGTCCGGAGGGGATAATCCACTCGTCGAGGAGAGGATTTTCCACGGAGAAAACTTTGATTTTGAGGGCTCAACCCGAAAATCACTTTGGGGGTTAGGGTTTAGGAGAGGAGAGGGAGACCAAGTCCTTATGAGTGGAGAGAGAGGTCTGGGTCGGCCAACCGCTCATATACGCGATGGACCGGACTAGTCCGGTCAAGGTGGCAGACTAGTTCGGTGCCCTGGAATAACCTAAGTATTTCGTCTGTCCGGACTAGTCCGGTGGAAAATTGGACAAGTCCGGTTTCAACAGACCTGATACATATAGAAATGATTAATAGTGATCCAAGGACAATAATTTTGCAAATAATCTTGGTAATTACGACTAGTAGGCAAGTAACAATGAAAGTGGTCATAAACTGCAAGATTTCTCCATTAAAATAGTTTTCTTATAAGAAAAAGACATGAGGATCAGTTTTAACAATAAAGTGTAACATTTGAAGTTTCAACCAGGTATGCAACGTTTCAAGCCACATTTCAAGAGTCAAGAATGTTAAGCTCATTCCTAAGCTCACAAAACCTTTTCTCATCTAATGGTTTGGTAAAAATATCTGCAAGTTGTTTTTCACTCCTAACATGTGAAATAGCAATGTCACCTTTTAACGAATGATCTCTAAGAAAGTGATGACGGATATCTATGTGCTTAGTTCTTGAGTGCTCTACAGGGTTGTGTGCAATTTTTATAGCACTTTCATTATCACATAGAAGCGGGATATGGCTTAGATTGTATCCTTAGTCCCTAAGAGTCAGTCGCATCCAAAGTGGTTGTGTGCAACAACTACCGGCTGCAACATACTCTGCTTCCGCTTTGGAAAGAGCAATGGAGTTTTGCTTTTTAGATGACCAAGAAACTAGGGACCTACCAAGAAATTGACAAGTCCCTGACGTGCTCTTTCTATCGACTTTGCATCCTGCATAGTTGGCGTCGGAATAGCCTATCAAGTTAAACTTGGATCCTTTGGGATACAAAAGGCCCAAGTTGGGTGTGTGCACAAGGTACCTTAGGATTCTTTTTACAGCAATTAAGTGACACTCTTTAAGCGCGGCTTGAAACCTTGCACACAAGCAAACACTAAGCATAATATCTGGCCTAGATGCACATAAATAAAGTAAGGAGCCGATCATGGACCGATATACCTTTTGGTCCACATTTGGACCGTCTTCGTTGAGGTTGAGATGTCCGTTGATGGCCATGGGTGTCTTGATGGGCTTGGCTTTGTCCATATTGAATTTTTTGAGTATGTCCTGTGTATATTTGGTTTGGCTTATAAATGTACCTTCTCTCAATTGCTTCACTTCGAATCCCAAGAAGAACTTCAATTCGCCCATCATTGACATCTCGAACCTATCTGTCATAATTTTGCTAAATTCTTCACAGAAAGACTTGTTAGTGGATCCAAAGATAATGTCATCAACATAAATTTGACATACGAATAGATGATCATCAACATGCTTAGTGAAGAGTGTATAGTCAGCTTTACCAATTTTGAATCCATTTTGAGTCAGAAAATCTCTAAGGCACTCATACCAAGCTCGAGGAGCTTGTTTGAGGCCATAGAGAGCCTTACGTAGTCTGTAGACATGGTTGGGATACCTTTGGTCTTCGAATCCTGGTGGCTGCTCCACATAAACTTCCTCCTTTATCGGACCATTTAGGAAGGCGCTTTTGACGTCCATTTGATACAGCTTAAAATTATGGTGAGTAGCATATGCCATTAAAATACGAATGGACTCAAGTCTAGCTACAGAAGCGAAAGTTTCATCGAAGTCCAAACCTTCGACCTGAGAATAACCTTTGGCCACCAATCTCGCTTTATTTCTTGTTAGTACTCCATGTTCATCTTGCTTGTTCCGAAAGACGCATTTGGTTCCAACGATGTTCGCCCTTGGTCTCTCCACCAGCTCCCACACTTCATTTCTTTTGAAGTTGTTCAACTCCTCTTCCATTGCAATCACCCAGTATGGATCCCTTAAGGCTTCTTCTACTCTGTATGGTTCCAGAATAGACACAAAAGAATAGTATTCACGGAAATTTGCAACTCAAGATCTAGTAGTTAGGGGTGGGCAAAAAAACCGGTAACCGAATAGCCGAACCGAAATAACCGGAACCGAAACTGAATACACCGGAGCCGATTAAACCGGATGTAATTTCGGTTGCTATATTGCGAAAACCGAATTATTTCCCGGTTTTTGGTTTTTTCTCGGTTAACCGGGTGAACTGAATTAAGTATGTACATCAGTATGTGTTCCGCCCACTAGTGCTCTACGACCCAACAGCCCACCGAAGCCGCTCGTCTCTTCAGTCTTCACGTTCTAGACTCTTCCCGAATCCCAACTTCTTCCATTCCCGATCCAGGCTCCAGCAACGCTCCCAATTCGTGAACCCTAGCCCGTGCCGCGCCGCCGCACGACGCCCGCGCGGACGCAGCGCCGCCATCGCCGCTCGGCCCTCCGCCCTCGACCTCCATCGCCCGTCGGCCCTCGCCCGCCTTCGCCCCTCGGCCTCTGTCGCCACCTCGAGTTGTCCCGCGCCCGCTCGCCCGCGCGGCCGCGCCCCGCTTGTAGGCGCCGACTCGCCGCGCCAGCACCAGTGCGCCCGCGCCTGCGCCCCGCCGCCCTCCTCGCAGCCGGCCAGGGCCAGTTGCCGCTCGCCGCGCCCAAGCCCTACGATGGCTAGTGATGACGCCGAGATGTACCTGGGAGTTCAGTTTTTCCGGTTAACCGAAAAACCGAACCGAATTTGTCGGTTAACCGGTGGCCCGGTTTTCTGTTTTCTGCTACACATTTCGATTTTTGTTTTTCAAAAACCGAAATAAAAAACCAATAAACCGAACCGAATTTCGCCGGTTAACCGAATGCCCACCCCTACTAGTAGTTACTCCCTTAGCAATATATCCAATGATATTGTTGACAAGATGGTCTCTTTGCACGATCTGATGTACTCTTGGGTGTGGAACTTGTGTAGTTGCTTGTTCTTCATTATCTTCATGTGCATTATCTCTCCCTAGATCATTGCTTCCATGATTGTCTTGATCTTCTTGATCTTCCTCATCTTGATCTTGTGCAAGAGCTCCCCCTTGATCATTGCCTCTGTGTTGAAGTTCATCTTGTGCATTTGAGTCTAACGTTTGCTCTCGTGGTAAGATATCACCAAGTGCCATTTTCTTCAGCGCTTCATATGGAGTTTCCTCTTTATCTAGCATACACTTATTGACTTGCTCCACTTGTGAGCCGTTAGATTCATCGAACACTACGTCACGTGCTACTTCAACAAGGTCGGACACCTTGTTGAAGACACGATAGGCGTAGGCATTCGATTCATATCCGAGCAAGAACCCTTCATCGGACTTTGAAGCGAACTTTGAGGCTCTCGATTTCTTGTTCAGAATAAAACATTTACAACCAAAGACTTTGAAATAAGAAACGTTAGGCTTTTTACCGGTAAGAAGCTCATATGGAGTTTTCTTCAGTAGTTGGTGAAGGTACAACCGATTTGTGGCATGACAAGCGGTGTTTACCGCTTCTGCCCAAAATTGATCTGATGTCTTGTATTCATCCAACATAGTTCTTGCCATTTCGATCAATGTTTTGTTCTTCCTTTCGGCCACTCCGTTTTGTTGAGCGGAGTAGGGTGTCAAGAACTCATGCTTTATCCCTTCTTCATCGAGATACTCTTCAACTTGGGTGTTCTTGAATTCTGCCCCGTTGTCACTTCTGATATTCTTTATGGTTGATGAGAATTCGTTCCGAGCTCTTTTCAAGAACTTCTTGAGGATTCCCTGAGTTTCTAATTTATCATACAAGAAAAATACTCAGGTAAATCTTGAAAAATCATCAATAATTACTAAAGCATATTTGTTACCGCCGATGATGATGTACGCAATTGGACCAAAGAGATCCATGTGGAGAAGTTCCAGCGGTCTTGCGGTAGTCATCACATTCTTGGTGGGGTGTGGTGCTCCGACTTGTTTTCCTGCTTGACAAGCGCTGCACGGCCTGTCTTTTTCAAAAACCACATCCTTAAGACCACGGATGTGACCACCTTTTAGAAGTTTCTGCAGATTTCTCATCCCAGCATGTGACCACCTTTTAGAAGTTTCTGCAGATTTATGATCTTCCCCCAATAACTCACCAGGAGTCATTTTGTAAAATCTGAGACTTTCTCTAATCATTGAGCAAAGTGTGACATTTCTTGGTATGAAGGCTCTAATCATTCTTTTGACTACCTCATGATCCGTCCATTTCTTACTTCCATATGCACGAATTTTGTTAATGAGTGCCTTCATCTGGTTGTACATGTCTTGAGGTGATTCGCCTTGTTCAATAGCAAATCTCCCCAACTCTCCTTCAAGCATCTCAATTTTAGCTTCACGAACTGACCTATTTCCTTCGTGAGCTGTCTTAAGTGTATCCCAGATTTCTTTCGCACTTTCTAATCCATCAATCTTGGTGAATTCCTCTCTGCTTAGTGATGATGTGATCACCGCGACGGCTTGTGTGTTTCTATGAATCTCTTGTTCTTGTTTTGGAGTGACTTCCTCATCCGTGTCCGGGATATCTATGCCTGTGCAAACAATGTGCCACAGACTAGGATTCAGAGATATTAGATGCATTTTCATGTTGTACTTCCACATGGTGTGGTCACTTCCGTCAAACTGTGGAGGTTTTCCCATAGGAATAGAGATATAGTGATTGTTTGAATTGAGACGGTTGTAGTTGTAAGGATATCGGGAGTAGTCGTGATGATCACTCCCAGTCGTCTTCTCTTCTTCTTTTCCTTTTTGTGCCAGCAGTTTCTTTCTCAGGAGTGCCTTTAGCTGTCACACTTCTTCATCATCATGAGGGCTTTCTTTCAACACATCGAAGGCTTTCGCTTCTTGTTCCTCCTCATTGATGTTCGTCTTCGGGATATCGTTGTTCTTCTCAGAGGCCATTGATCTCTCCGAGATGTGAGTCTCGTTGACGTAGAACCTTGCTCTGATACCATTTTAATGTGGCCTAGAGGGGGGTGAGTAGGCTTTGAAAATTTACTGCACACTTAATAGAGTTGTCAAAAACTTGTTTGACCGGACTAGTCCGGTTGTGTGGGCAGACTAGTCCGGTGTGCTGAAATATGTGAATTGATTAAATGTTATTTGGGAAACTAGATTCTTTTAGCAGCGGAAATGAGAAAAACAGATACTTTGCTTTAAGATTATTGTAAGATTGCACGTGAAAACTTGTAAGCAACTTAAATTGATGTTTAGTAATCAAGTGATCTAATGAACAAAATGTAAAAGAAATAAGGCACAAGAGACACAAACTTTTACCGAGGTTTGATCTCACCACAACATCTACGTCCTCGTTGAGGAAGCTCACATAGAGTCGAGTCTCCAACCCTTTCCCTCTTCAAGTCACCACATAGGCTGACTTGATTACACTAGCATGGGAAATCACCGAGTTTGTGGGGCAACCTCACACGTTGAGGGCTCCCACGAGAATTACAACGAAAGAAGCGATCAAATACACTTGAAAGTATTACAATGCAGAATATGAGTGTAGAAAGATCAAACCCCAAGAGCTCGCAACGAAGGAACGACGATCTCTCAATCCCGAATCAAAGTGTTCAATCGATTTTACTCTTTTTGCACTTTAGATGTGTGGGGAGATGTGTTTTGGGCTCTTGGGACAAGGTGGCGGCGCTAGGGTTTGTATTTTCAGCAGAATTCGACGTGTGTGTATGAGGAAGGCCGTGGATCCTCTTTTTGTATGGTTTCCAAAAAGTTACCGTTATAAAACCTAATACCAGACTAGTTCGGTGCAAGTCCGGACTTGTCCGGTCACAGTGGAACTCGATGTCCAGAAAGTTTGGCGGACAAGACCGGTTGGAAAACAGACTTGTCCGACCCTATGTGAATATTGACTCCAGAAAGTCTGGCGGACTAGTCTGGTTGGAAAACGGACTTGTCCGGCTCTATGTGAGGACAAACTCCAGAAAGTCTGGCGGACTAGTCCGGTTGGAAAACGTACTTGTCCGGCCCTATGTGAGGATAGACTCCAGAAAGTCTGGCGGACTAGTCCGGTCCAAGATCGGACTAGTCCGGTGCACTGTGAGATGTTAGGTTAATTTTAAAAACCTTACCCCTACGCAAGGTCGTGAGCTCTTAGAGTGTGTCTTTCATACACACCCTATACATTTAAAATCTATTTGGTTCTTCTAAATTCCATAAAAGTATTCCTCTTTGGACACCACTCCTTTTTTCACCTTTTTGTGTGCACCGAGCTGTTTCACTCTGTTTGTCCTACAACCATCTCAGTAGTTTCATTAGGATCTCATATGTTTGTCATCAATTAGCCAAAACCCACAAGGGATATCCTAGATGCACTTACAACGTGGCAGCAGGGTGTTCGGGATGGTTGTTGCCCCCCTCCAACGGCAACCCACAACTGCAACCGCGACCAAGATGATGATGATCTGCTGCCTCCACCAGGCTGGCGGTCCAACATCAACAGCTGTGGGAGGACAGCCTATGACCTTCCACCGCGCCGCGCTGCTTCCGCTCCAGATCACCGTCGAGGGGAGGTGGTGGCGAACGCGTCCACAGGCGCCAAGCTGGCTCCGCTCTGGAGGTCTTTATTGTCGACGTCCAGACCACCATCATTGAGCGTGTCTGGGCCTCCAAATTGCCGCTACCTCTACAGGTTGCCCCCTCTGCCGAGGAGGTGCCTGCGATCTTGCCGGGCGACATGCGGGGGGACACCCCATGGGACATGCTTTCGCATACCAAGGGACAAACCGATGGTCAAGACACTTCATCCCCCTGCCCTGGTCAAGACATGCTGCCTGCCCCGGTTACGACCTTCCGCAAGTTTTGCACATCTGTCTGCCAAGGCAAACAACTCGGAGACATCGCGCACGTCGTGTGTGGCGAGCTTCTTGAGCATCTTCTTGTTCCTCACACCATGCCTAAATGCAACTATGATAAATGCATTCGAGATGTGGGGGATGGTGTTCCGTACCTGGGAGAATCGCTGGATGAACGTTCGTAGCGGCTCCCTCGTGCGCTGCCTAACAGCGTGGAGGTCGAGCTCCGGGCCAGGGCGCTCGTACGAGCTTCCAAAGTTCGCCACGAACTGTCGGCATAGCTCCTCCCAGAAGGTGATGGACCCCTGAGGAAGGTTCATGAGCCATGACCGGGCTGCGCCGGCCAGGACAACGGGGAAGTAGTTGGCCATGATGACTTCTTCACCCCCTGCAGCTAGGATCGAGGTGGAGTAGATCTGCATGAACTCACTCGGGTTGACGCTTTCATCATACTTCTCTGGCGTATGCAGCCGGAACTTGTGGGGCGATACCACCCTCCGTAGGTGTGGGGCTAAAGATGCACACCCTCCACCTATGCTTGCGGGCGCTGGGTATGGCGCTGCATAGCCTTGGTGAACAGGCGGCACTGCGTATGCCTGGTGTTGGGACGGAACAGCAGGCGCCTGATGTGGCAGAGGCACACCATACTCGTGGGGTGGAGGAGGCACAACATATGCCTGGTGCGGAGGGGGCGCAACGTACGCCTGGTGCTGCGCGGGAGGCGCCACATACGCCTGACATGGCGGAGGGGCGTCATGCAGCTGGGGTCCAGGACCCGGAAGGTTGTAGTCAGCTTCAAGATTATGGCGCTGCTGTCGCTGACGCTCAATGATGACTCGACAGTCCTCTCCATCCCTGCGGCGCTGCAACTCAGCCCGCAAGTCCGCCGTCGAGAGCCTAGTCGAGCGGCTATCAGCAGTCCGCCGGTTGACGGTTGGCGTACATGACAGCGACACAAACATCAACGCCGCTCGTCTCCCGCCTTGTGGAGTCGTGTGGAGTGCAGCGACAACTAGATGGTCGACGTCGTTTATCCACTGCTAAGTTGCCCCCTGCGGGGCATCCGCCGTAGGTGGGTTGCGGAGTAGTGCACGTGCTGCTACGAGTGCACTTTCCGGACTTGCTGCCGACGGCGCCGTAGCAGCTGTCGCGGCGGGAGTTCGCCGTGTCGTGTCATGTGGGCCTGCACCCAGTGGAGTGGCTACACGGCGACACGATGGTCCAAATCTTCCTGCTCTGGAGCGGGACCCAACCCTGGGATGGGATGAAGCTTGGTCATCCCCCGCCGCCTGCTGTCGGGGCTGTGGCCTGGAGGAGCTAGCATTGGAACGGGCGTTCACCATGCTACTGGTGAAGACCTCTGCAGGGAAAAAAGCCCCCCTACCTGGCGCGCCAAATGTCGAGGTGTCTAACTGACACCTCCCTCGAACCTGCTCGGAAGCAGCCCGTGGAGGTTCGATGTGTTTTTGGGGGGCTAGTCCTAGGAAGATCGAACACAGTGAATGATGAACGCAAGGGATTTACGTGGTTCGAACCGTCGGAGCGTAACACCCTACTACACGGTGGTTTGTGTGTGTGTATTGCTCAAGCGAGTGTAGAGTGACCCTGGGTTTGACATGAGAAGTGAAGATGTCTAAGTTGATGGTTGTCCGATCCTTTTATAGTTTAAGACTGTACAGCTTAGAAGTAGGGCCCGAGGCCCGACAGGTGGCCCCGGGAGTAACCAAATCAAATATAAGATATGGGAGTAAATGCTATCTCCTGACAATGGCTTCAATGTGTCGCCTGACCATGCCCTGCAGCAGGGCTACACATAGACCCTCATGATAGTTGGGCGCATCCCGTCTATCTTGTCGCGGCCTCCCATTCGTCCGTCGTACGTTGCAGTTCGACACCGGCCTGTCATAAAAAGACTAGACACTGGCCCCTTGACTTATGAGCGCGCACCCTTGCTTACCTAGGGAAGGAGCGCGTACTTACTTTTTGGATACGCTGGGCATGTCTTACTTTATTGCTGCTTCCTTCAGCCCCCCGGTGGCTGTTAACCAAGTGGCTGTGTCGGGGCCCGCTTCCGCAGGAAGGCCTATGCCTGACGCTGCTGGGCACATAGTAGTGTTGGACCTCTCCTCAGCGGGGAGGCGGGTCTGGAGCTGCAGGACACGTGGCTGCGTCAGACCTCTCCTCATCGGAGAGGCGGGTTCGAAGCTGCAGGACACGTGGCAGCGTCAGACCTCCCTTGAGCGGGGAGGCAGGTGCGGAGCTACGAGAGACGTGGCAGCGTCAGCCGCGTCCTTAGTGGAGAGGTCCGGACCGGAGCTGCGATACACGCAGAAGCACCGGACCTCCTCTCAACGTGGAGGCAGGTCCGGAGGTAGAGGATACGTGGCGGGGTCAGGCCTACCCTCGGCGGGGAGGTTGGTCGAGGAGTTGCGCGTCACGTGGCTTACGCCGAGACCTGCCTTCATGGGGGTGGGGCCCAACACGTTTCCTTCCTTATATCTATGGGTATCCGATCCGCCAGGTACCGACAATGTGCCTTTGGCTTCTAGATGGAGCGGTTGGAAACTTAGTAAAACGAATCCCACACACACAAAATCTCAACCATGAAAGAAGCATAAAAATAGATGATAAATGAGTTTGAGATAATTCTTTTGCTTCTGAGATTTTGTACATGAATCCAGATCTAACCACCAGCCAATGCACTTGCATCCAATGAGATTAGACTAATAGAGTAATTTGGCAAACAAGACTGAATTAAAGAACTTGTATGCGTATGCATGCAGGTGTCAGTCCGGCACGCGGAGCCCCCGACGGAGCCGCAGGCGATGGGGGCCTGCGGCCTGCAGCAGTGGGCGAGGGAGGCGGAGGCGGCGCTGGACCACGAGCTGCACGCGATGCACCGCTCCGTCTCCGAGGCCGTGACCTCCTCCGGCCCGGCGGCGCTGCTGCACTGCCCCTTCTACCCCGACGACGTGCCGGCGGGCTACATGCCCGCCATGTCCCTCGCCATCAGCAGGCTCGCCTCCCTCGAGACCTTCGTCAGACACGTAAGCTGCCACTGCTCTGCCTGCTGACAAACCCGGCTGTTCATACATTCGACAGTTTAGTTTAGCATCTGTTGGTTAAATTTGGACTGATTGGCAGGGCCGGCTCTGTAATTTTGTGGGCCCTAGGGCGAAGTATATATATTTCACCATATATATATATATATATATATCATATGCATATAATGGTGAAAGAAATAAACACCATAAGGTATTTCTTGTTCTTAGAGGTTAATTTTAAATAGTACAACAAATGGTTCTAAAAAAATGGAGCTAATATGATGGCAATTATTAGAATGCAATATGAGATATAGTGTCATTGTGCAATCAACAACCCCTCGTAGAGGATTAAGTAAAAACATGCAACAACTATAGGTACATATTCATTGGCTATAGATGGTTAATTGCACCATTGCTTTATATCACAAATTGCATCATAATTGTTGTCTAATTGGATTACATTAAATAAGAAAAAACTAGAAAAAATCAATCTTACGCAGTAAGCACAAAATTAACTCTGAGTATTTCTTGATGAAAAATTATTAAAGATAGCATTAAGATATTCTTCTCAATACATCCTATATAAATATTTATTTTCGGATTTAACTTATTTGGACTGACAAGATTCAAGTAGATTAAATGATTGAATATACCTATATACTTAGATAGATTTTTGGACCCCTACCTAGGTGGGGCCCATGGCCGTCGCCCCTCTAGCCATGCCCCAGAGCCGGCACTGCTGATTGGTAACGAGAACGAGGCAATAATGCGTGGACGAGTGGTTTGCAGGCGGACGCGCTGAGGCTCCAGACGCTGCACCGGCTGCCGCAGATCCTGACGGCGCGGCAGTCAGCGCGGTGCTTCCTCGCCATCGCCGACTACTCGCACCGCCTTCGAGTTCGCGCGCTCAGCGAGCTCTGGCACGCGCGGCCGCGCCAGGATAAGACGGTCACCACCCCGGCGGCGGGTTCGAGCTATAGATCCAAGTATTAAGCAACAACAATGCTTTTGTTGTACACACAGACAACAAGGCAGGTCAGGGATGAGATGGTTTCAGTTCAGACCTCGTATAGAGGTGATCGAACGAGGGATGTGATAGTTTCATCCGTTGAGAAACGATACAGATGTTTAGACTGGGTTGTCAGCTTCTTAATTAATCAATATTTAGTTGCGGCTGATATTACATATGTAATTATTCCTAGCTCGTCAAGACTACTTAAAGAGCTCCATTGAATCTGATAAAGAGCCAGTTTCCAGAGAGGCCCAATGGATCTCCAGTGGCCCTGACTCAACAGCCAGTTTCCAGAGAGGCCCAAAGGCCGAAAACCGGCCCGTTAAAAGGGACTCCTGCGGCCGATCTGCACCGTGTGTGAACGAGACGAACAGAGAGCCGTCGGATCAGAAAACCCTAGCCGGAAAGGACTCCCCTACTTAAATCCCAACCTCACGCTACCCCGCGAGCCGATCCATCTCTACGGTTCCCTCGCTGTCCGCCGCCGCCGCTCGAAGCCGCACCAGCGCATCTCTCTCTTTCTCTCTCGGTCCCGACAATGGCGGAGGTGGTGGAGCAGCCGCAGCAGGAGGTGAAGCTCTTCAACCGCTGGACCTTCGACGACGTCCAGGTACGCCAACGCATTCTCCTCTCTCTCCGCTTCGAACTCTTTCGGCTGCTGCTGGTAGCAGTGGATCTAATAACGAACCTACTACTGTTCTATCACCCGCTCGCAGGTGAACGACATCTCGCTGGCCGATTACCTCGCCGTGTCGGCGACGAAGCACGCGACGTACCTGCCGCACACGGCCGGGCGGTACTCGAAGAAGCGCTTCCGCAAGGCGCAGTGCCCCATCGTCGAGCGCCTCACCAACTCGCTCATGATGCACGGCCGCAACAACGGCAAGAAGATCATGGCCGTCCGCATCGTCAAGCACACCATGGAGATTATCCACCTCCTCACCGACGCCAACCCCATCCAGATCATCGTTGACGCCATCATCAACAGGTTTTGCTCTCCCGCCGCCTAGTCGCTGTCTTAGCCATGTCAAATTTTGTTTTAACTGTCAGGACTGCACGAACGTTTAGTAACATAGTTGGTCTTAGAAGTGGATTTAATGTATGCCAATGTTCTTAGCTATTTCTGATAAGATCACTTGCAAGCTGATGTTAGAAACGAGCTAGGCTGAAGCTGTAGGATTCTGTGCAATGTACTCTATACCTTTCTTCCTGGATTTACGGCACTACCTTCGGAAGTTTAAACTGATTTAGTAACTTGTGATTGAGAAGAAAATGTTGATGCCCTTGAGATTGGTGTACATTACATTGTTCTCACCCACAATGATGATTGGAGTGCCACTGTTCATGATTCTTGTTTTTCATTTTGCCTGTTCGTGGTTGTTGCCTGCCCTGCTCATGATGCTTGTGTTGCATTTGCCTGGCGCGTAATTGTTCATGGTGATTGCCACTGTTGTCAACCACCAGTTAATACTGCTTGAACTTTTTTTGCTAAATGCTTCATTCATTTTAGCTGTGTTTTGCACTGAACACTGACAATGCTGGTCTTCCATTCTGTTGTCTGTGTGTTTCATAGCAGCTGACACCACTAGAATTATCCTTGTTGAGGAAGTGCATCCTTGGGTGTGGTTGGTGATGTGCAGATTGTATTTAAGTTTTAAATTGACATGTTATAATCTCACAGTGGTCCGCGTGAGGATGCCACCCGTATCGGATCTGCTGGTGTTGTGAGGAGGCAGGCTGTGGATATCTCGCCCTTGAGAAGGGTGAACCAGGCTATCTACCTCCTCACCACTGGTGCCAGGGAGAGCGCCTTCAGGAACATCAAGACCATCGCTGAGTGCCTTGCAGATGAGTTGATCAATGCTGCGAAGGGCTCCTCTAACAGGTATAGATACTCGATGTTGTTTGCTTGTATCTCAAGTTTAGGTACTATGTTGATTGAGAGCTGATGTGCTTGCCCATTTATATTTTGATTTGATGCAGCTACGCCATCAAGAAGAAGGATGAGATTGAGCGTGTTGCCAAGGCCAACCGTTGAGTGGAGCGGTGTCCTGAAGCTTGTGGAACGTTGTTAGCTGGAGTTTTGGGTCTGTTTTACATAATGTTTAGACTTTTTGAGACCTAGCTTCTGTTTTGATTTGAATGAACAATGAGAACTATCAAGAGGTGTAGCTGTGCTTAGAAATCACTGGTGCCTACCTTATTGAACGCAAATTCACGTTCCTATATATCTGATTTCCTTGCCAGTTTGAACTCATAAAAGTCTTCGTGATTACGAATAGTCGTTGGCAAATTGGCTTTGCTGTAGTTTTGGGGGATGCACCAGGGCTAGGGTCACATTGGCATTGCTGTAGATTTAAACTCCAGCGGGTCTAGGGAAACGAGTTTTGGATTATGACTCTTGGCGGTCACACGGTTCGATTGTAAGTTAACTGTCGCATTTCCAGTTTGGTGATGACACAAGACACCTTACTACCTGAGCATCGAACATATAGACTAGGGTCTATGGGAAATGTTGATGAACAAGCTGATGCCGTGTCGATTCTAGAGAAGAAAGCTAACGGTCAAAATCTGCAAATGGATGGCATGTCGATGTTGTGTCCTGAAAAGGACAGTGTCACGCTGCGATGAAGGGGCCGGCAAGGGGCGCACAGCCTTGCCGCTGGTGGACACAGCCGGTTCCGTTCATCCTCCGGTGACGACGGTGGCGCGTGGCCCATCCATCCGCGAACAGGTTTCAGTTGCGAACTCCGCCTTTGCCCTTCAATGAACGATGATGATCCGTTCCCCCCCCTTCATTGCGCCGCGACGTGACGCGCCACTTGCCGGCGTCGCGGTAGGCGGTGGCGTGCAAGCGAGCGGCGAGGCGATGGCAAGCGAGCCGAATCATGGGGATCGGATTGCGGCCCTTGGGGTCAAAGAATTAGCATCCTAGTATATAAACCGTGGCTCTCTCATCTCACCGCGAAGAAGGCAACGATTTTCTCCTGTTTCCCCGGACGAAAATTATCGATTTCACTGCTTGGCTTCCCCTGGGTAGACGGTCGACTTCATCTCCAACAGCCTGTGAGGGGAGGAAGAGACAAAGTCTTCTTTTGATTCTTTGCTAATTCGGTTGTCGTCTGATGTGTTTCTCGATACTGAATCCTTTTTTTTTTGTTCTCGCCCGGTCAGGCGTTACTAATAAAAGGGTTTGGGGTTGTTGGATGGAGGCGTTCGGCTTATGCGGCGCTAGTGTAGCGGTGTCAGCTGGGTGAGGGCCGATCGGGTACCGGTTCGTGGCCGAAAAGAGGGGCCGTGTGATGGCGCCGGCGGCCGTGCTGGGGATCGTGGTGCTCGTGGCCGCCGCCGCCGCCGCCGCCGCGGAGGGCAAGCTGTGCACCAACGCGTTCCCGGGGCTTGCTGCATCGCACACGGAGCGCGCGGCGGCGCAGCAGCTGCAGTCCGCGGCGCCGCCGGTGCTCGAGCACGTCCACCGCGACCTAGACCGCGACCACGAGCAGCACCTCACCCCGACCGACGAGTCCGCCTGGATGTCGCTCATGCCGCGGAGGGCGCTGCGGCGCGAGGAGGAGGAGGCGTTCGACTGGCTCATGCTCTACAGGAAGCTCCGGGGCGCCGCCGCCGGCGAGGCGCGACCCCCGTTCCTCTCCGAGGCGTCGCTGCACGACGTGCGGCTGGAGCCGTCGGACACCCTGTACTGGCGAGCCCAGCAGACCAACCTGGAGTACCTGCTCCTCCTGGACGTCGACCGCCTCGTCTGGAACTTCCGCAGGCAGGCCGGTCTGACGGCGCCCGGAACGCCCTACGGCGGATGGGAAGGCCCCGATGTCCAACTCCGGGGGCATTTCGTCGGTGCGCTGCCGCTACCTTGGTTCAATTTGGAGCATTTATTACACGTACCAATTGCGCTGCTTGACTGACAGGCTTGCTGGTGCTGTTTTTTCTTTTTCAGGGCACTACCTGAGTGCTACTGCCAAGATGTGGGCTAGCACACACAACGATACCCTTAATGCAAAAATGACATCTGTTGTCGACACCCTTTACGATTGTCAGAAGAAAATTGGCACAGGGTACCTGTCGGCCTTCCCGCCGGAGTTCTTCGATTGGGTTGAGGCCATCAAGCCTGTCTGGGCTCCTTACTACACAATCCACAAGGTGCTTCAGAGCCCATTCCTTGTCGAATACTACGTTAATAATGATTGCCTAGTTGATTAAGTGCATTTTTTTGTTTGCAGATTATGCAAGGTCTGCTTGATCAGTATACGGTGGCTGGGAATTCCAAGGCTCTTGATGTGGTTGTGAAGATGGCTAATTACTTCAGTGACAGGGTCAAGAATGTCATACAGAAACACAGCATTGAAAGGCACTGGGAGTCTCTCAATGAGGAGACTGGTGGGATGAATGATGTGCTCTACCAGCTCTACACAATAACGGTGATTGGCTTTTTGTTTACAAGTATACCATTGATTAATGCAATTATGTCTAGCTAATATGCTTCATTTCTCTTAATTGGGCAGAATGATCAGAAGCATTTGACATTGGCTCATCTTTTCGACAAACCATGCTTTCTTGGTTTGCTAGCAGTTCAGGTCTGCTGAGCACAGACTAGTTTCCTAGTGTTTTTCAGCTATTCATCCATGACTCTAATCTTTCTTAATCGATAGTTTAAGAGTACTGTTACTTTAAGAATTTTAGTGAGTGGTAGCTTTGTGCTCTTCTTTTTTTTTTCAGGCTGACAGCATTTCAGGTTTTCATTCCAATACACACATTCCAGTTGTCATTGGGGCACAAATGCGGTATGAAGTTACTGGAGATCCTCTTTATAAGGTAAAAATAATTGCAAATCTTGTTTACTTGAGAATTGAAATACTTATGTCGTAGATGAAGAGGAATCTGTTGTCGGATGCGAAACACAATGTTGTCTGATAACATTATCATCTAGGGATAATATTAAAAAGGAAAAACAAGCATTTCACTCATAAATTGTGTCATCTTTCGCCTGGAGAATGTATCTAATGCTTATTGCTGACATTTCTAAATGTATCTGGAAACTGTTGTGGGCTCATCGCTTGATTCGGGAAAATTACGATAATTTAATGTTTGATTTATACTTTATCGTGTTTTTTATGAATTAAATTCAAAAAGGAAAGTTTTGACATTATATGTATTCAATTATTCATCAGCTGTAGCTTTATACCCATTTTAGCTTTCTGTCCATATGCCAAACAATCAACATGTTGTGGGAGTTTACTGAAAGTAGTACCATCTACCATATGATGTCTCTTGTCTCTCATTCTTTGGTACCATTGGGTAAAGCTCACCATAATCCTAATTCCTGAAACAGCAAATTGCGACCTTCTTTATGGATACAATAAATTCTTCACACAGCTATGCCACTGGTGGCACATCAGCTGGTGAATTCTGGTAATCAATATAACTTGATGCTTGGTTTCTAGTGTCTAGTAATATTTACGATGAGCGTATACTCTTAATCTCTTTTCAGGACTGACCCAAAGCGTTTAGCTCAGGCTCTTAGCACTGAGAATGAGGAATCATGCACTACCTACAATATGCTCAAGGTTGATAGTTATCAAACCATTCTTTGGTACATTAATTTCCTCATTTGAAATGGTTTGTTTTCTCACTTAAAAACGTTCAATGCAAACTATGATCAGATTTCCCGCAACCTATTCAGATGGACAAAGGCAATAGAATATGCAGACTATTATGAGAGGGCACTGATAAATGGCGTTTTAAGCATTCAGAGAGGGTCAGATCCCGGTGTGATGATTTACATGCTACCCCAGGCCCCTGGACGGTCTAAAGCAGTGAGTTATCATGGTTGGGGAACAAAATATGATTCATTCTGGTGTTGTTACGGGACAGGTAACAAAAAACTCTCAATATCTTCGTCATGCAAGAAAAAACTTCTTACTTTTGCTACTGCCTCTGTTCTTTAATTGATGACATTAGAACACCTTTTTTAGTTCGTTTTTGAGCTAAAAAAGTTGTCATAATGTCATCAATTAAAATTGGAATATCTGTTTGTTGTCTTGATACGGAAAATCCTGGTTGCAGTAACAGAGATTAAATTTAGATCTTCATTTTTCTCTTACTTATAATTTGTAATTTCCATATAGTAATAGTGTTTCTAATCTCTTGGTCATTCACCCTTTTGTTTTACATCCTAAGCTGTGGAAGTTATGGTTGCAATTATTCATAGGTATCTTGCAGCTTGTTTATTTCGGAATCTCCTATCCATTTGCAGGGATAGAATCCTTTTCAAAACTGGGTGATTCTATTTACTTCGAGGAGAAAGGAGATGTGCCATCACTAAACATCATTCAGTACATACCGAGCACTTACAACTGGAAGACTGCTGAGCTTACCGTTGCTCAGCAAATCAAACCCCTCAGTTCCTCTGATATCTATCTTCAAGTTTCATTCTCCATTTCTGCAAGGGTGAATATTTTCAATTTTTAGTACGAAATTCAGATTAAAACATCTTCAGTCAGCTTATTGTTTTCTGTTTGTTAGACAAATAGCCAGTCATCCAAATTGAATGTGAGAATTCCATCATGGACATCTGTTGATGGCGTGAAAGCCACTTTAAATGATAAAGATTTGGGATCAATATCTCCAGGTAAACCATTCATGTTTCCACCGTTCCTATTATCATTGCTCTTCTGGGACCATTCCATTTCATGATCTGAGTGTGTGGACAGGGTCTTTCCTTTCAATCACCAAACTGTGGAACTCAGGGGATCACTTGTTGCTACATCTTCCTATTAGCCTCAGGACTGAATCAATCAAAGGTAACTTTAGGAAATTTCAACTATTACACAATCTGCACAGTTAGAATTGAAGGAAAAAAGTAGCTACCTCTATTTGATTCACAGACTCTGCATCGTCATGATAACCAGCGGCTGTAATAGAAAAACAAAGGGCGGAAAAACATAAGACACGAGCAGACACCATACATGTTGCTACCATTTGGGTTAAAATTGAAATTCTAGTTTAGTGTTAATATCCATCTGAATATTAACTGCTAGCTATTCCTTCAGATGACCGGGCAGAGTATGCATCTCTTCAAGCAGTTCTATTTGGGCCATTTGTTCTTGCTGGCTTATCCACTGGTGACTGGAATGCAAAAGCTGGCAATAGCAGTGCAATTTCAGATTGGATAACAGCTGTCCCGTCAGCATACAATTCTCAGCTGGTGACCTTTACACAAGTATCCGATGGTAAAACGTTCGTTCTCTCAAGTGCAAATGGCTCCCTAACAATGCAAGTGAAACCTGAAGTCGACGGCACTGACACTGCCATCCATGCAACATTCAGAGCACACTCTGAGGGCTCAACAGGGTTGCATGACATCTCCAGCACAACCATTGAAGGAACTTCTATGCAGATAGAACCATTTGACTTGCCAGGAACGGTGATCACCAACAATCTTACCCTATCTGCACAGAAGGGATCAGACTCCCTCTTCAACATAGTACCTGGTCTTGATGGAAATCCTAAGTCGGTTTCCCTCGAGCTCGGCACCAAACCAGGATGCTTCTTGGTGACAGGCGCTAATTATTCTGCAGGGATAAAGATTCAGGTCAGCTGCAAGAGTTCTCTTCAGAGCATTGGTGGGATACTTGAGCAGGCGGCAAGCTTTGTGCAGACTGCTCCGTTGAGGCAATACCATCCAATCAGTTTCATTGCGAAGGGAGTGGCCAGGAACTTCCTTTTGGAGCCGCTATACAGTTTGAGGGACGAATTCTACACGGTTTACTTCAACATTGGGGCTTGAGTCTCCAAATTCACAGTTGCAGTAGAAATAATAGAGAATAAGCACAATTCATCTTTCTTCTATAGTTTAGAACAGGCAATGAGAGTGGAAATATATCCAGTTAGTACAATATTATGTAATATACACCTCCGTATCTTGGAGATAAATACTTGGGATGATCATATGAAAATCTCACAACTGAAGGTGCCATTGACGATTTAATCTCGACATAATGTTTGTATCTTCAGTATCTTGGTGACTGAAGGTATTGCTTTAATATTGCATCTTGCAGTATTCTGCTTTTTTATCCTGAATCTTGTCTTTGATGCGAAAATGAAAGGACCCTCTGTCTGGTTTACAATGTAGAATTATTCCCACGCTTGAGATTCAAGCTGAGTACTGCATCTGTTTTCATCAGGCTGTTGCATATTTTACATTGCAGTGGCAGTAAAACAAAGAATCAGACCAGGTACGACAGCTATTGTCTTAAACTACATCTCTAGCTGCTGTGAGGACGACAAAGCGAAGATCCTATCCACTCTCTCGTAAACAACGGAGGAATCTACGCTGATGACACCCCTCCATCATTGCCTGCATTCTTTAGTGCATCTCTTCGACCTGGCGACAGAGTTCATCAATGTACCCATCATGTCTGAAGGCACCAATCCAAAAGGCAAAAATAATCATGCATGCAGAAGAATATTGCCGTACGAATCAATTTTTTTGAACGAAGAATCATCTTTTTTTTTTTTTTTGCAAGTGGCAAATCAACACATCTGACCTGTTCCAATGCACGTTATTTGTAAAAAGCTGTAAAGTTTCCTTGATTCATAATTTTTTGGGTCGTTGTGTAGCAGGTATAAAGATAAGATGGTGATTTTTCACGAAGTATCAAGTTAGGGCTCCTTTGTAACCCAGGATTTTCATGAGTTATACAGTAATTTCACAATTAAAATGCAGGATACGGAAAAAAATCATGCAGACTCAGCATCACCAGCGATGAGAGCCCTCAAATACGATGATCAGCCAAATGAATCCTACTTCCACGCTTTAAGAGATTATGAAATGTAATCAAGCTTCTTCCTCCCAGAGAACGCTAAGCAAGAACAGTTAATTGGTCCATATCTTCGCTGTCAACCTTTATGACCTTCAGATGCTGAAAATTGACCCGAGGGAGGAGAACCAACTCTCAAGACAATGTTCTCTGAATTAAAGAACATAGCCATGATAAAATACATCACAAAAGAATCATGTACCAAACAGCACATCAACTGAATGCAAAACAGGTCACTGTGCCGATGGAATATTACCCGAGATCAAAAATAGATTTCTGCAAAATATGGCAGATAATTGCTGATTACTATTACTGATTGGAATGTAACACGCATGAGACAAACAAATAGTACATAACAGAGCTAGCTAAGATGCCACAATACTGACCGAAACCACCATGAATAAGCTTACACACCATACCCAATAAGCAGACCATTTAGACTCGACTCAGGATGAATTCTTGCAGCTGCCTGGATGCTGTGTGCATCACAATGTTGAACAACTCAAGAGACTGTGGCAGCAAACAAGAATGGGAAACAATGATAAAGAAGCAAAGACGGATGATGACATCTTGCAGATTGTAACCCATTTCGTCCCCATTGCTCCATCAGATCTTGTCGAGCTTCTCCGCCTTCACCACTGGATTTGCCTTGGCAATAGCATTCCTAGCTGCAGTCTGGTAGTCGAACTGGCAGTCATGCTTGTCGGAATAGCGGTGCACTGCACAGTACATGTTCCCGCATCGGCAGTTAAATCCTGTCAGCCCAACCCTCTTCCGGCAGGTACTGCAACGGTTCGGACCTTCCTTGGCCTTGGGGATAGCAGAAGCCTCACTGGTTCCAACAACATCAGTAGGCTGCACAAAAACTGACTTCTCGACTTGAGCAACCGCCACCTCTGCACTTCCAGTGACAACAGGTCCTTTTATACCGTCACCACCATTGACAATGCTGTCGTAGGAGGCCGCAGCTAGCTGAGCTTGTTCCTGCTTCGTGATCATCTCCTTGTGGCACTTGGAGCACATGTTCATTGTGGCAGTGCTGCCAAAGAAGCCACAGTTATTGATGCAAAGGATAGGACCCTCCGGCTGCTGGCAGCCAGCCTCCTTGTGCTCCATGACGAATATAAGCTGCCCATCAAACAAACAGGCTAAACATGAATAGAGATAAACTACTGTAATTTCAGAAGAAGGCAATAAACCATTCATTCCGTTGTTTGTTTCAGCTACATATCAAATCGTCAGTGATAGCAGACTGCTTACAGTTCATGATACAGTCAACGAGATCCTAATTCTTAGCAAGCACGACACAGCTCCCACAACCTCAAAAATGCTATCATGGGAACTGGTACCAAACAAGCCCTTTCAGTAGGTTCATTTCGCCAACAGTCTGAACGAACCGGCAGATATAAATTTAAATCCTCAAAACCATACACGGCCCCGTAAGAGGACGTAAATCGAATACATCAGCCGCCGAATCTGCTCTACGAAACATGATAATCCCGCAACCCAACCCTAAACAAACCTAATTTTGACTGAAAAACAAAAATATTTAATCACTATCGACGCCCCATGTTACAGAAAAAAAATCATCACGGAAAAGGAGAACAGTAAAAATCAAATCATTTCCAGCCCGCAAAAAGGACTTCACCCCTGAACCGTAAGGCCGGATCAACCCACGAACCCTGGGCGTGCCAGTCCCCTTCACGATTTCCAGACCGTGCAAGCCCCCCTACCCAACGAAACAACCCCCAGAAAAAGAAAAGAAATTCTCGAGCGAACCACGCGGATCGATCAGATAGACGCCGAATCGGGCCCGGGAAACCACAGATCGGGCCTTTCCCCACGTAATCCCGCGGATAAATCAGACTGGGGAAGAAGGAGGAGAGCAACCCTAACCCTGCGCGAGGAGGCCGGACGCGGAGGAGGCGTGCGGGGATTGGGAATCGCGAGGCGAGGAGGAGCTTCGAAATGGGGGAGCGTCGTCGCCAGCGGAGGGTGGGGGCAGCCAGATAAAAAGGGCGGAGCCGGCGGGAAAGTTACCTCCTTGCCCCTGCCGATTCGAAGTATTTGCGATGCGCGGCGTGGTGGAATGGTCTGCGTAAGGTGGGGTCGGCGCCGTCCGATCCGGTGGGGGTCAGTTGACGGACGGTTGGGATGTCTGCTTCTACGGATTTGCAGAATGGCCCCTCCTGGTAGGTAGCTGATTTTTTACTATTTCTTTCTTAACGGGGAAGAAGAAGAAACGTGTCTTTTTTTCTCTCTCTCTCGAAACTCTGTCGTTAATGCAGAGCAGCGACTACTTTCCGTAAGCAATATAAATTTTAGCTTGTATTATAGGAACTGCTAATAAATAAACTAGGCAGCAAAAAGGCAAAAAAGTTTGGGCTTACATGCAAAGGGCAAAAATAATTGGGCTCACATGCAAAAGGTAAAGATAAACTGAGGGTTCATGAGGAGTCGACACCTCTTGGCTCGAGAAAGTGGAAGGTAAGAAGTGGAGACGGTGACGGTAGGCAGCAGGTCCGGTTGCAGGACGAATCGTTTCGCTGACGGTTCTCCGACCGGCCCACGCGCAAGTTCCATCATCCATGGGCTTCATTTCCTTTTCAAACCATTGCAGCCAATGTTTGCACAAGTGCTGAGGCCCACCGACACTGACACATCTCAACATCAGAGTCGAAATTATTTGGGTTACCCCTCTTTCGAGCGGCGGCATGGATGTAATTTTTTTATATACAAAAAAAAATATAGAGAACATTTTGGTTAGGGTTACAGCCTTACAGGATTGACCCGATGGAATTTCATAGATTATGAATGTTTCGTACCTGCAAACCGGGTCAGGTCTTGCTTTTGTCATAAATTTCTTTAAAACACCCGATACATTTTCTGTTTTTTTAGTTTATATGACGGGACATTTTCTATGTTATATCTCTGGCTAGGAATCATTCAAACACCTAATACGAGTTTTGCCCCCAAATCTATCAAATCAAGGAAGAAACGCAACGCTGGTCTACATCTTTAACGATTTTGCTTTTAAGAGCCATGTGTTAAATTTTCATCGTTTTATTTTATTTAACCCTGATCTCAAAAATGATCAAACCAGCGTTGAATAAAAAGAAAAAGAAAATACTGGTGCCCGACGTGGCAAACCCACGTCCCGTTTCGACGGATCCCCGGCGTTCCCACGGCAGTTCGACTCCCTCCCGGCGCGCCCTCCCTCAAAAGGGCGGGAAATTTTCACGCGCCCGCGCCGCCTCGCCTGTATAAAGATCCCCAATCGGCTCATCCCTCGCCGCTCTTCCACGCCATCACCACTGAGCCACCAGTTCACACGCCTCGCCCGAACTGATGGGTCGCAAGCGCAGCAGGGCTGCTAGGGTTTCCCGCGACGGCGACTCCGATGGCGGCGAGGAGGACGGGGCGGTGGCCGCCGCCACCGGGAGCAAGAGTCTTTACGAGGTACGGCGCCCGCGAACACTATCTCGAATCACGGCCGAGCGCAGGGGGTGGGAGTGTGCGTGCGTGCCCTAAAGGGGTTGCTCGCGGTTTTAGTGGGGCCCGGCTCGAATCGTGCGTGCGGGACTTAGGGGTGAAGGGGTGGGGATACCCTATGCTTGTCTGATGAGATTGCTGCTTAGGGTTAGCCTCATTCGAGATTTAGTGCTATTTGAGGAATTGATGCGAACCGATGACACTTGCAAAAATAGATAGATTTGCCTCTAGCTGTTTCCCTCCCGGGAGATCTAAAATTTCTCAGCTGATTCATTTGGTTGCCCGTTCGAAATGGTACACGCACCTCCTGGTTCCAGTAGATCACCATTTTAACATGAAAAGCAGATCACCTCGTAATTGTATTGCTGAACTTAGATGAATACTTAGACGTTAGAGGTTTTAAAGGAGCCAAGAAGCAATTTGAAGTCTCATTCGTGCATAGGGAAGCTATATATGCATCAGTTGATAATTAGACTGATTAATCACCGAATTGTCTTGTTTTGGGGGTAGGTTGATATGCTGGCACGCTTGATTATGCACAGAAAATTGCTATGAAAGTGTCTTTATTGTCAAACAGTGCTGTTCTTTGATGTGGATAGACATATACTTTCATTGGGGCCTTTGTGTGTATGCTGTTTCAGAGAAAGTAATATTAATGAATACATCGTAGTTTAAATTTGAACTGTCATTTTTTGATAATTCATATTGGCTTGTATTTTGATTAGAAAGGGCTTGCTCATCTTATTGTAGAAAGCCATTGTGATTGATTGTTTGTCTATCAAAATAACTGTGCTGTTTAAATCAAGAATGTTAGATCCTGCGACCATTGATTTTGTAAAAAGAGCCTAATGGCATTTTACATCCATTATCTGAATGATTTTACTGTTTCTCCTTAGTTCATGGGATATCCATGCTAGTTTTCTTGGCCTGAGCTGTCACTGTATAACCATAGTAAATTAATGCTCATTTCTTGATTGCATGTAGCAACACTAACAAAATATAGTTCAAAAAGCTGGTATGAAGGTGTACTTGCTAAGTTATTATCATGGAAAAGGGCGGGAAATTTTCACGCGCCCGCGCCACCTCGCCTGTATAAAGATCCCCAATCGGCTCATCCCTCGCCGCTCTTCCACGCCATCACCACTCAGCCACCAGTTCACACGCCTCGCCCAAACTGATGGGTCGCAAGCGCAGCAGGGCTGCTAGGGTTTCCCGCGACGGCGACTCCGATGGCGGCGAGGAGGACGGGGCGGTGGCCGCCGCCACCGGGAGCAAGAGTCTTTACGAGGTACGGCGCCCGCGAACACTATCTCGAATCACGGCCGAGCGCAGGGGGTGGGAGTGTGCGTCCGTGCCCTAAAGGGGTTGCTCGCGGTTTTAGTGGGGCCCGGCTCGAATCGTGCGTGCGGGACTTAGGGGTGAAGGGGTGGGGATACCCTATGCTTGTCTGGTGAGATTGCCGCTTAGGGTTAGCCTCGTTCGCGATTTAGTGCTATTTGAGGAATTGAGGCGAACTGATGACACTTGCAAAAATAGATAGATTTGCCTCTAGCGGTTTCCCTCCCGGGAGATCTAAAATTTCTCAGCTGATTCATTTGGTTGCCCGTTCGAAATGGTACACGCACCTCCTGGTTCCAGTAGATCACCATTTTAACATGAAAAGCAGATCACCTCGTAATTGTATTGCTGAACTTAGATGAATACTTAGACGTTAGAGGTTTTAAAGGAGCCAGGAAGCAATTTGAAGTCTTATTCGTGCATAGGGAAGCTATATATGCATCAGTTTATAATTAGACTGATTAATCACCGAATTGTCTTGTTTTGGGGGTAGGTTGATATGCTGGCACGCTTGATTATGCACAGAAAATTGCTATGAAAGTGTCTTTATTGTCAAACAGTGCTGTTCTTTGATGTGGATAGACATATACTTTCATTGGGGCCTTTGTGTGTATGCTGTTTCAGAGAAAGTAATATTAATGAATACATCGTAGTTTAAATTTGAACTGTCATTTTTTGATAATTCACATTGGCTTGTATTTTGATTAGAAAGGGCTTGCTCATCTTATTGTAGAAAGCCATTGTGATTGATTGTTTGTCTATCAAAATAACTGTGTTGTTTAAATCAAGAATGTTAGATCCTGCGACCATTGATTTTGTAAAAAGAGCCTAATGGCATTTTACATCCATTATCTGAATGCTTTTACTGTTTCTCCTTAGTTCATGGGATATCCATGCTAGTTTTCTTGGCCTGAGCTGTCACTGTATAACCATAGTAAATTAATGCTCATTTCTTGATTGCATGTAGCAACACTAACAAAATATAGTTCAAAAAGCTGGTATGAAGGTGTACTTGCTAAGTTATTATCATGGAAAAGGACCTGAGCAACACTTAATTTCTGGAAACTCTTTAGTTTGAGATGTATTTGCAAACAACCTCATATGAGTCAATCTGGCCTGTTCCAAGTGTAAATGCAGAGATACTGTACAGGGATTTTCTCATTGTTTTCTTTTCTTTTCATATCACAAGGTACTAAGTTGATTTCTTGTTCTTTTTCTCACTTGAAGATCCTAGGGGTTGAGAAGACTGCCTCACAACAAGAAATAAAGAAGGCATATTACAAATTGGCCCTGCGTCTCCACCCAGATAAGAATCCTGGGGATGAGGTAGGACCTAAATCCTAAACCATTGTTATTGTTTTACAGTAATTTAGTGCCCTGTATCTAAGAATGTCATGTGATACCAGGAAGCCAAAGAGAAATTTCAGCAGCTGCAGAAGGTGATAGCTATTCTTGGAGATGCAGAGAAGAGAGCATTTTATGATGAGACAGGAATTGCTGATGATGATGTGAGCACATCATATTTCAAGTAATTTGTTTCCACCTTTCAGATTTGAGCGATGTTATCTGAATCTTCTGTTTCCTCTTAGGGACTTGTTGGAGAAGCTGCAGACAATCTTCAAGAGTACTTCAGAACAGTGTATAAAAAGGTATGCTCCATGACAGGCTACTGTTGTCCATTCATTTTTCACAGTTGTGATGACATTGGATCTGTTTGTTTTAATCAATTGTTACCAGGTTACTGAGGCTGACATTGAAGACTTTGAAGCTAAATACAGAGGATCAGATTCTGAGAAAAAGGATTTGAAGGATCTCTATACAAAATTTAAGGGCAACATGAACAGGTGACTGGCAAACTACTATCTGTTTAGGCTGGAGCAAATATCCATTGAAAAGATTGTAAAAACAGTTTCGTTTCATTTTGTCTATTCTAACAATTTAGAATGTTCCTTTCTAGGCTTTTCTGCTCAATGATTTGCTCAGACCCAAAACTTGATTCCCACCGTTTCAAGGATATTATTGATGAGGCCATTGCTGAAGGTAAATGCCTAGTTGCTGCTGCTATTCACTTCCATCATACAATAGTGCCAGCTAGGTTTTCAGTTTATTCATGTTTATGAACCTCTTCACTGAAATAATTGGTGTAAAGCTACTGCTATTTACTAATTTATTACAGGTGAGCTGAAGTCAACTAAAGTGTACGCAAAATGGGCTAAAACCATCTCTGAGATGGAACCACCCACAAATCCATTAGAGAGGAGAGTGAAGTAAGTTTTCTGCTTGCAGCACACACCCCTTAGTTTTATCACCATTTGCTTCCTACTGATCTGTGTAAAATCATGTGACAGGAAAAAGAAGAAAAGTGAAGATAATGATCTGATCTTAGCCATCTCGCAGCGCCGAGCAGAGCGGAAAGACAAGTTCAACTCCATCCTCTCGTCCATAATGTCCAAGTGTGACCCCAAGGCGAGCAGCTCGGAACCGACTGAAGAGGAGTTTGAGAAGGCCCGGGAGAGGCTGGAAAGCAAGAGAGCCAAAAGGCGCAAGTGAGTGAGGCCTGCTCAGCTACTTGTCCTGTGGCCAACATAATCGCAAGCATAGCTGTCATGTGATTTAGCAGAAGGGTTCCAGAAAGTCAATTTCGCAGCATCAGGCAGGATTCGGGATGGCAGTGTTCTCCGTTGGGCTTTATGGTTACTCCTTTGTTGGAAGGGAAAATAGTTTGTTTAACTGTATTGGCGTGAGATGGGTACCTGGTTCAGTCTGGTGTAGTATTTCGTATTGAACAATGGACACTGACGAGCCGCATGCAAGCCTCATCGATTTGGTAGTAGTGTACAAAAGCCTGCTGTTTTTTTTTAGAACTGAAGCCTGATATTTTATCGCGACGTGTGGTTTGGATTAGATCAGCTGGCAGGCGCAATGTCTTTGACGGCTTGATATTTTCCAAAGAAATATGGTCTCCGTTTTAGCTGGAAGAAAACGAACAAGGAATGCGTGATTGATTAAACTGATATATTGAGCAAAGCCGTGTTATTACAGTTATGATTAAATTGATACCAACAGCTGCATCTGTTCCCTGCAGCTAGAGGTGATCATAACACCAACGACATCATAATCAACCACTATATTCCGCTAATCATCGATCAAGCAAGTACAAATCTGTGCACACTCCACATGCCGCGCCAACCACCACCAGCTGCAACCACAACAGAGCCTCGTCATCCTCCCAAACCCGGGCCAACGCACGCACCGCTAATCCCACCCCCCAAAAAAAAGGCAAACCAACCAGCCAATCACCGGCCGCGAACCATGCATGCACGGGCGCGCCACCCTATTCCGGGCAAACCGAGCCCCCCCGGCTGCCAGCGAGCCACGCACGCATCGGCCCCCGGGCTTCGCTCGCGCGAATGGCCATGGCCAACCACACCGCGCTCCGCTCCTATAAAGAGCCGCGCCCGTCGCGATGCAGGAGAAGCAACTGAGAGGTCGATCACTCAGGCGACGCCACCTCCCAATTCCCAATTCCACCTAATAAAATCTGCCTATCTCCTCCCGACCGACCCCAGCAGCAATGGAGATGAAGAGGGTCCTCTGCGCCGCGCTCGTCGCCGCCGCCGCGTCCGCCACCGCGGTGATGGCGTCCGAGGCCCCCGCCGGCGCGCCGGAAGGAGCGGCAGGCCCTTCCGCCAGCGGCGCCTCCGCGGCCGGCGCACCCGCCGCCGCCGCCGCGCTCCTCTTCTCCGTCCTCGCATACTACCTGCACTGAGTGAGGACGCCGCCGCCGGCCGGACGGGGAGCAAGTTTATAATTTGCGTTGTTGATTTGATTAATTTTATTATTGTTTTAATTTATTATTAATTATTTATGTTTATGATTGTGTGAAGTACTGTTCGTCTTGTAAGCTGTAACCGTCCTCGTGCTAATATATTACCACCATTTCAGTTGACCAGTTAATTACAGATTGTGTTATCGAAATGTTTGTATTTAATTTGTACTCCTTCAAACGATGGGCTCATTATAGTTTTTCACTTGAAATTTTGATTTGACTAAGGTTTTTACTAATCTCTCAGATACTTTTTGAACCATCAGATACGGACCCAACCCAATCATCTAGCTTCAATAAAAGTGTGCTCCAACTTTCGTTTCTTAATAAAAAAAAAAACAATTTTCTCGTGTATGCAATTTATCTGCCATGTATTAAGCGATCAAGAAGTATACTTATGAGATTTTAGTCACTTATTAGAACTAAATGATCCCACTTCAATTAGAAAACGCTCCAGCTTCACAAACCAAATGTTTTACAATTTACATGTTCGATTCTTCTATGACTGAGAGATTTACGAGATCGCAGTTAATCGAGAACTAGCTAATCTCTTTTGATAATTCGTTTACGATCATTACGAGACGCTGACCGGACCATCTTATTAGTTGTGCGAAAAGGCATTTGGAAATTAACTGGGTATCCGTTGAGATTTCCAGCTTAGCACCGCGCTCATCACGATTGGCTGTGTGATTTCTTAATCGAGATCTGATCGTGCGAACTTCTTCCCATCCTATTAGATGAGGCAAGGAGGAGGTACGCCGTCCGTGGCGTCATGAATCATGCCACAGATTCATCAGTAGTAGTGTCCATGGTGTCAATATCTGGTTATTCAGATTTCAGATCAGAAAAAAAAAGGCTGCTCGGTGGAGCAAGTGCGATGCCATCATGCCGCAACTTACGCCCGACGGAGCGAGTACTAGCGTAAAACATCGGCGCCCTGCTCTCCTGACTCCTTGGATTGGAATCTCTTCCTCCCTGGTCAGAAGGGGTCACACCACAACCACACCACGCTCGCTTCCCTCTCCCTCTCCCTCCGCCGTTCTCCATCTCCTCGCCTCTCCCCCATCCGCGCGCGCATCGATCCCCGAACCCTAGCGCGCGCCGGGGCGAATGGAGCTGCACGTTTTCTACAGGGCGCTCGGGCTCTCGCTCGTAGGCGGCCTCAGCACCTCCATCGGTAAACCCTTGGCTTTTCCCCCTCCCCCGGCTGATCAGTTGCTTACCTTCCCGCCGTGGGCTGCTGGCTCGTTGCGGACGAATTTCGGTGGGAATTCTCTCGCTCGCTCGCCGCCTTCCTCCTGGGTTTAGTCCATTCTGCGTGCGGGTGCGGCCGACTTGATTGTGCTTTGGTTGAGGAAGTGGCCAGTCGCGTTCGTTCGTGTTTCTTGGGCTGGCTGCTGTTTGGAGATACTTCCTCGGGGTGGTCGAGCGTTCCCTCCCCATTCGTAGGATTTTTTATGCGTCGGCGGGTTCTAGGTGTCGGCGGCGACTTGCAAATTTGTTCTAGATGGTTCTCCTACCGCAGGAAATTGCAGTATCCCGTTTTGCTTGGTTTAAGCGGCCATATAGTAAGCTAAAAGCATTCCAAATTGTAGCCATCTCCTTTTGATGCTTTTATTGTGATGATGCACTAACTCAAGATGTCCAGCCTCACCATTTGTTGATAAATTCAATTGGTGACACTTGGTGTGCAGTGGAGTTTTTTTTTCGCATTCCACATACTTCAGCTGAGCTCGAATTTGGAATTTCAGGTGCGCTGTTTGTGATTTTGAATCCTGCCCCTAACCTTAAGATGCTTGGGCTTCTACAGGTGACAAAGTTTTCTTTATTATTGAATGACTTAACTGCATCTTTGAGTTTTCTTTTTTGTTGGTCGCTATTGCTATATATGTTGCTGATACTGACTGCAGGGCTTTGCTGCTGGACTTATGCTGAGCATTTCCTTTCTAGACTTGGCGCACAATGCGTTGAATTCTATTGGATTCTTAAAGGGAAACCTCTGGGTGAGTCATCCCTTGCTTATAATTACAGAATTCATGCCCATGTAGTGCTGATCCGTCTCAGATAACAAGGAGCAACCTGCAGTTCTTTGCAGGAGTTCTTTCCTTTGGTTTAGTGGTCAGGTTTATTCCAGAGCCGGACTTTTCACCAAAGGCTGATCCGAGTGAAAAACAGGTTGGAATGGACAGTCTTCAGTGTTTTTTTAGCACCACATGAAATTTATGAATATGTAAATTTGTTCTGTCACCAAAATAAGAACACTGAGTAGATTTTAGTTTTCTGTGTTTGGTTTGAGAAAATCAGGCTGATGATGGTGGGAAGGGTAAAGATATGATGAGAAAACATCGTCGGCAAGTGCTATTCAGTGGTATTGTCACCGCTGTTGGTAAGAAACTAAGATACTTCTAATTCATTATGTGGCCTTCTATAATCAACATGCACATCTTGAAACCTATCTTTCAGATGGCATGGTTGTTTGGCCTTTTTTATGTCATGTGACTTTCCTTGAAACATTTTTGCGGCCTTGCTCTGTGAAGTAATAATAATTTGAATGAATGGAACTGCTGTGCAGGAATTAGCTTACACAATTTGCCAGAAGGAATGGCAGTATTTCTTGGATCTGTCAAGGTATTGCCTTTGTATATTTTTTCATTTATAACATCTTAAATCATTGACCATCCGTAGAACTATTGACGTAACATCGTTTCCCCCTGTATCCCCCTTGTCCAATCAGTTAGTTGTTAAATGGCTGAACTTGTGCTGCACCCTGTGTTGTTTATCATTACTCATCGACATATATGTTGCACTGTGTTAAACTGGGTATCTATGTCAGTGTAATAACTCAAACTAACTGTACCGCCAATTGAGGTGGTTAATCCTGTAGCTCGTAGTCACAATAATTCGTCTGAAACAGGTTACTAGAGATACCCTCTACAGTATGCTACAGTGTTCCAGTTATGCTGTATTTTGAGCCTTTGTTAGTTGAATATGTATAAATGTCATGGTTCATTCCTGCGTTCTATTACTCCCTGACTTCCATCCAAAACCACATGTTGCATGCCAAGAGTGAAGGGTAGTTATTTAGTGTGATTTTTTGTGCTTGCACTGAGCGCCTTATGTTGCAATAAAAAACTGCAGGGTCTACATGTGGGACTGAACTTGGCCATTGCTATTGCTTTACATAACATACCAGAGGTACAAAAACAACTCTTTAGCCTTTTTCATCAAGTGATAGCACTTGATAGAATTATCTTGTATAATTTGATGAATTATTATCACATGGTAGCGGTTTGGATGTATCGTGCTAGTAAGATGTAAATGACACAAAAAATGCTTAAAAGGAATCTGTTTTCAGGATGAAAGCCAATTTTGTGGTTACCTTTTTATGTGTAAAGTGTAAACTAACCCACAGCATGGAAAAAGGGTTCCCGGTGATTCTTAAGTTCTGTCTAATCTGTATCTTAAGAATCCCTCTGAAAATTTGATAGGTGTCAAATTTAATCAAGTTATAATTCTTTTACTTAATCAAATTTAATTGGTACGAAGCTCTGCGCACGAGAATCAGGTAGCACTAGAATATATAGTGTTAGAAGAATATAGTGCAAAAAAGGTAATTCTTATATTCAAATGTTCTTCATTTTACGGAGAGAGTATGTGCTATGGACATAGAAATTTGGACACTTGGCTTATTATCAATGCCATTCAGTTTTTTTTTCCTCCAGTGTATTTGTATCTTTCCTTCAGATCAATGTTGGTTATCCTTTTGTTTGGTTCATTTTGCACAGTTGAGTATTCTAAGTACTCTTTGCAAAAACAGGGGTAAGGCTGTCTAGAAATAACCCTTCCCCAGACCCCTCATTGTGTGAGAGCCTTCAGCACTGGGTACGCCCTTTATTTTTCGGTATTCTAAGTACTCGCCTTTTTGTTGTCTTCCCAGGGGGTTGCTGTAGCTCTTCCTATCTATTTTGCTACCAAGAGGTACTTGTTCTCTCATTCAAAAATTAATGGTGGAAGTTTATATTTCACAGCAGCTTTCAGATTGAATCCAGTACTAATGAAAATATATCTAAGCATCTGCAGCCAAAAGTTACTTCTTAAAAACGTCAGTATTTTCCGTTCAAATCCAAGTGATTAGTTCCTTGGACATATGATTTCATGGTATACAAGTTAATAACCTGAACTTGCTAAGTTGCTATGGAACTTATGGATGGTGGAATACACAGCAAAGTCTGAAATGTTTTTTCTTAGAAAGGAGGCAAATACTATCTGGCATTTCCATTTTGCAATAGTAGCACGTAATATTTTGATTGTTGTATTTGTTGAACCCTTTTAACGGTGACTAAATATGACTGCTTCTTTTTCTTATTTTGCATGTCAAAGCAAATCACGTGCATTTTGGACTGCATCATTATCTGGTTTGGCCGAGCCAGCAGGAGTCGTTGTTGTGGGTAGGCTATTTTGTGGACCAACTATGTAATTTTGTTTCTCTGATGGAAAGTTTACTTGTATCCATCTCTTCTGTTGGTGTTACTTGGTACAGTTATTTAGCACTGATGCAAGTCTGGTTACTGCAGCTTTCTTGTTCCCAAGCAGCTTGGATCCTGAAATCTTAGAAGGCCTACTTGGATCTGGTTAGTCTGTCAGCAAATCGAATTTTGGTATGGATGTTAATAACTTTTAGAATTCTGTTCACTTACCATCTGTCTGTGCAGTTGGTGGTGTCATGGCATTTCTCACTTTGCATGAAATGCTGCCTCTTGCATTTGACTATGCTGGCCAGAAGCAAGCTGTCAAAGCGGTCTTTGTTGGCATGGCTTGCATGTCTGCAAGGTTTGTTGATTCTTCAAATTAAATATGATGTTCTTGTAGTGACTGGTATAGTTTTTTCAGCAGTATACTGTCTGTCTACGTTTTTGAGAATGTCTGAGGTGTAACATGATAAACTAATCTAACTCATAGATTGGTCATTGAGTTGTCACAAGCTAGGATAATGCACTCATTTCATATAGCCTGGCAATTCCATGGTTGTGTCATCTAAAGGACTAAAAGTGTGAATTTGTAACATGAAGATTAGCCTTCCTGCAATGGCAAAAAATATCTGTTGTTAGCACTTGGTAGTTTTTTTTAATGGCATTAGCTTTTCTGCCATAAGCAATATTCACATTTTGTTAAGTACATCAGCTGGACACTTTGTAGTGGCCTTTGGAGTTTTTAAGGCGCTAAATTTGATATTGCATAGTGGACCTTTGCATTGTTGTTATTTTTTGCATGCCTTGATAGCAGTATTAATATCTATTACATACCTAACTTGTGATTTTTGTGTTGACAGTTTGTACTTCTTGGAGGTCAGCCTACCAAAGGACATTAGCTTGTAGCATTACAATAGCACCGCTTGTACTTGATAGCTTGGCATCCACTGAAGCCAAGAATTTTTCGGTAAACCATGAGTTCAGGTGATTCATCCGACAATGTGTTAATTCACCAAACATTGACAAGATTCATGAGCCGATCATAGATACTGGTCACTGTATTCGGCTACTTTAAGAAAACAACATGGTACGAGAAACTGCATTTTCTGGTACGCAGTTAACGTTATACTTGCAGCAAATATTATGAGAGTCGGGAGCGAAAGAGAACTTTATCGTGTATTTGTGGATATAGGTCCTGGCATTATCTTAGGATCTTGTACGGTGAATTAACTAGCGTTAAATAAAAATGAATGGAGTATTTGTGGAAACTACAAGACTAAATGTTTTGGTGATCAACTAAGCTACTCCCTCCTGTCTCTAGAAGTTCGTTGTTTTGTTTTGAATTACCCGACAAGCTTTTAGGGACAAAAGAAGTACTTTTCTTAGTGCGAAAATGTGTGCGGTGCCGGTTGCGAGCTTGATAATTTTATCTTTAACATTCCTTTATTTGGGCTGAATAAGCACCATGAAATCTTGCCAACGTCCATTCATTTCTTGCATGAGGCTTAATTGCAAATTCCTTTCCACCCATATCTCAATCCCGGTTTGTTTTATCCCGGTTTGTTTTTCCACCGTTTCTGGCGGAAACTCACCTACCCCGGGCGTTGCAGGCCCAGTTGATTTATCGGTGAGGACGAAAATGACTGGTAATTTAATGTAGAGAAATTGCAATCGACTAGACTGCTATAAAGATCAACCTGCTATTTGTCAGCTGCCACACTGCAACATGCTTTCCCCGCGGCACCGCCAATAGCGGAGCAAGAACACACAATTGGACGTAGGAGAGACTTGTACAAATTTACAGATGTCTGAAGATGCTCAACCAGCTACTGACGTTGTAGTACTCATCCCTTGTTCTGCACATCCCACTTCACTAATCCTTTCAGAAATCAGTCATAGACAAAACAGCTACTGGCGATTTAATTTTCTGACCCAATAATGCGTATAAAAAAAAGGACAAAAAGAGACATTATATGCGACAATAACACATTCTGGGCAAGACAAAACTTCCTTCAGAAAACTGGCATTGACATTGCTGGATAATGGAAGGCATGGTGCTATCTCCTACCACCTGAATATACTCTGAAGAACAAAGCTGAATGTCACCGATTCACATGTTAATTTTTGTAGCCAACACCAAAGTGAAATCTCCTGGCTTGTTTGTCATTGAAAGCATATTCTAATCGCAAAGGTCCCAGTGGAGAGTCCACACGGATGCCTACACCATAGCCATAGCCACTACCAGGCTTTCCACGTGCTCCGGCTGGATCACCTGAACAGCCAATCATGACAGACGGTCCAAATAAGAACTCTTTGTCTACCATAGAAGTATAGAACAAAAAGAGATGCTAATACTATATATCAATAAGGTGTGCAACAGTCCAAAGACGGACTATAAGACTTGTTCCAGCAGCAGCAAAACCCAATTGGTCACTAAAAAACTTCAGCCTCCCAAACTTCCAAATAGATACTCTAAACTAGATAATTCCATTTTGAAACCACATATTAAGTTTAGAGAGTTCCTTTGAAAGAAATGGATAGCCTACTCTCAATGAATCAAATGCAAACTATAAAGAACTATGTTGGCAAAGTATAAGCAGACCAGACTTACCAGGAACTTTTGGACCAGAGCCGATATCACTACCATAATCAGCAAAGACCACACCTTCCAGTGGCCCAAACTGCAAGTAAAGAAATAACTATAAAGCAATCGAAGTTGTGATTCAAAAGATTTCTCAATTCATGAGATCCATGTTAGGCCCTAGTGGAAGTAACGCGGTCGATGGATACAGATAAAGATACAGTTTTTTGCTAAAATAGTAAAATGTTCGCCAATTAATATTTGTATACCATCTTTGTAATAATAATGTGCACAAGGTGTTGCACAGAAAACTTTGGATCCGATCCTGGTTTGGCATCTATTAGTAATGATTAAAAGGTGCTATATCGTCATATAGGCGAAGGCGGTACCATATGCTATTTCTCTATTCAGTAGGGGTACATGGACACCTACTGCTCACATCAAAATCTTCTCTATTTTTTTGTGTGGAAAATGTTGCATATCTAGTTTGTTGACTGTTTGGACAGTATAGCAGCATGCCCACCTATTTTATTTCTTTCCATATTTGTGAACTAAATCTAGCAATGGGATTTTCCTTTAATTGCAAAGTACACTTTTTACTAACTGTTCAGTATACCCATGTTGCCAACACGGTACACTGCAGGACGTAACCGTATCCTGCCTGGATTTTGTCATATACTAACACAAGTGTCATATACTGATATAAACCAATGTGGGTCCAGTTAACAGAAAAACATAAGGTTCTAGTCTTCTAGAAGAGGAACAAGGAGCTTACCATGCGGCATGCCACTTCTCCACTACCTACAGCATAAGAGCGCCCAGAACCAACAGCTCCTTCCTCGTATCCTCTTACGCTATTCGTCCCACCAATTGCAAATGCTTCATGAGGTGAAAAATTTCCCTCCACATGACCTCCAGAAGCACTACACAGAATAAAAGTATTATATACAGTAGAAAAAACAGAGCTGGAGAGAAGTGTCAGTGCAAGTTCATATGTAGGAATTCAGTTCATGACCTTTTTTGTTAGAGGCTCAATACAAGAATCTATATAAACGAACCTAAGAAGAAGTCGAGCAGGACCAATTTCATAGCCCTGCCTCAAGCGAGCCGTCACTCTGTTGAAGCTCAGCCACTCAGGAAGAACAGGGAGACCTTGCTCAACATTGAAAACAAACTACAAGAAACAAAAATAGCAGATGGTAAGACTATAGCTGGCACAAATTATCAAATTATTCAACGAAGAAGCATAAAACAACCATTGTAGAACTATGGTCTCCAGAATCTGTGTATATACTTTCAAATTTAGCCAGTAGTGTGTCATCGTAAGCATTCCCACTGCAATGCAATGAGATGAACATCGGGTTAGAAATGAGAACGTAACAAATATATTGATCATGTGCCCGAACTTAAAAAGATAATTACTGTGGAAGAAGAAATAGATGAGATAATGAGAGCATAAACCTGGCAGTTAATTGGCTGTTATAAAAATCCCTGATGACAGGATTGCCTTTGTCATCACGAGCACCAGCATGCTGCCCAGACACAAAAGTTCAGTACCATACCAAGTGGCTAGCTTCGAAGCGATGAGAACATAGTAACTGTTAATGAAGAATTTAGTTTCAATGTGCTTTATTTCCTTTAATTCATACAAAGATACAGAATAGTGCAGCCATATATCTGAAATGTATTACATGAAGCAGTTGTATATCATGCAACTAACTCTCTTTTAGTTTTTTTTTTGTTGGGCCTGATTATAAGTTATGAGACAATAGGTACACATAAATAAGATAAAAATATTCACCTGAAAAATAAGGCCCAGGGTCCCACTCCATTTTGGCCTGAATGGTCGACTGTACTCAACACCAGCAGTAACCCGTCCAATTGTTAGAGGCCCATGATCAGGATGATCACCACCATGGACAAGTGTTCCAGGAGTCCGAGAGTTCTGGCACAAGAAATAACTAATAACACATGGTGCTTAAATAATGATAACAGGTCTCACGTATAAAGTTAATACCTGAACCATTATTGTTCTAGAAGTCCTCTTGTTGTCGCCATCGATCCAAGGGTCAGTGTAGTTTAATCGAAAAATTGAATCAATCTGCCCCCTTTCTAACGAAAGATTAAGCTTTTTGTTCCGTCCGAAAACATTACGATGTGAATATGCAAAGCTGTTATAGAGAGGTGAGAAAAAATATGAAGGTGCAAACATGACGAATTTGCTATGAAATCATCACTACCTCCACTTCAAAAATATGTGTATGTTTTTGGGGTTTGAAATTGTAAATATCTGATAACAAAACAAGAAAGTAAGACATACATTAAGATTAAACAACATCATCAGCTGTTTACTCAACTAATAACATCACGTCATCACTAATAAGTTCTTTTTTACAAAAGAAAGAACAACTATAAAGCTGACCCCCAGAGGCTTGTACGGGCTTTGGAAGATAAGCTAAAGCTTAAGCTGCTCCAAATGTGTTGGCTTCTGGATGGTTTTGATGATAACCATAAGCCTATCCAGTTCTCTCTTTACAGGCCTCCTAAAACTTTTATAGACCCAGCTAATGGGGCTTTTATGGAATTATTAACCGCAATCCAATATGTGGCAAAACTCCAGTGTTTGAGCACCATGGTACCATTAAGCTATGTTACAAGTAAGAACTCACAAGATGAAATAATGGCATTAGAAACATGAACACAGAGAGTAGCTGTATATATACATCTCAACCTGTGAAAGAATAGCATACTGACCTGCCAATAAGTCCTGAAAGGGGTCCATTTGTTATCCTGTGGGAAAAAAGTATGCCATATCATCAACATGGAAAAACAACAGTTTAACTGTATTTTGTGCATGTGCTACAAGCCTACAGTTGTGCTTTAAGCCTTGAAAGGATAAAAACAATATATCGAGAGTTCCAGCACCAATGACTCAAGATAGAATTCATGGAAGCATGCAATACAGCAAATTCAGCCCACTTTATGAAGCATTGCTTGTACTCACCCACTTGAAATGCCACCACCAGCAGAGAAACCACCTGAAGTGCGCTCAACAAGATTCATGACGAGATCCACTTTGTTAGTATCTGCAAAAGAGAAAAAATGCACATGAAACAATAATTTAAAAGAGAATAGATCAGATAAAAGAACTAAAGACTTAGAACCAAAGAAATTAGTTTCACCTCCAGCTGGCTGTGGAATTATAGTGACATCCTCCATGATTCCCATAGTAAGTATTGTTTCAACATCCCTTTTAACTTGTGCTCGATTATAAGCCTACCACCATTTGAAATAAACAGAAAAGATTAATGTAACAGCACAAAGCAACATGAAAGTATAATAAGGAAAGATGAACACAAAGATATTTTTAAATGTTGTTGCTAACATGATTCTTTTAATGACTGCTACTGTCATTTTATTCCTTTCGTATTGTTTCAGGTCAGACCCACCCAAATCAAGTACATATATTTAGTGCAATGAAGTGTCAGCACATACACAATCATAACGGACAGAGAAAAGGTTACTTAGATCTATGTACTCCAACAAATATTATATCTTATATGACATACATTGTGATAATTGTTGACAATATTGGTTATAGCCTTTCCATCAACGATTCATTGCATAACTCCAGGAAATATGGAGTGAAAAAATGTGAATGGCATTCCAGTCCAAAAAAAAGCATAGGACATGCGAAATTTAAAATTCAAAATACGACCAATATCCTGAAGGACATGAAACATAATTAGAGCAAGATAACTTTAGAAAATGCTCGGACCTGGCCCTTCTTGGTGGTTAGTTGCCGAAGTATGGTCTCTGGTTGAGTTTTCCCAGTGGTTGGTTCACCGCTGTGATAGTAGGAAGTGAAAACAGGACACAAAAGATAAGAAAAATAGGAACCCTGTGGTTTTAATACAGTGCTTCATCAATATAATCTCACTGAGTCAAGATACGGGCTCTCACGTTCTTCTATCTAGAAAGCGAATATCAATATTGTTGACTTCAGCCTCCGATACTTGTAACCTGAGGATTCCTCCAGAAAGAATCTCAGCATATGAAACCTGAAACCAGATCAAGAGCTCCTCGTGATTCATCGCCCACCACAAACAACAGCAAAGCTCTTTGTAATACATCATTTAACAATTTAAGTATTTAACATTCTTATTTATATATCCAATTAATTATGATATATGCTCAATTGCCCATATTTGTGACACCGGTGGAAGTGAGGTATACAGTCATTAGAGGGTTAGAGAAGCATGATCTCAATATCCCAGTTACTATGGTTGTAACTTCTAAGCCCTGGATGAACAGTAATTACAAAGAATTTCTCTTAGCAGTTAGGACTTGTAGCTGTTAGGCACCTAATTTTGCTTATCCTCTGAAACATATCGAGATACACTGCCAAGTTACATAAATTGATCTGGATCACAAAACTACATGACAGAGAAGATAAGGATTCAAATTATGTACCAATCCAGTTAGACCACGCTCCTGATACCATCCGTTAACAGACTTGATCACTTGATCCAAATGTCTAATGTTGATAATTTTCCCTGCGCATTGCAACTCTGAAAACTCAATGCGCTGTAATAAAAAACAAACACAATATTCTCACGAAAGCATAATGTTACAGTTAGATTACAGGACACTACTGAATGGTATGTAATGAGTGCCGCACTACTCCACCTATGCACAGGAGAAATGTGTGATGTCAAAAATCAAGAGCTCAAATTCATTCTACTAAATTCTCTCATTTAATATACTACACCATCACATAACAACTTCTTAGACATAAATTGAGAAATAAAGATATTTACCGTGGCGATCACGAAATGCATCTTCCAGGAACTTGGAAGGAAGCATGTTGGCGCCCTCACAAACTAACCCATGGAAGTCCTGGTTCGGCTCCACCTAAATAAATCACAAAACAGGTGAAATTTGGCATCTGTCGGCTAGAGCAGCAAGACAGCGGACAGAGGCGGCTAACAAGAGAGTAAAAGAAGAACCTCGAAGACAAGGCGAATGCCGTCACGGGTATCGATGGCGACGGGCATGCACGAGCGGAAGAGCCCGCTCTCCACCACGCGGTGCACGTCTTCCTGCACCTCCCGCACGGTGAGCGCAGCGTTGGCGCGGCAAGCGCGCAAAGCCGCGGCAGCCGCCGCCTCCAGCTCGGGCCGCTCCAGTGGCTCCCCGTCCTTGCCCCGCACCGCCACCTCGCTGATCAGCACCCGCTCCTCGCCCCCGCCGCCCCCATCCTTCCCGTGCCTCCGCGGCAGGGGCGGCGCCGCCGTGTCAGCCCGCGCGGTAGGAATGCGGGGGAGGAAGGCGGCGCCCAGACGACGGGCGGCGGCGTCGACGGCTCGACCGATGTCCGCGAACGGGTGCGCGGGGGGCGGGGAAGGGGATGAGGCCGCCAACGGGAGCTTGATGCCGGCGGAGGCGAATAAGACCTCGCGGCCGCGCCCCATGGCGGCGTCGATGGCGCGGCTGATGTGCGCGAATGGGAGCGCCGCGGAGAGGAGAGCGGGCGCCGGCGCCGGGTCCGGGGACGGGGCTGAGGCGGCGGGCGGGAGCTTGACGCCGGAGGAGACGAAGCGGGCGTCGCGCCTGCGCCCCATGGCGGCGGCAGGGGAGCGGAGGGGGCCGCGTTCGTGTTTCGAATCGGAGCCGGACTAGGGTTCAGGGTTTTTTGGCGACGTCGCGGAGGCGGAGGATGAGGTGGGCGCGAGGATTTCGTCCGCCATGGGCGGCGGAGCGGATGCGGAGGTGGTGGCTGGCCGTCGGGTTTGGCCGGGCCCCCATCTTCTCGTTACGGTCTCCAGGGGCAACGAGAGCCGTTCGATGCTGTCGCCAGCCGGTTCATGGATCTGCTCCGTTGGCTGCCTGCCACACGTGAACATGCTGTGGCGTCGTCTGCCTCGCGGCCGGCGAGCCTCGGCCGTCACCATCTCCTCAGCTCTGCTGCGTTTTCCCGCCTCCGGTTACCCGCTGCTTGTCCGGAACGCTCATCCTCTCCTGTTCAGTGAACAGGTCAAAATAGTTTCCTAGAATTTCAGTGTTTAAATAAATTTCAAGAAGAGACACAAGTGAATAATCGTGTTTGTGCATGATACTTCCTACATAAATGCGTTCGAGCTTTTGAAATGCGTGATATCCACATCTCTATGATGTGTCTTTGATATACTCCAATTGGTACTTTCGCACTACAAATATCTAGCACATACAATTAGAGTCCAATACATCATTCAACTATTCGTCCTCAGTTTCTACAGGGCTCCAATCGCAGTCCACGATGTGGTACAGATAAAACGTACTCCCTCCTTTCTTAAAAGATTATCACCTTCTAGTTCATTTTTGAACTAGAAAGTGACAATCTTTTGAGAAAGGAGGGAATACGTGCCAAAATACAAAAACCACTATGGAGCGCACACAGCTCAAGTCTCCGCAGTCAACTCCAAGAAAATGGGGAATGCTAGGTGGCTTAAGCCAACACCAGAGCAAAACAACAGAAGAATTGGACGGACAAAACTTGGAACCTCAAGCTCTGCTCACCGCAGATGGAAAAACTCTGAAATCTAGTACAGCTCTTTAGTAAACAAAAACAGAATGATGTTAAAGGCTATGGCGGGCACGAGAACAGCAGCGATGTGTTGGTTCCACCAAATCCGAAAGAGTTTGAGATGGCCGCTCGTATAGCCATCCTCTTTGATTCAGCTAATGGCACAAAAGCACCTTCAAACAGCGAGTCCGGCTGCTCCAAGTTAAGTGTAGGTGGTGCGACTCCCTGGAGAAAAAAAAAAGATAGATGATTTTAGGTTCCACAATACTTTCCAAACTTACACTGCTGATATCTAACAATAAATAGTGTACATGATGGATAGCTAACACGGTGAAGATTGCTTCCACTGATCCAGCTGCACCTAGGAGATGACCAATTGCTCCCTGAAAATAGTTGTGTAGTTCACATAAATTGGGACATAAAGGGCACACGGATTATAACGATAAAAGTGCAGAGGGAGCAGGAGGGGAGCACCTTCGTTGAGGAAAACGCAAGGCCACCGGACATTGCATGGTCCCCAAAGACAGATTTGATTGCAGTTGCCTCAACGGCATCGCCTAATTGTGGTTCGAATCCAAAGGGTATTTTTATCATTGTGGTTACAGATGGCACAAAATCAGAATATAAGAAATCTTACAACCATGAAACAGAAATAAACAGAAGTGAAATCAACATTAAGCAATGTATTTTGCCATGAGAAATCTGATAGTACTTACCAATAGGGGTTGATGTTGCATGCGCATTCAAATAATCAATTTCATTCGCGTGAAGACCTGACTAGAAAACATAAAAGAATATATTAGAATATGTTAAAAACAATATCATGCCATTTCTAATGGCATGATATTGTTTTTAACATATTCTAATATATTCTTTTATGTTTTCTAGTCAGGTCTTCACGCGAATGAAATTGTTGTTGTTGTTGTTGTTGTCTAATCTTCACATTCGGATTAGAGAACAATTTCTAGAACGTTCAAAACAAAATGACAAAGGGGAAATGATTTTGCACCTGTTCCAAAGCCCGCTTCATGGCTAAGATAGCGCCTTTACCATCATGCTGTGGCTGAGTTATATGGTGTGCATCACCTGAAGGAAACCAAGCTTCACAATGCAGAACATACTCAAAGTCTCAAACAATTCTTTTTTAAATAGTAGGATACCAGACATTCCATAGCCTCGAACTTCTGCATAAATTTTTGCACCCCGTTCTTTTGCATGATCAAGTGCCTGCAGCAAGTAAATGGTTGACTTATCTAGAAAATAATCCGGATCTTTCAAAAAATACTTGTCAAGAAAATAAGACGCAGTAGGATAATTTTTCTAAACTTGAAGCCAAACGGGTTATATAGAGAATGAAGCAAACTGCAGTACATAAAATGAGCAGAAAATGGAAGTCAAGCCTGAGCACAAGTCATGCATTACTCCTATACTGTGCTGTATATTTTACAAGGCATCGTGATTAAGTGTAAAAGGATTTGTTGTTGTTAGTTTAAGCAACACTACTGAACCAGACTCACCTCTAACACCATGATCCCACAGCCTTCACCAATCCTGTATAATTTTAGAACAATATATGATAAGCAGGCACCAGAAAAGAAACAAAACATACAATGGAGATAATCTAATGGTAGCTGACATACACAAATCCATCTCTACCGCAGTCAAAAGGTCTTGAAGCAGCATCTGGAGAAGAATTATATTTTGTAGTCAATGCCCTTAACCTGCGACAAAATCAAGTGGCAATGAAAAAAAGGTAGTGCTGGAGAATCAGAGAAGAAGGTACATCCCACTCATGCAACATGGCGCCAAGAATAAACTAGTTGGATTATTGGACATTGAAGTTCACTGACAGTATTTACAAGCAAAACTTAATTTGGGACACGGAATTGGATTATTTATTCCTTCCAACCATAGTTCTTAAGGCGGTAAGGCGACTTAAGGCGACAGAACCCCTTTTTACCTTTTAAGCAATAAGGCGTAAGGCGAGGCAACGCCTTAATAATCCGTAAAAAGAGGAAATTACAATTAGTTCTTAAATGTAAAAATTAAATTACAGCAGCATAAGGAATTTTCAATTTATTTTCCTTCCTTTCTGTCACAATTCAAGCTTTCAGTCCAACCCTGCCTTAAAACAATCACTGGATCAGAACCAATTTTCACCTAGCCTGGCCCAACGTGACCCACTCCAGCCCACCACACCCAGGTCCACTTCCACTCCCGTAACCCTAGCCGCCAGGCATCCCACACACAATTGATATCCCACTCCCGTAACCCTAGCTGCCAGGCATTTCACAACAGATGCCCCCTCCCTCCTGTGGTCTAGCTCCCCCGCCGCCGCACCCCCCCCCCCCCCCCCCCCCCCCCGCGGTTCGGCTCCCCCAACCTTCATCCACGGCGACTCTCTCCCTCCACGGGCGGCTCTCCCCTTCGACCACGGCGGCTGCCCTGCCGCCACCCCTTCCTCAACGGCGGCTCCCCCAACCTTCATCCACAGACCACGGCGACTCTCCCCCTCCACGGGCGACTCTCCCCCTCCACGGGCGGCTCCCCCGCCGCCACTTCTTCCTCCACGGCGCAGATCTGACTTCCCCCGCCGCCACCCCCTTCTCCACCGCCCAGATCGGGCGCATCTCCGTCGCCTTACCGACAAACTTAAGGCGACAGGACACCTTACGGTCCCAGACCGCCTTAGAGCTTAGGCGTCGCTTAAGCGACGCCTTAATAACTATGCTTCCAACAACACTCAAATTGAATTGCAGCTAACAATTTCAGTATAGTATTAGTCAATCTCCAATCACCAAAGAATACTAACTACTATCATAGAGTAGCCAATGGGCGACGTAGAAAAAACATCATATACCAACTTTGGGATGGGGATAGATGTGTTCAGGGGACTGAGAATTTGTTAGCTCCTGCTACCGATTATTACAAGTCTTTGTTTGGAAGGGGTCATGATCCTGTGTTCTTTGTTGACCCTTTTTTGTGGAGAAGGGACGAAAACTTAAATGGGGAAGATAATGCTTTGTTAATGGGCCCCTTTGTGGAATGTGAAATAGAGAGGGCATTGAATGATATGGAACCCAACAAAGTGCCTGGCCCAAATATGATACCGGTTGAGTTCTATCAAGCTTGCTGGTCTTTTATCAAACATGATATAGTAGATATGTTTGCTGATTTTTACTCTGGTAATTTGGATGTTAGGAGAATGAACTTTGGTATTATAACCCTTCTGCCCAAAGTGAAAAATGTGGAAAGAATTCAACAGTTTAGACCTATTTGTCTTTTGAATTGCCTGTACAAGTGGATTACTAAAGTCCTCACTTTAAGATTGGAAAAAGGGGCTCACAAAATCATTCATGATACTCAATCTGCTTTCATTCCGGGTAGGAATATTATGAACAGTATTATGTCTTTGCATGAGATCTTGCATGAGACTAAGGTTAAGAAGGAGGTAGGCATTGTTTTGAAATTGGATTTTGAAAAGGCTTATGACAAAGTTGATTGAAATTTCCTGTTTTCTTGCTTAAGGGCTAGAGGCTTTAATAGCACTTGGTGTGAGTGGATAAAATGTGTGGTATCAAATGGGACCCTTAGTGTGAAATTGAATGATGTAGTGGGCAATTATTTTCTTTGCTACAGAGGAGTGCGGCAGGGACATCCTTTATCTCCCTTGCTCTTTAACATTGTTGTAGACTGTTTAACCAGGATGATCATTAGGGCTCAAAGTAATAACCTAGTAAAAGGATTAGCCAGCTCTTTAGTTCCAAATGGGATTGTTGCATTACAGTATGCTGATGATACAATTTTGTGTCTGAGTCACGGTCTTGAAGGAGCTAGAAATTTGAAATTGCTTCTTTCTTTATTTGAGCAAATGTCTGCCTTGAGAATCAATTTTGACAAATGTGAGTTGCTATCTGGGGGGGGGACAACAATACTGTTTTAGAATATGCTCAGATTTTTAACTGTAAAATCACTTCCTTCCCTATTAAGTATCTAGGGGTCCCTGTCTCTCCTAGCAGACTCCATGTGGTGGATTGGCGAGAAATGGAGAACAAAATAAATAAGAAAATGGAAGGATGGAAGGGTAGTACCCTATCTTTAGCTGGGAGGGTTGTCCTGATTAACTTTTGCTTGTCTAGTGTGCCTACCTATTTTATGTCCATGTTTTTTATGCACCAGACGGTGATTGATAGGATTGATATAGTTAGGAAAAGATTTTTGTGGCAAAGGGGTCAATTAAAGAAAAAGTATCACTTGGTCAAATGGAGTACCATTTGCAAAAACAAGAAAAAAGGTGGAATTGGAGTGAATGATTTGAGGAAGATGAATATCAGTCTTTTAATCAAGTGGTGGTGGAAACTTGAAAATGAGGAGGGAATCTGGCTATCCTTAGTAAACAACAAATACATAAAGGGGGAACCAATTGGTCTCATTAAACACAAAATATTTGATTCCCCCATGTGGTGTGATCTTCTGAAAGTCAAGAATATTTACATGAGGGGCAGGAGATTTGTCCTAGGTAGGGGCAATAGATAAGATTTTGGGGGGATGCATGGTTGTTTGATCAAGCGCTACGTGAAAAATACCCACTATTGTTTGAGTTCTGTGTTGACCATAATATCACTGTAGATGCAGTTGCTTCTCAAGGGTGGGTGGTACAGTTTAAATGGAGTCTGTCATCTTTTCTGCATAATCAGTGGTATTCCTTATGTTCTTTGCTTAATGAACAGCAGATAGTGGATAGAGAAGATAATGTGTATTGGCTTTGGTCAAAAAATAGAAAATTTATTGTTAAATCTTCATACAACCACTTGACAAAAAATGAACGAGGGTGGGTGTGGCTACAAGAAAATCTGGAAGGCAAAAATCCCCCCCAAGATTAAAATGTTCCTGTGGTTAATGGAGAATGAGGCCATTCCCACCAAAGATATTATGAAAAAGAAGAGTTGGGAAGGCAGTCCGAAATGTTTTTCCTGTGATGAGGATGAGTCCATCTCTCATCTTATGTTTTCCTGTAAAGTAACTAGTGTGGTTTGGAGTTTGGTGGCACACTGTCTCAACAGTGCCAGGCCTGTGAATTTGGAGCAGTTTTGGCGCTGGATTAAAACAGTCCTACCTGGGGGGGGGGGGGGGGGGGGGGATTTTATTCTCTGGGTTGGAAGGCAAGAAACCGAGTGTGTTTCGAAAAGAAGATGATAAAACATCCAGGAGATATAATCTGTCATATGTGTGCTTTTTTGAATTTTTGGGCAGGTCTGTACCCGGAGGGCGACCGTCTGTCAATCAGGGAAGTGGCAGACAAGATGCTACAGGTGGCTCTAAGTGTCCTGAAGCGCCAGAAGAGGAGAATTGCCGATCGGATTACAGTATCCAGTTCGAGTGCAGAACTGCTGAATTGAAGTGTTGTCCACGGGAGCCCCTTTCTGTTGATGATAGCCTGTTGGTTTGAGACCCTTTTGTTGGACTATGTTTTCAGTTTCAAAAGGTTGTGATGTAAGGGGTGTCTGATACTTGACAGTTGACCTCCATCCCTCCTTTTTCTCGTTTTTCGTCTATTGTGAGGTTGTTCTGTTTGAAGTCTCTGCTTAGGTCCTCTAGAGTACTGGAGTCATCTGTAGGGATGTGCGCTTGTGGCGCTTGAAAAATCAACATCTGTAATGTTGCTGGATCTCCATTTTCGGTTATCCGAAATGGAAGTGGAATATAATGTTCCTGGGGAAAAAATCACCAAAGAATACACACTACAATTTTGGAAGAAAAGTGAAATAAAGCTACTGAGAAGTCAGAAGTGTGAATATCTTGCCTAGAAAATCCAGCTATAGACAAAGCATCAATACTGGATTCAGTTCCACCAGCCACCATAACATCAGCATCTCCAAATTGAATCATTCGGGTGGCATCCCCAATAGAGTGAGCACCAGTCGCACAAGCTGTCACAGCAGCATGGTTTGGACCCTAAAATTAAAAGCATTAACTACTCGTGTTTTCATAGGAAAATCTCAATAATGCCATATGGCAACAAGAAAGTTCACCTGAAAACCATATCTCATGCTAACATGACCCGATGCCATGTTTATCAAAATCTTGGGAATGAAGTATGGGCTGAGGCGACGTAAACGCTGTGATTACAAGTAGGGAAAACTTTCTCATTTCAGGATTGTGTATAATTGGTAGATTATCAATTATATTGCAAGGCATGAGTGCCATTGTAGGTCAAAAAAGCATAGCAAAGAGCTAAAAAGTACTCCCTCCATTCTCAAATTGAACGGTGGGAGTAGATATAAGAAATTGCTTCTGGTCTCTAAAAGACATAGAATAATGCATTGCCTATATTCATTTGTAACATATCATAAAACTGTTCAGCAGAAAGTTCAGAAACACGTATCAGGGGAAAAGAAGATTGTGTAACTATCTCAATTGAACAACTGATCCAGTTAGCATAGCTACAGAAACCAGGTAATGTTATGAAGCGAAAACTGTTGTTTTAAAATAAACTGCAGACGTACAGATACAAACATTTTCAATGATCATCTGTGATGCATCTAGAATGTCTGAGATGCTTCCAATTCCTCCACCGATAGAAACTCCCTGATACAGCTCTCATCAGATCCATCAGCAACTCAGAAATACATATATAAAGAAAAATAAGCTTGCACGGAAGGCAAATGGTACCGTTCTTTCCTTCCTCTCATCTTCAGAGGGCAACCAATCTGCATCTTTCAGAGCCTCATCAGCTGCACAGAGAGCATAGGATATGAACCCCGATATAGATTTGTCCTGGAAACAAGAAAGTTCAATCAACAGTTCAGAACATGAAAAAGAAAGTTTGACCACCAGAGCATTTAGCAGTAACTGTTGCATAGTTAAGTCCTGCACGAACTATGCAGCATAACACATTAGACTCCCTATTGGATTGGATTTGAGAGGAACCAAAACAAAATACAGGCAGAAAATACAGATCTTCCTTTTAGAGAACCACTATTTACAGTATGTATGTGTATAACTGAAGAAGGTTTGAAACAGGTTACTTTTCCAAGCACTGCATCACTGACTATGGTGATAGCAGACAAGTCATTACATAACTAGCCGCTTTTCTGATACTAGAAAAGTAGTATAGTGCTGCGTGATGTAAACTTTCATATTTATCTCCTGTATTTTGATGAAGCCCGTGCTAAAAACCACAGGATCTAGCAACACAGATATGAGCCCAGGGCAACCAAAATTGAATTGTGATGTATGAATAGAGCGTAATTTTAAGATCCTTATTGATAAGTATCTTGACTAAACATACTCCAATTCAGCTCTCGAATCAGAGAGACAGAAAACCACTTCATCGTTTCCCAAGGCAGAGGCATGCACACACAAAGGGTCACTAATTGCACATGATCACAGTGGAACTAAATAAGAAGCGCTGAACCTTGGTCCACGCCTCGGCATCGAACTCGGAATCGCCCTTCCCGCGCGGCACGGCGGCGACGACCCTTGACGAGAGCTGCTCGAGAGTGCTCCCCGCCGCCGCATTCCCGGGGAGGCGGAGGTCCTCGGCGGCGAGCGCGCGCACCCCGCAGTTCCCGTACACGAGGCGGTCCCAGGTGCGCCCCACCCCGCGTCCCAGCGGCGTGACGGCCCCGAGCCCCGTCACGACCACGCGGCGCCCGGCGCCCGTGCGCGGCGGCGGGAACGCCCCCGCCTCGGCCGCCGCGGAAGAATAAGAAGAAAAAGAGGAGAGGTCCCGCCGGGAGACGGGGAGCGAGATGAGGCGAGCGCGGCGGAGGCAGCTCATCGGTCCAGTCTCACGGGCGAGGGCGTGATGGCCGTGCTGGAGAGACGGCGGCCGGCGGTAGCTCCAGCAGCGTGCTCACAGGCAAGGCCCGGACCTGTAAGCGATTTCTAACTGGGCCTTTTAACAGTTCGATCGGAATGATACCGGGATCTCGGTCCAGCTGTGAAACCCAAGAAACGAACCCGCCATGCCGTCCCGTTTCTCCCCTACTGGACAGTACGACAAGCCACAGCCACCTTCCATTTCATCCCATACTGAAAAGTATAAAATATGCTCCTTCCTCATAATAATTGTCGTTTTAGACAAGATTTTTAGTTTAAAATAAATTAAAAATCTTGTTCAAAATGATAATTATTGTGGAACGGAGAGAGTATAGAATATAGTTTAGAAAGTAGAGTCCATGGAGGTGATGTGTTCCAAGAGCCATATTGCGCAGTGCTAGGAGGTGATGTTCCAAAAGCCATGCGCAAGTTAGCAGTACTACACGTTAACAATTCTCTGCATGAAAAATACTTGGTGAAAAATGGTTGGCTAGTTAATTGAACAATGAGCCATGCGCATCATCAGCTCCACGACATTGTTATAGTGTGCATGCAATGTCAGACGACCAACGCGATCGAGGAATAATAATCTGCTTAATTAGCGAAATTCGGAGGCAGTACTGAGTGAGTTATCACATTATTCTTCGTCCTCCTCCGCTCCATGCATGTGGCACCAATGCTACTAAAGATGAGCTAATGCAGTTGTACGAACCTGCAGAATTAGTCGCATCATTAATTTCAGTAAGAAGAGTACGAATTCATCTACTAGGCCAGCTAAATTGTAAACTATATGCAATAATGAAGCGTTGCAGATGTTGAGGACAAAATAAAATTCAGGGAATACGTGAGACATATATAGGTCAGGTTAATTATCTATATCGGCTATAGCAGTGCAAACAAACAATTCTCAGAAGAATCTGACAAATGCCAAACCCTAGATGCATGGCTATATATACCCAGTGGCAGTGCAGTGGACAGTCCTAGACTTGTTGTAGTGCCTAGCAAGCAACAACGCAGCAAGGCCACACAGACACACAGTACGGTGAATGCATACGCGTTAGTTGCATTGTTTGCTCTCACTCCATAAGCAAATCATCCTGCAGTTGCCGAGTTAGCGACTCTACATTTTTAGGCTAGCTGGAGTCGTCGATGCGGTCTTTACATATATATGAACACTGGTCCAAAACTATGACATGATCTATCATGCATATAATATCAACAAGTACATATATATGCACATATATTATATTAGTCCAAAACTATGACATGATCGATCATGCATATAATATCAAGGGAACAGATTAGTAATTGCGTGGGCTGCTTTTGTTTCTTCTTCCATCAATTTCCCGTGCCACGGTCTTTGCTAGTTTAAATACTATATATGCTTCTTGTATCAGAAAAAAGAAATAAAATGAAGTATACGAGCCACGAATTATAAGTCGTGATTAAAAAAACATTATTGTTTTAGAATGTTTATTAGGAGAAAGTAAAATCTAGATATAGAAATAACTACATAATTATATACTAAATGTATGAAAAGGAAAAGGATTGAACACAGTTAACTCGGTAGAGAAAAATCTGCGTTAACTGAACAAACAAATGAGCAACGGATCGAAGTATGACGTTTGCTAACACATGCAAAATGCAGAAAATGGACTGACATCATCAATGACGCTGGCTACCCGGTACCAGGACTGGGGGGCACTACAAGGAAACTGTGAAATACAACCATGAAACAAATAGGCGTGACAATAGAAAAAGTGAAGTTGGATAGAATAATATCCCCCAAACATTGTATACAATACCTAGCTAGTACTAATCTGTTGCGGGTAAAATAAGGTCGTGATGTGTGTTTGAAACAACTAATAAAGAGACTCTTACGGTAAAGAAAGCAATTCACTGACCTTATTCCCTCCCACACCTTTTGACCATGAAAAATGGTAATCTTTCCATAGATTTTGTTTGACGATGAGGTGAAGAAAGATCTGGAAAGCATCAGTGATATGGTATCCACCAACAACACATTTAATTTGTAATTAGTTGCTGTGACCTTGAGTTAAGGTAGGATAAATGTACTATTTTGTCGATCGGATATATGGGGTAGATCAAACAGGAGCAAGGCTTCTAGTTGTATATTCTTATAAAGCAAATACATAAAATCCCTTCCTATCCTCAGTGAAAAGGGGAAACGGTTGCTAGTCAAACTAAACAACTCCGAAATTGTATAAGGAGATAACATGATTGTTGCCTTTTAGCTTTTGATCCAGCCAAATGAGTGGCCGTGATGCAAGAAAAATGATGGAGCCGTTAGCAGGATCATCATGCCGGCCTTTTTATTTAAGCATAAAAAAAAAACAAATGGGCCGGACCAATAAGTTAGCAGTATCAAGTAGTGTTGCACGGCATGGCTCTCTCTTTTGAGGAACCAATAAGAAGGCTTGCATTGCTTGGTTAAAAATAATAAAAAAGATAAAAAGAAGGCATGCACGCAAAGATCCCGATGCATGTCAGCAAGATATTGAGGAAGAGACGGATGAGTCCATCCAAAAGGGAGAAATGATAGCATCTGTTCAGACAGAGGTGTGGCAACTCGATCAAGGACTGCATGGTTTGCCACCGAAAGCGGTGCTGGGTTTTGAGAAGCCCCATGATTTTGTTGGAGGGGAGTAGGACAAAGTAGGCTGGAATTAGGGCGGCACTGGCCACTGATGCATGGGATCATGCCATTTCCGTGCTGTACAAGGACAGGACAGCTTACCAGCAAATCTGGAGCATGAGGGTAGAAAACGAGAACTGAAGAGAAAGTGAAACGTGAAGGGGAGACATGATTGAATTTTTTATTTCTTGCAGCAACGCGTAGGTCGTAGCTATATATAAAAAATCATATAATGATCTTAGCTTCATGTATACTGATCCTGTTATTAACATATATGCTAGCTAGCGTGTGACTGGCCTTTCGCATGCATCTCACACAAGAATGATCATTACCGCAAAGTAAATAAAAAAGACCACCCAAATGCGGATTAGTTTATGCCTGGTGGTGGCCGAAGCATATGATTAGTTATAATACAAACAACCGCATCAAACAGCAAGAATTAAGAGCAAGTGAAATTTCTTCAGGATAAACTTAAAAAACGGACCCGATCCACTGAGCTATATATAAGAACTTTGACGATCCTCTTCATTATTTTGGTTAGAGCGAATCGGTCAGATGTGGTGCTTGACCTAATTTCGCAAGAGCATGCAAATGAGCAGATCCCTTTACCATTACAATATTGAAAACATTGGATTGCCATATCAAAATGAGCATCATAGTGTAACAACTCCACCAAATATAGGAGAGGGAGAGGCGAAGACATATATAGCAAGAAAGTAGTAATAGTAAATCATCACAAAAAAATAAAGCAGAAGAATTGGAGGTAACTAGTGGTAGAGAAGGCTTACTGAGTTGAACCATTGGATTAATAACCCCAAAGATCCTTGCATGGATCTTACAATGGTGCATGACGAATGAGCAGCGTGTCCATCACGCGCGCACGCCACCGCATCTTCGTCTTCCTTCTCCATCCATCGCACCGCAGGTGTTCAAGATCGAATGGCTGCCGCAAGAAAATATGCAGGCAGGGAGGCAGCTAGGTAGGACCTTGGTTTTTCCCTCTAGATCCTTGCATGGAAGCATGCAGTCGCGGTCTTCTCCTTCCCCTCCAAAACAGAACCGAATCCATATCTCTTCAACAACTTCAGATCAGCTAGCTCTCGACTGGCGTCGATCGATCCGGCTCCACCGATGAGTGGCATTGCTTGTACGTAGCAATGTGGCGTTGCAGATGGCTCGCTCAGCGCGAGAGCAAGAAGCCATTAATGGCGGAACAATGCAAGGTTGTCCAGCCGAGGTTGTTGAACACATCACTGGCCCGATGGCCGCCTACTGCCACGACGAGACCGACATGAGCGGCCGAGTCTGCCAGCCGAGGAAGCACGCGCCGCGCGCCTCCTCGGCGACGTACCCCTCCGACGACGGGTAGTGCAGCCGCAGCAGAAACCGCGCCTGCGACACCGCGAACGTGCTGAGCGGCCGCGGCGACAGGCCGGCGGCGCGCGCGGCTGAGGCCCACCACTCGAACCGCCGGGCCCGCCAGCCGGCGGCGGGACACGGATCGACCGCCGCGTCGATCTCTCGGCCGAGGACCTCGTGCTCGACCGCGAGACGGTCCGCGCTGCCCGGCGGCACCATGGCCTCCAGCCCGTCGAACACGGCCGCGTAGTAGTCCATCGCCGCGACCACCCTACGCGGCAGGCGGCTGTCCGGGCAGTCATCGCCGCCTACTACGGTTGCTTCTTCCCTCTCGGCGATGGTCACCACGGCGGGGTTCATGGACTTGACCCAGCTCAAGAAGTCGGCGAGCTCCCTCTCGCCGCTGCCGAGCCGGTGCAGGATGAGGACGCAGTTGATGGCCAGAGTCTCGTCCGGGTGCAGCTCCAGGCCGGTGGCGCGGCCGGCAGCGAGCAGCTGCGCGGGGCAGGTGAGGAGGAGCGGGTGGAAGCGGAATGGGAGGTTGAGGGAGCTGGCGAAGGAGCGGAGGCGGTCGCCGGTGCGGCGGAGCACGTCGCGGTCGGTGCCGGCTCCGGTGATCCGGACCTCGGGCGGGCCGACGTCGGGGTCCGCGCGCTCGGCGATGGCCTGCAGCAGCGGCGGCCACTGCACGCCGTGCTCGGCGTCGAGGTCCACGATGTGCACGCGCCGCGCGGTGGCCATGCCCGCGGCCTCTAGGATCGCCTGGTTCGCCGTCAGGTGCGCGAACCGAAGGAACGGCGCGATCTGGTTGTACGCCAGGTACGCCGACGGCGACGGTGACTGTGCCGGCGCCCCGCCGCTCTTGCCGTCGATGCGGCGAGCGAGCGCGCGGGCGAATTGGTGCGCGAGACGGTCGGCCGCGTCGCCGCGTGGGTCGGCGACAGAGACGAGGACCTCGACCGCACGCCGAGCGCCGTCGACGTCCCCGCGGTGCAAGCGGTCTGCACACGCGTGCACGAGCTCTCTCGGGGTCGGGGAGGAGGGCGCGGCAACGAGGCCGACGCGCTTCTCCTGTGCGCCGTCGTCGTCGTCGCGGTCGCCGCCTGGTGGTGCCCCCAGCATGGCGGCGTCAGGAGGCAGCTTTGTTCGTAGCAGCGCATGGCTCGGGATGGTTAATAGCGCCGAGGCGGCATGTGCAGCAGCAGCAGCAGCTTCTGTGACAGGACATGCTCAGCTGCGTGCCAGTAAAATGAGAGATGAGACACACACGCAGGTGCTCGTGTCCAGGGAGAGAGAGAGAGAGGATTTGATCGTGGACTTCACTACCTGAGGTGTATTTTCTCTCTCTAGCCGGAGAGGAAAGGTGACAATGGCAAAAGTTTGCAATATGCACATAAATTCTTTTATACAGTGGACTCTGTGAGGATGGTCCAAAGTCAAAGATGTTCTTTTTGGTGTGTTAGAGGGAATGGAAGGGGCAGATTAGGGGAATCTAAGCTCAGTGCTAGGAATACAAATATTCTCTTAGAATATCCGCACTTGTTTACTCTAAAGCATATTCTATGTACTATTCTTTTTTTTACTTTTGCAGTATTTACTCTAAATTTATACTCTTTTCGTCCTCAAAAGCTTGTTGCTTTGTAGTTCAAAAATGAACTACAAAACAACAAGTTTTTGGAGACAGAGGGAATACATATTTAGTATACCACAGCGGACAGTCTTAGGGTGCATTTGGTTTGAGAGATATGGTGAGGCGGAACGGGACGATCCTACTTTTTCGTTGTTTAGTTCGGAGACACATGGGATAGAGTCATCTTTTAATGAAGAATATTCTCTCCAGATGCGGGACAGACTCATCTCTCAAAAAACATAGAACGAGTTCATCCCACCTCCGCTATGTGTGCGCTGGTCAGTGCTCTATCCTACATCATTTTCACAAGCATATGTCTCATCCCAAAATACAAACAAGAGACGAGATCATTTCATCTCACATTATCCTTCAAAGCTAACAAAAAAACAGAAATTGTCTCATCCCTTCAAACAAATAAAAAATGAAATCATTTCATTCTTAAAAAGTGGGATGAATTCGACCCATCTCACTTTGTCTCCGAACCAAACACGTTTAGAATAGACCTGACATGAGATGGTACCCACTGCTGGACGAAGTTCACCTTGGGGTACCTGTGTGCACGCGCACACGGCAAAGCAAAGCTCTGGGCGACATAGACGAGACAGGGCCGAGTTGGCAATCATGCCTCATGTCCCGTTGTGCATGGATCTCCTCCATCTTACACAGATGCCTGGCATTTTCATGTGCTACCACTGGTGCCTACACCAACTTGAGCTCTCAGACGATTGGAACCTTCCCTGTAAAAATGTGCGAGAGAGGGGAAGTCACTGAACAGTCACGTCCCAGGTCAGAGGCATCTTGATAACATTACAAGGCACGCGGTAGGGTAGCTATAGCAAGCAAACGGAATATTTCAGGAGGGCAGCCAAACAGGAGAGCTGGATGGAATGGCTCAGCTGCGCTGCACCCAGATGGGCAAAGTCTATGCTCAGACTACACGCACTGCACTGTGGCGCATCATCGTCATATCATTATCCAGTGTGTGCATGAGAGAGCGCAAAAAAAAAGTTCACCTGGGACTGAAGTAGTAACATTTAACGTAAGGTACGGTTTGGGTTTAAAAAGTAAAGCCAAAGATGCGCTTTTCGATGTTAAGGTGCTGAAAAAACAATTATGTACATCTAACAAAATAAAAAGGTTAGACTATCCGCACCAGCGTACTCTAAAGCATACTCCATACACTATGTTAGATGTGACTACACTCGGTATGGGGTCAGACCCATACCGAGTCCAACTCCCTTCGTCCTGATCAGGGGCGGTTACCAACCTAAGAGTTGGCGGCCCCCTCTCACGCCCGAACATCTATATAAGAGGCAACGGTTTTGCCTAACAAAGTGAGAAAATCTAAGATCCGATCTAACCACGTTCGGGAAGTGAGGGGAAGGTTCTGCCATCATCGACGCCACCTCTACACCTCGACTGCGCCAAGCTCCGGCCTCCTCCTCGACCTCAACCACCGCTGTCATGGTTGCGGCTCCTAACCTAGCCAAGGTGTGTCTCCTATTTCTCTTTCCATGCTAAATCATCTAGATTATTGTGATCTACTTTGATTATATGTTGATTAGTACTAAGTCTATGTTGATTAGCAACCTGATTAGGGCACTGCCTAGTGGATTTGTGGCCCCTAAGTTCCACAATGGCATCAAGAGACGGGCTAGTGCACCCCTAGTCAGGCTTTTAATTTTTGGATTAAGGTCAAATTCCGCAGCAATAAGAAGGAGAGGAGGCAAATTAGTTTCGGTTCTGGATTTAATTAAGAAATCAAGAACTCAAACAATCAAAATCGAATGGATTAAGAAAGAGGATTAGAAACGGTAAGAAAGCGGCAGATCCACTCACCTAAGATGGCTCGTCGGCTCCTGTCCTTCGGGACTCCCACCGGCGCCTTTGCCGGGGTGTGCGGGTTGGCGTCGCCAACCCCGAGCACCTCCAACAAGGTCTCCTTAGAGGCAGATCGACGGGTTTGTCGGATCCGCCACGGTAAGGGCGCCGCACGATGAAAACTTCAATGGCGACACACTCAGTGAGGAGCTCGCGCACCAGTGAAGTCCACGTCGGCGGCACCGACAGCTAAGCCCCAAACCCTAACCCTAGATGATAGAATATCTCGTCGGCGGCCATCCAGCGCGCCACATCAGCGGTAAGGGGCCCCGTGTAGGGGGCTTGCGCGCCACAAAGGGGCCATGGTAGCGCCGGTTGAGACCGCTGCCGACGATCTCACTCCCCACCTCGATCGATCCGCCCTCTTTGTCTCTAAGCCGCCGCCGTCACTCAGGGATGAGGAGAGAGAAGGCAGGGAGAGAAATGAGGATTAGGGTTACAGGAGGTCGGCACCACACAATTTTGTGCGTCCGATATCGACGCTGGACCGTTCGATCGGGAATAAACGGTCGAGATTAAGCTGCGTTATGCGGATGAGTATGGGCTCAACTGTCGGATCGAGATCTGACGGCTCCCATGAACCGCGCCGCACCACCTCAGTTTTGGGCCAGACTGCGCATTGATGAATGTGCTCACGGCCCAGGCGGAGGCCTTCACGGGCCAGCTGGGCTGCCCTTTGGGGCGCCGCAGGCCGTGGGCCGTGCGCATAGCGGGGCTGGCTGAGCAATTTTTTTTCCTCTCTGGACCAACAGCAGGCCGTATGGACCATTTAGAGTAAGCAGGCTTTGGGCCACTGATTTAGTTTTTGGACCAGAAATAAGATTAAGGGCTTAGACATTTTCTGAGATAATGGGATTTTGGCCTAATTTTAAGACTTTTTCAGTTTTAGAAATTTAGTGAGTATTTCTAGATATTTTCCATTTTCAATGGAATATTAAGGCATTTTAGTATGGGATAAAATGCAATTTAGCTCCACAATATTAATTAAGTGGACAAACAATCTTGAGAATTTAGATAATACTTTAATAATTATTTAATTGATGTTTTCTTGCAATTTTCAATTATTTAATGTTAAGTACTAAATTAAGTATTTCTTGTCCACTTATCAAGTTAATATATTTTGTTGTGGAATTATGAGTTCCTAAGTATGATAATTAAGAATTAAGTGTTAAGCTTCCGCTGTTATGAAGTTATGGTGAATTCATCAAGTAACCAACGTGAAAAATGAATTTACCATTGTCATGATAATTTTATTGAGTAACCAACGTGAAAGTTAAAATTGTCATGATTAAGTTATTTTGAGTTATCATAATTAAGTTAATTTAAGTGGTCATGCTTAAGTTGTTATGCCTGAGTTGCCTTAAGTTTTAAGTCATGAAGTTTTAAATTATTATTAGTGATAATAATTTCGTTGAGTAACCAACATGAAATATGAAATTACCATATTTTGAGTTTAAGTCTTCATTCCTCTTAAGTCATAATGTTTTGTTGAGTAACCAACGTGAAAGGTAAAGCGCATTGTTAATGATCCATTAAATTTTTAAGTTTTTCGTTGAGTAACCAACGTTAAAGACAAAATTATTATGTCTTTAGTATTGTGTTTTTGCTAAGTAACCAAAGTGAAAGGCAAAACATGTTAGAAGTTAAGTTTTACGTTTTTTAAGTTATTTTATGTGTTGTGTTTTCGTTAAGTAACCAACGTGAAAGACGAAACACATAGTTACAGATTATTTAAGTTCAATTAGTTTTCATTCAGTAACCAACGTGAAAGACGAAATCATTAAGTCTTTAGTTTTGTAAGTTGTCAAGTAACCAACGTGAAAGACAAAATAAGATGTTTTATTCATAATCATGTTCATGCATTTACTTATGTTCTATTATGTTTTCATTATGAAGGATCTTCCACTGCAGTTTTGATATTAAGATTTATCTCGCCAGAGAACTATATAAGAAAAGACAATTACAATACTTGGCGATGTAAGTTGGAGGCTAGTTTAGCAATCTCCGGAATAGATTTGGCATTGATGAGAGCACGTCCTACTGAGCCTAAGATCCCCGTTATTCACTGAAAGGATGGAAGCTTAAGAAGATGACTACTTTCGCTTTGATTTAGATCGTGCTAAGTGGTCAATCTCAAATAAGAAATGCTTAAAAGTGATCAAAGATTCAATTACTGAGAGTGTTCGGGAAGAAATTCCTGAATGCAACACTGCTTATAAGTACCTCCTTATGATAGAAAAGTATGTAACCGGCTGCAACAAGGCTACAATGCATGCACTTGTTAAGAAACTTGTCACTAAAAAGTATAATAGAGGAAGTGTGCGTGAGCACATTCTTAGTATGTGGGACACTACTGCTAAACTTAAGCTATTAGATTCGGGGTTGAAAGATGAGTTTCTTTTCAACCTCATTCTTGCCATACTTCCAGATGATTTTGAGCATATTATCATCAGTTACAACTCTCAGTCTGAGCAGTGGGATCTTAAGAAACTAATTGATTTATGCATTCAAGAAGAAGATCACGTTAAGTCTCATCGTGCTATTAAGCCCGTCAACCGTGAGAATGATAAAGGTAAGTTGAGTTTTAATTGTTAAGTCAATGCTTAAGATTATTTTCAACATATTCGATTGATTAACTAAGATGCAATCCTGCAATTCTTAAGATGGGAATTAGATAAGTGGAGGATCATAAGAAGAGTGGAATGATCATTAAAGTCGCTATGGTCATGAAGCTAAAGTTGAAATTTTAGACTTATTTTCCTTCTGGGTTATAGTTTTGTACTTAGGATTCATTGTGTACTCTCAGTAATGGAATTTTAGTTTAAATATTCATATTTGAAATTTTGATTTAAATATTTCATTAAGTTCTTAATATTATGATTAAGCACATTCAGTTATAACATTTATCCTTAAATGACGATTTTAAATATTATTCAAGTTTTCACTCACAAACTAAGTATTAAGATAAGCGCATCAGAATCTGTCGGTACCCTGAGTACCATATACCCCTTGGGATTGCAAAGATCTCAAGGGGAAGTCACCCACTTGATTTGAAGACCTTCGGAGGCCCACATGTCAGACATGTCCGGACCCGCTTCTCCAACATGGTTAGTCCCAGGGTCGCCACGTGTACTATCAAACCGGAGCTACCGCCCGCAAGGGGGGAAGCTCTGGGCTATGTACCGAAGTGGCACCTCCGGACCTAACCCCAGACCGAGGGAAGCTCCGGTGCTGACACGTGTTGGGTAACACCGGAGCCATCTGTTCTCCACAGTGTGCTCCGGTGCTGCCACGTGTCCAACCGTCGGATCTTCAGCCTCTAACCTCCGGAAGACTCTACAACAGCTCCGGATCTTCGAAGAGGAATCAAGGACTTCAAGACCCAATCAAGTGTCATTAATACTGGATTAATGACACACGATCGAACACCTTAATTACCAGTAACGGTGCTGCCAAAGCCCATAACTTGGTCATTAAGGGTAATTAAACGTGTTGAATGTATATCAATATCAGTAACTGCCGGGGCCACATGTCGGACCAGGCTAATTTGTAACGGCCTGCCCTTGTACTATAAAAGGACAGGCCGAAGATACATAGGACAGGTCTACACACGCGCTCTACAGACTCTCCACGCTCTAGACATACATCCAATACAACATCAACACACCCCGTGGAGTAGGGTATTACGCTCAGGCGGCCCGAACCACGTAAATTCTTGTGTCTCCCGCGTCATTTACAATTCACCTCCTTGAATCTCCGCGCGCCCACACCGAACCTCAAACTCCTCTAACACTTTAGTAGTGTCGGGAGATCTGCCGAATCTAAACCACCGACAGTTGGCGCGCCAGGTAGGGGCGCTTGAGATTTCGAGAATGGTGAACTCAGCTGCTGGATCATCCAACGGTCAACCTGCTGCTCAAGCTGTTGGGGGCAATCCCTCCAATATGCAGCTACCAGCAGGAGCTTCAGCGCCAGCAGGAGTCACACTCCCACCACCACCGCCTCCACCAGCAAATCAAGCTAGCAACGCGATGGTGCACCAGCGTCAATCACTGCGTCGGCAAATCATGATAACTCGGAACACGCGCTCCATGCAGCGCGTGCTCTTCTCCAACGCCCACCACCTCCGGATGCATCCCGGGATGCACTGGAGCAGTGGAGGGTCGATATGGAACATTTGGTTGCAGCAGCAGCCGAACGCATCAGCAACCAGGGTCCTCCTCCTTCAGGACGGGCCCCATCGCAGCGGCGGACCTTGTCTGGCAGACTTGGTCCGCATGTTTCCAACAACAGGAGACGTGCTGCATCACAACAAGTGATGTCATTGCCCTCCGGGGCACGACGCACTCACACGGTATCCAGGCTTTCAACACATGACCTCCGGGCGGAGCTTGATCGCCGATACCGCCAACAGGACGGCCGAGTCCATATTGAGCGTGCTCGTGAAAGACGAGAAGCTCAAGACGTTCCTGCTCCTGAAGGAGTAGGAGGCGGCTGTTCAGCCCTGGCCATGCATCTGCGTATGGTCAGGTGGCCACAAAAGTTCCGGCCTCACCTACCGGAGAAGTTCGACGGGATCGTCAATCCTGTCGAATTCCTTCAGATTTACTCCACTACTATTTTGGCAGCCGGAGGAAATGAGGCCGTAATGGCCAATTATTTTCTAGTGGCTTTAACTGGGACCGCCAGGTCCTGGTTTATGAGTCTTCCACCCAACTCCATCAACAGTTGGGAGGAGCTGTGCCGGCAGTTCACCGCCAACTTCGGGAGTTCATACACCCGACCAGGCGCTGAACTGGACCTTTTTGCAGTTGTGTAGAAAGGGGGAGAATCTCTGCGATCATTCATCCAGAGGTTCTCTCAGGTACGAAACACTATCCCTTCTATCTCTAGCGCCTCTGTCATTGTGGCATTCAGACAGGGTGTACGGGACAAGAAGATGCTGGAGAAACTGGCGATCAAGGAGATCACCAGTGTCACGGAACTCTTCAGTTTGGCCGACAAATGTGCCAGAGCTGCGGAGGGCCGTGAGATGCACTCCAAACCAACTCCGGAGGGTCACAAGAAATCCTCCAAAGAAGAAGCTGCTACCTCCGGGAACGGCAAGAAGAAGAAAAAGACCAACGACAAGAAGAAGTCGTCGGCCGGTACATCCAATGTTGCAGCTGCTGCAGCTCCGGGTGGCCGGGGGCCACACCCCGAGAAGCGACCTCGACCGTCTTCTGAAGACGGTGGCAAACCCAAGGTGTGGTGTCCAATTCACAAAACGTGCAGCCACAGTTTGGAAGACTGCCGAGAGGTCCAAAACCTAGCCGAGCGCTATAACAAGCGCCGGGAAGAAGCTCCTTTCCGACAGAGGGAAGGAAACCAAAAAGTTGACGAAGCTCCGGCTGAAGAGGAGTTAGGTTTTCAGGATCCCAAAAAGGTCTTGAAGGCCGTCTACACCTCCATCGACGGCGATTCCGACGTCTCTGACAACGAGCGTCGGAAGACCATGAACACCTTTTTTGGTGGATCATGGGACATCACCTCCCGCCGCGTCATCAAGACTATGCGTCGGGATATGGCTGCTGTAGCCCCTACAGCCAGGCCGGAGCCTCATCGGAAGTGGATGGACACAGCCATCACTTTCGATGCTTCGGACTGCCCTCGGAGCATGGTTGGAGCAGGTCAGTTACCTTTGATGGTATCTCCTACCATCAATAACATCCAGCTCCACCATGTCATGGTAGACGGAGGTTCGGGGCTTAACCTCATAAGCTTCGAAGCTTTTACCAAGCTTCAGCTCGGACCTTCGGATCTCCACCCCTCCCGACCTTTCTCCGGAGTAGGTCTGGGGGCCATTACCCCACTCGGAGCTATTACTCTCCCCGTTACCTTCAGGACACGGGAGAAGTACCGCACCGAGAAGTTGGTATTCGACGTCGCTCAGATCAACTTACCCTTCAATGCCATCTTGGGTAGGCCTGCCCTGTACAAATTCATGGCAACTGCTCATTATGGATACCTGGTGTTAAAGATGCCAACACCAGTGGGCGTTCTCCGGATCCGTGGAGATCGTACTTCCGGAGTAACTGCTCTGGAAGAACTCCATGCACTCACCATGGTGCAAGAAGAGGACTCCAGGCAGGAGCAAGCTCCAAAACCCCTGAGCATTCGTCAGCGAGGCTCGACTTCTGCACCTCGTGTGCAACCAAGCGGCGACACCGACATCCCCGTCGAAGTCGTCCAAATCGGTTCCGATGCCGCTCAGACCACCCGTATATCGGGAGGATTGAACGACAAATAGGAACTCGCGCTCATCACTTTCCTCCGGGCTAATGTCAACGTGTTTGCCTGGCAACCGTCACAAATGCCTGGGATCCCCAAGGAAGTGATTGAGCACAATCTGAAGATCTATCCTGACGCCCGACCTGTGCATCAGAAGCTTCGGGAGCAATCCGTAGAGCGACAGAACTTCATTCGACAAGAAGTAAAGAAGTTGCTCGAAGCTGGATTCATCCGAGAAGTCTTCCATCCGAAATGGCTGGCAAACTCAGTCGTTGTGCCCAAGGCCGGCGGGAAGCTTCAGATGTGTATCGACTACACCACACTAAATAAGGCATGTCCAAAAGATCCATTCCCACTACCTAGAATAGATCAGATAGTGGATTCCACCTCCGGGTGTGAATTACTGTGTTTCCTAGACGCATATTCTGGGTATCATAAAATCAGAATGTCTAGGGAAGATGAAGAGCATACCTCATTCATCACAGTAGATGGATTGTACTGTTATACAGCCATGCCATTTGGTCTCAAGAATGCAGCTTCAACTTTTGTATGAGCTATGTACAAAACCTTTGAAGAACTTATTAGAGACATAGTGGAAGTGTACGTCGATGACATCGTGGTCAAGGTCAAGAACAAGGAGTCACTTCTCGACACCTCGCAGGCTGTCTTCGACAAGCTGCGGGCCACCCGCACAAAGCTAAACCCAGACAAGTGTGTATTCGGGGTTAGCTCCAGAAAACTTCTTGGTTTCCTGGTAAGTTACCGGGGCATAGAAGCTAATCCGGCGAAGATCAAGGCCATTGAAGACATGCGGCCACCAACCCGCATCAAAGATGTCCAAAAGCTAACTGGATGTCTAGCAGCCCTCAGCCAGTTCATTTCAAGACTGGCGGAATGGGCACTCCCCTTCTTCAAGTTATTGGGGAAGTCCGGACCATTCCAATGGTCTGAAGAAGCAGAGAAGGCATTCCAGGAGCTGAAACAGTTCCTCACCACCCTACCAGTTCTGGTAGCTCCGAACCCTGGTGAGCCTTTGTTGCTTTACATCTCAGCAACTGACGAAGTCGTGAGTATGGTTCTGGTTGCGAAGAGACCAGAACTACCCCATAATCAGGAATCCAAACCCCTTTGGGAGAGTCCGGAGGTCCCTGAAAGTGAGTCTGGGTCCCAGCTCCGAGACTCGAATCCACAAGAAGTTACTTCAGAAGTCCCAGACCCCTCCGGAAGGGTCCAGGTCGCTTCTGAAGAAGCCCCGGGTTCCTCCAGCCAGAATCCGGAGGTCCCCGAAGAAAATCCGGATCCCTCCGGGAGGATCCGAGTTAATGGAGAGGAAGCTCTGGGCCCCTCCGGGAAGGTCCGAACCATTCAGTGCCCGGTGTACTTCATCAGTGAAGTACTACATGATACCAAGACTCGATACCTAGAGGTGCATATGTTGCTCTATGCAGTTCTTATTGCCTCCAGGAAGCTTCACCATTATTTACAAGCTCACAAGATCTCAATAGTGACTTCTTACCCACTTCGAGCAATCTTGCATAATCCCAATTCAACTGGGAATATTGCAAAGTGGGCACCGGAATTGGCCGAATTTGATCTTGAATTCATTTCAAAGCAAGCAGTCAAGAGTCAAGCATTGGCAGACTTCATGGCGGAATGGACTCCCTCTCCATCAAACCCTGGGGGCCCCAGCAAGCAGAAGCCGGAACACAAGGCTCCGGTCTTCACCGAGCCTCACTGGACCCTCTACTTCGATGGCTCCATGCAAAAGCAGGGGGCCGAAGCTGGAATCCTTCTCCTCACACCAACCGGGGAGAAGGTGAAATACATGGTACACCTTGACTTCAAGGCGACCAACAACATGGCGGAGTACGAAGCACTCATCTACGGACTAAAGGTGGCACTGTCATATGGTGTCAAGCAACTGCTGGTCAAGGGAGATTCACACCTCATCATTAAGCAAGTGAAGGGTGAATGCTCCTGCAACAATCTCCAGCTAGCTACTTACCTCCTTGAAGTCCAGAGGCTTCAGAAGGACTTCGAAGTCCTAGATCTCCACCATGTTCAGCGTGCCCATAATGCTGAAGCTGACGAACTCTCGACGAAAGCGTGAACCGGAGCTCTGGCTCCTGACGGAACTTTTATCCGGAGGTTGTCAAAACCAACAGCTCAGCCTACCGAACTGAGCGAAGGGGGCGAGATCAGCATCCCAAAGCTGACGGTCCCGATGGCCCTGTTACCATGGCAGCCATCAAGGGTCGTAGGTGCTGTCGGAAGCTCCGAGCAACCCAGCACGCAAGACTCAAATGCTCAAGCTAGTTCCGATGCATGGATCTCGGAGATCCGGAGCTACTTGAAAGACAACATCCTTCCTGATGATGATGTATCCGCTGATTGGGTAGTCAGATTGGCTCAAAGATACACGTTGGTAGAAGGGGATCTCTACCGGCGCGGTGCCAATGACATCCTAATGCGGTGCATTACAAGGGAAGAAGGCTGCGAACTCCTCTCAGAAATCCATGGAGGCGAGTGTGGGAACCACGCGTCTTGCCGCACACTGGTTGGTAAAGCCTTTCGGCATGGCTTCTTCTGGCCTACAACACTCCAAGATGCAACTGAGCTGGTGAAGAAATGCGAAGCATGTCAATTTCATGCAAAGCAAATTCACACACCGGCTCAGCCCCTACAAATGATACCTCCTACATGGCCCTTCGTTGTGTGGGGGATGGACATCTTGGGACCTTTCCCAAGAGCCGTCGGAGGTTACAAGTTCATGTACGTCGCCATTGACAAGTTCACCAAGTGGCCGGAAGCAACTCCAGTTGTGACAATCAACAAGCAATCTGCTATCAACTTTTTGCAGTCTATTGTATGCAGATTTGGAGTCCCAAACAAAATCACTGATAATGGGACCCAATTCACAAGCTCTACATTTCAAGGATATTGCGAAGACCTCGACATACAAGTTTGCTACGCCTTCGTAGCTCACCCAGCAAGCAATGGCCAAGCCGAGAGAGCAAATGCTGAAATTCTTAAAGGACTCAAAACGCGCACTTATGAGCACTTGAAAAAACATGGAGCCAACTGGATTGAAGAACTTCCGCCCACTTTATGGGCCAACAGGACATCTCCAAACCGGTCAACTAGATAGACACCCTTCTTCCTGGTGTACGGAGCTGAAGCAATCCTTCCTCCGGAAATCACCTTGGGTTCACTCCGGGTCCGGACCTTCGACGAAGCCACGCAAGACGCGTGAAGACCTAGAACTCCTTGAGGAGGGAAGGTGCCAATCAGCTGTTCAGAATGCCCGATATCGCCAAGCCCTACGGCGCTATCATCAGCGGCATGTACACAACCGACAGCTCGAGGAAGGAGATCTGGTGCTACGGAGAATACAATCCAGAGAAGGGTTAAACAAACTCTCCCCCAGCTGGGAGGGACCCTTCCGAGTGATTAAAGTGTCTCGTCCCGGAAGCGTTCGCTTGGCTACCGAGGATGGGACACCTCTCCCAAATCCTTGGAACATCGAGCACCTCCGTAAGTTCTACACTTAATATCACGGAGGTGAGTCTGTAGTAACTTGAGGTGTATGTTATAGAGTCATTGTACAGAGTCGGGTAGTTCCTCCAGGAGAACAGCCAGACCTTCCCTGGAAGGTCCGCAAAGTTCATGCAACAGTTGTCACAGTATCAGAACTAAAAGTGTGGCTAGCTACCCTGGGTCAAACGAGAAATTAAACACGCTTAGCCTGGTTCCGTACCCTAAGAGTGTACTTGTTTCCCCTGTACCCCGGACTTATAATGAAAGACATCTTCATATGAAACAGACTCCACATGCATTTATTTTGTGCAGGCTCAACATTCTTTTTCTCTTTCTTGTCTATAACAAAGACGTGCAATTCTTAAAAATTTTAGTTCGACCGGTTCATATACGATTCGAGTTGTATTGTCGATTCTTTTGGATTCAAATATTGTTCATGGCCCACTTGCCTGAATGCCGCCAAGCCAATCTAGGGCCGGAGTGTGCTATCGACTTAGCCTGGTCAAGCACCCTAAGTACGCCACTCTACCTACACCCCGGCAGGCCGAAGTAAGGCGGGTCTAAGAACAGTTGGATCTGAAAGAAAAGGTAACGCATTCGGTTGTATTTAGAATCGCGTTCGACTTAAAATTTTCTCAAGAATCGTAAGCCGCAACGAAGTTATAGGCAATAAATAAATTTTACTATTTTTCTTGGCTTCAGTGTGTAGGAAAAATAAAATCCACGTTGATGGAGAAAAACCGGAGCTAACAAAGCTCCGACTCCTCTAGATGGCTTGTAATCGATGTTAAGCATTGAAAAGAGCATCACCGGAGCAACAAAGCTCCGGTAAAGCTAGGAGGGCCAGCCGTTGACGTAAAACAAAAGATGGTGAGAAGACCCCACAAGTAGAGTCTATTGCCGACAAGCTACGTGTTGGCAAAGGTCAGTGTCGGAGCTACTAATCTCCGACACCCGGAGGGCTAACTATCGATGCTCTATGCATTGATAGGGACTATTGCCGGAGCTACTAAGCTCCGGCGGTAGTCAGTTTGACCTCAGGGGGCCTTCACTATCGAAGATTTCGGACCTACACTCTACAAGTTCAAAGCAAATGAGTCTTCAACAAAACACAATATCCTCTTGGTACATGTTCACAATCAAATTGTGTACATCTACCAGGGGGCCAAGTGAAGACAAAAGTGTTGAAGACAAAAAGTGAAATTCACAAAAACTTGGGGATTTCATTCATCTGGAGACAAGGGATTACAAAATTGAGGAAGAAGAAGAGAGAATACAAGTGGGAACTACGGAGATGGTCCTAGACCCCATGGAAGAATTGAGCGACCTTCTGGGCAACCTCCAACACGTTGGCTCGTGCAGCTTCCCCTTCTCCTTCAACGGGACCTTCAAGCACCGGGTCCAGAGGAAATTGGGAGTTCCGGCTGGTGTAGCATGTCAGCACATACTCTGCGACGTTCTTCGCCAGGGATTGCCCCTCAACCTCCAATTGGTCCGCGATGACGTCGCCCACCTTGGAGAGTTTGCTACCTGCCGAGCTCAACGCCTGCAACGCTAGGTCCGGCTCCGGCTTCGGATCATCCGGGCGCACGGGACTGAAGCCCATCGGTGTCAGCGCGTCGTTGGCCTTGCCCAGGAACTCCCAAATCTGTAGGGAGTCCGCAGTCCCCAAGCCCTTCAATTCTTCCAAGGATCTTCTGGCCACCACCAGTTCGGAATTCTCACGGGCGAGGCGCTCAACTTCTTTGGCGTTTTGCTGAATCTTCTCAGCAACCCGCTTCTCGAGTTTTCCGAGCTCCTCCTCCTGGAGGTGAATCTTGTTCCGGCGGTCAACCAGGTCTTTCTCCCGGCCCCTCACTTTCTTTTCCCTGGCAACAAGAGCACACTCCCGCTCGTGGAGCTCCTGCCCTCACACCCAGGCCTTCTTCTCCTCCTCAATGCAGCGCTCTTCCAATTTCTTAGCGCGCTCCTTGAGGCCCTTGTCAGCCAGAGCCACCTTTTCGTTGAGCTCCTCCTCCCTCCTCAGGACGTCATCCCGCAGCTCTAGGAGTTTCTGCTCTTCATCTTCGAGCCGTTTCTCCCTCTCTTCAAGTGCCTCTCGGCGCTTGATGAGTGTAGTGTTAATGGCCTCAAGCCTTTCGTGGCGTTCATCGGCCGCACTGTTAGCTGCTTTGGTCTGCTCATAGATCTCCCGGGATTGAGCGTCGAGGGCGCGAGTCATACTCTCCCTGTCATCCAATAATTTACCCCAGTATTCCAGGCAGACCTTCTCCCCCTTGATCCACTCTTTGTCATCCGCTAGCCTCGACTGCGCCAGCTTGGTATCGAAGTAGAGCCGGTTACGCCACCTCCTAAGGGTTTGGCGCTCCTCTTCAAGAGCCTTGCTGTCGTGGAAGAAGGCTAGTTGAACTTGACGCAGACTGGAACAGGCGTTGTCAATAGACAATGACAACAGGATAGGTTCCGGACCTGCTGGGATCTCCTCCGCTGGTTCCAACGGGTTTTTAGATACAAAAATTGGGTCCCACTCCACAAGAGTGGTCCCCTGGGTCTCCATGGCACTAGGGCCGTCCTCCGAGATGACCTCAGTCGCCATCGAGGAAGGCCTCGCTGCCAGGTCTTCACTCACCCCCTCAGGCAGGGGGCCAGCGACTTCACCAGGGCACTCTGGCTCAGCCGCGGGTACCTCCGACGTCGTCACTTCCGCAGCAGGGGCTGCTTCTTGCTCTGGCCTGGGCACCTCCTTCGATGGGGGCTCGAGCTCCGACGCCTCTGCAACAACCGGCTCGGGAGCCGGAAGATCTTCATCATCAACCGGCCCTGCGGCCGGAGCTCCAACAATGACCGGCTCTGCGGCCGGTGCTTTTGAGGTAGCCGGCCCAACCGCCGGGACTTCCTCAACATCCGGCATGCACGCCGGGACTTCAATCACCTCCAGCTCAACCGCCAGAGCTTAGACAACTTCTGACTCTGGGCCCGGAATTATTGCTTCCTCTGGCCCAATAGCCGAAGCTTCCATCGTCTCAGCACCAGGACCCGAAGCTTCAACCTCCGGGACAGGTGCCGCTGGCGCATCTTCTCTCCCGCGGTCCTGCACTACCACGGGAGTCTCTGGGGATGAGTCGAGGTCCATGACAACGACAGCTGGCGCCGGAGCTGTCGCAGCTTCAGCCACCACTTGGGGCGGCACCGGGACAGGAGCAGAATCTTCTGCCCTCACAGCTTCAGCTGCTGTGGCTGAGGGTGGGGCCTCACTCCTCTTCTTGGGAACGCTGCAGATGATGGACGAAGAAACTTAAAAAATAATTACTACAATTAAACAACTATCCAAGGTAAAGATTAAAAATTACCTTGGGAGGCTCCCGCACCAGCTCGCACGGAACCTTTTTCCCGAGCATTCTGGGCTGGTCATAGCCGGCGTGGAAGCTCCGGAAGGCCCCCCGGAACTCGTTGCAGCCACGGCGTTTCCCTAGTCGAGGCCCCCCTCGATCGGGAAGGACCTCCGGACCTAGAGGCCTCCACCAGCCCCGGTGCTGGAGTCGCATGCCCGGAGCTAGCACCCCGGGAGGACCCCGCTGCGGGTACAGTCGCCGCGGTTGTAGAAGACCTCCCCCTCCGGGGAGAAGGAGCCGATGCAGAGGTGGCAGGCCTGACGGACCTTCCGTCGGCATACTGCAGCTTCCTCTTCCGACTCAAAGGTTCTTTCGCCGGATACTTGCCCTTGCCGACGACCTCGGCCCTTGGCTTCAGGGCAGGGGCAGAGCCACCCTCGGAAGCTCCAGGGATCGCCACCCCAGTGGTTGATCTTCTCTCAACGACACCAAGGTCGTCAAGCGCAGACATCTTCCGCCGGAGCTCCCTGTCGAACTCTACTTCCACGTTCAGAGGGAGAAAAGCTAATGGCGGAGTCAAGTCGTCACCCGTGACGTCGATGCCGTGCTGGAACTTCTTGAGGTGGAACTCCAAGGTTGTCCCCGCCATGTTGGAATTGAGCCCGGTCTCGACCCGGTCGTCGTCCATCACGCTGTTGAGGGCCCAAGCAAGTTTTTCTCTCCTCTTCAGCGGTACCCACCTGTTGACCAGGAAGTTGCAAAACACCACCTGAGGAGTCAATCCTCCTTCCACGCATTGGCGGATCCTGGTCAAAGCAGGGTTGAAGGCTTCCGCCAGCACCGGAGCTTCACTCCAGATTGTCGTGTCGATGTTGGGGAGGCCTTCGGGCAGCTCCAGCCTCTCGTGCTCCTCTACCCAGACGACTATCTATTCCTTCTTCCATTCATCCCACTTCCCAGAGGGAAACGACCAAAGGTACTTGAATGGGCACTTCTTGCGCTTCACGAAGTAGTAGAAGCCAAGGTACTCATTGCTCCTGTCGGTGGTATGGACGGTGAAGAAGGTCCAGAAGAGTTCAATGCAGGGGGGATGCCCACCCACATCTCACAGAAGTGGACGAAGATAGACACAAGAAGAATGGAGTGGGGGCCAAGGTGATACAACTGCAGACCATAGAAGTCTAGCAGCATCAAGAAAAAGGAGGAAAAAGGTGGGATCAACCCCACCATGGCGTACGAGGATAAGTACATCATTTCGCCGGCGTGCTCCTTCTCAAACGGGAGCTCTCCACCGGCGCGGACTGAGCGGTTTAAGAAGTCGGAGGACCATCCCATGAGGGCCCGAACCTTCTTCAGGTCGCCGTCGGTCTTCAAACGACTCTCGCGGAGACCCAACTCCATCGCGGCACGGCAAGGCAAGGCAAGAGAATAAAAGCGAAGCACAAGTTGGGAATTTGAGCGCAAAGATCAGATGAGAGGCGTAAAGAACCCCAAACGGTGCGCGCTTTCCTTCTCAAGTAAGCCCTTGCGACGTTTGGATGGAAACCGCAAGGAAGTCGAAGATACCACTCAAAAATTCCACCCAGCCGATGACAAGAGGGCCCGGGACTACCCCGACAATCAAGTCGAGGTTCTTACCCAAGCGAACGGTTACCATCATGAGGCGGGAAGCCCGAAGGCGGCAGCCTGACAAGGCGCGCGTAACCGATACAATTTTCGTATCGGGAACTGTTGACCTTCAATTGCGTGAGATCCGCACGCCAAAGATCTCACCTGCCGCACACGGAATACGCCACGCGGCGAGGATTTAACTCCAAACCATCACCAACGGCACATCTGAAGACCTTTGAAGACTCAGTTCAAAAGTCGAAGGATGGACCCACCTCCGGCGGAATGACTTCATCCAAGGGGTCTTCCTCGGAGGTGGGCCCAGGGGGCCACTGTCGATACCCTGAGTATCATATACACCTTGGGATTGCAAAGATCTCAAGGGGAAGTCACCCACTTGATTTGAAGACCTTCGGAGGCCCACATGTCAGACATGTCCGGACCCGCTTCTCCAACATGGTTAGTCCCAGGGTCGCCACGTGTACTATCAAACCGGAGCTACCACCCGCAAGGGGGGAAGCTCCGGGCTATGTACCGAAGTGGCACCTCCGGACCTAACCCCGGACCGAGGGAAGCTCCGGTGCTGACACGTGTTGGGTAACACCGGAGCCATCTGTTCTCCACAGTGTGCTCCGGTGCTGCCACGTGTCCAACCGTCGGATCTTCAGCCTCTAACCTCCGGAAGACTCTACAACGGCTCCGGATCTTCGAAGAGGAATCAAGGACTTCAAGACCCAATCAAGTGTCATTGATACTGGATTAATGACACACGATCGGACACCTTAATTACTAGTAACGGTGCTACCAAAGCCCATAACTTGGTCATTAAGGGTAATTAAAAGTGTTGAATGTATATCAATATCAGTAACCGTCGGGGCCACATGTCGGGCCAGGCTAATTTGTAATGGCCTGCCCTTGTACAATAAAAGGACAGGCCGACGATACATAGGACACGTCTACACACGCGCTCTACAGACTCTCCACGCTCTAGACATACATCCAATACAACATCAACACACCCCGTGGAGTAGGGTATTACGCTCAGGCGGCCCGAACCACGTAAATTCCTGTGTTTCCTGCATCATTTACAATTCACCTCCTTGAATCTCCGCGCGCCCACACCGAACCTCAAACTCCTCTAACACTTTAGTAGTGTCGGGAGATCTGCCGGATCCAAACCACCGACAGAATCGATCTCGAAACAATTTCGAAATTATGGCATTGTCATTAAGGCCATATTTCGAGGGGGGGAATTGAATTAGTTTTCTCCATCGATTAGTTTCTCCCTCATTAAGCATTTTGGATTCAAAATAATGCATTGAACATATATTATTAGTATTAACTTAGTTTTATTAAGAATTCAATACCCTAAAATAACTAAGTTAAATAGTGTATGTTAATTAAGTATGTTAAGTTATTAGTCTATTGATTTACGTGTTAAGTCGAATTTTATACTAAGTGAGTCTCTAAGACACCATTGTATACTGTGGACAGGGCGTAAACCTCACTTAAGCATTTTCATATGAGGTAGCCCCATTAAAGCAAAAGTAACTGAAAGTGCATCTAGGCATCCCCGTGGGTTTTGGATGATTGATGATGACAATTAAGAGGCTAATAAGCTCAGTTGATCTTAAGCACAGGTACAAGGATTGAAATGAGATGAAAACCCTCAAAAAGGAAAAGGAGAAAACAGGTGTCAAAGACTCAAGTGTAGAAATTAGGGTTTTTATGGTATTGAACTTATATGAGCCGTATCATGTGAGAGGGTGGTTGTATCATGTGCATTGAGATCACACCAAGGGACTCAAAGTGGTGGTTTAGAGAAAAACCTAAGTGAGAAGCCTAAAATAAGAAAAAACCTAGGAGGTCGGACTAGTCCGGGCCTCTTGGCTGGACTAGTCCGGCCATCGCAGACAAGTCTGTTTTTGGACAGACCAAACGTCTCTCGAGTGTCCTTGAGTGATTTTGAAGCTAAGTCCAAGAAGTCCGGACTTGTCCGTTTTGGGACGGACCAAAACTCTCTGGAGTAGTTCGGACTTGTCCGTTTGGGCACAGACTTGTCCGTATGGGACTTAGTGTGACAAATCGAGAGAAAACCCTGTGGCCGGACTAGTCCAGACCAACTCAGAAGAGTCCGTTTTGGGCCGGACCAAGTGGTTCTGTTCTACTTCGGACTAGTCCGTTGTTGAACGGACTAGTCCGGTGTCTAGTGATCGTTTGAATTTGGAAATTTGGCGGGTAGCGTGACGATTGTTGCTCAATGTGGCAGTTGTCGGGAACTGACCAGAGGGTCAGTGGTCCCATAGGGCCGAACTAGTCTGTGGTCTAAGGTCAGACTAGTCCGCCCCTTTGCTGATGTAAGCAAAAGGGGCTCGGGACCTCTATAAAAAGGGGACCCCCGGGCTCATTTGAATGAGACTTGAACCCTAGCGCTGCCACAAGCAATCTAGAGCCTTCCAAAACCTTCTACCCGTCCTACTAACCTTCGAAGAGAAATATTGAAGAGATTAGGGTTTTGGGAGGAGAGTAAAGGAAGATCATCACGCTTTGGCTCTCGGTTTGATCTCTTTCACATTGTGTTGTGTTTTGTGGCTTGTGTGAGTTGAGCTTCGTGTGCTCCTCATTGTATTGATTTGTGGGAGCCTCAAGTTGTGAGCAACCCCACCAAACTTTGTGATTACCCATTGATATAGTGGAAACCAAGCTAACCATCGTGGTGGCTTGGTGAGAGAAGGGTCAAGTGATACCTGGTCCTTGTGTGGACCTCTCAACGTGGAGGTAGGCTTCTTTGTGGAGCCGAACCACGGGATAAATCTCGTTTCACTTGTCTTTCGCTTTTTGTGATCACTACCATTGCTATTAGGGTTCACATTTGTCTTATTGTCTTACACTTGATCACTATTGTAAACCTGCAATCTAAGTGTTTCAACATCACAATTTGAGGTTCACAAGTTTTTTACATATTGATTTTATTCTTTGTGAACTTTAATTCCGCAAACAACTTGTAGAAATCAAGTTTTAGTGTTTCCACCCTGTGCTGAGCGGACTAGTCCGGCCCTGACCAGACTAGTCCGACCATAGAGAATTAATCTCGTTTGATTAAGTCATTTCAGTTATTATTACCTATTCACCCCCCTCTAGGCGACTTTCAATTGGTATCAGAGTAGGCTTCTCCCCAAGAGTATAACAACTCGGAGATGTAATGACCGGAAGGGGTGACAACGAGGTTCCGGTGGTCGTCGATGACACCAAGACGAAGAACGTCGATGTTCTTCAAGATGATCCAAATGACGACGAAGAAGTTCGGATGCTCAAAGCACGGCTTCGTAAAAGCTCAATGTGCCGAAGAAGGAAATCAAGCAAATTGCTCCGGTCAACATCGACAACGGGAGTAGTTCACAAGACTACTCCTGGTATCCGTACAATTATGAGCAACTTACCGCTAGCAACCATTACTTGTCTATTCCCATTGGCAAACCTCCTAAATTTAATGGAAATAATTATTCTATGTGGAAGCATAATATGAAGATGCACCTCATTTCCTTAAACCCTAGCTTGTGGCAAATTGTGATGACACCTGTTCACCTTCTCAAGGATGAGGAAGACATCACTCCGGAGCAAGCTGTCCTTCTACATCGCAATGCTCAAGCCGTTGGAGTGATCACCTCCTCATTGATTCGTGAGGAGTTCAACTGCATTGAAGGATTGGAGGTTGCCAAGGAGATTTGGGACACCCTCAAGATGGCGCACGAAGGCAACCGCATCATTAGGGAAGCGAAGATTGAGATGATCGAAGGAGAGCTTGGGAGATTCACCATCATGGAGGGTGAATCTCCGCAAGACATGTACGACCGCCTCAAGACTCTCATCAACAAGAGTCGGTCATATGGAAGCACCCGGTGGACCGACCACAAAGTAGTAAAGAGGATGATTCGAGCATTAATGCCTTGAAACGTCACTCTTTGCTCACTAATTTGTGAAAGTTTGGGCTTCCACAAGATGACTCCCGAAGAAGTGCTAGGGAGAATCATCAATCATGAGATGATGGAGAAAGAAGCGATGTTCTACAACGATCTACAAAAGCTTTCCTCTTCCAAGAAAAAGGATGTTGCATTCAAAGCAACGTCCTTAAGATCACAAGAAAAGGAAGAAAGTGATGAAGAGAGTCCCGGCACCGATGAGGAAGAAGCTCTCTTTATCAACAACTTTAAGATGATGTTTAGAAGAAGGAGGGGGAGCTACCAAAATGAGTGGAGAAGCAAAGACAAGCCCAAAACAAGATAAAAAAGGGCTTGTTACAATTGCGGAGAATATGACCACTCCATTGTGGATTGTCCACATGAATAAAACAAGAAGAAGAAAGAGGGCAAGTCCAAAGAGAAGAAGTACTTCAAGAAGAAGAAGCAATCCGTACATGCCCACCTTGGGAAGGAGTGGGATTCAAATGAGGAATCCTTCTCCGATGAAGATGAAAAAGTAGAAACCATTGCTACGAAGAAGACAACAACGGAGAATAAGCTCTTCCTCAACTTGGAGATCTCAAGGCCAACATGTCTCATGGCCAAGGAGGGAAGAAAGAAGGTTAAATCTAACTCCTCTTCTTCAATTTCTTCTCATGATGACTTTGATAGTAGTAGTGAAAATGAACACATGCTTAAAGACATGAGCAAAAGCACCTTGAAGAGATTGAGATTGTTAACGAAAGAGATATTTGAAAAGGAAGAACTCATCAACCGTCAAGAGGACATGCTCATCCAACAAAAGGAGAGATGTCAAGAGGTTGAGGAGCTCTTGGAGCTTGAAAGAGAAAGAAGTAGGGCACTTGAGTGTGAACTCGCTTTGAACAAGGAAACTTGTCCAAACCTTGAGAACACTACAATTGTGCTCAAGGATGAACTTGTTAGTTTGACACAAGCTAACAAAATCCTTGAGACGCAAGTGAAGTCTCTCAAGGTCAATGCACCTTCTTCCTCTACAAGCTCACCTTCCACAAATGTTAAATACGAAGCATCTCAACCTTGTAAATGCTCAAACTTAATCATAAAACTTAAAGATGAGCTAAAGTTGGCACAAACCAATCAAACACCTAAGGGTGACATTTTTGACAAGGAGAAGGTGGCATATGCACGTAGTGCATTTACCAACACAAGACATCCCCTTGTCAAGAATGGTCTTGGTTATTCTAGGGGGATGAGGAAAAATGCCAAAACTCCCAAGAATGGTAAAGACTTGATTGTCTTTGTCAAAGGAGGCTCATACAACACTAAGGGAAAGAACATTGCTACTACACCAAAAATGCCTAAGAAAGAACCGCATCCATTGTTCCATGATTTTGATGCCTCATATGTTTTATTAAGGAACAAGTTTGAAAAGGCATATGCTAGGTATGTTGGGCCACACCGCAAGAGTCCCAAACCTTGTGTGTGGGTGCCCAAGTGCCTCTTGACTAACATCAAAGGACCCAATACCGTTTGGGTACCTAAAGCCAAGGCTTAAATCTTTCTTATAGGCATACTCCTTCGATGGAACCAAGTGGGTCCTTGATAGTGGATGCACAAATCATATGAACGGAGAGAGGAAGATGTTTGTGGAGTATGAGTTTAATGAAGATCCAAGTGAAGGAATCTATTTTGGGGACAATAGCCAAGGAAAAATTCTTGGCACCGGTAAAATTGCTATATCCTCTAATCATACTCTTTCAAATGTCTTACATGTTGATTCAATTGATTATAACCTCTTGTCCATATCACAACTATGTGAAAAAGGTTATAATTGTTTATTTACTAATGAGGGTGTGACCGTCACAAGGAGAAGCAATGACTCAATTGCCTTTAAGGGTGTACTCAAGGAAAAGCTCTATGTTGTGGACTTCTCCGCGGATAAAGCCCAACTTGATACATGCTTAATTGCGAAAACTAACATGGCATGGCTTTGGCATAGGAGTCTAGCCCATGATGGAATGAGGAATTTGCAAAAACTCCTTAAGGGCGAGCACATCCGTGGTTTAAATAATGTTGTGTTTGAAAAGGATAGGCCATGTAGCGCATGCCAAGCCGGGAAGCAAGTTGGATCATCTCATCCATCCAAGAACATTATGACAACATCAAGACCATTGGAGCTTCTACACATGGATATCTTCGGTCCAATCGCCTACATTAGTATTGGTGGTAATAAATATGGTCTTGTTATTGTTGATGATTTTTCACGTTTCACTTGGGTGTTCTTTTTGCATGACAAGAGCGAGACACAAGGTGTCCTCAAGAGATACTTGAAGAGAGCTCAAAATGAGTTCTCCTTGAGTATGAAGACCATTAGGAGTGACAATGACACCGAATTCAAGAACACCCAAGTTGAAGATTTTTTGGATAAATAAGGCATCAAGCATGAGTTCTCGGCCCCCTACTCCCCTCAACAAAATGGGGTGGCCGGGAAGAAGAATAGGACTCTAATTGAAATGTCAATAACCATGCTTGATGGGTACAATACGTCAGACCGGTTTTGGGCGGAAGCGGTCAACACCGCTTGCCATACCGTAAACCGGTTGTACCTTCACTTCATACTTAAGAAGACGTCATATGAGCTCCTGACTGGTAACAAACCAAACATCTCTTACTTTCGTGTTTTTGGGAGCAAATGCTACATTCTTAACAAGAAGCCTAGGACTTCGAAGTTTGCTTCTAAGTCCGATGAGGGTTTCTTGCTTGGCTATGACTCAAACACTTACGTCTATCGTGTCTTTAACAAATCCTCCGGAATTGTTGAAGTAGCACATGACGTAGTGTTTGATGAGACTAATGGCTCCCAAGTGGAGCAAGTTGATAGTCATGTGCTAGATCAAGAAGAAGCTCCACAAGTGGTGATAGGAAGGATGGTACTTGGAGACATACGACCACAAGAGCAATCTCAAGTCACAAGTAACCATCCTATACATCAAGCAAGCTCTTCCTCGAATGATCAAGATCAACCTCCCCAAGATGTACTTCAAGAAGATGAAAATGAAGGCATCAATCAAGGGGTAGACAATGAGAATGAGGAAGACCAAGATGATGAATCAAGACCTCAAGCACCTCACCCAAGAGTGCATCAAAGCATCCAACGGGACCATCCCGTTGACAATATACTTGGAGACATCTCCAAGGGGGTAACTATTCGATCTCGTGTTGCAAATTTTTGTGAACATTACTCTTTTGTTTCTTCCTTGGAGCCCCACAAAGTTGAAGAAGCACTACAAGATCCGGATTGGGTGATGGCCATGCAAGAAGAGCTCAACAACTTCGAGAGAAATAAAGTATGGGAGCTTGTGAAGAGGCCAAATGCAAATGTTGTAGGAACCAAATGGGTGTTCTGCAACAAACAAGATGAACACGGAGTGGTTACAAGGAACAAGGCACGACTTGTAGCCAAAAGGTACTCACAAGTCGAAGGTTTGGATTTCGAAGAAACCTTTGTTTCCGTAGCTAGGCTTGAATCAATTCGTATATTACTTGCATTTGCTACTCACCATGATTTCAAGCTATATCAAATGGACGTCAAGAGCGCATTCCTCAATGGTACAATCAAGGAATAAGTATATGTGGAGCAACCCCCTGGATTTGAAGATGACGAATTTCCAAACCATGTGTACAAATTGCGTAAGGCTCTCTATGGACTCAAACAAGCTCCTAGAGCTTGGTATGAGTGCCTTAGAGACTTTCTAACTCAAAATTGTTTTAAAATTGGGAAGGCGGACTATACTCTATTCACTAGGCATTTTAATGATAATTTGTTTGTTTGCCAAATATATGTCGATGACATTATATTTGGTTCTACTAACAAAGCCTTTTGTGATGAGTTTTCTAAGATAATGATGGAAAGATTCGAGATGTCCATGATGGGGGAGTTGAAGTTCTTTCTAGGTTTTCAAGTGAAGCAACTTAAGGTAGGCACGTTCATTAGTCAAACCAAGTACACACAAGATATACTCAAGAAGTTTGACATGGACAAGACCAAACCCATCAAGACTCCTATGGCAACTAATGGGCATCTCGATCTCAATGAAGATGGTCCAAGTGTAGACCAAAAGGTATATCATTCAATGATAGACTCATTGTTATACTTATGTGCATCTAGGCCTGATATTATGCTTAGTGTGTGTATGTGTGCTAGATTTCAAGCAGCTCCAAAGGTGTGTTATTTGACCGCCGTTAAGAGAATTCTTAGATATTTGGTTCACACACCAAGCCTAGGACTTTGGTACCCTAAAGGCTCTAAGTTTAACCTCATTGGATATTTCGATGCGGACTATGCGGGGTGCAAAGTTGATAGGAAGAGTACATCGGGAACTTGCCAATTTCTTGGTAGATCTATAGTGTCATGGTCCTCAAAGAAACAAAACTCCATTGCACTTTCCACAGCCGAAGCAGAGTATGTCGCCGACGGAAGTTGTTGTGCACAACTTCTTTGGATGCGACAAACTCTTAGGGACTATGGCATAAACTTGCGTCATATTCCTCTCCTATGTGACAATGAGAGTGCCATCAAAATAGCTCACAATCCAGTTGAACACTCAAGGACCAAGCACATTGATATACGCCACCACTTCTTGAGAGATCACTCCATCAAAGGAGACATTGCAATTTCCCATATGAGAACCGATAAACAATTGACCGATATCTTTACCAAGCCCCTAGATGAGAAAAGGTTTTGTGAACTTAGGAGTGAGCTAAATATCTTGGATTCTCGAAATGTGGCTTAAGTCTTGCACATCTGATTGCAATATTCAAAATTCATGCATACTTGCTAAAAACTCATCCTCCTCAAATTTTCCACAAATTATTTTGAAATTATTGAATCCTTGTGAATCATGGTCATAGTTTGATTGTTGATTGCTTACTGACCATATTTACAAAGATCTTTTGTGAAATATAGTCCAAAAGGATCAAATCTCCACTCAAAACTCAATATATAGGAGTTATAGGTCTTGGGACCGAACTAGTCCGCTCCTCATACCGGACTAGTCCGGTAGTATGAGTTGTCCAGACCCAGTCCGGATGCCGGACAAATCCAGGTCCCTGGCCGGACTAGTCCGACCCTTGGGGACTTAACCTCCCCAGGGTGCCCTCGACCCCCTCACTCCCATTCAAACACTCTCTCTCCGAAAACGCTCGAGAACTGCCTCCCCAACGGCGATTTTTGAGTCCATCCACCAAATCTCGATTCCAATCGGTGGATTGAAGCCCCAAGGTGCTTATGAACTTTTCCCCAAGCATCGGAGACCACTTCCTCTTCCACATTTCAACAAATCGAAGACTTGAAGAGGTATTCTTGACCTAATTCCAAAATCCTTGAAACTCAATTCTTTTGGGTCCATTGATCAAATCTTCTTCACAAATGTTGTTTTACACATCAATGTGATCATATAGCTCCATTTTTGTGGTAGGATCCGTAGTTTTTGCAAAATTTTCCTAGATTAGGGTTCTTGCTGTGTGAACCGGACTAGTCCGACCACAGGGCGGACAAGTCCGACCTAGTGCGGACTAGTCTGGCCCCTGGGCGGACAAGTCCAGGTTACACAGTGGAAACCCTAACCTAGGTTGATTTTGTGAATTGCCCCAATTTATCTTAACTCTCTGGACTTATCCACTTTCTGTGCTTCTCTTGTGTAAGGACCGAATGCCCAAGAGGGGGGGGGTGAATTGGGCTTTCTTCGAAAAATTCTAAGCAATAAAACTTAATTTCTAAAGCCCAATTCCCTACGCGACTATCTATGCATTCTAGTAGATAGAAACTTTGCGGAATATAAAATGTATAAAAGAAAAGGGAAGAAGAAGGATGCAAACTCCCGAGGAGACAAGGATTTATCCCGTGGTTCGGCAAGATCGTGAAGATCTTCCTACATCCACGTTGTGGCACCCACCAAAGGGTTTTGCCACACCCAAGTCACCAAGACGAGGGGTCTTCACTATTCCTCTCCGTTCGCCTCCTTGGCAAGGTGGAGCTCAAGCCTTGTACAACTTCGACCTTCCGGGCTTCCACACACGCCTTGGCAAGCTCCGAAAGTCTTCTCACGGTTACAACACCAAGGGCACTCCCTTGAGGCTCTCACACTATCCTAGAGAGTCCACTCACACAGAATGGTGGCACACAAGTTCTCTCTCTAGCTAGTTCTAGCCTAAACCTTGGTGTATGGATGATCGAAATGGTGTGGAAGTGATTGCTCTTGGCCTTGAACACTTGTGGATGTGTTGATAGCTTCTAGTGATCAAGACTTGTCGAAATGACCAGTTTAGGGGGTATTTATAGCCAGCCTCCCCGAAATAGCCGTTAGAAAAGTAGGCTGACAGAACTTTACTGTGAACATCGGATGATCCGATGTCTCCCCTTTAGTTATCATCGGTCTAATTACTTTGGCTGACGTCATTGTGTCAGATATGACCGTTGTTAGACCGATGTTGCTCCTGTCTTCTCATCGGATGATCCGGTGGCTCTTCCTCCAGAATTTGCTTAATCTTGATGCTTACTGGAGTGATTGACCGATGTGTGTAAGTCTGCACATCGGATGATCCGGTGCTACACTTGGTCCAATGGTATTGCAAACTGTACTGATGGACCGATGTCAGTGAGCCTTTCACATCGGATGATCCGGTGAGTACATTGTTCTGAGGTCTTCTTCTTCAGTTGAACCAACTCGACCGATGTGTACATTTCTGAAATCATCGGTTGATCCGGTGAGTTGATTTTGTTTGCTTCGAGTTGTTTTGAGTGAATCTTTTGTGTCTTGCTCAGATGACCTCTTAGACATTTTTTTCATAAGCCTCTCTGATGATCTTCAAGCATTGTATGTTGTCAACTTGTGGTTGAGTGACTTAGACATAAGAGCTTTCACTTCTTGTCTTTATCTCATTGATTTGATCTCAAAAGTTGATTGTATATGGGTCTCCAATGATATATTCATTTCATTTTATTGAGTGATTATGGGGACCTTGCATTCACAAATTCATTAGTAAAGTTCAATGGTTGTCATTAATCACCGAAACCGTACTTCATGGGGGGCCTAGATGCTTTCATCTTGTCAGTAATCATGTCGGACAATGAGTACGCTCCTCCCTCCGACTCCGAGACCGAAGCGGAGAAGGAGACTCTCTTTCGCCGGAAACAAAGAGAGGATCAAGAGATGGCTGCTGTGTACTTTGCCTCTCAGAGGGCAAAGAAGACGCAGTGTGAGGAGCAGAACTCCGCTGCTGCCGAGGCTGCCCCAAAGAGGAAGAGGCTTGTGACCTTGGGTGAGCAAGCCAAGTCCCAGGGGGCAAGATCCTCCAAAGATAAGGGCAAGGCCCCTGTTGATGCTGCACCCAAGAAGAGGGTGACTGTGGCCAAGAAGGCAGCAAGCAAACTGAAGAAGGGTGCCCCACAACCAATTGGCCCCTTGAGGATGTCCTCTCCTGCACGGAACCCAAACCGTGCAGCTGCTTTTGATGTCAACATCTTCAAGGGAAAGGGGGCTGAGAAGGCACGCAAGTTGAGGAAGATAAATGTTTATCAACGTGACAGAAGCACTGTGGATCCCCGGTTCTAGTGTGACTTTCACTATGACTACTACAGGACGGTCTACATGACCAAGCAAACTCATGTCACAGATGCTCAATGGATTGACTGGAATTACATGGCCCAGAAAGATCATCAAGCCTTCAATGTTGTGATTGAGGCTGTCGATAGGCATGGTCTGAAGAAGCTTATGGCTTTCCAGTATGACTGAAATGTGGAGGTCATCACTCAGTTCTACTCCACTCTTTACTTCCACACCGATGGGGATAGGAGGATCTCCTGGATGACCCATGGAGAGCAGTACTCTACCACCTTTTGGGAGTTTGCTCAATTTCTTGACTTGGAGGATCAACTGGATAATGAGATCATCATTTCCAATCTGAAGCCAGTTGACCGGGACACATTGGAGTATATGTATCCAAGCCATGGACAGTATGAGGCCGAGCACATGAGAAATATCAATCCCTTCTATAGTGTGCTCAACCGGGTCCCCAGAAAGACAATTGCCCCCAAGGATGGAGATGCGAGGATCATCCAAGGCAATTTGAGGCATTTAATGGTCCTCATTGATGGAGATGTCTGCTTCAATGTGGTGGACTATATCTTTGATGACATCTTCAACATCTCTCACACCCCCAACTGATCATGTGGATACACTCCATACATTATGTACATGATCGAGAAGATCTCCGGGCTCACATTCAAGAAAGATATCATTCACCAAAGGCTTCGACCACAACTCCCTCCTCCGGAGCCAGCTGCCCCTCGGAGGAAGAATGTGGATCCTCCCTCTTCTTCCTCTCGCTTCGTGCCATCTCCTCCACCACCTCCGCCTTTGACACAATGCGGAAGCGACTTCTTCAAGTGATTCAAAGCTCTCTTTTCTTTGTGCCGGAAGACTGAAATTCGGTAATGTCGCATGGAGCGTCGCAATGAGAAGTATCTCAAAGCGATGTGTGACAAGCTGGACATCCCTATGTCCCCCACCGAGTAGAGCGATGGTGAGCTCACTTCCTTTCCCGAGTTCACTGCCAAAGAGCTCGCTGAATTTGGAGAAGTTGGAACTTCCACCGCGGCCCCGACCGAGGATCCGGAGGCCACGGAAAGCGACAGCGAGCCCCAAGGCGACAATGATGACTCCGACTCCGACGATGAGTAGTCCTAAAGGCTCTTCCTCTCTTATTTTCCTTTTTGGTGTCTTGATGCCAAAGGGGGAGAGGTAGCGAGGAGATAGCTTGTGTAAGACCTATGTGTGCTGAATACATTGGCTTGTAGTGAATACACTTGGCTTTGATGATAAAAGTTTTAAATATCACCAAAACACCTTTTTATCAAGGTCCGACTCTAGCTTTGAGCTACAGCAAGATCCGACCATAGGTCCGACTTGTTTTGGGTAGCTCTGGTTACGTTAGATGCTAGGTCCGGCTTCTTGGTAAGGTCCGACTAGCTTTGGTTAGCTCCGGTGAGCTTTATCTTTAGCTCCGGCATGTCTTTGTTAGCTCCGGCATGTCTTTGATAGCTTCGGCATATACTTGATAGCTCCGGCATGCTTTTGCTAAGCTCCGACGTATTTTGTCTAGCTCCGGTTTTGGGTTGACTAGTTTTTACTATTTTTTGGTAAGCTCCGGTGCTAGAATCTACTAGTTTTGGAAAGCTCCGACGCTAGGTTCTACTAGCTTTTGATAGCTCCGGCTCAAGCTCCGGGTTGCTCTGGCAAGGTCCGGAACTTGACCGCAGTGCTTCTGCTTTTCATTTACAATGTTTCGTACTTGCTTTACATTGTTGGAAAGATTGCTTAGTATTCATTTGCTAAGTTTTTGGTGCGTTCTGGATGATATGGTTGATATCGTTTCTACTGTGTTTTTGCAACATGCTTATGTGAGGTTCTCACATAAGGTGTTGTGTTCGGAACTAACTTGAGTCAAGTCGAGGACTTGGGCTCGTATGGATTGGTTGTTTATTCATGTGCAGGTGTTGCTTGAGTTCAAGTCATGGCTGGTGACGGGATCCATTGGACTAGTCTCAGGGAGGAGATGAGGTTCCAACAACCAAGTTCGGGAGGAACTGTGGTTGAGCGGGTCAGGAGGTCGCGCAGGATGATTGAATCAAGGGCGGTGCATATGAAGGTCGAAGGAAGGTGTTCGCACGTATGCATGCGGTGCATGACGTGGCAATATGCTTCTAGAGACGGATTAAGGAAGGAATATCTGATCGGAAGCATCGGATCGTATCGGTTGAAGACTTAGGATGCTAGCTGAGTCGGTTATGGCTCGATATGGAAATATCGAGTTGGTTATGTTAGGATTTCGTGTGGGACACGAATTTGAGTTGTTTAGGAATGTGGGATACGTTCCTAAGGTGTTTGTAAGTCTTAAGATTGCTTCTATCTGCGTATAGAGGAGTCCTAAGCAGTTATGGAAAGTTCCGATTGTGATCGGATTAGGATTAGGAGTCCTAGTTGAGATTGGGATGGCCTAAGGGCTGGTTATATAAGCGAGGGAAGGCCAAAGCTCGTGGTAGATGAATTTGGGGCTGTTCCTCTTGTGTTCTATTGAATAAAATTCATAGTTTGAAGGAACTTTTGTGTCTTGTTCGTCCGACTTGTTCCAGACAAGTTTTACTCGTCGAGTTTCTGGACAGCACTACCTTTCGTCGGTGGTTTTATCATAACTCGAGTTTTACTGATCCAATTGACGTGATTATTTTTGGGTTGTCTTCAAAACTTGATTGTATATCATCTGTAAAAATTTCACGGTCATTAGATTTGCGGTTTTTGATCTACACGAGTTTCTTTGCAGCATTCCAGAAACTGTTTTTCTCGGGTAGGTCAGATTGACCATAGTCTGATCTTTCGATCATAACTTGAGTTTTTCTCGATGGATTTGAGTAATTAATTTTGTGTTGTCTTTGTGACTTGATTCTCTATGATATATATCACTTTTGTCACGGTGAAACACGTTTAGATTAGTCTCATACACGATTTCTTTAACAGATCATTTTTTCTGCCGAAAGGGTTTGGGGTTTTATTGTTTCCGCTGCGTAAGATTTTTAAATCTACCATTCACCCCCCTCTGGTAGCTTTTCACATGCTCTTCGATCCTACAATTGGTATCAGAGCCACGGTGCTCTAATATTTGTGATTTGCACGTATTTTTGACTAATCATCATGGAGAAGTACTCCGCCAAACCTTGTGTGTTTGCTGGTATTGATTTTCAGGTTTGGAAGGCACACATGGAAGCCTTCATCTAGGCGCAAGGCTTCACAATATGGGAAAAGGTGTACAAACCTTATGAAGTCCCATCTAACGATCAAGTTACAGCTACGAACCTACGGGACGTCGACAACAACAACAAAGCCCGAAACTTGATCATCCAAGGACTCACTCAAAGCGACTTTGATCGTGTCGCGCACCTCCGGTCAGCATACGATGTTTGGAGAGCTCTCTGTGATTATCATGAAGGCTCCAACACAATCAAGGAGGTAAAACAAGATATGTTCAAAAAAGAATATATGCGTTTTGAGATGCAACCAGGTGAGTCTATCGATGACCTCTTTGCTCGTTTCAATAAAATTCTCAGCAACTTACGTAGTGTCAATGTTAATTTTTCTGATGCTGAGAATGCTAGACAACTTCTTAGTGCATTAGACATGTCAGTTTGGGAGATGAAAGTAACATCCATTCGTGAATCAACTGTCATGAGTTCTCTTACATTAGATGTACTTTACTCTAAACTAAAAACTCATGAAATTGACATCCTAGCACGTAAGAACCCAAACAAGTCTATTGCATTTGTCTCACAACGTGATATGTCTAGCTCCGGCCAATCATCATCTTGTAATACTCTTGCTTTGTTGTCCTCACTAACCCTGGAGCAGATCGAAGAATTTCCAGAAGAGGAATTGGCACTCATCTCTACTAGATTCTCAAAAGCATTGCAAAATGTGAGAACTAGAAGGAGAGGAAGCTCCGGACCTCAACGCTGTTTTGAATGTGGTAAAATAGGACACTTTCGTACAGAATGCCCTAACCTTTCAGGTCCGACCACCAGGGAAGAAAAACAAAGCAAGGTCCGGACCTCCTTTGGAAACTCCAACAAGAAGAAGAAGGGTACCATAGGACGCAAGATGATTAACAGCTTCATCACCGCACTTCAAGAACTTAGTTCAAGTGATGTAGACTTTGAAAGTGATGAAGATGATGATGATCTGGCCAACTTATGCTTCATGGCGGGCAAAACAAGATCAAGATCAAGTCAGGAGGATGCAGAACAGAACAGTGAAGATGATGAGGTATGTTCTACCTGCAATGAAATGTGTGATGCTATTTCTCGTGCAACTATTATTGTCAAGAAAAAGGACAAAAAGCTTAGGGATAATGCTGCTAAAATTGAATCACTAGAATCTGAAATTAACCGTTTAAAAACTTTGATTCCTAGTGATGATGCATGTCCCTCATGTGACTTGATCTATGAACAATTGTCCACATTAAGAAGTGCACACTCCTCCACTCTAGATAGACTTGATAAAGAAATTGAAAAGAACAAAGAGCTTGCTGCACTTAATCATAAAAACTTGAAAGATGCTAGATGTTCTACAATTGACTTGCATTGTTCTACTTGTGATGATCTTGATAAGAAACTACAGGATGCTATAAATGAAATTTCTATATTGAACAATGCTTTACGTTCTCATGAAGTTAAAATTTGTTCCAATTGCAAATTAAAAGGAAAAACTTCATGTGAGAATTGCCTTGATCTGTCCAATAAACTTGATGACATGCATAGGACATTAGATCGGTTTTGTAATGGGAATAAGAATCTAAACTTACTGCTGAATTCTTCCAAGTCTTGCAATAATAAAATTGGTTTAGATTTCGATTCTCATGCTCATGCTAAGGCACATCCACCTAAAATTCTAAAGTCATTAGGAAGTGGTTTGATTCAAACAGTTCCTAAACAAAAAGAAGTGGTTTTCAAATCTGCAGGAGTGTTGTCTCATTCGGTATCAAATAAAAATGTTGATTGCTCATCTAGACATGAACACAAAGTTAAATTTCATTGTATCTTCTGTGGTAGAGATGGTCATGTCATAGATTTTTGTTATAGACTAGCTAAACAACAGAAAAAGGAAAGAAAAATTACTAGATCCTATAACTTTCATGCAATTAGAAAAACACAACCTGCTTTAGTGAGTTAGAAATTTGAAAAGGTAGCTTCTGGAACTTTTGGCAAGAAATCTACAAAGGCAGCTCCGGTAGTTCTGGTAGCTCCGAGAGCTCCTGGATCTTCTGTTGTTCCCTCCGGAGCTTCAGTTTTTGCCTCCGGACCTTTTGCTTTTACCTCCGGAGCTACTGGTTTTCACTCTAAACAAGTAACAACTTCTAAATCACTTGTTAAGAACAGAAAACCTCAACCTTTGACTCATAAACCTGCTGTTATATCTCAGCTTTCGCGTGTTTCTCCTACTGCACGTCGTGTGACTCAGTACTGGATACCTAAATGCTTTTTGACTAACCCCAGTATTGAGTCATCGACGTATTGTGCTTCTATGTAGGTTACACGTTTGAGGAAGGAGAACATTTGGATTGTGGATTCAGGTTGCTCACGCCACATGACCGGTAACAAAGATTGGTTCTCCTCCCTCTCTTTTGTGTCACGTGTAGAGAATGTTACTTTTGCCGATAATTCTTCAACTCCTATAATTGCTAAGGGTTCGGTTAGAGTAAATGATCACTACACTTTGAAGGATGTGGCACTTTTCAAAAATTTGAAATACAACTTGCTTTCTGTTTCACAATTGCTAGATGAAAATCTTGAAATTATTTTCAATAAAAACTGCTGCAAAGTTGTAGGTTCAAATAGTGAGCTTATTTTTAACATATCTCAGTTTGGAAGAGTTTTTAAAGCTGATTTTGATATGTCTTCCTCTAAGCATAGGTGTCTAGTTGCTAATGATTCAAAGGACTTATATTTTTGGCATCGTAGACTTGGCCACGTAGGCTTTGATCACCTAATGCGTGTTAGTGCTCTTGATCGCATACGTGGGCTGCCTAAGCTTAAAGGGGACAAAGAAATTGTGTTCTCTTCTTGTAGACATGCTAAGATGGTTGCAGGTTCACATACTCCTCTCACAATGATCATGACAACTGAACCATGTCAACTTTTGCACCTTGACACCGTAGGACCTTCACGTGTTCAATCCTTCGGAGGTAAATGGTATGCTCTTGTTATTGTTGATGATTATTCTAGATATTCTTGGGTGTATTTTATGGCTTCTAAGAATGAAGTTTTTAGTCACTTTAGAACTTTATTTCTTAGATTATCAATTGATCACCCAGGATCATTAAAAGCAATTAGAAGTGATAATGGAACTGAATTTAAAAATCAATCTTTTGATCACTTTTGTGCTGAAAATAGAATAGATCATCAATTTTCTTCACCATATGTACCTCAACAAAACGGTGTTGTAGAAAGAAAGAACAGAACCTTAGTTGAGATGGCTAGGACCATGCTTGATGAATATCAAACTCCTAGGAAATTTTGGGCTGATGCATTAGCAACCGCTTGTTATGTCTCAAATCGTGTTTTCTTGCGTGCTAAGCTAGGTAAAACACCATATGAGCTCCGGTTTGGACATAGGCCTAGTGTTACACACTTTCGGGTCTTTGGTTGCAAATGCTTTGTTAAGAAACATGGTAATCTTGATAAATTTGAACCTAGATCCATTGATGGCATGTTTCTTGGTTATCCATCTCATACTAGAGGCTACCGTGTGCTTTTACTTGACACTAACAAAATTGTGGAGACTTGTGAAGTGTCTTTTGATGAAGCTAGCCCAGGTACTAGCTCCGGTGTTGCAGGACCAGATCCGTATCCTCAGGGGGAGGATATTTTCGAAGATGAAGAAGAGCCGGTGATACTGCCTGGTAGTTCCGAAGCTGACACATGTCCAGCTCCGGACATTGAACAAGCTCCGGCTATCACCTACACTGATGAGGACATCACAACAGCGGAGACGCGCATTGAACTGCAAGGACCAATCACAAGAGCACGGGCACAGTTATTAAATCAGCAGGTGAATTCGTTCTTAACTTCTTTTGCATGTGAGTTTGAGAATAGATTGCTATGTGATGATTTAATTGTTATTAGGAATAATGGAGAAGATCAAAAAGTGAAGGAAGGAGGCCTTGGGAGCGTGGAGAACCACCTGGGACGTCCACAAGTAGATGGAAACAGTTTACAACTCGGACTCGAGTTCAACTCGGAGTCCAGGAGCAGTCCACCTTAAAACAGACGCCCAGGAGGCATACGGACTCCGTTTTTGACATTATACATATGCACGGAAAGAGGAGAAGATAAAATTTCCAATGGTTCTGGTCCCACCTCAAAATTCCTCCGGAGTCATTGGGAATCGTCGAAACAAGTCGAGTCCAGATTTCTGTCCGGTGCTACGCCACCGAATCGGGCCTTTGGGCCTTGTATCCCGTAAGAGTCCATTAGGGACGCGTCTAATCGTGTTTTGGTCGAACCCTAGCCTATAAATACTGCAGCCGCCGGTCATATTCGGTGGGTTTTGCTTAGATCAATAAAATCGCCGTTCTACGGTTTGTGAGACCCCAATTTTGCGATTTCCGATCGTGTCTTCTACGTTCTTGCTCGTGTTCTCGGTTGCACTTGTAGGGATTAGCCTTCTTGGCAAGGTCAATCGTGTGCAGCACAGTTGATAACCAACGGAGCGGTGGTGTAGTGATTGCAGGGGTTGTTCGTGTTCTACTCGAGAGCCTCGGATCATCAACGTCGAGAACTCCATCAACCGACTTATCATTACCTTTCGGAAGATCGGGACTCACCAATTTTCTTATCAATTTTCTTACAAAAAAGAAAAAAAATAGTGAAGAGCACGTATATTAAAGCAATTGGCCTATACCACTTGGTGCTATTTGTTTGGTTATATCATTCTGTCTTTCTTTTGCCTTGATACTTCCTTGTGTTGTGCTAGGCTCTAGGGCACTCAGTTGACCAGCAACAGTTTCCTACATTGAATACTTATTCAACTTTGTTTAGCTGTTAACGATTTTCTGCTTATTAGCCACCATATTGTGCCATCCAAGCTCCACCTTTCTCTTGAGCATAACAGGTACCTTTGCAATCACCCCACGCTTCATTGGTTCATCTCACCGTCCACACCACCTGCTGTGTCGGTAAGAACACTTGTAAGAGCGTGGTAAGACGCTTGAGCGAGAGAGATTGTTTTCTTCCACCTTCCACATTGTCACTGTAGTTGATAGGGATAACATTTTTTTTGTTGTCTTTTGTTTCCTACTAACAATGGCGGGAGAAGAAAATAATGACGAATGTGTTCAACATGTTGAGTTACGTGATATGTTCGCCAAATACAACGCAGCAACGGAGGAGTCATTGGCGAACTTGACTCGCCAATTGGATGACCTTGCTCTTCGGATGAATACTTTTGAGGCTCGGTTGCCTCTCGCTGGAAGACAAGAAGACAATGCTTATGATGAACTGGAAGATCACAGTAATCAGCCAAGACTGCCACTTTATCGTCGAGGTATGGGAGGTAATAATCATAACAATTATAACCGCCCTCCTGATGATCCTTTTGCTAAAGTGAAATTTACTATACCCTCTTTTTCTGGTGCTTATGATGTTGAGGCTTATCTTGATTGGGCGATGACAGTAGAGCAAAAATTTAATTCCCATCTTGTTCCTGAACAACATAGAGTTCGTCAAGCCACTAGTGAGTTTAAGGACTTTGCTATCATATGGTGGAATGAACTTGTTAAAGCTAGAACTGATCCTCCAACATGGGATAGATTAAAGGAAGCTATGCGTGTTCGATTTGTTCCTCCATCTTTTCAGCGGGACCTTCGCAAAAAATTGCAGCGTTTAGACCAAGGTAACATGTCCGTAGAGGAGTATTATCAAGAGTTACAAAAGGGTATGCTGCGTTGTGGGGTAGTAGAGGACATGGATGATAAAATAGCTCGTTTTTATGGGGGGGTTGAGGCGTGAAATTCAGGACATTGTTGATTACAAAGAATATGATACTGTTAACAGATTGTTTCAGCTTGCTATGTTGGCAGAAAAAGAATTGCAGGGCCGACAACAACAACAACAACGCACGAGGAGCAACTTCACGCCGCGTGCAGCAACTACACCATCCAAAACAGCACCATCTTCGGCCCCCCGTGCAGCGACTACACCACCCAATGGCGGCCAACGAACTATACCTGCTGCTCCACCTTCTCGCGTGCCGGAAGGCAGCAAGGCGACATCATTCAAGCCTTCGTCGTCCACTCCTTCTACGGGTCGTACTTCCGACATTAAGTGTCACCGCTGCCAGGGACTTGGTCATATGATGAGAGATTGCCTGAGCAAACGAGCATACATAGCACGCGACAATGGCGGGTATGATAGTACTTCTGATGTTGAAGATGAATATTCTCTTGCTACTGACTTTACAGATCCAAATGACGAACACACCGAAGAAGAGGTACTTGGTACAGCGGCGACGGAGAACTATAGGAGCATCATTGTGCAGCGTGCCTTGAGCTCCAAAGTGGAGACCGACGACAAGCTACAACGAAACAACCTCTTCCACATGTTTCTCGTCGTCAAGGACTGCCGTGTACACACTATAATTGATGGAGGTAGCTGCAATAACTTGGTAAACACGGACATCGTCAAGAAACTCGGTTTGACAAAAAGAGCACACCCTCATCCGTACCACATTCAATGGTTCAACAACAGCGGTAAGGTTCGGGTAACACAAACAGCGAGAATCCATTTTTCAATTGGTTCATACCATGATTTTGCTGATTTTGATGTTGTTCCTATGGATGCTTGTTCTCTTTTATTGGGTCGTCCTTGGGAATTTGATACAGATGCTATTCATCATGGTAGAATCAATAAATATACTCTCATGCATAAGGGAAAGAAATCACTTTGCTCCCCATGACTCTTGCTGAAATTGTGCATTTTGAGAAGAGTAAAATTCGTGAGGGCAAAACAACTAAATTAGAATCTGAAAAACAGCAAGTTATTAAGTTAAAATCACCATCATTGCTCGCAACTAAATATGAACTTGCTGATTTATTCGATGCTAAGGGGATGTGCTATGCTTTAGTTTGCAAAGAAGCCATGTTTTCACTTCATGAATTGTCTATTGCATTGCCCCTGCTGTTGCTAACCTTTTGCAGGAGTTTGAGGATGTGTTTCCCTCTGAGATACCCCCTGGTTTACCACCGATGAGAGGCATTGAACACAAGATCGATTTGATTCCAGGAGCAAGTTTGCCAAATCGTGCAGCATACAGGGCGAATCCACAAGAAACTAAGGAAATTCAGCGACAAGTCCAAGATCTTTTGGACCGCGGGTACATTCGTGAAAGCCTTAGCCCTTGTTCTGTTCCTGTTCTTTTGGTTCCTAAGAAAGATGGTAGTTGGCGCATGTGTGTTGATTGTCGAGCGATTAATAACATCACCATTCGATATCGTTATCCTATTCCTCGATTAGATGACATGCTTGATGAATTGAGTGGTGCTATCATCTTCACAAAAATTGACTTGCGTAGTGGTTACCACCAAATTAGAATGGCACTAGGAGATGAATGGAAAACTACATTTAAAACCAAGTTTGGACTTTATGAGTGGTTAGTCATGCCTTTTGGTTTAACTAATGCACCCAACACCTTTATGCGATTAATGAACGAGGTTTTACGTGCTTTCATTGGACAATTTGTGGTGGTTTACTTCGATGATATCCTCATTTACAGCAAGTCATATGATGAACATCTTGATCATTTACGTGCTGTTTTTACTGTTTTGAGAGATGCACGTTTGTTTGGTAACCTCGAAAAGTGCGTTTTTTGCACCAATCGAGTCTTGTTTCTTGGCTATGTCGTTTCCTCGCAGGGAATTGAGATGGATGAGGCAAAAATTGAAGCAATCACCAGCTGGCCAGCCCCAACTACCGTCACACAGGTTCGTAGTTTTCTTGGTCTTGCAGGATTTTATCGGCGCTTTGTGCGGGATTTCAGCACCATTGCAGCACCTCTACATGAGCTAACGAAGAAGGGAGTTCTATTTCGATGGGGCGAACAGCAGCAAAAAGCTTTTGATGCTCTCAAATCGAAGCTTACACAAGCACCATTACTACAACTTCCTGATTTTGACAAGACCTTTGAGCTAGAATGCGATGCAAGCGGCATTGGTATTGGAGGCGTTCTCATACAAGGAGGTAAACCCGTTGCTTTCTTTAGTGAAAAACTTCATGGTCCTTCTCTGAATTATTCCACTTATGATAAGGAATTGTATGCCTTAGTCCGTGTATTACAAACTTGGCAACATTATCTTTGGTCTAAGGAGTTTGTCATACATTCCGATCATGAATCATTGAAGTATCTTAAGTGTCAAACCAATCTGAATAAACTACATGCTAAATGGATTGAGTTCATAGAGTCGTTTCCATACATCATTAAGCATAAGAAAGGGAAGGAAAATATGATTGCCAATGCATTATCTAGGCGTTATACCATGCTGTCCCAACTTGATCATAAAATCTTTGGTTTGGAAACAATTAAAGCATTATATCCTACTGATTTGGACTTCAAAGATGCTTTTGAAAATTGTAGAGAAGGAAGAACTTGGAATAAATATGTGCTGCGAGAGGGTCTCCTCTATCGTGCTAACAAGCTATGCGTTCCAGCTAGCTCCGTTCGTCTATTGCTTTTGCAGGAAGCACATGGAGGAGGTTTGATGGAACATTTTGGAGTGAAGAAAACTGAAGACGTGCTGTCCACACACTTCTTTTGGCCAAAGATGAGGCGTGATGTCGAGCGCTACGTGTCACGATGCACTACTTGCAACAAAGCTAAGTCTCGCCTTAACCCACATGGTCTTTATATGCCTCTTCCTGTTCCTAGTGTACCTTGGGAGGATATTTCTATGGACTTTGTTTTGGGATTTCCTAGGACTAAGAGGGGGAGGGATAGTATTTTTGTAGTTGTTGATCGTTTTTCCAAAATGGCACACTTTATACCTTGTCATAAGAATGATAATGCCTCACACATTGCTGATTTATTTATGACAGAAATTGTTCGTTTACATGGTGTGCCAAATACCATTGTTTCTGATCGTGATGCAAAATTTTTAAGTCATTTTTGGAGAACTTTGTGGTATAAATTGGGAACCAAGTTGCTGTTTTCAACTACATGTCACCCACAAATGGATGGACAGACTGAGGTAGTTAATCGTACTTTATCCACTATGTTACGGGCTGTCTTGAAAACAAATTTGAAGTTGTTGGAGGAGTGTTTACCACATATAGAATTTGCTTACAACAGATCCGTTCACTCCACGACAAAGGTAAGTCCATTCCAGGTAGTGTATGGTTTCAATCCCCGTGCTCCTATTGATTTACTACCTTTGCCTCCTTCTGAAACTATAAATTTGGATGCTACACAACAATCTGAATTCATTCTTAAGATGCATGAAACTACAAAGAAAAATATTGAAATGATGAATGAGAAGTATAGGATTGCAGGTAGTAAAGGTAGAAAAGAAGTAAAACTTGAACCGGGCGATTTGGTGTGGTTACATTTGAGAAAAGAGCGATTTCCCGACTTGAGAAAATCTAAACTTATGCCACGAGCTGCTGGTCCTTTTAAGATCGTTGAAAAGATTAATGATAATGCATATAAGCTTGAATTGCCTCCCGATTTTGGGGTTAGTCCTACATTTAACATTTCAGATTTGCGACCGTACTTGGGAGAAGAAGATGAACTTGAGTCGAGGACGACTCCAATTCAAGAGGGGGAGGATGATGAGGACATCACAACAGCGGATACGCACATTGAACTGCAAGGACCAATCACAAGAGCACGGGCACGGTTATTAAATCAGCAGGTGAATTCATTCTTAACTTCTTTTGCATGTGAGTTTGAGAATAGATTGCTATGTGATGATTTAATTGTTATTAGGAATAATGGAGAAGATCAAAAAGTGAAGGAAGGAGGCCTTGGGAGCGTGGAGAACCACTTGGGACGTCCACAAGTAGATGGAAACAGTTTACAACTCGGACTCGAGTTCAACTCGGAGTCCAGGAGCAGTCCACCTTAAAACAGACGCCCAGGAGGCATACGGACTCCGTTTTCGACGTTCTACATATGCAAGGAAAGAGAAGAAGATAAACTTTCCAATGGTTCTGGTCCCACCACAAAATTCCTCCGGAGTCATTGGGAATCGTCGAAACAAGTCGAGTCCAGATTTCTGTCCGGTGCTACGCCACCGAATCGGGCCTTTGGGTCTTGTATCCCGTAAGAGTCCATTAGGGACGCGTCTAATCGTGTTTTGGTCGAACCCTAGCCTATAAATACTGCAGCCGCCGGTCATATTCGGTGGGTTTTGCTTAGATCAATAAAATCGCCGTTCTACGGTTTGTGAGACCCCAATTTCGCGATTTCCGATCGTGTCTTCTACGTTCTTGCTCGTGTTCTCGGTTGCACTTGTAGGGATTAGCCTTCTTGGCGAGGTCAATCATGTGCAGCACGGTTGATAACCAACGGAGCGGTGGTGTAGTGATTGCAGGGGTTGTTCGTGTTCTACTCGAGAGCCTTGGATCATCAACGTCGAGAACTCCATCAACCAACTTATCATTACCTTTTGGAAGATCGGGACTCACCAATTTTCTTATCATACACTAGTCCTGATCATCCACAAGTCACAAGATCATCAATCTACGATGAACCTAATGAAGAAGAAGCTTGTGAGACATCTGTTCCCCTATGTTTTTACAAAGATCATCCCCCACAACAGATGATTGGAAGCTTGCACGAACGAGTCACACGGTCCAGGTTTTGCGATCCAAACTCTCATGCTCATTCTGCTTTTGTTGCTTCTTTTGAACCCAAAGATATATCACACGCACTCACTAATGAATCTTGGATTATTGCCATGCAAGAAGAGTTAGAAAATTTTGAAAGAAATAATGTTTGGAAACTTGTACATCCACCTCAAGGTCACACTTTAATTGGAACTAAATGGGTATTTAAAAATAAACAAAGTGAGGATGGGGTTGTGGTTAGGAATAAGGCTAGGTTGGTTGCTCAAGGTTTCACTCAAGTTGAAGGTCTAGATTTTGATGAAACTTTTGCTCCTGTTGCTAGATTAGAAGCCATAAGAATTTTGTTAGCTTTTGCAGCATCTAAAGGTTTTAAGCTATATCAAATGGATGTTAAAAGTGCTTTTCTTAATGGCTACATAGATGAGGAGGTTTATGTCAAACAACCACCGGGTTTTGAAAATCCAGATTTTCCTAATCATGTTTACAAACTGTCCAAAGCCTTATACGGTCTCAAACAAGCCCCTAGAGCATGGTATGATAGGTTAAAAACATTCTTACATGAAAAGGGGTTTACCATGGGCAAGGTTGATAAAACTCTTTTTGTGCTTAAGCATGGCAATGACTCATTATTTGTTCAAGTGTATGTGGATGATATTATCTTTGGCTGTGCTTCTCATGATCTTGTGTCCAAGTTTTCAGCAATGATGAGTTCCGAATTTGAAATGAGTATGATGGGTGAACTCACTTACTTTTTGGGGCTGCAAATCAAGCAAACCAAGGAGGGTACCTTTGTGCATCAAACAAAGTATACCAAAGACCTCCTAAGGCGCTTCAACATGGACAAAAGCAAGCCTCTTCGGACACCAATGGGAACAGCAACAACACTTGAACTTGATGAAGATGGTGAACCCGTGGATCAAAAAGAATATAGAAGCATGATCGGATCACTTTTGTACCTCACAGCATCAAGACCGGACATACAATTCAGCGTATGTCTTTGTGCACGGTTTCAAGCTTCCCCCACGTGTTTCACATCGTCAAGCCGTCAAAAGGATTCTCAGGTACTTACATGGAACCCAAGAATTTGGCATTTTTCTTTCTTCTTCCTCAACCGTTACTTTGAAAGCTTTTTCGGATGCTGATTTTGGGGGTTGTAGGATTGATAGGAAAAGTACTTCCGGTGCTTGTCATTTTCTTGGTAATTCTCTTGTTGCTTGGTCCTCTAGAAAACAAAATTCAGTTGCACAATCCACAGTTGAATCTGAATATGTAGTTGCTGCTAGTACTTGCTCACAAATTCTTTGGATTGTTCAAACACTTAAGGACTATGGGGTTGATCTAGATAGTGTTCCACTGTTTTGTGATAACACTAGTGCTATTTGCATTGCCAAAAACCCCGTGCAACATTCTAGAACTAAGCACATTGATATTAGGTATCACTTTCTCCGAGATAACGTTGAAAAGGAAAACATTGTGCTTCACCATGTAGATACCGAACATCAATTGGCTGACATTTTTACAAAACCTTTGGATTTCACTCGTTTTTGTTACATTCGTAGTGAAATAGGGGTTATGCATCCTCATAGCTTAAATTGAGGGGAAGTTTTTGAAACTTGGGAAGTCTATGTGTGAATCTGAAATTAAAATAATATGAGCATAGTATTTCATACATATATGACTTTGTGATTCCTTTTACATGCTGAAAGTTCTTACTATATTACTCGTGTTATACATTTTGTAGTTTTTGCCATGTCTAGTAATTGGAATAATAACTTACACTAAATCTGGTCATGGTCGAACTTTCTTGCTATTTTGAACTTGTTGCGTGCTCACAAGTGCTTTTAATCATTAAGAATTAATCAAGTAATCAACTCACATGTTGAGTTTCTATGAACAAATATAAATTGAGAAAAGATCAAGAGAATATGCATGCATCACACTTCTTCTTTTGAGATAGCTTATCATTGCACTTAGATATGAACTTGGAAGAAGTTGTGTATGACTAAAACCATGTCCTTAAGCTTTTGATTGTCAAATGACATAGGCTTGGCTTGGTTGGTTAGAATAAGGCAGATGCGCATATAATCTCTTGCAAATATTATATGATATAAATTTATGCTTTGAAAAATAATGAAATGCAGCAACTAGTGTCATGCTTTCAGGTTTTGAAATAGTTAAGCTTGTGAGATCATGACTTGCTTAAATTGAAAATTATATATGATCTCTAGCATGGCTTACACTACTTTATGTATCTCATTGATGTGATAGTGTAAGTTACTTGATAGTATGACTTGGATGAGCTTTGTTTATATGTATATGTTATAATATGCTCATAACAACTAAAGAGGGAGAGATAATTTGTTTATATGCTCATGACTTGCTGAATACATTGTCAAAGGGGGAGAGATAAGCATGAAAAGAAAGAGAATAAGGAGAGATAATAAAGGGGGAGAGATAATGACAGCTAATATGGGATAATTTTTCTTCTCATTTTACTTTTGATTTACAAAGGGGGAGAAATTTTCTTTAAAACTTTTAATGAGAATAAGACAATGTTCGGATTTTAAATGGTGTTGCCAATGCATTCATCAAGGGGGAGATTGTAAGACCTATGTGTGCTGAATACATTGGCTTGTAGTGAATACACTTGGCTTTGATGATAAAAGTTTTAAATATCACCAAAACACCTTTTTATCAAGGTCTGACTCTAGCTTTGAGCTACAGCAAGATCCGACCATAGGTCCGACTTGTTTTGGGTAGCTCCGGTTACGTTAGATGCTAGGTCCGGCTTCTTGGTAAGGTCCGAATAGCTTTGGTTAGCTCCGGTGAGCTTTATCTTTAGCTCCGGCATGTCTTTGTTAGCTCCGGCATGTCTTTGATAGCTTCAGCATATACTTGATAGCTCCGGCATGCTTTTGCTAAGCTCCGACGTACTTTGTCTAGCTCCGGTTTTGGGTTGACTAGTTTTGACTAGTTTTTGGTAAGCTCCGGTGCTAGGATCTACTAGTTTTGGAAAGCTCCGACGCTAGGTTCTACTAGCTTTTGATAGCTCCGGCTCAAGCTCCGGGTTGCTCTGGCAAGGTCCGGAACTTGACCGCAGTGCTTCTGCTTTTCATTTGCAATGTTTCGTACTTGCTTTACATTGTTGGAAAGATTGCTTAGTATTCATTTGCTAAGTTTTTGGTGCGTTCTGGATGATATGGTTGATATCGTTTCTACTGTGTTTTTGCAACATGCTTATGTGAGGTTCTCACATAAGGTGTTGTGTTCGGAACTAACTTGAGTCAAGTCGAGGACTTGGACTCATATGGATTGGTTGTTTATTCATGTGCAGGTGTTGCTTGAGTTCAAGTCATGGCTGGTGACGGGATCCATTGGACTAGTCTCAGGGAGGAGATGAGGTTCCAACAACCAAGTTCGGGAGGAACTGTGGTTGAGCGGGTCAGGAGGTCGCGCAGGATGAATGAATCAAGGGCGGTGCATATGTGAAAGTTGCCTAGAGGGGGGGTGAATAGGCTAATCGACCTGCAAATGACTTAATAAAACGAGGTTAAATCACAGGGGGCGGACTAGTCCGGTCTGGGGGCGGACTAGTCCAGTCAGCTTGCGTGAAGAACCCTAAAAAGTGTTTCTAGCAAGTTTTAAGGGGATTTTCTCGAGGCTACAAGTGAGGATATGTTTATGACAAGTTTAGAAATTACCAACACAAGAGTAAGTCAAGTTTCAACTAGATTATAGCAATGTGAAGCACAAGACAAGACTAGCAACCCTAGAACGTAAAATTCGATAAACAAAATGCGAAGAACACGGAGACACAAGGATTTTATCCCGAGGTTCGATTCCACACAAGAATCTACGTCCCCGTTGAGGAGTCCACAAAGGACCGGGTTCAACAACCCTTCCCTCACCAAGTTTACCGCACGGGCCTAACTTGGTTCTCCACTATCTCAAAGTGCGAATACAAGATTCGTTGGGGCTTCTCACAATCTGAGGCTCCCACACCACAAAGATGATCAACAACACAAAACACACTCAACACACAGCTCACAAAGACTCAATGAGCGCAAGAGATCAAACCGGGAGCACAAGCGCGATGTTCTTCCTCTTCTCCACCTCACTAAACCCTAATCCACTCAAGAATTAGTTTTAGAGGGAAAGTTGACAAGAAATAGGCTTAAGAGTGCTCCAAGTTGGCTGTGGCGGCGCTAGGGTTCGAGAGTGTTTGAAATGAGGCCGGGGGTCCCCTTTTTATAGGGGTCCCGAGCCCAAACTGCTGACCTCAGCAAAAGGGCGGACTAGTCCAGCCACAGGCCCGGATTAGTCCGGCCTAGGGGACCACTGACCCCTCTGACAACTGTCGCACTGCGCAGCAATCGTCACGCTACCCGCCAAACTTCCAATTCAAATAGTAACTTCGACAACGGACTAGTCTAGCCTTCACCGGACTAGTCCGATCTCACACAGAACCTTTTGTTCCGTGTGAAAACGGACTAGTCTGGAGACCACGGACTAGTCCGGCCCCAAGGGCGGACTAGTCCGGCCTACACAGACTTAGTCGCAAAACCACTCTGCACTCGTCCACACGGACTAGTCCGGCCCACGGAAAGACTAGTCCGATCTCACACAGGACATTTTGGTCCGCCCCAAAACGGACAAGTCCGCTCTCTAGGACTTAGTCCCAAAACTCCACTTCAAGGGGTACCCCGGACTAGTCCGGTCCACTACGGACTAGTCCGAAGTCACACAGGACCTTCTGGTCCGTGTGAAAATGGACTAGTCTGGCCAGGAGCGGACTAGTCCGGCCCTTAGGCGGACTAGTCCGGCCACTCCTGCCAGACTACTCTAACTTCAACTTCAAATAGGATTTCTACCTCAACCACTACTCTTGAGCTCCTACTTTGATCTCTTTGCACTTTACGCACACACTCTCCTATTTCTACGGCTAGTCTAACTCCACACGCTAGAAACCCTAGTTTCCACGCTTCGAGTCGACTCCGTTTCCTTCATTTTCCTTTTTGAGGGTTTGCGTCTCCGATCGAGTCCACACCTGTGCTAAGATCACTTGAGCTCATTAGCGACTTAATTGTCGTCATCAATCATCCAAAACCCACGGGGAACCTAGATGCACTTTCAATCTCCCCCTTTTTGGTGATTGATGACAACACATCAAGTCCTTCACAAATAAGAGTATACATTTTGGTTTTCATAACTTGTGTGCGTATGAATGACTCCCCCTCAATATATGCAGCAAGTAAAAGAGGTGGAGGAGATCTTTCATACCCACACACGTTATGGTGGGGTGCCTACGTGATGTGCTCAACAATTGTGACAAGACATAAAGAGCATCAATATAATCAAAAGATTGACAATAGGAACATTATATTGATATTAAACAACATTAACAAGTCTTGCACAAAAGTAAACATCCAAGTAGCATGAATAAGTTACAAATTAAGTCCAAAATGCCAAGAACACACCACACAAAAGATACTACCTCCCCCAAACACACACAAAGGACTAACTCCCCCTAACTCTCCCCCTTTGGCATCAAGGCACCAAAAAGGAAAAGAAGAGGGGGACAAGGACCCAAAAGCTAGTCCTCGTCCTCATCACTATCGCCGTCGCGGGAGTCGCTCTCCGTGGCCTCTGGGTCCTTGATGTCTTCCTCATGATCGTCGTCGTCGTCGTCGTCGGAGCCCGGTTCGGAGGTACCCTCCGTCTCACCCAAGAGTGCCAACTCATCGGGGGTGAGAAGGGGGTAAGGAGTGAGCTCGTCATCGGAGGCCTCAGGACTCATCGGAATCTCCATCTTGTCGCAGAGCTTCCTCACGTATCGCTCAGTCCGCTGAGCTCGCACCTCAGCTTTGCGGCACGAGGTGAAGATGGACCGAAGAAACTTGAGGACTCCCCTGCTAGAGGAGCCACTGGGGGAGTGAGAGGCACGACGAGAGGCTCCACCACGAGGTTCCTCCGGCTGAGATGGAGGATCCGCATTCTTGCGGCGCGGAGGAAGAGGCAGAGGTGGAGGAATCTGAGGACGCAGTCTCTTATGTGAGACATCCTTCTTGAAGGTAATTCCGGAGACTTTCTTAATAAGGCACATCACATAAGGAGCATAGCCACAAGACCTGTTGGGGGTATGAGATATATTGAAGATATCATCAAAGATGTACTCAGCTAAGTTGAAGCTCTCTTCGCCATCTATCAGCACCATCAAGTGCCGCAAGTTGCCCTGGATGACTCCGGCATCCCCATCCTTCGGGGCAATGGTCTTCCGAAGGAGGCGGTTGAGCACACTAAAAAATGGCTTGATGTTTCTTGCCAATCCTGCCTCATAAGGAAGATGGTCTGGATACATGAAGTCAAGGGCATCTCGGTCTAGGGCCTTGAGGTTAGAGATGATGACCTCATGCTCAAGGTGCTCCTCCAATCCTAGAATCTTGGCAAAGTCTTCAAATGTGACAGTGTACTGCTCTCCATCTGTCATCCAAGTCATCCGGCGATCTCCAAAGGAGTGAAAGTAGACAGTTGTGTAGAACTGGACAATCACCTCAATGTTCCAGTCGTACTGGAATCCCATGATATCCTTGATTCCATGCCGTTCCGCTGCATTGATCACAGCATCAAATGCAGCATGCTTCTTCTGAGCCATGTAGGCCCAGTCAACCCACTGGGCATCAGTCACAGGAGTCTTCATATTCATGTAGACAAGGCGATAATAATCGCAGTGAAAGTTATTCCAGAATCGCGGGTCAGCTGTGCTCTTCTCATAAGAGTACACTTTGTCTATTCTCAGCCGTCTTGCCTTTTCTGCCCCTTTTCCTTTGAATGTGTTGGCTGAGAGGTTGGGCTGACGGTTTGGGTTTCTGGCAGGTGAATGCATCTTGAGGGGTCCAGGTTCCTTGACCTTTCCCTGCTCTCGAATCACAAACCCCCCAGCTGCCTTCTTGGCTGAGACCTTCACTGCCGGTTTCTTCTTTTTCGGCTCGATGGGAGCCGGGGCCTTTCCTTTCTTAGGGTCACGCTCGACCCTTGGCTCTTCTTCCCTCTGGGCTTGCTCCTTGCCCTTTACCTTCTCGCCAACAGTGACGAGTTTCTTCCTTTTGGGGGCATTGGCCTCAGCGGCCCTGGAGTTGTGAGCCTCCCTGTCTTGCCTCTTCTTCCTCCTTAGTTCATTCAGAGATTTGGCAGTTGCTTGTGCCATGGCTTCTTCTTCATTGTAGATGGTGGCAGCTACTTTGGAGGCTTCGAGTGCCTTCAGCCGCCTTTCTTCCTTTTCTTTCTGCACCTTAATGAGGGCAGCCTTCGTCCTTGCTTCGACGATCTGGGCCTTGGTGCGGCCCTCCCGGGGCACTTCCGCACCTCTCTCCTCGGTGCGGCCCCGATAGGTCTCAGGGCGTTCTTCCTCGCCCGCGGGGTTGAGACAAGAAGGGGAACGCTCCGAGTTCGACATGCTGCGGAAAATACATAGAAAGGAAGGTATGAGTCCAAGGAGAGGGAGTGTTGCGGAAGAAGTCTCGAGAGAAGACTAGGACTAGGGTTTGCTCTGTGCAAACCGGACTTGTCCACCAGGGGCCGGACTAGTCCGGGTTGCGCAGGATAAACCCTAACCCTAATCGATTCATCGAAAAATCTTCAAATCAGTGCGCAATACTCCTAGGCTACGATCACAAGGGTATATGGAGCAACATCAATGAAGGTGTTCCTATCAAAAACCTCAAGAATCAAGAATGGGGAAAGTTTTTGAAAAAGAGGGAATACCTTCTCAAATCCGCGAGAATCAACAAAATCGACGATGGATTGCGAAGGTGAAGCGCCGGGAAACGATCCCTCACTCCCAAAGACTCCAATGCACAGATTGGAATCAAGGTTTGGTGGTTGGAGCGAAAAATCGCCGAAGAGGGCGGTTTCTAGCGCGCGTGAGGGTGAGAGGCGGGAGTGAGAGAGGAGAGGAAGGGTTTTGGCCGCCCCTGGGGTTTAAGTCCCCAAGGGCTGGACTAGTCCAGTGCCGGGGCGGACTAGTCCGGTCTGCGGACTAGCCGCGAACTAGTCTGGACCCGAACTTGTCCGTCCACAGGGGCGGACTAGTCCGGTCCGACTGGGCTAAAAAGCAATTTTTTTGAGTTGCACACACACTATTGGTCCTTTTGGACAACAAGCAACACAAACATGATTATTGAAGAAAAATATGACAAAAACATGATCAATTTCCAAGAAAAAGTTTTCTCAAACAGATTTTGAAGAGAAATCACGATAGAGAAGAGTTTTTCGAAATATAGCTCAAAAAATGTGAGGAATGTGGTTTAAGCCACATTCCTAGAATCCAAAAAGTTGAGCTCACTTCTTAGCTCACAGAAACGCTTCTCATCAAGAGGCTTGGTGAAGATATCTGCGAGTTGATGTTCCGTCCTCACATGAGAAATCACAATATCTCCCTTCATTGAGTAATCTCTCAAGAAGTGATGTCGTATGTCTATGTGCTTGGTCCTAGAGTGCTCCACCGGATTATGGGCTATCTTTATGGCACTCTCGTTGTCACACAAGAGTGGAATGTTGCGCAAGTTAATCCCATAATCCCTAAGGGTTTGTCGCATCCAAAGAAGTTGTGCACAACAACTTCCGGCTGCAACATATTCCGCTTCGGCGGTGGAGAGAGCAATATAGTTTTGCTTCTTGGAGGACCAAGACACTAGAGATCGACCCAAGAATTGGCATGTACCCGATGTGCTCTTCCTATCAACTTTGCACCCCGCATAGTCCGCATCGGAATATCCAATGAGGTTAAACTTAGATCCTTTGGGGTACCAAAGTCCTAAGGAAGGTGTGTGTACTAGATATCTCAAGATCCTTTTAGCGGCGGTCAAATGACAAGCCTTAGGTGCCGCTTGAAAGCGTGCACACATACACACACTTAGCATGATATCGGGCCTAGATGCACAAAGATAGAGAAGTGAACCAATCATAGACCTATATAACTTTTGATCCACACTTGGACCATCCTCATTTAGGTCTAGGTGTCCATTTGTTCCCATAGGGGTTTTGATGGGTTTTGCCTTATCCATGTCAAACTTCCTTAGAATATCTTGTGTATACTTAGTTTGACTTATGAACGTCCCTTCTTTGAGTTGTTTTACTTGAAATCCTAGAAAGAACTTCAACTCACCCATCATGGACATTTCAAACCTCTCCGTCATTATCTTGGAGAACTCATCACAAAACACCTTATTTGTGGAACCAAATATGATGTCATCCACATATATTTGGCACACAAAAAGATCCTCGTTGAAGTGCTTTGTGAAAAGGGTATAATCCGCTTTGCCTATCCTAAAACCATTTTCAACTAGAAAGTCTCTTAGGCACTCATACCAAGCTCTAGGAGCTTGCTTGAGGCCATAAAGAGCCTTTCGCAACTTATAAACATGGTTAGGATAGTCTTGGTCTTCAAACCCCGGAGGTTGCACTACATAAACTTCTTCCTTGATTGGGCCATTAAGGAATGCACTTTTAACATCCATTTGGTAGAGCTTGAAGTCATGATGAGTAGCAAAGGCTAGTAATATCCGAATTGACTCAAGCCTAGCTACGGGGGCAAATGTCTCATCAAAATCCAGTCCTTCTACTTGTGAGTACCCTTTGGCCACAAGTTGTGCCTTGTTCCTAGTTACCACGCCATGCTCATCTTGTTTGTTGCGGAACACCCACTTGGTTCCAACAACATTAGCTTGTGGGCGCTTGACAAGCTCCCAAACCTTGTTCCTTTCAAAGTTATTGAGCTCCTCTTGCATGGCAACTACCCAATCTGGATCTCTTAAGGCATCTTCAACCTTATGGGGTTCCAAGGATGAGACAAAGGAGAAATGCTCACAAAAGTTTGCAACACGTGAACGTGTTGTTACTCCTCTTGTGATATCTCCTAGAATGTTGTCAACGGGATGATCCCGTTGAACACTTTGATGAACACGAGGATGCGGAGGTTGAGCTTTTGAACCACTTGCTTCATCTTCTTCACTTTGGTCTCCCCCTTGATCCATGTCTCCCCCTTGATCTTCATTCCCATTATCACTTTGGGGAGCATCTAGTGGATCTCCAACTTGTCCAATGGGGGTTTGACCTACTTCATAGTGATGATGGTCACTTGGGCTTTGAGATGGTTCTTGTGGGCGAACATCTCCAAGTGCCATTCTCCTTAGAGCTTCTAGTGGAGGTTCATCTTTATCAATGGCATGTTGATCAACTTGCTCCACTTGAGAGCCATTGGTTTCATCAAACACCACGTCACGTGCTATTTCAACAATTCCGGAGGATTTGTTGAACACACGGTACGCATGAGTGTTTGAGTCATATCCAAGCAAGAAACCCTCATCGGACTTTGAAGCAAACTTTGAAGTCCTAGGCTTCTTGTTGAGGATATAACACTTGCTACCAAAGACACGAAAGTAAGAAACATTAGGTTTCTTACCAACGAGAAGCTCATAGGGAGTCTTCTTGAGGAGGCGATGAAGGTACAATCGGTTTACGGCGTGGCAAGCGGTGTTAACCGCTTCCGCGCAAAACCGGTCCGATGTTTTGTACTCATCTAGCATCGTCCTTGACATCTCAATAAGCGTCCTATTCTTTCTTTCGGCAATTCCATTTTGTTGTGGAGAATAGGGAGCGGAAAACTCATGCTTGATGCCCTCCTCATCTAGAAACTCTTCTACTTGCATGTTCTTGAATTCGGTGCCATTGTCACTCCTTATAGCCTTTATCCTTAAGGTGAACTCATTTTGAGCTCTCCTTAGGAATTTCTTGAGGACACCGGGGGTTTCACTCTTATCATGCAAGAAGAACACCCAAGTATATCTAGAGAAGTCATCAACGATGACTAGACCATACTTGTTGCCACCGATGCTAATGTAAGCAATGGGGCCAAAAAGATCCATATGTAGTAACTCCAAAGGTCTAGTTGTCGTCATGACATTCTTAGAGGGGTGTTGAGCTCCTACTTGCTTTCCCGCTTGGCACGCACTACATGGCCTATCCTTTTCAAATACCACATCCTTTAGGCCACGAACGTGCTCTACTTTAAGGAGCTTTTGAAGGTTCCTCATTCCAACATGGGCTAGCCTTCTATGCCAAAGCCATCCCATGTTGGCTTTCGCCATTAAGCACGTGTCAAGTTGAGCCTTATCCGTGGTAAAGTCCACAAGATAGAGCTTTCCCTTGAGCACTCCCTTAAAGGCTATCGAGTCATTACCCTCTCTAAGAACATTCACACCCTCACTAGAAAAAACACATTTATATCCTCTATCACACAGCTGTGATATGGATAGGAGATTATAGTCTAGGGAATCAACATGCAAAACATTAGATAAAGTATGCGAAGAGGAGATAGCAATTTTACCGGAGCCAAGGATTTTCCCTTGGCTATTATCCCCAAAGAAGATTCCTTCACTTGGGTCCTCGTTCTCCTCATACTCTATGAACATGCTCCTCTCTCCGGTCATGTGATTGGTACATCCACTATCCAACACCCATTTCGATCCGCCGGAGGAGTAAGCCTACAAAACAAATTTATGCCTTCCCTTTAGGTACCCAAGCGGAGTTGGGTCCTTTCACGTTAGTGCTTAGGCATTTGGGCACCCACACGCAAGGCTTGGGGCTCTTGCGGAGTGGCCCAACATATCTAGCAAACACCTTGCCATATTTGTTCCTCATAAGCACATAAGATGCATCAAAATCATGGAATAGAGGATGCGGTTCAGATTTAGGCATTTTGTTGCTAGAGGGTGAGTTCTTTTCAATTTTAGTTGTGGATGAACTCCCCTTAACAAAGACAATCATGTCTTTGCCATACTTGGAGGTTTTGGCGTTATGCCTTCCACCTCTAGTATAGCCAAGACCATCCTTGACATGGGGAGGTCTTGTGTTGGTGTATGCACTTCGTGCATACGCCACCTTCTCCTTGTCAAAGATGGCACCCTTAGGTGCTTGCTTGCTTTGCGCTAAGTTGAGTTCATCCTTAAGCTTAAGGATTAAGTTAGAGCACTTGCAAGGCGGGGTTGCATTGGATGAGGCCTTTGAGGAGGTTGAGCTCTTAGAGGAAGAGGTTACATTGTTCTTGAGAGATTCAACTTGAGTCTCAAGGATCTTGTTAACTTTTGACAAGTTCCCAAGTTCGTCCTTGAGCTCAAATATTTTTTCCTCAAGACTTGAACACGTTTTCTTACTTAGAGCAAGTTCGTGTTCCAATGCCTTGCTCTTCTCTCTTTCAAGCTCAAGGAGCTCGTTGAGCTCTTGACATCTCTCCTTTTCAAGGATGAGCATGTCCTCCTGTCTGTTAATGAGATCCTCCTTCTCAAAGATCTCATCCATAAGCAACTTCATCCTGCGCAGGGTGCTTTTGCTTATGTCCTTAAACATATGCTCATTCTCACTAGCGTTATCAAATTCATCATGAGAGGAAATGGAGGAGGAGGAGTGAGATGTTACCTTTCTCCTTCCCTCCTTTGCCATAAGGCAAGTTGGTTTGTAGTCGTTGTTGAGGTTGGGGAAGAGCTTGCTTCCCCTGGAGCTCTTCCCGATGGCTATGGTAGCCATCTTCTCCTCTTCTTCTTCGGAGGAGGACTCATCGTTAGAGTCCCACTCCTTGCCCAAGTGTGCTTGTCCGGAGGGCCTCTTCTTCCTGAAGAATTTCTTCTCTTGAGGCTTGCCCTCCTTCGTCTTCTTCACTTCTTCATGGGGGCAATCAGCGATGAAGTGGCCGTACTCGCCACAATTGTAGCAAGCCCTTTTTGATTTGGTCCTTGCTCTTTCCTTCCCTTTGCCCTCATGGTTGTATCCACCTTTCTTCCTCCTCATCATCCTCTTGAATTTGTTGATGAAGAAGGCCTCTTCCTCATCGGTGTCGAGGCTCTCCTCATTGCTTTCCTCTTGCTCCTTTGGAGAGGGTGTTGCCTTAAGTGCAACATTCTTCATCTTGGAGGCGGTGAACTTTTGAAGGTCGTTGTAGAAGAGCGCCTCCTTCTCCATGATCTCGTGGTTGATGATCCTACCAAGGACCTCCTCCGGGGTCATTTTAGTGAACCCCGGGCTTTCTCGAATCATGGAGCAAAGAGTGACGTTCCTAGGCATGAATGCCCGGATCATCCTCTTCACCACCTCATGGTCGGTCCACTTGGTGCAGCCATATGATCGGCTCTTGTTAATGAGAATCTTCAATCAGTTGTACATGTCTTGGGGGGATTCACCATCCAAGATGGCGAACCTCCCAAGCTCTCCTTCGATGAGTTCGATCTTGGCCTCCTTGACCACTCGATTTCCTTCATGCGCCATCTTGAGGGTGTCCCATATATCTTTGGCCACCTCAAGACCATCGACGCGGTTGAACTCATCTCTTGAGAGGGATGAGATGATCACACCTGCAGCTTGAGCGTTGCGGTGGATGAGGATGGCTTGTTCTTGCGTGATGTTGTCCTCATCCTTTGGGATCTCCACCCCGGTCATGACAATTTGCCACAATGCCGGATTGAGTGACACGAGGTGGATTTTCATGTTGTGCTTCCACATCCCGTAGTCGGTTCCATCGAATTGAGGAGGTTTCCCCAATGGGATGGAGAGATAGTGGTTGTTGGCGGCAAGGCGTTCATAGTTGAACCCTTGTCGGTTGTAGTTGACCCCGCCGCCACTGCTTGATGAGCTTGACGGCTCAATCACAACAATCTTTAGCTTCTCCCGGAGCTTCGCCTTGAGCTGGCGAGTCTCCTCATCATCCATTGGCTTGTCTTGATAAGCCATTGTCTCCTCACGTGTCGGTTGGGAATCATTGGTCGACACCTCTTCAAACACCACTCCGGCCATCTCTCCGAGTTGTTAGACTCTTTGTGGAGAGTCCTGCTTTGATACCAATTGAAAGTTGCCTAGAGGGGGGGTGAATAGGCTAATCGACCAGCAAATCACTTAATAAAACGAGGTTAAATCACAGGGGGCGGACTAGTCCGGTCTGGGGGCGGACTAGTCCGGTCAGCCTGCGTGAAGAACCCTAAAAAGTGTTTCTAGCAAGTTTTAACGGGATTTTCTCGAGGCTACAAGTGAGTATATGTTTATGACAAGTTTAGAAATTACCAACACAAGAGTAAGTCAAGTTTCAACTAGATTATAGCAATGTGAAGCACAAGACAAGACTAGCAACCCTAGAACGAAAAATGCGATAAACAAAATGCGAAGAACACGGAGACACAAGGATTTTATCCCGAGGTTCGATTCCACACAAGAATCTACGTCCCCGTTGAGGAGTCCACAAAGGATCGGGTTCAACAACCCTTCCCTCACCAAGTTTACCGCACGGGCCTAACTTGGTTCTCCACTATATCAAAGTGCGAATACAAGATTCGTTGGGGCTTCTCACAATCTGAGGCTCCCACACCACAAAGATGATCAACAACACAAAACACACTCAACACACAGCTCACAAAGACTCAATGAGTGCAAGAGATCAAACCGGGAGCACAAGCGCGATGTTCTTCCTCTTCTCCACCTCACTAAACCCTAATCCACTCAAGAATTAGTTTTAGAGGGAAAGTTGGCAAGAAAGAGGCTTAAGAGTGCTCCAAGTTGGCTGTGGCGGCGCTAGGGTTCGAGAGTGTTTGAAATGAGGCCGGGGGTCCCCTTTTTATAGGGGTCCCGAGCCCAAACTGCTGACCTCAGCAAAAGGGCGGACTAGTCCGGCCTCAGGCCCGGATTAGTCTGGCCTAGGGGACCACTGACCCCTCTAACAACTGTCGCACTGCGCGGAAATCATCACGCTACCCACCAAACTTCAAATTCAAACGGTAACTTCGACAACGGACTAGTCCGGCCTTCACCGGACTAGTCCGATCTCACACAGAACCTTTTGTTCCGTGTGAAAACGGACTAGTCTGGTGACCACGGACTAGTCCAGCCCCAAGGGCGGACTAGTCCGGCCTACCTAGACTTAGTCGCAAAACCACTCTGCACTCGTCCACACGGACTAGTCCGGCCCACAGACGGACTAGTCCGATCTCACACAGGACCTTTTGGTCCGCCCCAAAACAGACAAGTCCGCTCTCTAGGACTTAGTCCCGAAACTCCTTTCAAGGGGTACCCCGGACTAGTCCGGTCCACTACGGACTAGTCCAAAGTCACACAGGACCTTCTGGTCCGTGTGAAAACGGACTAGTCTGGCCAGGAGCGGACTAGTCCGGCCACTCCTGCCAGACTACTCTAACTTCAACTTCAAATAGGATTTCTACCTCAACCACTACTCTTGAGCTCCTACTTTGATCTCTTTGCACTTTACGCACACACCCTCCTATTTCTACGGCTAGTCTAACTCCACACGCTAGAAACCCTAGTTTTCACGCTTCGAGTCGACTCCGTTTCCTTCCTTTTCCTTTTTGAGGGTTTGCGTCTCCGATCGAGTCCACACCTGTGCTAAGATCACTTGAGCTTATTAGCGACTTAATTGTCATCATCAATCATCCAAAACCCACGGGGAACCTAGATGCACTTTCAATATGAAGGTCGAAGGAAGGTGTTCGCACGTATGCATGCGGTGCATGACGTGGCAATATGCTTCTAGAGACGGATTAAGGAAGGAAGATCTGATCGGAAGGATCGGATCGTATCGGTTGAAGACTTAGGCTGCTAGCTGAGTCGGTTATGGCTCGGTATGGAAATATCGAGTTGGTTATGTTAGGATTTCGTGTGGGACACGAATTTGAGTTGTTTAGGAATGTGGGATACGTTCCTAAGGTGTTTGGAAGTCTTAAGATTGCTTCAATCTGCGTATAGAAGAGTCCTAAGCAGTTATGGAAAGTTCCGATTGTGATCGGATTAGGATTAGGAGTCCTAGTTGAGATTGGGATGGCCTAAGGGCTGGTTATATAAGCGAGGGAAGGCCAAAGCTCGTGGTAGATGACATTGGGGCTGTTCCTCTTGTTTTCTATTGAATAAAATTCATAATTTGAAGGAACTTTTGTGCCTTGTTCGTCCGACTTGTTCCAGACAAGTTTTACTCGTCGAGTTTCTAGACAGCACTACCTTTCGTCGGTGGTTTTATCATAACTCGAGTTTTACTGATCCAATTGACGTGATTATTTTTGAGTTGTCTTCACAACTTGATTGTCTATCATCTGTAAAAATTTCACGGTCATTGGATTTGCGGTTTTTGATCTACACGAGTTTCTTTGCAGCATTCCAGAAACTGTTTTTCTCGGGTAGGTCAGATTGACCATAGTCTGATCTTTCGATCATAACTTGAGTTTTTCTCGACGGATTTGAGTAATTCTTTTTGTGTTGTCTTCGTGACTTGATTCTCTCTGATATCTATCACTTTTGTCACGGTGAAACACGTTTATATTAGTCTCATACACGATTTCTTTAACAGATCATTTTTTCTGCCGAAAGGGTTTGGGGTTTTATTGTTTCCGCTGCGTAAGATTTTTAAATCTACCATTCACCCCCCCTCTGGTAGCTTTTCACATGCTCTTCGATCCTACAGCTTGATGGGCTCTTAGATCTAGGGGGAGAGACATAGGGGGAGAGATGAAGGGGGAGAGATAAAATAGATTGATGTTGATGTATGAGTGTATTGATCTATGTTGGACTTATGTTTTAAAACTCATTTCAAGTTGTATTGTAAGACTTAATCTACGTATTCAAGTATTCATGTAGCTTGCCTAAATTTGTGATGTGTTTCCTCATTTACATGTCTATTTTGCATAATCATTGACTTATCACACTTTATGAACACATCACTTAGGCACCCCACCATAACATGTATATGTATGAGAACTCTCTCAATCTCTTTACTCATGATGCATACATTGAGGGGGAGTCACTCATACAAATACATGTTATGAAAACAAATTATTAACCTTATTGTTGAAGTCTTAATGTGTTGTCATCAATTAACCAATAAGGGGGAGATTGAAAGTGCATCTAGGCAACCCCGTGGGTTTTGGATGATTGATGACGACAATTAAGAGGCTAATGAGCTCAGTTGATCTTAAGCACAGGTACAAGGATTGAAACGAGATGAAAACCCTCAAAAAGGAAAAGGAGAAAACGGGCGTCAAAGACTCAAGCGTAGAAATTAGGGTTTTTATGGTATTGAGCTTTTATAAGTCGTATCATGTGAGATGGTGGTTGTATCATGTGCATTGAGATCATACCAAGGGACTCAAAGTGGTGGCTTAGAGAAAACATAATTGAGAAGTCTAAAATGAGAAAAACCCTAGGAGACTGGACTAGTCCGGGCCTCTTGGCCGGACTAGTCCGGCCATGGCAGATAAGTCCATTTTTGGACAGACCAAACGTTTCTGGAGTGTTCCCGAGTGATTTTGAAGCTAAGTCCAAGAAGTCCGGACTTGTCCGTTTTTGGACGGACCAAAGCTCTCTAGAGTAGTTCGGACTTGTCCGTTTGGACATGGACTTGTCTGTATGGGACTTAGTGTGACAAACCGAGAGAAAACCTTGTGGCCGGACTAGTCCGGACCAACTCAGAAGAGTTCATTTTGGGCCGGACCAAGTGGTTCTGTTCCACTTCGGACTAGTCCGTTGTTGACCGAACTAGTCTGGTGTCTAGTGACCATTTGAATTTGGAAATTTGGCGGGTAGGGTGACGATCGTTGCTCAGTGTGGCAGTTGTCGGGAACTGACCAGAGGGTCAGTGGTCCCATAGGGTCGAACTAGTCTGTGGTCTAAGGTCGGACTAGTCCGCCCCTTTGCTGATGTAAGCAAAAGGGGCTCAGCACCTCTATAAAAAGGGGACCCCCGGGCTCATTTGAATGAGACTTGAACCCTAGCGCCACCGCAAGCAACCTAGAGCCTTCCAAAGCCTTTTACTCGTCCTACTAACCCCCTAAGAGCAAATCTTGAAGAGATTAGGGTTTTGGGAGGAGAGTAAAGGAAGATCATCGCGCTTTGGGTCTTGATTTGATCTCTTGCACATTGTGTTGTGTTTTGTGACTTGTGTGAGTTGAGCTTAGTGTGCTCCTTATTGTATTGATTTGTGAGAGCCTCAAGTTGTGAGCAGCCCGATCAAATTTTGTGATTATGAAAGTGCATCTAGGTTCCCCGTGGGTTTTGGATGATTGATGACGACAATTAAGTCGCTAATGAGCTCAAGTGATCTTAGCACAGGTGTGGACTCGATCGGAGACGCAAACCCTCAAAAAGGAAAAGGAAGGAAACGGAGTCGACTCGAAGCGTGGAAACTAGGGTTTCTAGCGTGTGGAGTTAGACCAGCCGTAGAAATAGGAGGGTGTGTGCGTAAAGTGCAAAGAGATCAAAGTAGGAGCTCAAGAGTAGTGGTTGAGGTAGAAATCCTATTTGAAATTGAAGTTAGAGTAGTCTGGCAGGAATGGCCGGACTAGTCCGCCTAAGGGTCGGACTAGTCCGCTCCTGGCCAGACTAGTCCGTTTTCACACGGACCAGAAGGTCCTGTGTGACTTCGGACTAGTCCGTAGTGGATCGGACTAGTCCGGGGTACCCCTTGAAGTGGAGTTTCGGGACTAAGTCCTAGAGAGCGGACTTGTCCGTTTTGGGGCGGACCAAAAGGTCCTGTGTGAGATCAGACTAGTCCGTCGGTGGGCCGGACTAGTCCGTGTTGATGAGTGCAGAGTGGTTTTGCGACTAAGTCTGGGTAGGCCGGACTAGTCCGCCCTTGGGGCTGGACTAGTCCGTGGTCTCCAGACTAGTCCGTTTTCACACGGAACAAAAGGTTCTGTGTGAGATCGGACTAGTCCGGTGAAGGCCGGACTAGTCCGTTGTCGAAGTTACCGTTTGAATTTGAAGTTTGGCGGGTAGCGTGACGATTGCCGCGCAGTGCGACAGTTGTCAGAGGGGTCAGTGGTCCCCTAGGTCGGACTAGTTCGGGCCTGAGGCCGGACTAGTCCGCCCTTTTGCTGAGGTCAGCAGTTTGGGCTCGGGACCCCTATAAAAAGGGGACCCCCGACCTCATTTCTAAAAGACTCGAACCCTAGCGCCACCACAGCCAACTTGGAGCACTCTTAAGCCTCTTTCTTGCCAACTTTCCCTCTAAAACTAATTCTTGAGTGGATTAGGGTTTAGTGAGGTGGAGAAGAGGAAGAACATCGCGCTTGTGCTCCCGGTTTGATCTCTTGCACTCATTGAGTCTTTGTGAGTTGTGTGTGGAGTGTGTTTCGCTGTGTTGATCATCTTTGTGGTGTGGGAGCCTCAGATTGTGAGAAGCCCCAACGAATCTTGTATTCCCACTTTGAGATAGTGGAGAACCAAGTTAGGCCCGTGCGGTAAACTTGGTGAGGGAAGGGTTGTTGAACCCGGTCCTTTGTGGACTCCTCAACGGGGACGTAGATTCTTGTGTGGAATCGAACCTCGGAATAAAATCCTTGTGTCTCCGTGTTCTTCTCATTTTATTTATCGCATATTTCGTTCTAGGGTTGCTAGCCTTGTCTTGTGATTCACATTGCTATAATCTAGTTGAAACTTGACTTACTCTTGTGTTGGTAATTTCTAAACTTGTCATAAACATATCCTCACTTGTAGCCTCGAGAAAATCCCCTTAAAACTTGCTAGAAACACTTTTTAGGGTTCTTCACGCAGGCTGACCGGACTAGTCCGCCCCCAGACCGGACTAGTCCGCCCCCTGTGATTTAACCTCGTTTTATTAAGTCATTTGCAGGTCGATTAACCTATTAACCCCCCTCTAGGCAAATTTCAATTGGTATCAGAGCAGGACTCTCCACAAAGAATCTAACAACTCGGAGAGATGGCCGGAGTGGTGTTTGAAGAGGTGTCGACCAATGATTCCCAACCGACACGTGAGGAGACAATGGCTTATCAAGACAAGCCAACGGATGATGAGGAGACTCGCCAGCTCAAGGCGAAGCTCCGGGAGAAGCTAAAGATTGCTGTGATTGAGCCGTCAAGCTCATCAAGTAGTGGCGGCGGGGTCAACTACAACCGACAAAGGTTCAACTATGAACGCCTTGCCGCCAACAACCACTATCACTCCATCCCATTGGGGAAACCTCCTCAATGCGATGGAACCGACTACGGGATGTGGAAGAACAACATGAAAATCCACCTCGTGTCACTAAATGTAGGCCTAGAGGGGGGGTAAATAGGCCTTTTTGAAATTTCTCGGTTCCTGTAGCACTTCAACAACAAGGTCAAAACCAGATATATCGGACTAGTCCGGTAAAGTGCGGACTAGTCCGGATTTCACGGGCTAGGTTGATCAAGTTAGGTCAATTTGATTGTTTTGTTGACGTTTGTAGCGGAAATATAAACTTTAATAACAGTTCAATAGTTGTATGTCAAGTTCTATTGCAAGTATGATTCTTGTTCAACTATTTAACTTGAATTCAACAAAATGAATCAAACCCTAGATAATGTTGATCAACTAGAATGATGAACACAAACGAACAAGACACAAGATTTATCCCGTGGTTCGGTTACCACGAAGGCAACCTACGTCCACGTTGAGGAGCCCACAAAAGGACCGGGTCTTCACCAACCCTTCCCTCGTCGGATCGCCACGAAGGCCAATCCTCTTCCACTAATCACACAGGGGTAAATCACCAAGTTGAAGGGGCGATCTCACAAGTTGAGAGCTCCCTTGATTACAAGTATCAAGATCACCAATAACACACTTCGAAATATACAAATTGAGATACAAGAGTGTGTTAGAGATTCAAACCAAGAGCTCAATCGTGTGCCAAGTGCCTCTCCAATGATCTAGAAGTGATCTTCAATGGATTGATTGATTTTGCACTTAGTTTCATGGAGAGAGATGGTTTTTGAGTCTCTTGGGAGGTGTGACGGCGCTAGGGTTTGAGAGGGGGTGAAAGTGGGCCGTGCACCTCTATTTATATGGGGTTTCTAGAAGTTACCGTTAGGGTTCAGAAAGATCGGACTAGTCCGTGGTGGTCACCGGACTAGTCCGGTGTGCTGTGTGTAGCAAACCCTAAGTGTCCAGGAATATCGGACTAGTCCGGTTGAAAACGGACTTGTCCGATTTTGCTACTGGAAAGCTTCGGACTAGTCCGATTGCCATCGGACTTGTCCAGACAAATGAAACCCTAAGTGTTTGGGGTGACAAGTCCGCACTTGGAGGACTTGTCCGATTTAGATCAGTGTGTATATCGGACTAGTCCGTGTGGACACCGGACTTGTCCGAAGTGGATCAGAATGAATATCGGACTAGTTCGGGTCATAACGGAATTGTCCGATTTTGTGTGACTTGTGCATTGTGTTAAGGACTAGTCCGCATTGGAGAGGACTAGTCCGAAGTGGATCAGAAAGATATCGGACTAGTCCGGTAGAGACCAGACTTGTCCGATCTAGTGCAGAAAGTGATATCGGACTAGTCCGGCTGATATCGGACTAGTTCGGTCCTGTATAACTTTGTGCATTGTATGTGTGTGCTTGAGAGTGATTGAGCTCTTGGGTGTGTTTCCTTAACACACTCTATACATAATAATCTACTATTTTCTTCTTCTTGAGCTCAAATTCACTTTGCTTCTCATTTCCCTTCTTTTTGGCATTTTGCTCATTTTTCATCATTTGCCTGCACTCATCTCAACAAAAGGATTAGGATCCCAATTGCTTGTCATAAATCATCCAAAACCCACAAGGGAGTCCTAGATGCACTTTCAATCTCCCCCTTTTTGGTGATTGATGACAACCAATTGAGATTTCACAAAATGAGGTATAAAATGAGATTTTCATAAAGTATGCACATATGACTCAAAAATACATCAAGCAACAAGATAATTATTCATGTGTGCATTCTTTATGGTGGGATGCATACTAAGAGCATGAATGCATTAAGAATGACAGAATTTGCATTGATCAACTAATATCAAGTGAATATGGCATTTCAGGAGCAAAAATTCAGATTTCATCACACACTTGCAAATTAATTGAGCAATTTAACACAGGACCAAACATGATATGAAAATAGTGTTAAACAAATACAATCACAATTAAAAATACATAGAGAGCTCTCTCCTCGCATCCTATTCAGCTAAAGCTAAGACTAGAGACTCCCCCTCAATCTCTCCCCCTTTGGCATCAAGACACCAAAAAGAGAGAGAGGAAGGTCCTAGGGCTTCACTCTTCGCTGTCAATCCTCTCGTCGTCTTCATCGTCTTCATCTCTTTCCGCTTGACGAGGTTGAGAGGGAGGAGGAGGAGCGGAGCTGCTCGAGCCCCCAATGCCAAAATAGGCAAGCTCGGAGGGAGTCAAGGGGCTGAGCTCGGTGATGTCCGGATCAGAATCTTCAGAAAGTACTGGAGATCCAATTGGGTTGATCTCCAGCTTCTCACTCAGCTGCTTCACATTGGCTTTTATGTACCTCATGTTCTCCTTCCTCTTCTGATTTAGCTTGTGAAGCTTCACTTCAGTTTTCTTGCATGAGGAGAAAATTGCAGCCAAGTACTTGAGGATCCCACTGGCGGATCCTTTCTGAGGGGCTTCCCTGGAGGGATGAGGAGCCCTAGCAGCTTATTCTTTCCTTGCCGGTGCCTCGGGGCTTGAGGCCGGCGATGGAGCAGCCTGGACACTCACTGGCTGAGGCTTCTGAGGCCTCAGTGGAGTGTGCTCCACATCCTTCACAAACTCGATCCCTGTGACCTTCTCAATCATAAACATCAAGTAAGGGGCATAGCCACAGGATCGGTTGGGGGTACTTGAGATATTGACCATATCATTCCAAATATAGTCTGCAACATCGAATTGCCTTTGCTTGCTTATGACCCTCATCAGGGTCCGGAGGTAGCCCTGTACACTCCCTGCATCCCCATCCTTGGGGGCAATTGTCTTCCTGAGGACTGTTGAGGACCACAAAGAAAGGCTTCATGTTCTTTGTGGAGGGAGGAACATACTTAGAGTTGGGCTCATACATGAACTTCATTCCGTCCCTCTCAATGACCCCTATGTTGTGGATGATTAGGTGGTCATTTCCAGCAGAGTCTAAGTGGAGCAGGTTTGCAAAATCCTCCTGAGTGATGGAGTACTTGGATCCATGGGTCATCCAAGTCACACTTTCTTCATCTTCACTCGAGAAGTGGCACGTTGCATAGAATTGTGCTATCACTTCATCATTCCAGTTGTGTCTGAAGGCAAAGAGATCCTTCAGACCATGTCTCTCTGCAGCTGCTATCACTTCATCAAAAGCTGCACATTTCTTCTTCTCAAGGTGGGCCCAGTCAATCCATTGACTGCGCACCACCGGGGTCTTCATCGGCAAGTAGACCAGCTTGTAGAAATCAACATGGAAATTTGACCAAAATCTGCCATCAGCTGCTTGCTTGGGCCTTGCATAGCAATCAACACTTCTCAACTTCGCAGCCACATCGCTGCCCTTGCCGGTGAATCTTTCCTCATTGGGGTCCCGGACCCCTTCTCTGGGAGTATGCAGCTTCAGGGGCCCAACAGGCCCTGTGGCAACCCCCTTGCCCTTCCCTTTAGCTTGTCGAAGGCTGCTTGTAGACGGAGCAGCCTTCGAGGCAGGCTTCTTGGCACAGACCTTCCTCCGAACCTGGGGAGGGGAAGTAGCAGGCTCAGAAGGTCTTTCTTGGCGTTTCTTGCCAAGACCCGCCGAGGACCGAGGTGCCACCTCGTGGTCCAACTCGGCCTCGAAATCAGAGATTTCGTTGTCGGAGCTCGACATGATCTGAGAATGAGTGATCAAGAGAAAGGACAAGTTATACAAGGTATTGGTGAGGTAAGATGGCAATGGAAGGCATTAGGGAATTAAAGAATTAGGTTTTGGTTCAGAAACAACGGACTTGTCCGGCGCACAGGCACGGACTAGTCCGGGGGACCGGACTTGTCCGTACCTGGACTGGACTAGTCCGGTTTTCATCTTCAAAAACCTAACAGACTGGACAAAAATTGATCCCTAAGGTAAAACTAGTCTAGCATACACATAGTACATCAACTAGACATGTAACTAGTGAAGAATGCTAGGCCAAACGATAAGCAATAGAGAAATTTGTGATTTCTTAGGGTTTTGAAGAAAATTTACCAAGAAATCAAAGGAAGCTTGAGATTTGGGGGGTTGGAGGCCGGACTTTTCCGCTAACTTCAATCCCCGAGTCTTCAAGCTTGATCTCCGCCCAAGATTGAGGCTTTTCGACGGAGGAATCAAGGATTCGCCTTGGGAGCTCGAGCGCAAGAGAGAGAAAGCTTGGGGGCGAGTGTGGGGTGAAGGGATTAGGGTTTGGTGGCGGCTAGGTTTATGGACACGAAAAATCGGACAAGTCCGGACATGACCGGACTAGTCCGAAGTCATCCAGAGACCTATATCGGACTAGTCTCTGGTCTGTCGGACTAGTCCGGCCTAACCGGCACTCTGCGGACTAGTCTGCAATGGCGGACTAGTCCGGGTAACCACGGACTTGTCCGTGGTCACCAGGAAAGAATTGCATAGCCCATTCATATATATTTGAAGGTCCAATAATTGAGAGTAGAGAGGCAAAACAATTCAAATAATCTTGATGAATTTGACCAGTAAGCAAACAACAATCATACTATGATCAAAAATTCATCAAGATCTAATAATTGACATAGTTTTTCGAGAGAAAAATGAAGAGGGATGATTTTCACAATTCAATCAATATTTTGAAGCAATCATACAGGTATGCAACTTTTCAAGCCACACTCCGAGAATCAAGAATGTTTAGCTCATTTCGGAGTTCGCAAAAACGTTTTTCATCAAGTGGCTTGGTGAATATGTCGGCCAATTGTTTTTGGGTGTTGACATGAGAGATGGATATGTCTCCTTTCATGGAATGGTCTCTCAAGAAATGGTGTCTTATGTCAATGTGTTTAGTCCTAGAGTGCTCAACTGGATTGTGGGCTATTTTAATGGCACTCTCATTATCACAAAGGAGAGGAATACGGTTCATATTGTAACCGTAATACCTTAGAGTTTGTCGCATCCAAAGGAGTTGTGCACAACAACTCCCGGCTGCAACATACTCCGCTTCGGCTGTGGATAATGCAATGGAATTCTGTTTCTTGGATGACCAAGAAACTAAGGATCTTCCAAGGAATTGGCAAGTGCCGGAAGTGCTTTTTCTATCAACTTTGCACCCGGCATAATCTGCATCGGAATACCCAATGAGATTGAATTTTGAGCCTTTTGGGTACCAAAGACCAAGGTTGGGTGTATGAACTAAATATCTTAGGATTCTCTTTACGGCTGTCAAATGACATTCCTTAGGGTTGGCTTGAAATCTTGCACACAAACATACACTCAACATAATATCTGGCCTAGATGAACATAAGTATAGTAAGGATCCAATCATGGAGCGATATACCTTTTGGTCGACGCTCGGTCCATCTTCATTGAGATCCAAGTGGCCATTCGTTGCCATGGGAGTCTTTATGGGCTTTGCCTTGTCCATGCCAAACTTCTTGAGGATGTCCTGTGTGTACTTGGTTTGGCTTATGAATGTTCCTTCCCTTTGTTGCCGCACTTGGAATCTCAAGAAGTACTTCAATTCTCCCATCATTGACATTTCAAATCTGTCTGTCATAATTTTACTAAACTCTTCACAGAAAGATTGGTTAGTTGATCCAAAAAATATATCATCAACATAGATTTGGCAAATAAAAAGATCATTATCCAGATTTTTTGTGAATAATGTATAGTCTACTTTGCCAATTTGAAAACCATTATCAATTAAAAAATCTCTAAGACACTCATACCAAGCTCTAGGAGCTTGTTTGAGGCCATAGAGAGCCTTACGAAGTTTATACACGTGGTCGGGGAACTCTTCGTCTTCAAACCCAGGTGGTTGCTCCACGTACACCTCCTCCTTGATCGGTCCGTTGAGGAAGGCGCTTTTCACGTCCATTTGATACAGCTTGAAATCATGGTGAGTAGCATATGCAAGTAATATTCTAATTGATTCAAGCCTAGCTACTGGAGCAAAAGTCTCATCGAAATCCAAACCTTCGACTTGTGAGTAACCTTTGGCCACAAGTCGTGCCTTGTTTCTTGTCACCACTCCGTGTTCGTCTTGCTTGTTGCGGAAGACCCACTTGGTGCCCACTATGTTTGCATTGGGTCTTTCCACAAGTTCCCAAACCTCGTTTCTCTTGAAGTTGTTCAACTCTTCTTGCATTGCCACCACCCAGTCCGGATCCTTCAATGCATCCTCAGTCCTGCGTGGTTCCAAAAAGGAGACAAACGAGTAATGCTCGCAAAAATTAGCTATACGAGATCTAGTGGTTACTCCCTTTTGGATGTCGCCGATGATGTTGTCGATTGGATGATCCTTTTGAATGCATTGGTGTACTCTTGGGTGTGGCACTTGGGGGGTCGTATGTTGGTGATCATCTTCTTCTCCCCCTGAGTTGTTGTCCTCATTGATTTGTTGATCATGTTCATATTCCTGTGATTGATCTTGTATCGAGGCTCCCCCTTGATTGTTGATCTCCTCTTGTGGTTCACTTTCCTCTTGTATTTGTGACGATGACTCTTGTGGTCGTACTTCGCCTAGAGCCATCCTCTTCAATGCTTGATAGGGGGCTTCCTCTTTACCTAATTCACATTGATCAACTTGCTCCTTTTGGGAGCCATTAGTTTCATCGAACACTACGTCACGTGCCACTTCAACAAGTCCGGAGGCCTTGTTGAAAACACGATAGGCGTAAGTGTTCGAATCATAACCAAGCAAGAAACCTTCATCGGACTTCGAAGCGAACTTTGAAGTCCTGGGCTTCTTGTTCAAAATATAGCAAGGAGAACCGAAAACTCGAAAATATGAAATGTTCGGTTTGTTACCGGTGAGTAGCTCATAGGGGGTCTTCTTTAGTAGTCGATGAAGGTAGAGTCGATTTGTGGCATGGCAAGCGGTGTTGATTGCTTCCGCCCAAAATCGATCCGAAGTCTTGTATTCATCGAGCATTGTTCTTGCCATCTCTATGAGCGTTCGGTTCTTCCTTTCGGCAACTCCGTTTTGTTGTGGAGAGTATGGTGCTGAGAATTGGTGCTTGATTCCTTCCTCATCAAGGTACTCCTCCACTTGTATGTTCTTGAACTCCGTGCCGTTGTCGCTCCGAATACTCTTGATTGATAGTGAGAACTCGTTTTGCACTCGCTTGAAGAATTTCTTGAGTGTTCCTTGTATTTCTGACTTGTCATGCAAAAAGAACACTCAAGTGAAGCGGGAAAAATCATCAATAATAACTAAACCGTATTTATTACCACCGATGCTTATGTAAGCAATTGGACCAAACAAGTCCATATGAAGTAGTTCGAGCGGTCTTATCGTGGTCATGATGTTCTTCGCGGGATGTTGTGCTCCAACTTGCTTCCCTGCTTGGCACGTGCTACAAGGCCTGTCTTTCTCAAACACAACATCTTTCAAACCTCGGATGTGATCGCCCTTGAGGAGTTTTTGAAGGTTCCTCATACCAATATGTGCCAGCCGTCTATGCCACAGCCAACCCATGTTGGTCTTTGCAATCAAGCATGTGTCGAGTTCGGCTTTATCCTTGTTGAAGTCAACAAGGTAAAGCTTTCCCTTTAACATACCATTGAATGCAACAGAACCATCACTTCTCCTTGAGACGGTCACACCCTTGTTAGTGAACAGGCAATTATAACCTTTGTCACATAATTGAGATATGGACAGCAGGTTATAATCTAAAGATTCAATGTGTAAAACATGCGAAAGAGTATGTTCAGAGGATATTGCTATTTTACCGGTACCGAGGACCCTTCCTTGACTGTTATCCCCAAAGTAGATGCCTTCGTTTGGGTCCTTGTTCACTTCATACTCCACAAACATCCTCCTTTCTCCGGTCATGTGGTTGGTGCATCCACTGTCTAGCACCCATTTGGATCCACCGGAGGAGTAGGCCTGCAAAAATAAATTACGCCTTGGTTTTAGGTACCCAAGCTTGCTTGGGTCCTTGGAGATTAGTAACAATACATTTGGGCACCCACACATGGGATTTTGTGTTCCCATGGCGTGACCCAGCATAATAAGCATACACTTTACCAACATTATTTTTCATTAATACATAAGAAGCATCAAAGGTTTTAAACAAGAGTTGCTGTTGATTATGGGTCGGACTAGTCTGTGTGACCGGACTTGTCCGGATGACCGGACTTGTCCGGATCACAACCGGACTAGTCCGGTTTTCATGAGAGTTCAGGTTTTTAGTTTTCGAGTTACCAGGTTGTGAGGGTCCTCCCTTCACAAAGGTAATCCTTCCCTTGTTATTCTTATGATTTCCAGCTATTTGCTTTCCATCATAAGAGTAACCAATGCCATACTTGACATTTGGAGGTCTTTGGACCAAATATGCACTACGTGCATAGTTGATCCTCTCCTTGTCAAATATTACACATTGGGTAGGATTTTTATCCTTTGTGGAGGTAGAATTTTCCTTCAACCTGGTGTTAATTTTATCACATTTGCAAATATGAGCGATATTAGTTGAAGTGGGTTGAGAAGGTAGGCTTGAAGAGGAGGAAGGTTCACTAAGCTTGAGTGACTCAACCTGCACTTCAAGGATCTTGTTGACCTTGATTAGGTCATCAAGTTGATCCTTGATTGCAACGTTTGAGCTGGTTAACTCCAAGCAAGTTTTCTTGCTTGAAGCTAGCTCAAGCTCTAGTGAGTGGTTTCTCTCCTTTTCAAGAACTAGAAGATTGTCAAGTTCGACATGCTTCTCCTTTTGGGAGATAATCATGTCTTCTTGATGATCAATGAGCTCTTCCTTCTCAACAAGTTGGTTAAGCAAGAATTTCATTTTAGCAGCAGTTTTTCTATCTAAACCAATTAGCATATATTCATCATCACTATCTAGATCATCATCACTTGAGTAAGAATGCAAGGAAGGAGTTTTGATGTTTACCTTGCGTTTACCTTCCTTAGCCATGAGGCAAGTTCCATTTGCCTTCTTTGCACCGAGCGTGGGGAAGAGTGTGGGTTTCTTGGACATGCTTTCAATGGCTATGCTAGCCATTTCTTCTTCATCGGACGATGAGGACTCATCGTTTGAGTCCCACTCCTTTCCGATGTGTGCTTGTTCAGCTTGTTTCTTCTTCTTGAAGAATTTCTTCGGTTGAGGCTTGGACTCTTTACTCTTCTTCTTGTTGTCCTCGTACGGGCAATCAACTATAAAGTGATTGTACTCACCACAATTATAGCATGCCCGCCTCATCTTCGTCTTTGTCTTCTCCTTGTATTTTCCTTCACTCGATTTTGTTCCTAGTCTTTTCTTCATAATTATTTTGAACTTCTTCATGAACAAAATCATATCTTCTTCGTCCAGCTCGCTGCTTTCATCATCGCTGTCCTCCTCAAGTTGTGCTTCTCTTGCTTCTTTGGATAGAGGCTTGAGTGAGGACTTTAGGGCAACTCCCTTCTTCTTGGCTGATGTGAGGTCGGCTATTTCTTTTACGTGCTTGGCTTGCTTCTCCATCATCTCAAAGTTGATGATTTTGCCAAGCAGTTCATCCGGAGTCATTTTCTTGTACCCGGGACTTTCTCGGATCATAGAGCAAAGTGTGACGTTGCGAGGCATAAATGCTCTAAGGATGAGCTTTACAACCTCGTGGTCATTCCACTTTTTGCTCCTATATGATCGAACCTTGTTCACAAGAGTCTTCAGTCTGTTGTACATGTCCTGGGGAGACTCATCTTCCTCAATCGCGAACCTTCCTAGTTCGCCTTCAATCATTTCAATCTTTGCCTCTCGCACATGCCGGTCACCTTCATGTGCTGTCTGTAGTGTGTCCAGATTTCTTTGGCAATTTCCAATCCGTCCACCTTTGTGAATTCATCTCGACTTAGAGATGAGGTGATAACGGCTGCGGCTTGGGCATTCCTGTGGATGGCTTGCTCTTGACTTGGCGTGAGCTCTTCATCGTCATCAGGGATGTTTATTCCTGTGCACACAATATGCCATAAACTTGGGTTAAGGGAAATCAAGTGCATCTTCATATTTTGCCTCCACATGGAGTAATCACTCCCATCGAAGTGTGGGGCTTTTCCGAGAGGAATAGATAGATAATGACTGCTGTTAGAATTTAAACGGTCATAATTAAAAGGATATCGGGAGTAGTCGGTGTGACTACTCCCCTTCTTCTTTTCTTCGACTTTAGATTTCCCTTTGGAAAGCGCTTTCTTTCTAAGGAGTGCTTTCAGCTCCAATGTCTCCTCATCATCATCATCGAAGTCTTGAATGGCTTCGAGATACTTTTCAAGCTTTTGGTGCTTGTCATTGTTCATTTCTTCCTGGTTGTTGATTTTCTGGACTTCCTTCATGTCCGACATGATCTCTTCGAGTGGTTGCACTCTTTCTTGAAGAACCTGCTCTGATACCAATTGAATGTAGGCCTAGAGGGGGGTGAATAGGCCTTTTTGAAATTTCTCGGTTCCTGTAGCACTTCAACAACAAGGTCAAAACCAGTTATATCGGACTAGTCCGGTAAAGTGCGGACTAGTCCAGATTTCACGGGCTAGGTTGATCAAGTTAGGTCAATTTGATTGTTTCGTTGACGTTTGCAGCGGAAATATAAACTTTAATAACAGTTCAATAGTTGTATGTCAAGTTCTATTGCAAGTATGATTCTTGTTCAACTATTTAACTTGAATTCAACAAAATGAATCAAACCCTAGATAATGTTGATCAACTAGAATGATGAACACAAACGAACAAGACACAAGATTTATCCCGTGGTTCGGTTACCATGAAGGCAACCTACGTCCACGTTGAGGAGCCCACAAAAGGACCGGGTCTTCACCAACCCTTCCCTCGTCGGATCGCCACGAAGGCCAATCCTCTTCCACTAATCACACAGGGGTAAATCACCAAGTTGAAGGGGCGATCTCACAAGTTGAGAGCTCCCTTGATTACAAGTATCAAGATCACCAATAACACACTTCGAATATACAAATTTAGATACAAGAGTGTGTTAGAGATTCAAACCAAGAGCTCAATCGTGTGCCAAGTGCCTCTCCAATGATCTAGAAGTGATCTTCAATGAATTGATTGATTTTGCACTTAGTTTCGTGGAGAGAGATGGTTTTTGAGTCTCTTGGGGGGTGTGACAGCGCTAGGGTTCGAGAGGGGGTGAAAGTGGGCCGTGCACCTCTATTTATATGGGGTTTCTAGAAGTTACCGTTAGGGTTCAGAAAGATCGGACTAGTCTGTGGTGGTCACCGGACTAGTCCGGTGTGCTGTGTGTAGCAAACCCTAAGTGTCCAGGAATATCGGACTAGTCCGGTTGAAAAAGGACTTGTCCGATTTCGCTACTGGAAAGCTTCGGACTAGTCCGATTGCCATCGGACTTGTCCGGACAAATGAAACCCTAAGTGTTTGGGGTGACAAGTCCGCACTTGGAGGACTTGTCCGATTTAGATCGGTGTGTATATCGGACTAGTCCGTGTGGACACCGGACTTGTCCGAAGTGGATCAGAATGAATATCGGACTAGTCCGGGTCACAACGGACTTGTCTGATTTTTTGTGACTTGTGCATTGTGTTAAGGACTAGTCCGCATTGGAGAGGACTAGTCCGAAGTGGATCAGAAAGATATCGGACTAGTCCGGTAGAGACCGGACTTGTCCGATCTAGTGCAGAAAGTGATATCGGACTAGTCCGGCTGATATCGGACTACTCCGGTCCTGTATAACTTTGTGCATTGTATGTGTGTGCTTGAGAGTGATTGAGCTCTTGGGTGTGTTTCCTTAACACACTCTATACATAATAATCTACTATTTTCTTCTTCTTGAGCTCAAATTCACTTTGCTTCTCATTTCCCTTCTTTTTGGCATTTTGCTCATTTTTCATCATTTGCCTGCACTCATCTCAACAAAAGGATTAGGATCTCAATTGCTTGTCATAAATTATCCAAAACCCACAAGGGAGTCCTAGATGCACTTTCAGTCACTAAATCTGGCATTGTGGCAAATTGTCATGTCCGGGGTGGAGATCCCGAAGGATGAGGACAACATCACGCAAGAACAAGCCATCCTCATCCACCGCAACGCTCAAGCTGCAGGTGTGATCATCTCATCCCTCTCAAGAGATGAGTTCAACCGCGTCGATGGTCTTGAGGTGGCCAAAGATATATGGGACACCCTCAAGACGGCGCATGAAGGAAATCGAGTGGTCAAGGAGGCCAAGATCGAACTCATCGAAGGAGAGCTTGGGAGGTTCGCCATCTTGGATGGTGAATCCCCCCAAGACATGTACAACCGATTGAAGATTCTCATTAACAAGAGCCGATCATATGGATGCACCAAGTGGACCGACCACGAGGTGGTGAAGAGGATGATCCGGGCATTCATGCCTAGGAACGTCGCTCTTTGCTCCATGATTCGAGAAAGCCCGGGGTTCACTAAAATGACCCCGGAGGAGGTCCTTGGTAGGATCATCAACCACGAGATCATGGAGAAGGAGGCGCTCTTCTATAACGACCTTCAAAAGTTCACCGCCTCCAAGATGAAGAATGTTGCACTTAAGGCAACACCCTCTCCAAAGGAGCAAGAGGAAAGCGATGAGGAGAGCCTCGACACCGATGAGGAAGAGGCCTTCTTCATCAACAAATTCAAGAGGATGATGAGGAGGAAGAAAGGTGGATACAAACATGAGGGCAAAGGGAAGGAAAGAGCAAGGCCCAAATCAAAAAGGGCTTGCTACAATTGTGGCGAGTACAGCCACTTCATCGCTGATTGCCCCCATGAAGAAGTGAAGAAGAAGAAGGAGGGCAAGCCTCAAGAGAAGAAATTCTTCAGGAAGAAGAGGCCCTCCGGACAAGCACACTTGGGCAAGGAGTGGGACTCTAACGATGAGTCCTCCTCCGAAGAAGAAGAGGAGAAGATGGCTACCATAGCCATCGGGAAGAGCTCCAAGGGAAGCAAGCTCTTCCCCAACCTCAACAACGACTACAAACCAACTTGCCTTATGGAAAAGGAGGGAAGGAGAAAGGTAACATCTCACTCCTCCTCCTCCATTTCCTCTCATGATGAATTTGATAACGCTAGTGAGAATGAGCATATGTTTAAGGACATAAGCAAAAGCACCCTGCGCAGGATGAAGTTGCTTATGGATGAGATCTTTGAGAAGGAGGATCTCATTAACAGACAAGAGGACATGCTCATCCTTGAAAAGGAGAGATGTCAAGAGCTCAACGAGCTCCTTGAGCTTGAAAGAGAGAAGAGCAAGGCATTGGAACACGAACTTGCTCTAAGTAAGAAATCGTGTTCAAGTCTTGAGGAGAAAACAATTGAGCTCAAGGACGAACTTGGGAACTTGTCAAAAGTTAACAAGATCTTTGAGACTCAAGTTGAATCTCTCAAGAACAATGTAACCTCTTCCTCTAAGAGCTCAACCTCCTCAAAGGCCTCATCCAATGCAACCCCGCCTTGCAAGTGCTCTGACTTAATCCTTAAGCTTAAGGATGAACTCAACTTAGCGCAAGGCAAGCAAGCACCTAAGGGTGCCATCTTTGACAAGGAGAAGGTGGCGTATGCACGAAGTGCATACACCAACACAAGACCTCCCCATGTCAAGGATGGTCTTGGCTATACTAGAGGTGGAAGGCATAACGCCAAAACCTCCAAGTATGGCAAAGACATGATTGTCTTTGTCAAGGGGAGTTCATCCACAACTAAAATTGAAAAGAACTCACCCTCTAGCAACAAAATGCCTAAATCTGAACCGCATCCTCTATTCCATGATTTTGATGCATCTTATGTGCTTATGAGGAACAAATATGGCAAGGTGTTTGCTAGATATGTTGGGCCACTCCGCAAGAGCCCCAAGCCTTGCGTGTGGGTGCTCAAATGCCTAAGCACTAACGTGAAAGGACCCAACTCCGCTTGGGTACCTAAAGGGAAGGCATAAATTTGTTTTGTAGGCTTACTCATCCGGCGGATCGAAATGGGTGTTGGATAGTGGATGTACCAATCACATGACCGGAGAGAGGAGCATGTTCATAGAGTATGAGGAGAACGAGGACCCAAGTGAAGGAATCTTCTTTGGGGATAATAGCCAAGGGAAAATCCTTGGCTCCGGTAAAATTGCTATCTCCTCTTCGCATACTTTATCTAATGTTTTGCATGTTGATTCCCTAGACTATAATCTCCTATCCATATCACAGCTGTGTGATAGAGGATATAAATGTGTTTTTCTAGTGAGGGTGTGAATGTTCTTAGAGAGGGTAATGACTCGATAGCCTTTAAGGGAGTGCTCAAGGGAGAGCTCTATCTTGTGGACTTTACCACGGATAAGGCTCAACTTGACACATGCTTAATGGCGAAAGCTAACATGGGATGGCTGTGGCATAGAAGGCTAGCCCATGTTGGAATGAGGAACCTTCAAAAGCTCCTTAAAGGAGAGCACGTTCGTGGCCTAAATGATGTGGTATTTGAAAAGGATAGGCCATGTAGTGCGTGCCAAGCGGGAAAGCAAGTAGGAGCTCAACACCCCTCTAAGAATGTCATGACGACAACTAGACCTTTGGAGTTACTACATATGGATCTTTTTGGCCTCATTGCTTACATTAGCATCGGTGGCAACAAGTATGGTCTAGTCATCGTTGATGACTTCTCTAGATATACTTGGGTGTTCTTCTTGCATGATAAGAGTGAAACCCCCGGTGTCCTCAAGAAATTCCTAAGGATAGCTCAAAATGAGTTCACCTTAAGGATAAAGGCTATAAGGAGTGACAATGGCACCGAATTCAAGAACATGCAAGTAGAAGAGTTCCTAGATGAGGAGGGCATCAAGCATGAGTTTTCCGCTCCCTATTCTCCACAACAAAATGGAATTGCCGAAAGAAAGAACAGGACGCTTATTGAGATGTCAAGGACGATGCTAGATGAGTACAAAACATCGGACCGGTTTTGGGCGGAAGCGGTTAACACCGCTTGCCACGCCGTAAACCGATTGTACCTTCATCGCCTCCTCAAGAAGACTCCCTATGAGCTTCTCGTTGGTAAGAAACCTAATGTTTCTTACTTTCATGTCTTTGGTAGCAAGTGTTATATCCTCAACAAGAAGCCTAGGACTTCGAAGTTTGCTTCAAAGTTCGATGAGGGTTTCTTGCTTGGATATGACTCAAACACTCATGCGTACCGTGTGTTCAACAAATCCTCCGGAATTGTTGAAATAGCACGTGACGTGGTGTTTGATGAAACCAATGGCTCTCAAGTGGAGCAAGTTGATCAACATGCCATTGATAAAGAGGAACCTCCACTAGAAGCTCTAAGGAGAATGGCACTTGGAGATGTTCGCCCACAAGAACCATCTCAAAGCCCAAGTGACCATCATCACTATGAAGTAGGTCAAACCCCCATTGGACAAGTTGGAGATCCACTAGATGCTCCCCAAAGGGATAATGGGAATGAAGATCAAGGGGGAGGCATGGATCAAGGGGGAGACCAAAGTGAAGAAGATGAAGCAAGTGGCTCATGAGCTCAACCCCCGCATCCTCGTGTTCATCAAAGTGTTCAACGGGATCATCCCGTTGACAAAATTCTAGGAGATATTACAAAAGGAGTAACAACACGTTCACGTGTTGCAAACTTTTGTGAGCATTTCTCCTTTGTCTCATCCTTGGAACCCCATAAGGTTGAAGATGCCTTAAGAGATCCAGATTGGGCAGTTGCCATGCAAGAGGAGCTCAATAACTTTGAAAGGAACAAGGTTTGGGAGCTTGTCAAGCGCCCACAAGCCAATGTTGTTGGAATCAAGTGGGTGTTCCGCAAAAAACAAGATGAGCATGGCGTGGTAACTAGGAACAAGGAACGACTTGTGGCAAAAGGGTACTCACAAGTAGAAGGATTGGATTTTGATGAGACATTTGCCCCCGTAGCTAGGCTTGAGTCAATTCGGATATTACTAGCCTTTGCTACTCATCATGACTTCAAGCTCTACCAAATGGATGTTAAAAGTGCATTCCTTAATGGCCCAATCAAGGAAGAAGTTTATGTAGAGCAACCTCCGGGGTTTGAAGACCAAGACTATCCTAACCATGTTTATAAGTTGCGAAAGGCTCTTTATGGCCTCAAGCAAGCTCCTAGAGCTTGGTATGAGTGTCTAAGAGACTTTCTAGTTGAAAATGGTTTTAGGATAGGCAAAGCGGATTATACCCTTTTCACAAAGCACTTCAACGAGGATCTTTTTGTGTGCCAAATATATGTGGATGACATCATATTTGGTTCCACAAATAAGGTGTTTTGTGATGAGTTCTCCAAGATAATGACGGAGAGGTTTGAAATGTCCATGATGGGTGAGTTGAAGTTCTTTCTAGGATTTCAAGTAAAACAACTCAAAGAAGGGACGTTCATAAGTCAAACTAAGTATACACAAGATATTCTAAGGAAGTTTGACATGGATAAGGCAAAACCCATCAAAACCCCTATGGGGACAAATGGACACCTAGACCTAAATGAGGATGGTCCAAGTGTGGATCAAAAGTTATATAGGTCTATGATTGGTTCACTTCTCTATCTTTGTGCATCTAGGCCCGATATCATGCTAAGTGTGTGTATGTGTGCACGCTTTCAAGCGGCACCTAAGGCTTGTCATTTGACCGTCGTTAAAAGAATCTTGAGATATCTAGTACACACACCTTCCTTAGGACTTTGGTACCCCAAAGGATCTAAGTTTAACCTCATTGGATATTCCGATGCGGACTATGCGGGGTGCAAAGTTGATAGGAAGAGCACATCGGGTACATGCCAATTCTTGGGTCGATTTCTAGTGTCTTGGTCCTCCAAGAAGCAAAACTCTATTGCTCTCTCCACCGCCGAAGCGGAATATGTTGCAGCCGGAAGTTGTTGTGCACAAATTCTTTGGATGCGACAAACCCTTAGGGATTATGGGATTAACTTGCGCAACATTCCACTCTTGTGTGATAATGAGAGTGCCATAAAGATAGCCCATAATCCGGTGGAGCACTCTAGGACCAAGCACATAGACATACGACATCACTTCTTGAGAGATCACTCAATGAAGGGAGATATTGTGATTTCTCATGTGAGGACGGAACATCAACTCGCGGATATCTTCACCAAGCCTCTTGATGAGAAGCGTTTCTGGGAGCTAAGAAGTGAGCTCAACATTTTGGATTCTAGGAATGTGGCTTAAACCACATTCCTCACATTTTTTTTGAGCTATATTTCGAAAAAACTCTTCTCTATCGTGATTTCTCTTCAAAATCTGTTTGAGAAAACTTTTTCTTGGAAATTGATCATGTTTTTGTCATATTTTTCTTCAATAATCATGTTTGTGTTGCTTGTTGTCCAAAAGGACCAATAGTGTGTGTGCAACTCGAAAACATTGCTTTTCAGACTAGTCCACGGTTGGTCCGCAGACCGGACTAGTCCGCCCCGGCACCGGACTAGTCCGGCCCATGGGGACTTAAACCCCAGGGGCAGCCAAAACCCTTCCTCTCCTCTCTCACTCCCGCCTCTCACCCTCACGCGCGCTAGAAACCGCCCTCCTCGGCAATTTTTTCGCTCCAACCATCAAACCTCTATTCCAATCCGTGCATTGGAGTCTTTGGGAGTGAGGGATCATTTCCCCGCGCTTCACCTTCGCAATCCATCGTCGATTTCATCGATTCTCGCCGATTTGAGAAGGTATTCCCTCTTTTTCAAAAACTTTCCCCATTCTTGATTCTTGAGGTTTTTGATAGGAACACCTTCATTGATGTTGCTCCATATACCCTTGTTACCATAGCCTAGGAGTATTGCGCGCTGATTTGAAGATTTTTTCGATGAATCGATTAGGGTTAGGGTTTATCCTGCGCAACCCGAACTAGTCCGGCCCCTGGCGGACAAGTCCGGTTTGCACAGAGCAAACCCTAGTCCTAGTCTTCTCTCGATACTTCTTCAGCAACACGCCCTCTCCTTGGACTCATACCTTCCTTTCTATGTATTTTCCGCAGCATGTCGAACTCGGAGCGTTCCCCTTCTCGTCTCAACCCCGCGGGCGAGGAAGAACGCCCTGAGACCTATCGGGGCCGCACCAAGGAGAGAGGTGCGGAAGTGCCCCGGGAGGGCCGCACCAAGGCCCAGATCGTCGAAGCAAGGACGAAGGCTGCCCTCATTAAGGTGCAGAAAGAAAAGGAAGAAAGGCGGCTGAAGGCACTCGAAGCCTCCAAAGTAGCTGCCACCATCTACAATGAAGAAGAAGCCATGGCACGAGCAACTGCCGAATCTCTGAATGAACTAAGGAGGAAGAAGAGGCAAGACAGGGAGGCTCACAACTCCAGGGCCGCTGAGGCCAATGCCCCCAAAAGGAAGAAACTCATCACTATTGGCGAGAAGGTAAAGGGCAAGGAGCAAGCCCAGAGGGAAGAAGAGCCAAGGGACGAGCGTGACCCTAAGAAAGGAAAGGCCCCAGCTCCCATCGAGCCGAAAAAGAAGAAACCGGCAGTGAAGGTCTCAGCCAAGAAGGCAGCTGGGGGGTTTGTGATTCGAGAGCAGGGAAAGGTCAAGGAACCTAGACCCCTCAAGATGCATTCACCTACCAGAAACCCAAACCGTCAGCCCAACCTCTCAGCCAACACATTCAAAGGAAAAGGGGCAGAAAAGGCAAGACGGCTGAGAACAGACAAAGTGTACTCTTATGAGAAGAGCACAGCTGACCCGCGATTCTGGAATGACTTTCACTGCGATTATTATCGCCTTGTCTACATGAAGATGAAGACTCCTGTGACTGATGCCCAGTGGGTTGACTGGGCCTACATGGCTCAGAAGAAGCATGCTGCATTTGATGTTGTGATCAATGCAGCGGAACAGCATGGAATCAAGGATATCATGGGATTCCAGTACGACTGGAACATTGAGGTGATTGTCCAGTTCTACACAACTGTCTACTTTCACTCCTTTGGAGATTGTCGGATGACTTGGATGACAGATGGAGAGCAGTACACTGTCACATTTGAAGACTTTGCCAAGATTCTAGGATTGGAGGAGCACCTTGAGCATGAGGTCATCATCTCTAACCTCAAGGCCCTAGATCGAGATGCCCTTGATTTCATGTATTCGGACCATCTTCCTTATGAGGCAGGATTGGCAAGAAACATCAAGCCATTTTTTAGTGTGCTCAACCGCCTCCTTCGGAAGACCATTGCCCCGAAGGATGGGGATGCCGGAGTCATCCAGGGCAACTTGAGGCACTTGATGGTGCTGATAGATGGGGAAGAGAGCTTCAACTTAGCTGAGTACATCTTTGATGATATCTTCAATATATCTCATACCCCCAACAGGTCTTGTGGCTATGCTCCTTATGTGATGTGCCTTATTGAGAAAGTCTCCGGAATTACCTTCAAGAAGGATATCTCACATAAGAGACTGCGTCGTCAGATTCCTCCACCTCTGCCTCTTCCTCCGCGCCGCAAGAATGCGGATCCTCCATCTCAGCCGGAGGAACCTCGTGGTGGAGCCTCTCGTCGTGCCTCTCACTCCCCCGGTGGCTCCTCTAGCAGCGGAGTCCTCAAGTTTCTTCGGTCCATCTTCACCTCGTGCCGCAAAGCCGAGGTGCGAGCTCAGCGGACTGAGCGATACGTGAGGAAGCTCTGCGACAAGATGGAGATTCCGATGAGTCCTGAGGCCTCCGATGACGAGCTCACTCCTTACCCCCTTCTCACCCCCGATGAGTTGGCACTCTTGGGTGAGACGGAGGGTACCTCCGCACCAGGCTCCGACGACGATGACGACGACGATCATGAGGAAGACGTCGAGGACCCGGAGGCCACGGAGAGCGACTCTCGCGACGGCGATAGTGATGAGTACGAGGACTAGCTTTTGGGTCCTTGTCCCCCTCTTCTTTTCCTTTTTGGTGCCTTGATGCCAAAGGGGGAGAGTTAGGGGGAGTTAGTCCTTTGTGTGTGTTTGGGGGAGGTAGTATCTTTTGTGTGGTGTGTTCTTGGCATTTGGACTTAATTTGTAACTTATTCATCTACTTGGATGTTTACTTTTGTGCAAGACCTGTTAATGTTGTTTAATATCAATATAATGTTCCTATTGTCAATCTTTTGATTATATTGATGCTCTTTATGTCTTGTCACAATTGTTGAGCACATCACGTAGGCACCCCACCATAACGTGTGTGTGGGTATTAAAGATCTCCTCCACCTCTTTTACTTGCTGCATACATTGAGGGGGAGTCATTCATACGCACACAAGTTATGAAAACCAAAATTTATACTCTTATTTGTGAAGGACTTGATGTGTTGTCATCAATCACCAAAAAGGGAGAGATTGAAAGTGCATCTAGGTTCCCCGTGGGTTTTGGATGATTGATGACGACAATTAAGTCGCTAATGAGCTCAAGTGATCTTAGCACAAGTGTGGACTCGATCGGAGACGCAAACCCTCAAAAAGGAAAAGGAAGGAAACGGAGTCGACTCGAAGCGTGGAAACTAGGGTTTCTAGCGTGTGGAGTTAGACTAGCCGTAGAAATAGGAGGGTGTGTGCGTAAAGTGCAAAGAGATCAAAGTAGGAGCTCAAGAGTAGTGGTTGAGGTAGAAATCCTATTTGAAGTTGAAGTTAGAGTAGTCTGGCAGGAGTGGTCGGACTAGTCCGCCTAAGGGCCGGACTAGTCCGCTCCTGGCCAGACTAGTCCGTTTTCACACGGACCAGAAGGTCCTGTGTGACTTCGGACTAGTCCGTAGTGGACCGAACTAGTCTGGGGTACCCCTTGAAGTGGAGTTTCGGGACTAAGTCCTAGAGAGCGGACTTGTCCGTTTTGGGGCGGACCAAAAGGTCCTGTGTGAGATCGGACTAGTCCGTCCGTGGGCCAGACTAGTCCGTGTTGACGAGTGCAGAGTGGTTTTGCGACTAAGTCTGGGTAGGCCGGACTAGTCCGCCCTTGGGGCCGGACTAGTCCGTGGTCTCCAGACTAGTCCGTTTTCACACGGAACAAAAGGTTCTGTGTGAGATCGGACTAGTCCGGTGAAGGCCGGACTAGTCCGTTGTCGAAGTTACCGTTTGAATTTGAAGTTTGGCGGGTAGCGTGACGATTGCCGCGCAGTGCGACAGTTGTCAGAGGGGTCAGTGGTCCCCTAGGCCGGACTAGTCCGGGCCTAAGGCCGGACTAGTCCGCCCTTTTGCTGAGGTCAGCAGTTTGGGCTCGGGACCCCTATAAAAAGGGGACCCCCGGCCTCATTTCAAAAAGACTCGAACCCTAGCGCCGCCACAGCCAACTTGGAGCACTCTTAAGCCTCTTTCTTGCCAACTTTCCCTCTAAAACTAATTCTTGAGTGGATTAGGGTTTAGTGAGGTGGAGAAGAGGAAGAACATTGCGCTTGTGCTTCCGGTTTGATCTCTTGCACTCATTGAGTCTTTGTAAGCTGTGTGTGAAGTGTGTTTCGCTGTGTTGATCATCTTTGTGGTGTGGGAGCCTCAGATTGTGAGAAGCCCCAACGAATCTTGTATTCGCACTTTGAGATAGTGGAGAACCAAGTTAGGCCCGTGCGGTAAACTTGGTGAGGGAAGGGTTGTTGAACTCGGTCCTTTGTGGACTCCTCAACGGGGACGTAGATTCTTGTGTGGAATCGAACCTCGGGATAAAATCCTTGTGTCTTCGTGTTCTTCGCATTTTATTTATTGCATATTTCGTTCTAGGGTTGCTAGCCTTGTCTTGTGATTCACATTGCTATAATCTAGTATAAACTTGACTTACTCTTGTGTTGGTAATTTCTAAACTTGTCATAAACATATCCTCACTTGTAGCCTCGAGAAAATCCCCTTAAAACTTGCTAGAAATACTTTTTAGGATTCTTCACGCGGGCTGACCGGACTAGTCCACCCCCAGACTGGACTAGTCCGCCCCCTGTAATTTAACCTCGTTTTATTAAGTCATTTGCAGGTCGATTAGCCTATTCACCCCCCCCCCTCTAGGCAACTTTCAGATTACCCAGTGATATAGTGGAAACCAAGCCGGCCATCGTGATGACTTGGTGAGAGAAGGGTCAAGTGAGACCCGGTCCTTGTGTGGACTTCTCAATTGTGTGGACTTCTCAACGTGGAGGTAGGCTTCTTCGTGGAGCTGAACCACAGGATAAATCTCGTTTCACTTGTCTTTCGCTTTTTGTGATCACTAGCATTGCTATTAGGGTTCACATTTGTCTATTGCCTTACACTTGATCACTATTGTAAACCTACAATCTAAATATTTCAACATCACAATCTGAGCTTCACAAGTTTGTTACATATTGATTTTATTCTCTGTAAACTTTAATTCCGCAAACAACTTGTAGAAATCAAGTTTTAGGGTTTCCACTCTGTGCTGAGCGTACTAGTCCGGCCTTGACTAGACTAGTCCGGCCACAGAGAATTAATCTCGTTTGATTAAGTCATTTCAGGTATTATTGCCTATTCACCCCCTCTAGGCGACTTTCAGTAACTTAAAACATTATTAAGTTTAGTTGTATAATAAGTTACTGATTATCACCAGTTTAGTTAAATAAGACATATCATCATTAGTAGAATGACATGATTAGGGGGAGTATGGTATGATGAGAGGTCGAATAATCTCCCTACCTGCTGTAGCTGAATTATTAACATTTTTAGTTAATGATTTACTACGTGTTGTTAGTCTTTCATCAGTAACAGAAAAATATTAAGAATAACTCAATTTAAGTCTGTTATCATCAATGATGTGAGGCGACAATAACCCTAAAATGTAAGCATAATACACGAGTTATGTGAGTTGCATAAGGTCAAGTGTTGGGTTGATCCTCACTTGATATAAGTTTTGGTTCATATCGGATCATAAGATCATTCAGAAATTAAAATAAGTAAGTATGACTAAATCAGGGGGAGTTTTGACTTTATAAAGACACTGATCTTGAAAGGAATGATACATGTTGCCACTCTTTTTCAAGAATCACTCTTTATGGTGTCTTACTTATGTTGTGTTAACAATACAAGACATCGTTGTCACAATATCTGCTATTGATTCTTCATCATTAGTGGCCAATGATGATGATGAAGAGTGATGGCAGCCCGATCACAATAAGACAAATAACAAAGATGGTCATACCACATAAGAAAATACTATTAAACGATCTTAATCATCTATGGTGTAAAAACCATGCCGGATGAAATGAGATCTAAGTAAGCCACCAGTGTCTGAGTATTAGTAATAGTTTCTGAAAGAATCAAAACAGTAGATTGTAATGAGCCTACAAGAGAAGAGTGATTCTGAAGGGAAATTTTCGTTTGTGGTAAGACTAATGGCAATTCATTCAATTAAGAATTCCTCAAGGATAATTAAGTTATTAGTAGTGCATTATGGATGATTTTACATCAGATGAATGTAAAACAAAGTTCTCTATTTGAGATTTGTATAAGAATGCCAGTGTGACCTGATCGAAAGGTTTGTCATAATGATCAAGAGACCCTTGAGATACTCTTCAGAGAAATCCATTCATGGATTCAATTAAGCATTAAAAAATGTATCTTAAGATCTATTAGACTATTAGTTTGGGTTTACAAGATAAGTGAGAAGGATATTCACATGTATACTAAGTTGAATGTACTTTGTACATTATTTGTAAGTAGTAATGCAATTCCCTCATAAGGAAATTAAGAGGTTTTGTACATAAGAAAAGGAATCTAAGTGAAGAATCCTACAAGATAGGAATTAGAAATTCACCATGATCAAAATAAGGGGATGTTAATCTTCGTCTATTTAGACTAGTCAAGGATGATAAGTTTAAGAATTAGATAAGTTTAGGGAACCAATGATGGACGACCTTATGATTTTGGTTCCATTAGCTTCTGCTATCGGAAGATTAATTGATGTATGCTTGAGTAAGTGTTTACTTTGACTTAAGATAATGACCGGGATATACTCGACATACATTAGTCCATGCTAGTGGTTCATCACTAGAAGGCATTTAAGAACTTATTTAAGAATGTGCAATACATATAAGGCCTCATGTTAAGATATAATAAGTCAAAACTCACTTGGCGAAGTGAGCTTGTCAGTCTTAGTTTTGAGAATTGTGTGAATTCTAAGAATTCCGCGTTAGTTATATATCCACCTTCGCGAATGGAGTTGTCTTGTGGAAACACTCCATACAAATAGTCACCGCATCGTCTACAATGCGTGACAAACTTTGTTATTCATGATGAGCCCAACAAGCGGGCGATACAAAGCTTTGTCCGGTTTTAAGAGTGGTCGACATCACGAACCACTTAAGTATTACTACAATAATAAGTTTGTAGTATCATAATTTCACAACAAAGAGTCGAGTGAAACTGTCAAGCACATCGACATTAAATTTTGTGTTGTGAAAGATAATATCCAAGATCACAATTAGTGACGAGCATAAAAGAATCAAGCAAAAGCTTGCGGTACCGTTTACAAAAGGTTTTCCGCCCAAGTGTTCAGTGAACACATAGCATGCATGGATCTTAAGTGGAAGCCTGTGAATTATCCTGGATACTAAGGAGCCAAACTAAGTATAAGGTTGTTTCTAAACGTGAGACATATCATGGTCCTCGAGTCAAGCAGTGTGTAAATAGCTATTTTGATGTGTTGTGCATTTTATGTCGAAGCGTGAAGGAATATACACTAAGTTAAGTAAATAAGTAAGTAAGCTAATAAGTTAGTAAGCTTTTAGCTCCGTGATCAAGAGGGAGAATGTTAGTGTTGATCACGTGAGATGTGGGGCCCACCCACACCGAACCTCTCCCTGAGCGCCTTGATCGGGAGGCACTAACTGACTCCAAGTCGGAGGCCCCCTCCCACGCCCGTATAAAAAGAAGATTAAGTCACTAACCACAGGAATCGACTAAGAAAAATACGATACGGGAAGTGAGGAGAAGGTCCTCCGGACGCCAGGAACACCGTCGGCGTCCCTGCTGCGCCTCAACCTCGTCGGAGACGCCGTCTACTGCACTATGGCTGAGAACACTACAAGTTATCAAGGTACGCCCCTAATGTGTCCTCCTAATCCACTCTGCCATTGATTATCCAAAACCTAGATTTAGATTTGATTAAGGACCAGATTAGGACCATGCCTAGCTTAATTAGTGACCCCTAAGTTTAACACACTATTCTCCTTCTACTTTTACAGCGTACTCTAAATTACTAGGACGTAATATACAATATGTTTTACAACGTGTCACTGCGTGCGGACGGTCTACGTATCTATCAGAAACCAATACATTTTTGGGAGCGTAAAAAATTGGATTACAATCTGTCACTAAATAGGGACACTTACAAAACTAAATAGACTAATTACATGGTTAAGGCTTTGCTATCCGGCACTCATAAAGACAAAGGATCAACAATTCTTGCAAGAAGTGAGCCGGTGGATTGCTAAAGTATCACCCTATTTCTAGGTTTCACGCATCTAAATAAATATAGAATCAATTAAATAACCTAAACAATGGTTACAGTGGTCCAAGAAGAACAGGAGAGATCTATGCGGCTATGGCTATAAAACTGTTCAAACTTAAGAATCTATCCCTCTCTCCAGCCCCACAGCCCACAGGCAAATGGCTGAACATTCATTGAACTTCTGATTAAGCACTAAACATTCTCACCACAACTATTAGTTTTCTTCACTAATTACAATTTTTTTATCGTCCTTACATCTTATTAGTAACACAAAGAAAAGGCTCCAAGATGCACAATAAAGCCACCAATTAGATTTTTGACAGATTGAGCAGATCCCGTTATCCATCACAACGTTTTCTCAAACAATTAAAGCCCTAAATGTAAATGTACCAATCATTCTTGTACTTTTGAGTTTTCATGTCTGACATTGACATGCGCCCGTTAGGTGTAATTTACAGAACAATATAGTAGGTTTTATGGGTATGATTTTGGTGGCATAAGGCATTGTCCAAGCAAGGAAGATCATGCTCAAGATGCTCTGCATCAAGTTGATTGTGACACCAAACTTTGGGCTTCATTAGTAGGAGGAAAAACGGAAAGGATTGAGAATAAAATAAGAGCATATGGAAGGGTGGAGCGCACATAACTGCCATCATCACTGGTTTCTTTAGAAAGCATCTTTTGATTATATGACTGATATAAACACAAATAGTAGTGGCACCAATTAAGAACCTGACATGAAATCTTTTGTATGTCAATGGACTTTTGCTGTCAGATATAAGATTAGGATCATGGCAAACCAGCATCTTCTGATCGAAAAAGTGGTTTTCAAGATTATGGATGACCAATGCAGGATGATGGGTTCTTGCATCAAAACCTGCAATGACCATTTGTTAGTGGGCTCTGCGCATGGAAGATTCTTCGCATTTTCAAGCTTTCATACTTAGTACCAAATAAAGTGGACAACAAGTTGATCATTAGGTCTACAATACAGCAATTATTTAAGTTAACACTTGCCATTAAGCAAACGGTAAGCAACCGAGGCATCAAATAAAGGGGGCACAAAGCAAAAGGTGAAAGGCAATAGGAGTTCCAACTTCCAAGTCTTGGCACAGTGGTTATTAGGGTAAAAGACATGTGAAGTTCCAAAGAATGGTGCAGGTAGACCACAGGATTAACCCATCGAGGGCTCAGTGCGAACTTAACAATTAGGGAGACCTAAATAAAGAAGGTAGTTAACAATCATGCGTCGTTTCTACCAAGCTTATTGCTTTTTTCTTTCGTATTACTTAGTTTGAAGCAGTAAAATACTCAGTGAGGTAATTGCTAATCTAAGATTAGCAGATTCAAATATCTCATAGATAACACTTTGTGCTATCCCCAACCATCTATCTACCTTTTCTTTGGTTCACAATTTACAGTCACTACTTTCATTTAATATCCTTTGACCGGCTCCAACACAATCAGTCCCAATCACTTGAAGACGAAAGTGTGCTTAATCCTCCCAGAAAGTTTATCAATGAAGAAAAGGTGTCAAAATAATGTCCTATCAAAGGTGGACTGCTATTAGACCTCCCAATAGACCCACTAAATCAGTTACTAGACTTAGTATGACTGCAAGAGATCTGCTTACACGTCCAGCAGATGGAATGCAGCACTACAAATTGTAGTAAGTTGATACAGATATTAACTCTTGTCTCTTGATCATATTAACTTCAGTATTGAACTGTTGATGTTTCAATAATGAACTGTTTACCGTCTTTTAGGATACCAAGTCTTTCAGTTACAATACAACAGTACATGAAACATCAATATAAATCCACGCACGAGGTTTTACCAGCAGGAACTGAGAAATCAGACAATAAATAGCAACCTTCCACAAATAAAATGATTTCCTGCTTCACTGTAAAAGAAAACCAATTTCTCATTTAATAGTACGACACAAAGGCCAACACCAAGGGCCAGGAACAAGTAACGGACTGAATATCATTTTCAGAAAAATCTCAAAATATATTATTTGACAGTAAAAACAACCAGAACTTCCGTTAGTTATATAAAGAGAATGAAAAAAAATCTGAAGTTATTAACAAGCTCATTTTTAATTGCTCACTTTTTCTTTCTTTTAACTTTTCTTGGTAGTTCTTGTGGTTTTCATATCTAGCCTACCCCATCTTGCTCGAGACTAAAAGACTTTGTTGTTGTATACTTGTATTTCAAATCAGTGGGGAGTAAAACCAGCAAAACATCAGAGGATCAACATCCTATGACACAAAAAACAAGATCAAATGTACCGGAGCAGCCATCATATTTGTCTTTTGGACCTTCTTTCTAAAGAAGTTGGAGGATTTTTTGCCCACAATTGTGTGGAAGCAAATTCGTGCTCAAAAAATGACACTGCTTGCTGTATTTTAGGTGCCATCAGAAGAAGGAAAAAAATTTCGATACAATGTGTTATTTCAATCACAAAGAACGGATCTAATGTTTAGAAATAGTAGAATTCAAAGAAACCTAGATCAATTCAGAACAACTGGTTGATAAAGATCCTAGAAATGATTATGTGTGACAATGATACCAAATATTTGATCTGATGTAGAGTTGTAGAGAAATAAAATGATAAGCCGAAATGCACTTGAACTGCATTAAGGCACTCCCAACTTTTCTGAACTTTAGAAGATGCCATTTGCCACTAGCATACAGAGTGTCATTTGTTTACCATACACAAAGGTTAATGCACAATTATTATCTAATCATGAAATTTGAGTTGAAGACAAGCAAGAGTTCAGGATAAATATAACACCTCAACACTATCAAATTAACTACATGAGAGCATTCACCTTTTATAGTATCCTGCATCTTTTGCAAGACCCTAGAAATACACCACAAGAATCTTAAGAAGGACCCAGCACAACGGCAAAGGTAGAGGAAAAAAACGCACAAAATCATGATACAATGAAAAACAATCACAAAGATCAACATTTGTTTCTACAAAGATATTGTGCGCATGAACTATGCTTCAGCAGTAGCAACAGGTAACCATCAGTACATTATTCCAACGTTCCTGTGTAGAACAGGAAGCGGAAAAGAAAATATGCCACACGTTTCATGATCTAGTAACAGAAAAGAAGCCCTCTCCACGGTAGCGTTCACCTCGAAGTAACGACTCACACGTCCTCCCCGGCGCCGCCGCCAGCGCCGTCGAGGGCCTTGAAGCCCTCAGCGACCGCCCGCGCACGGTTCTGCGCCTGCCTCTCCACCGCCACGAAGTAAAGGCCTGCACGGAGACACCAGCGGGACCAAGCCGTGGCAACGGAGAAGCAATCAGTCGGAGAAGATGGCGACGGAAATGAACGGGAAGGGGAAGGAGCAGGGCAGCCGTAGGGGCCTAGGGTTTCAGGGCACGGGTGCTTACTGACGGCGCTGCCGATGGCGCACATCCACAAGACGCGCTGCGACCACCTCTCGCCTACCACGCCCCGACCTCCCAGCCCCATCCTCCCGCCGCTGCCGCCGCCGGCGAAGTGCAATGCCTGTTCGAGTCGACGTGGGCCCTGCGTCGCCGATCAGGTCGCGTCGTGTGTGCACGCGTGCCAGACAGGTGGGCCTCGCCAGGTACTACAAGATTGCGGAACTTGAAGGAATGGTTTGTTTGACTGGGCTTCCGAGTTGAGCTGATGTTCCTGCGAGTTGGTGGGACTAAATTTCGTGAAAGGTGCTGCAAATGGCCCAGCCCGAATGTTTACTTACTTGGATAGACCCAATCTTATCGGAATTAACAAAGAAGCTAATGTCATCTTTAAAAAAAAACACAGGGAAGCTAATGCGACAGAAGCTCTATTTGAACAAAAAAAATATAATTCATATCACATTTATAAAGCCAGAACGTTGAGGATTCTATTTATTTATTTCAAAACTAGAGGTCTTTGCACATATACTATTGGAGACAATAATGAACAAGGATGTTCTGGAGTTTTCGAAGAAAAAAAACAAGGTTGTTCTGAAAATAGGCACATAGACAATCGTTTTACGTTGTACATCAGAGTTTGGGAATGCACAGAACAGTAGTGGACATACTCCTTCAAATACGAGAAAGTGGTATCAACCATCAGTTTTTCGAGACAGATAATCCCTATCCGGTGGTTAGCAATAATGGAAACACATACCCAGTTGAAGTCTACTGAAAGAGCAACCATCATGACAGCTTTGAAGATTTCATCCACCGGATACCACACCGTTCAGTCACCTTACCATAATCAAAGATCTCTCTGGAAGCAACAACCTGACCTACTCAGCGACCACGACGAGGTTATGGTCCATCCCTGCTGCAACTTGCAAGACTTCTACTCCTTCCAGGGTCTGGACCAGACAAGGCTCTGGCTCATCAATTGAGCTGCCCAAACCCAACCTGCCAGTCCGGCCAGATCCCCATGCCCAAACTTCTCCTTTTGACGTGAGAACAATCGAATGGACTCGGCCAGCAGAGGCTGATACCGGTCTCTCCCCACTAAGACCGTCGACCACTGACGGGACGTCTTCTGGGCCTGGTCGTCCAAGCTGGGAGCTATTGTTCCATCCCCAAGAGAGGACACTGGTTTCCCCACCATCAGTGTCTTCAGTTGATATGTGGCACAATGCAAGAGAGTGGCCAACGCTGGCTGACACAGAGAATGGCCTATAGCTCATGTCAACAGGAAGAAATTTGGACAGCCCTGGCTTCCTGCCCAGCTGCCCGTAAGTGTTGTCGCCACCACTTAGTATAGCACCATTAGCTGGATAATACAGAAACCACGTCAGGGTCATAAATACAGCTGGAATTTCAAAATTGACAATGCGTTAAAAAGCTGGAGTGCTAGATGGTCATTGTAGTTGAACTTCCATACTGCATTTGCTAACATAACATAATTTTTATGCTCATGTACAAACAACCTTGGCATCCAAGCATGCATGACACCCAATACACGATTGTACAACTCTTAGTTTTCTAAATATTTTAAACTTTGCACACTCTGAAGTGAAACAGAACCAAGTAAAAACTGTCAAAAAGAGACAGTTACACTTAGGCAACCAACGGTCATCATATACACATATTCCTTGCACCTACAGTAGATGCTAATTCCGAAGTACAAATTCACAACACTTTGTATCATAGATGCAGCAATGAGAAAAATCATAAATGAAACAAGGGATAAATACCTTCATGCATTGTTACATGAAACAGTGAGAAATTGTTTATTAGCTCTGTTTAACTTGTAGTGGAATCTGATTTGTAGGGGAATGGAATACTCACAGCAGAGAATTAGGGAATGATCAAGCCCACAAGACACATCAGACACCTCGATATGACTCACTTCATGAACAAGAGAAGGTTCCCAGATGATAGGCATGTTGTCTTCGTTCCTAATTCTCTCTTCAACCATCTTTTCAACAGCCTCCAGCATTGATCTAGAACACTTATCATCTGTTTTGCCAATGTATTCTTCTGCAGAAGGTGCCCTAGCACTTTGGCCCATTTCTCCTAATCTTCCATTCTCTGAGTAGCCCCAACCAAATAGCTTCCCATCCTTCGTCAATGCCATGGCATGTCCCCATCCAAATGATACCTAACAAAAATCCTTCAATTAATATCTCTTCTATCCAATAACTTATTAATTCCTGACAGAAAGTTAGCACCTTAACAACGTCGTAGCTAGCAAGTGCTTCCACTCTAGAAGGCACTACAGCTTCTATGATGTCCCTCCCAAGCCCAAGTTGGCCTCGCTTCGACCTCCCCCAAACCCATAGAGAGCCATCATACCCGATTGCTGCTGAAACAACACCTGAAGCAGATACAGTTCGAACTTGAACATTTTCCAATCCTCTGACCTGTTCCGGGTTGCTCCAAGTATTTCTGCCATTTAGTGAAACAATATTGTTGAAGTGAAGGACGTGATTTGCTGCTTTATATGCATATCTTTGATAAGTAGCATTGGCTACTAAGAACGTGAAAAGTAAGCAGCTGAGGTATAGTATAACCCATGTGTGCTGTCCTGAATTCTTGTTTATTCAACGCTCAAATGGATAACACGAACATGATTGCATTCCTATTAAATATTAGTTTGAATGAATGGAAGGATTTTTTCAGCAGGTGCATGGACATATATGTCATAAACAAATGCTAACATAATTATTACAACATATTTGATTAGCCTAAACTGGTAAAAGAAGCAGTGTCCATGTCCATATTCACCAAAATCCTAATGTCAGACCATTACCTTCTGTGTTTCTTTCAATAAATACAGCTGGATCCTGTGGTTCCTAGTTCCTCAATAATTTCCAGGTTCATTTAGGCACGATAAGGTTTCTTACTTCCTTACCCTTCCTCTAAAAATAGGTTGTGAAGATATTCTGATAAATCACAAGGTCTCTATTTTATTAACTCTTCTTACACCTATGGTGGTCTTTTCCGTTTCTCCTGAATAATGTAACCGAAATGCAAGATGGCGCAGTTTTGTTCTCTGCTTATGCAGGATCAGTTTTTCTCCCTACAAATCCCATGTAGTGTTATCATCCGTAGTAATGCACCCAGTGAAGCATTCCTCATAGCACGGAACAAATGTATCACAGTTGCTGATTTATTTACCCACCGTACGACACTAAATTGGTGAGGTTTTCGAGACACTAAATTGCTGAAACCTTAAAAAGGAATAAACATCTCAAAGCTTCTAGAAGCACCCTGCGGAACAGAGGGACACCACGTGGGGGGTTTTAGATCACCTCGGGGAGTGAAGCCCGCGGCCGAGCTGGCCCTCGTCGTTGCGCCCCCACGCCCAGACCTCCCCGGCAGCAGATACGGCGAGGGAGTGGTAGTGCCCGCCGGCGACGCCGCTCACGGACGGCGGGAGGGAGGGCACGGGAGTGGGCACGTAGGAGGAGGCGGCCGGCGCCGGCTGGCCCACCGCGCCGTGGCTGTTATCCCCGAACCCGTACACCACTCCCGCGCGTGTGGCAACGCCCCCGTTGCTACCGCCGGCGAGGGTCGAGAGGAAGCGCGAAGCGGCGGGGCGCGCGCGGCGGCAGAGGAGGGAACGCATTGTGCGATCGGGGTTGGGAGTCCAAGAGAGACGACAGTGATAGTGGGCTGGGCTAAATATGGACCCAGAATAGTACATTCAGCTTGCCATCAGATATCTTATAGTATGCCATTTTTTTTCCTCTAACTAGTACCCTTCGTATTAGCAGAATGTTATATTATGTGATTGAGCAGAAGCAACAAGGGCATTTAGCAACAAACATAAAACGTACCAGTATATAGCTCTCCAATTAACATGATATGCAAATAATCAATAGAAGACGGATCAATTTCTCAAGGTACTAAAATACAGTACCAGATGCATACAGTGAAACCGAGACAAAACAGTACTCCTATACAATTGTGTTCGCTCCCGTTTGGTACAACAGAAGACAGCAGAAACTGTTAGGTGCCATGACAGGTTCAATGCGGAGTAACCGAAGGGACGTTCTGAAGTGCCCATGATGTGCACAACAAATGGGCTCTTTGCACAAGTGTCCACTCATTTACCTGACGAACAGAAGATTAGAACGACCGATTAAGATAATTTGGTATGATCAAGAATTGTTAATTCATGCATGTAACTTCTGGTTGAATTACAATTATGATTTCTTTTCAGTCCATGGAAGTTTCATTTAAACTTAAGAGAGGAGAAAACATGATACTGGAGTTTGACTTCAAAACAGATTTTACGTACACATTGCGAAGAAACATCCTCCAAATGTGTACTCATCGAATTGAACCAACAGAAACTAGAAATGAAAGCATGTACCACTGATGACAAACTCACCATAATTTTGACGTTTCTGTGAGAACTGATGCAAGACTTTCACAAGGGAAGCATATTTCACTGATTTTAGCGGTCCCATGTGCCTGCGCAACCAAAAGTAGAGATTTCATGGTTGTGACATAGAATGGTAATACTCATTGTGGCGTGAAGCACAAACCATTGAGTACATAGAGTCACCCTTCATGCGGAACAATGTTTACATATGATTGGGGAACGGAAGGTGCAACCAAATTGCTTATCATTCAAAACTGGGGTGGTGGAGGAGGAAACTTACATTATCTCTGTATACTGTAATCTCCACGGGGGAAACCCCAAATGACATCTAACTGGGCCATACACAAGAAGAAGATCAGGTTCTGTCCCACCGCAACCTAATGAGAATGTTGGAAGTCTAAGAGCTTATCCAGTATGAGAAGTAGAAATGCTCAATAAATGGATATGATAAATATAGCAAATAATGAAGAGGGGATTTTTCCCCCATATACTTACCTACAGCTCTTAATGCGCAAGCCATGTCAGCTTCCGTATATTCAATATTGTGTGTGTAATATCCATGAGTAAGGCTATCGTTGTAAGCTGAGTAAAGAAAGTTTGCTGCTTTAGCAATGCCTTCCTTGCCATCAGAACCAGAAAGACACTCTATAACCATCCCTTTATAACTACAATGTAAAGTTTTGGTGTCTGCACAAACATCCTACAAATTCACATAAATTGCTAAAATTAGAAATAGCACAAACAAAGATGGATATGTTAAACAATAGAAAGGCAGGTAATAGTAGAGCAGGATCCAGACCAACAGAAAGCTCGACTAAATAACTTACTGAAGAGTTCCTTGAGTTATCATCTCTTGAGGCCTCTATACCAAGTTCAAGTGACTTCTTTAGCACTCCTGCAGGGTATGGTTTCGCTATTTTTTTTTTATTTATAGCACACATGCTTAAATGCAGTGCAATATGAAAGATAAAAGTGATAAAACATTGTGAACATCTTGACAATTATTATATGCTTCCTATGCAGTTGGATGCTGAAATCTTTCAAATCCAGTATTTATTTTCTTTCTTCTTTATATGTATAATTGGATACAGTTCTAGGTGCATTACAGAATACAGATATACCTGTGTGACGCTAAATAATTTTGGAGGTGAATTGAGGCATAGAATGTTAAAGAAAAAGTAATTATGTCCCAAACTATATTATTCCAATCATTTCTTTTCACAGGTTTGCAGCTCCTGGTTTCGCAAAAGAAAGCTATGATAGGTAGAGGACATGCCAAAATATGTACTTCTGGACTTAAAAACAGAAGAAGAAAATTCCTATTCCGAGATACCCAAACAAAGTAACATGAAAAGAGAGATGCTCTTTATCACACCTTCAATGTCATAGAGAGCTACATACTTGATGCCAATAGTTGCGAACCAGTGTAAAAGCTGTTTGACCTCCTTAACATTATTTGCTTCGCTGCTATCTACTACTACTCCCAAACACTTAAGTTTCTCATGATGCAGGTGTTGGTACTTGGACAACAACTCGGATGAAATGCGGTAGCATTGTAGTTTGTTAATCAGACAAGCCCATAAATCGAAGAAGCTGATGACCCAGTGGAGGAGGGTCCACAGTAACCATAAGATGGGCTTTAAATTCATGTGTGTTCAATTATCTGCATTAGCCAAGACGGACATACAAACTGTTATACACTACCTCAGAGACATGAAATGACTAGTGTCATTAGCGCCTCTCATTGTATTTTATATGATTGGAGGTGATGAAATGTAATAAAAAAGGTTTCAAATATTTATCAAGATCTACTCAAGGAAGATGGACATATCAGCATATTAATCAACTCATAATGGATGTCAAGCAACACCTCAGAACATACACGAAGAATAATGACATGTACACACATGGAACAAAGGAAATGCTTTGTTGAATGCAAAGCCCTCAACACTGATTATGCATTATCTAATCTTTTCGTGGACAGAAATACATTGTCTGATCCTGCACAGTTTATTTAAATCAATTACTTTGTGTGGTTATGCCCATTTAACTAGAAACTTCCACATGAAAGATAAATATGACAAAGACCAAACAGTGAAAAAAAAAAGGTCAAGCTCCAGGCTCCACCAGCTCGTTCAATAGCTGGTAGGCAATAATTGTTCTTGAAGGAGGCAGACAGACATTTTTAGTGTTCCAGTTCTTGTTTTGGTGAATCACTAGCGAGTAGCGACCGATATGGCTTAAATCTATAAAGTAGAGTTACAAGTAGGCGTAAACACAGCCCCGGAAGTCTGATTGACAATATTCAATGCATATTTCGGAAAGAAAATCATGGCTCCTAAGAATATTTGAAACCATGAAAGGGATAGAGACGCATTTCTAACTAACTGAATCTTAAGCGAATGTATCTTTAAGAGAAGGCATTTTTTGCCTACTGAAGCCAATCAATTTGTGGACCCTTGATTGGTGCTGCGTTATCATGATGAACAGCACAGGTCCATCCAATCTTATTTAAAAGGCTACGACCACTGATGCAAGGTCTGAATGAGAAGCAGGACACATGTGATGCAAGACTGAAATCTTATGTATCCAGTTATGTTCAAGCTGCATAGTCTTGGGACCAAAAGTTACTCGTTTTCAAGATAAAAAAAATCTAGTTCGAACTCATCAAATATAGTAAGTTTTCAACAGGTGACAATTTGCTATGCAGGTGAAATTTTAATATCGTATTACTCAAGAGTCGAGACTATTTGTGAGAAGAATCTTATTGCTTTATTGAAGGAAGAGTAATCTTAATGCTCAAAATAGATTCATATCACCAACAAAAATCTAGCATTTAAGCTTCAAGCATTTGTTTCCTACCTATTGCGACATCTGATCTGCTTGTATCCGAGCTAACCGAGGCGTACCTGACCAACAATCAGTCCCTCCTCGACCAGAAGCGCTGACACTGGAAGAACACACAAACACCGATGCCCTCTACGGAGTCCTGATCCTCTGCAACTCCAAAGAGGGGACAGGAAGATCAAGATTCAAGGTTGGTCTTCTGCTCCCATACTCTGCTCTGCCTCTTCGTAAAACAAACAGAAAACAGGAATGGCAACGCAAGCGCTCACGTGGGTGGTGGTAGCAAGAACGCCAGAAGCATGCGGCTTCGGTGAGGCAGGCAGTGGAGCCCAGCACGGCGGGCGGCGAGGAGGCGCCGTCGGCGTGGGCGGACGAGTAAGCCAAGAAACGTGGAAAGAAAAGGTTTCCATGGGTTCTATATGGGCCAAAATTGGCTGGTTTTGTGTCGAGCTGAATGGACGCCCGATGAAAAATGGCTCAGTTGCAGTGGGTTTGGACAAAGTTAAATCATACTCCTCCAAAAATAAACTACGAAATGATAATTCTTTAAGAGCGGAACGAGTATCACGTAGGAAAACGGCGTGCTCGCATGAACGAGTAACCAGTTGCTAAATCCGATGCAAACTTCAGATGTTGTCATGCTTGGCAAACACGTATTCCATGAGGAAAAGTCCATTCTTATCAATTCCATGATACAAATGCAAAACTGACGACGAGTTGACGAAAACTGCGGCGGCGGATAAAACAGTGATCCTATTTTTTTAGTTATGTTTGTAAGATTTAGTGAGAACTTAGACGGTCTAAAAGGACAATGATCATGTTCGTTGTCTACGTATGGCAAGTGTGAAGTGTGTGTCGGTACCCTGGAAACCGTACACCCTTTAAGGTTATAAAGATCTTAAAAGAAAGTTATCTACTTGGTTTGAAGATCTTCGGAGACCCACATGTCAGATATAACCGGACTCGCTTCTCCAGCATGGATAATCCCAGGGTCACCATGTGTACAAAGCCGGAGCTACCGCCCACAAGGGGGAAGCTCCGAGCCATGTACCGAGATGGCACCTCCGGACTTAACCCCATACCTAGAGAAGCTCCGGACCTGACACGTGTCAAGTAGCTCCGGAGTTGCCTGTTTCCCACCGTATGCTCCAGAGTTGCCACGTGTTCAACCGTCGGAGCTTCAGCCTCTGACCTCCGGAAGACTCCATAACGGCTCCGGATCTTCAAAGGGGAATCAAGGACTTCAAAACCCAATTATGTGTCATTAATAACATATTAATGACACACGATCGGATGACCTTAATTACCAGTAACGGTGCTATCAAAGCCCATTACCCGGTCGTTAAGGACATTTAAATGTGTTTAATAAGTGTCAATACTAGTAACCGTCGGGGCCACATGTCGGGCCAGACTAACTTGTAACGGCCTGCCCTTGTACTATAAAAGGACAGGCCGACGACGGACTCGAGGGTCAGTGACGCTATACATGTGCCATAGACACTCGTCACAAGCTCATACAGCTAATACAACACCAACACATCCGTGGAGTAGGGTATTACGCTCAGGCTGCCCGAACCACATAAACCTCTGTGTCTCCAGCGTTATTTACTATTCACCTTCTTTAATCTTCGCGCGCCCACACCGAACATCATACTCCTCTAACACTTTAGTAGTGTCGGGAGATCTGTCGGTTCCTAACCGCCGATAGTTGGCGCGCCAGATAGGGGTGCTTGAGATTTTGAGAATAGTGAACTCAGCTGCTGGATCATCCAACAGTCAACCTGCTGCTCAGGCTGTTGGGGGCAATCCCTCTAATATGCAGCCACCAGCAGGAGTCACACTCCCACCACCACCGCCTCCATCAGCAAATCAAGCTGGGCAACGCGATGGTGCGCCGGCGTCAATCACTGCGTCGACAAATCATGACAACCCGGAACACGCGCTCCATGCAGCGCGTGCTCTTCTCTAACGCCCACCACCTCCGGATGCATCCCGGGATGCATTGGAATAGTGGAGGGCCGATGTGGAACATTTGGTTGCAGCAGTAGCCGAACGCCTCAGCAACCAGGGTCCTCCTCCTTTAGGACGAGTCCCGTTGCAGCGGCGGACTTTATATGGTAGACTTGGTCCGCACGTTTCCAATAGCAGGAGACGTGCTGCATCACAACAAGTGACGTCATTGCCCTCCGGGGCACGACGCACTCACACGGTATCCAGGCTCTCAACTCATGACCTCCGGGCGGAGCTTGATCGCCGATACCGCCAACAAGACGGTCGAGTCCATATTGAGTGTGCTCGTGAAAGACGGGAAGCTCAGGACCTTTCTACTCCTGAAGGAGTAGGAGGAGGATGTTCAGCTCTGGCCATACATCTACGTATGGTCAGGTGGCCACAGAAGTTCCGGCCTCACCTGCCGGAAAAAATTAACGGGACTGTCAATCCCGCCGAATTTCTTCAGATCTACTCCACTGCAATCTTGGCAGCTGGAGGAAACGAGGCTGTGATGGCCAATTATTTTCCAGTGGCCTTAACTGGGACCGCCAGATCCTGGTTTATGAGCCTTCCACCCAACTCTATCAACATTTGGAAGGAGTTGTGCCGACAGTTCACCGCCAACTTCGGGAGTTCATACACCCGACCAGGCACTGAACTGGACCTTTTTGTAGTCGTGCAAAAAGGGGGAGAATCCCTGCGATCATTCATCCAGAGGTTATCTCAGGTACGAAACACTATTCCTTCTATCTCTAGCGCCTCTGTCATTGTAGCATTCAGACAGGGTGTACGGGACAAGAAGATGTTGCAGAAACTGGCGATCAAGGAGATCGCCAGCGTCACGGAACTCTTCAGCTTGGCTGACAAATGTGCCAGAACTGCGGAGGGCCGTGAAATGCACTCCAAACCAACCCCGGAGGATCACAAGAAATCCTCCAAAGAAGAAGACGCTACCTCCGGGAATGGCAAGAAGAAGAAAAAGACCAATGGCAAGAAGAAGTCGTCGGCCGGTTCATCCAATGTTGCAGCTGCTGCAGCTCCGGGTGGCCGGGGGCCACGCCCCGAAAAGCGACCTCGACCGTCTTCTGAAGATGGTAGCAAGCCCAAGGTGTGGTGCCCAATTCACAAAACGGGCAGCCACAATTTGGAAGACTGCCGGGAGGTCCAAAACCTTGCCGAGCGCTACAACAAGCGCCGGGAAGAATCTCCTTTGCGATAGGGGAAGGAAAGCAAAAAGTCGACGAAGCTCCGGCTGAAGAGGAGTTAGGATTTCAGGATCCCAAAAAGGTCCTGAAGGCCGTTTACACCTCCGTCGACGATGATTCTGACGTCTCTGACAACGAGCGTCAGAAGACCATGAACACCATTTTTGGTGGATCATGGGACATCACCTCCCGCCGCGTCATCAAGACTATGTGTCGGAATATGGCTGTTGTAGCTCCTACAGTCAGGCCGGAACCTCATCAGAAGTGGATGGACACAGTCATCACTTTTGATGCTTCGGACTGCCCTCGGAGCATGGTTAGAGCAGGTCAGTTACCTTTGATGGTATCTCCTACCATCAACAACATCCAGCTCCACCATGTCATGGTAGACGGGGGTTCGGGGCTTAACCTCATAAGCTTCGAAGCTTTCACCAAGCTTCAGCTCCGACCTTCGGATATTCACCCCTCCCGACCTTTCTCCAGAGTAGGTCCGGGGGCCATTACCCCACTCGGAGCTATTACTCTCCCTGTTACCTTCGGGACACGGGAGAAGTACCACACCGAGAAGTTGGTCTTTGACGTCGCTCATATCAACTTACCCTTCAATGCCATCTTGGATAGGCCTGCCCTGTACAAATTCATGGCAGCTGCTCATTATGGTTATCTGGTGTTGAAGATGCCAACGCCAGTAGGCGTTCTCCAGATCCGCGGAGATCGTACTGTCGGAGTAACTGCTCTGGAAGAACTCCATGCTCTCACCACGGCGCAAGAGGAGGACTCCAGGCAGGAGCAAGCTCCAAAACCCCCGAGCATTCGTCAAAGAGGCTCGACTTCTGCACCTCGTGTGCAGCCAAGCGGCGACACCGACATTCCCGTCAAAGTCGTCCAAATTGGTTCTGATGCCGCTCAGACCACCCGTATATCGGGGGGATCTAACGACAAATAGGAACTCGCGCTCATCACTTTCCTCCAGGCTAACGTCGACGTGTTTGCTTGGCAACCATCACAAATGCCTGGGATCCCCAGGGAAGTGATTGAGCACAATCTGAAGATCTACCCCGACGCCCGGCCTGTGCATCAAAAGCCTCGGAAGCAATCCGTAGAGCGACAGAACTTCATCCGACAAGAAGTGAAGAAGTTACTCGAAGCTGGATTCATCCGAGATGTCTTCCATCCAAAATGGCTCGCAAACCCAGTCGTTGTGCCCAAGGCCGGCGGGAAGCTTCGGATGTGCATCGACTACACCACACTAAATAAGGCATGTCCAAAAGATCCATTCCCAGTACCTAGAATAGATCAGATAGTGGATTCCACCTCCGGGTGTGAATTACGGTGTTTCCTGGACCCATATTCTGGGTATCATCAAATCAGAATGTCTAGGGAAGATGAAGAGCATACCTCTTTCATCACAGTAGATGGATTGTACTGTTATACAGTCATGCCCTTTGGTCTCAAGAATGCAACTTCAACTTTTGTACGAGCTATGTACAAAAATTTTGAAGAACTCATTAGAGACATAGTGGAAGTGTACGTTGATGACATTGTGGTCAAGGTCAAGAACAAGGAGTCACTCCTTGACACCTTACAGGTTGTCTTCGACAAGCTGCGGGCCACCTGCACAAAGCTAAACCAGACAAGTGTGTCTTCGGGGTTAGCTCCGAAAAACTTCTCGGTTTCCTGGTAAGTCACCGGGGCATAGAAGCTAATCCGGCGAAGATTAAGGCCATTGAAGACATGCGGCCACCAACCCGCATCAAAGACGTCCAAAAGTTAACTGGATGTCTAGCAGCCCTCAGCCGGTTCAGTTCAAGACTGGCGGAACGGGCACTCCCCTTCTTCAAGTTGTTGAGGAAGTCCGGACCATTCCAATGGTCCGAAGAAGCAGAGAAGGCATTCCAAGAGCTGAAACAGTTCCTCACCACCCTACCAATTTTGGTAGCTCCGAACCCTGGTGAGCCTTTGTTGCTTTACATTTCAGCAACTGGTGAAGTCGTCAGTATGGTTCTGGTTGCAGAGAGACCAGAGCTACCTCATACTCAGGAATCCAAACCCCTTCGGGAGGGTCCGGAGGTACCTGAAAGCGAGTCTGGGTCCCAGCTCCCAGACTCGAATCTACAAGAAGTCACTTCAGGAGACCCAGACCCCTCCGGGAGGGTCCAGGTCGCTTCTGAAGAAGCACCGGGTTCCTCCAGCCAGGACCCGGAGGTCCTCGAAGAAAATCCGGACTCCTCCGAGGGGATCCGGGTCAATGAAGAGGAAGCTCTGGACCCCTCCGGGAGGGTCCGGACCATTCAACGCCCAGTGTACTTCATTAGTGAAGTACTACATGATGCCAAGACTCGATACCTAGATGTGCATAAGCTGCTCTATGCAGTTCTTATTGCCTCCAGGAAGCTTCGCCATTACTTCTAAGCTCACAAAGTCTCAGTGGTGACCTCTTACCCACTTCGAGCAATCTTGCATAATCCCAATTCAACTGGGAATATTGCAAAGTGGGCAGCGGAATTGGCTGAATTTGATCTTGAATTGATTTCAAGGCAAGCAGTCAAGAGTCAAAACATTGGCAGATTTTGTGGCGGAATTGACTCCCTCTCCATCAAATCCTGGGGGCCCCAGTGAGCAGAAGACGGAGCATCAAGCTCCAGCCTTCACCAAGCCTCACTGGACCCTCTACTTCGACGGCTCCATGTAGAAGCAGGGGGCCGGAGCTGGAATCCTTCTCCTTGCACCGACCGGGGAGAAGGTGAAATACATGGTACACCTTGACTTCAAGGCGACCAACAACATGGCAGAGTACGAAGCGCTCATCTATGGACTAAAGGTGGCACTGTCATATGGTGTCAAGCAACTGCTGGTCAAGGGAGATTTGTAGCTCATCATTAAGCAGGTGAAGGGTGAATGTTCCTGCAATAATATCCAGCTAGCTGCTTACCTCTTTGAAGTCCAGAGGCTTCAAAAGGACTTCGAAGTCCTAGATCTCCACCATGTTCAGCGTGCCCATAATGCTGAAGCTGACGAACTCTCGACGAAAGCGTCAACCGGAGCTCCGGCTCCTGACGGAATTTTTGTCTGGAGGTTGTCAAAGCCAACAGCTCAGCCAGCCGAACTGAGTGAAGGGGGCAAGATCAGCATCCCGAAGCTGATGGTCCCGATGGCCCTGTTACCATGGCAGCCATCAAGGGTCGTAGGTGCTGCCGGGAGCTCCGAGCAACCCAGCACGCAAGACTCAAAAGCTCAAGCTAGTTCCGATGCATGGATCTCGGAGATCCGGAGCTACTTGAAAGACAACATCCTTCCTGACGATGATGTATCCGCTGACCGGGTAGTCAGATTGGCTAAAAGATACACGCTGGTAGAAGGGGATCTCTACCGGCATGGTGCCAATGGCATCCTAATGCGGTGCATCACAAGGGAAGAAGGCTGCGAACTCCTCGCAGGAATCCATGGAGGCGAGTGTGGGAACCACGCGTCTTCCCGCACGCTGGTTGGTAAAGCCTTTCGGCATGGTTTCTACTAGCCTACAACACTCCAGGATGCAACTGAGCTGGTGAAGAAATGTGAAGCATGTCAATTCCATGCAAAGCAAATTCACACACTAGCTCAGCCCCTACAAATACCTCCTACATGGCCCTTCGTTGTGTGGGGGATGGACATCTTGGGACCTTTCCCAAGAGCCATCGAAGGTTATAAGTTCCTGTACGTCGCCATTGACAAGTTCACCAAGTGGCCGGAAGCAACTCCAGTTGTGACAATCAACAAGCAATCAGCTATCAACTTTTTGCAGTCCATTGTATGCATATTTGGAGTCCCAAACAAAATCATCACTGATAATGGGACCCAATTCACAAGCTTTGCATTTCAAGGATATTGCAAAGACCTCGGCATTCAAGTTTGCTACGCCTCTATAGCTCACCCAGCCAGCAATGGCCAAGCCGAGAGAGCAAATGCTGAAATCCTTAAAGGACTCAAAACGCGCACCTATGAGCGCTTGAAAAAACATGGAGCCAACTGGATCGAAGAGCTTTCGCCCACTTTATGGGCCAACAGGACATCTCCAAACCGGTCAACCGGAGAGACACCCTTCTTTCTGGTGTACGGAGCTGAAGCAATCCTTCCTCCGGAAATCACCTTGGGTTCACTTCGGGTCCGGACCTTCGATGAAGCCACGCAGGACCAGCTCCGGCGTGAAGACCTAGACCTCCTGGAGGAGGGAAGGTGCCAAGCAGCTGTTCGAAATGCCCAATATCGCCAAGCCCTACGGCGTTATCATCAGCGGCATGTACACAACCGACAGCTTGAGGAAGGCGATCTGGTGCTACGGAGAATACAATCCAGAGAAGGGTTAAACAAACTCTCCCCCGGCTGGGAGGGACCCTTCCGAGTGATTAAAGTATCCCGTCCCGGAAGCGTTCGCTTGGCTACCGAGGATGGGACACCTCTCCCAAATCCTTGGAACATCGAGCACCTCCGTAAGTTCTACACTTAATACCACGGAGGTGAGTCTTGAGTAACTTGAGATGTATGTTATAGATTCATTGTACAGATCCGGGTAGTTCCTCCGGGAGAGCAGCCGGACCTTTCCTGAAAGGTCCGCAAAGTTCATGCTACACTTGTCACAGTCTCAGGACTAAAAGTGTGGCTAGCTACCCTGGGTCAAACGAGAAATGAAACACGCTTAGCCTGGTTCCGTACCCTAAGAGTGTACTTGTTTCCCCTGTACCCCGGACCTATAATGAAAGACATCTTCATGTGAAACAGACTCCACGTGCATTTATTTTGTACAGGCTCAACATTTTTATTTTTCTCTTTCTTGTTTATAACAAAGGCGTGCAATTCTTAAGAAATTTTAGTTCGACCGGTTTATATACGATACGAGTTGTATTGTCAATTCTTTTGGATTCAAATATTGTTCATGACCATCTCGCTTGAAAGCCGCCAAGCCAATCTAGGGCTGGAGTGTGCTATCGACTTAGCCTGGTCAAGCACCCTAAGTACGCCACTCTACCTACACCCCGGCAGGCCGAAGTAAGGCGGGTCCATGTACAGTTGGATCTGGAAGAAAAAACAACACATTCGGTTGTATTTAGAATCGCGTTTGACTTAAAATCTTCTTGAGAATCGTAAGCCGCGACGAAGTTATATACAAGAAACGAATTTTACTATTTTTCTTGGCTTAAGTGTGCAGGAAAAATAAAAATCTACGTTGATGGAGAAAAGCCGGAGCTAACGAAGCTCTGACCCCTCTAGATGGCTTGTAATCGATGTTAACAAGCATCACCGGAGCAACCAAGCACCGGTAATGCTAGGGGGGTCAGCCGTCGACGTAAAAGATGGTGAGAAGACCCCACAAGTGGAGTCTGCTGTCAACAAGTTACATGTTGGCAAAGGTCAGTGCCGGAGCTACTAAGCTCCGACACCTCGGAGGACTAACTATCGATGCTCTACGCGTTGATAGAGACTATTGCCGGAGCTACTAAGCTCCAGCGATAGACAATGCCGGAGCTTCCAAGCTCCTACAACCTCAGGGGGCCTTCACTATCGAAGACTTCAGACCTAAATTCTACAAGTTCGGAGCAAATGAGTCTTCAACAAAATGTAATATCCTCTTTGTACATGTTCACAACCAAATTGTGTACATCTACCAGGGGGCCAAGTGAAGACAAAAGTGTTGAAGACAAAAAGTGAAATTCACAAAAATTTGGGGATTTCATTTATCTGGAGACAAGGGATTACATCTGGAGACAAGGGATTACAAAATTGAGGAAGAAGAAGAGAAAATACAAGTGAGAACTACAGAGATGGTCCTAGACCCTATGGAAGAATTGGGCGACCTTCTGGGCAACCTCCGACACGTTGGCTCGAGCAGCTTCCCCTTCTCCTTCAACTGGACCTTCAAGCACCGGGTCCAGAGGAAATTGGGAGTTCCGGCTGGTGTAGCACGTCAGCACATATTCTGCGACGTTCTTCGCCAGGGATTGCCCCTCAACCTCCAATTGGTCCGCGATGACATCGCCCACCTTGGAGAGTTTGCTGCCTGCCGAGCTCAACGCCTGCAACACTAGGTCCGGCTCCGGCTCCGGATCATCTGGGCGCACGGGGCTAAAGCCCATCGGTGTCAGCGCGTCGTTGGCCTTGCCCAGGAACTCCCAAATCTGTAGGGAGTCCGCAGTCCTCAAGCCCTTTATTTCTTCCAGGGACCTTCTGGCCACCTGTAAGGACCGAATGCCCAAGAGGGGGGGGTGAATTGGGCTTTCTTCGAAAAATTCTAAGCAATTGAAACTTAATTTCTAAAGCCCAATTCCCTACGCGACTAACTATGCATTCTAGCAGATAGAAACTTTGCGGAATGTAAATGCATAAAAGAAAGGGAAGGAGAAGGATGCAAACTCCTGAGGAGACAAGGATTTATCCCGTGGTTCGGCAAGATCGTGAAGATCTTCCTACATCCACGTTGTGGCACCCACCAAAGGGTTTTGCCATACCCACGTCACCGAGACGAGGGGTCTTCACTATTCTTCTCCGTTCGCCTCCTTGGCAAGGTGGAGCTCAATCCTTGTACAACTTCGACCTTCCGGGCTTCCACACACGCCTTGGCAAGCTCCGGAAGTCTCTTAACGATTACAACACCAAGGGCACTCCCTTGAGGCTCTCACACTAACCTAGAGAGTCCACTCACCCAGAATGGTGGCACACAAGTTCTCTCTCTAGCTAGTTCTAGCCTAAACCTTGGTGTAGAGATGATCAAAATAGTGTGGAAGTGATTGCTCTTGGCCTTGAACACTTGTGGATGTGTGGATAGCTTCAGGTGATCAAGACTTAACAAAATGACAGGGTTATGGGGTATTTATAGCCAACCTCCCCGAAATAGCCGTTGGAAAATTAAGCTGACAGAACTTTACTGTGAACACCGGATGATCCGATGTCTCCCATTTAGTTATCATCGGTCTAGTTACTTTGGCTGACATCATTGTGTCAGATATGACCGTTGTTAGACCGATGTTGCCCCTGTCTTCTCATCGGATGATCTGGTGGCTCTTCCTCCAGAATTTGCTTAATCTTGATGCTTACTGGAGTGATCGACCGACGTGTGTAAGTCTGCACATCGGATGATCCGGTGCTTCACTTGGTCCAATGGTATTGCAAACTGTACTGATTGACCGATGTCACAGAGCCATTCACATCGGATGATCCGGTGAGTACATTTGTCTGAGGTCTTCTTCTTCAGTTGAACCAACTCGACCGATGTGTACATTTCTGAAATCATCGGTTGATCCGGTGAGTTGATTTTGTTTGCTTCGAGTTGTTTTGAGTGAATCTTTTGTGTCTTTCTCAGATGACCTCTTATACATTTGTTCCACAAGGCTCTCTAATGATCTTCAAGCATTGTATGTTGTCAACTTATGGTTGAGTGACTTAGACATAAGAGCTTTCACTTCGTGTCTTTATCTCATTGATTTGATCTCGAGAGTTGATTGTATATGGGTCTCCAATGACATATTCATTTCATTTTATGAGTGATTATGGGGACCTTGCATTCACAAATTCATTAGTAAAGTTCAATGGTTGTCATTAATCACCGAAACCGTACTTCATGAGGGGCCTATATGCTTTCAGTCTCCCCCTTTTTTGTGTGACAACACAATAATCAAAGCGCAATAGTAATGAATTTGATAGAATGAAACTTAAAAGAATATGCAATGAATGCAGGATGTCACACTTGAAGCTTAAGCACCAATTAATAACACAAGAGCGAATAAAAAAGATCATAAATATGGATAAACACAAATTAGCCCAATCGATTAACAACTCATGGAAATAAGTTCATTAAAGCTTAAAAGTAGAAACACACCAAATGTAGCAAACACACTGAATTACAAGAATGATAAACGATAAATGATAAAGGAGACTCCCCCTGACACTAAGACTCCCCCTGACACTAAGACGCTCCCCCTGACTCCTCTAACTCTTCTCCCCCTTTGGCATCAAGACACCAAAAAGGGATCCGAGCGCCTAAGGACCCTGAGTGCTGGGCACGATGACGAACTGGTCACCGTCGCTGTCGTCGGAGCTGCTGGCTGGAGTAGTTGTGGAGGGAGATGCCGGAGCCGAAGGAGCCACCGTCGATGCCTACTGTGGAGGAGCTGCTGGAGCAGGGGCACTAACGACGGAGGCCGGCGACTGCTGGAACAAGGTCGTGGCCGACAGCGGGGAGTGAAGTGGAGCACCAGGAGCCAGAAGAGGAGACACGCTGAAGGAGGGAATCGGTGTAGAAGGTACTGGGGCCACTGGAGCGGCAGCTGGAGCCAAGACTGGAGGTGGTGGAGCGACTCCTCGCAGCTGCGACGGGAGGGCAATCCCGGTCTGGGTGTAGAGGTTGGTGATCAACCCCAGGATGCCCATCATCGCCTGCTGCGTCTGCTGCTGGTGGTCGAGGGTGCGCTGGTGCATCTGGTCGATGAGCCCCGTCAGCCTGTCAGTGTCTTCACGCCTCTCACGGGCGATCTGACGCTGCATCTCCTGCTGCTGCTGCTGCTGCTGGAGCTCGAGGAGACGGGCAGCCTGCTCCGCTCGGGCCTGCTCGGCTGCCAGCCTGTCCAGACGCTGCTGCTCAACCGTCTGCTGGAGGAGCGACGTCAGCTCTGACGGCTGTGTGGCATGCGCCTCAGTGACGGGAGGTGGAGTGGGTGGTGGCACTGTGGAGCCTCCAGCCTCCGCGTCGTGCTGCCTGGGAGAGGGCGGAGGAGGGAAGTACTCCTTGACACTATCGTCAGTGTCGCTCTCAGACCATATATGCTGCAGGTCCTCCCCCTGTGCCTCAGCCTCAACAAGCCTCTCATCCTCCTTCTCTAGGTCAGACCAGTCCTCCTCAGACAGTCGGGCCCTGACCTGACGCTCAACTGGACGGCCAAGGCGGCGGTCTCTAGGAGCCGGGACACGGTACTGTCCGAACCGTGTCACACTCTCGTCAGAGAGACGGTCGTGCACGGCGGACCCCTCAGGAGCCATCATAGTAAGCAGGTAGCTGATCCAGTGCCCATATACTAGCTGCCTCATCATGCCCACATCGTCTGTGATCACATCCTCCATCTCGCATATGAGGACGTCCACGATGTCGAACTCCATCCCGTTCATGATGTAGAACAGGAGAGTCTGCTGCAAGCTGGTGAACCCCTCCAAATAGCCAGACCTCGGTAGGAGCGTGCGGCGCAATGTGAGGTGCACTGTGCGCGCAGCTGGAGTCAACAGGGCTGGAACTCTCGGCTGGTCAGGAGAGAAAGTAGGACCGAACAAAGAACGGATCTCCTCCAGCAGCGGTGCCACTCCTCCAGTGAGCGGCCTCCTCGGTGGATCTGCCTGACCGTAGACCCTCTCATGCACGCAGGTGTCGTGCAAGTCTACTCCAAGCAACTGTCCCAGCGTCTGCCTCGTCAAGTGGTAGTGCTGACCCATAAACATGAAGTCAATGGATCTTCTGCCCTCCGAGACATAGAGGGTGGCGTAGAAGACGCGGACCCAATCTTCCACATAGGCACTCCGCTCATATGCCATCAGCTCCCCCAAGCCTCGGTACCTCTCAAAGTAAGGACGAATCTCCGTCTCTGCTGCCAAAGCTAGCTGTCCCCAATCCAGATAGTTGTGTTGAAACAGCTTGTGCCCTCAACGCCTGTAGGTCTCGTAGAGAGACGTCTGGGTGACAGTCCAGAAGCGACTATCCACCAAAGCTTCCCGGGGCTGCAGGTACCACTCCTCAAGCAGCATATTCCATCTGAGCTTGCGAAGCTGCTTGTCCTTCATCTTCCGGTAGTCGGTCAACCGGACTCCTTCAGCGACATGGACAGTGGTGTCCATCTCGTAGATAGCACGCTGGGCCTCCTTGTCCTCACGACGGTCAGCAGCCGTCGGTCTCGGACGAGGAGCTGCCGGAGGATGACCCCCACGGGTCCGGGCTGAGCGCCGGCGGACGAGAGGCTCAACCGGCTCTTCCTCGGCCTCGGAGTCGTCGATCACAGGAGGCTGCCTCGGACGAGCCTCGCGGATCCTTAGCGACCCTCCTCGGCCACGCTCACGCTCCTCAGCGGCGCGAGCGGCCATCAAGGCCTTCTTCTCCTCCTTTGACAACTTTTGCTTCTTCGCGGCCGGCTCCGCGATAGCCTTGCCCTTGTTCTTCTTGTCGCGAGTCATTGCGATGCGCGAGAGCACGGAGTCGACGAAGGAGATGACGTGGAGATCAACGGGCCGGGAAACCCTAGCAACGGGACCGGAGATGGCGGCGTTGCTTGGGTGGAGGCGCGGCGATGGCTAGGTGATGCGGCGGCGGTGGCTGCGGTGAAGAGGCGTGTGGATGGAGGCGGCAGCACTGGTGTGTGGCGAGTGGATGGAGGCGGCGGTGCGGCGAGCGGCACATGGATGGAGGCGGCGGCACTGGTGTGCGGCGAGTGGATGGAGGCGGCGGTGCGGCGAGCAGCGCGTGGATGGAGGCGGCGCGGCGAGCAGCGGCGGCACTGTGGAGATGGCGGCGGCCGGAGATGGCGGCGGTGTCCTGTGGGCGGCGACGGCGGCGTCCGGCGGCGGTGGAGGTGGCGGTGTGATGAGAGGGAGGCGGTGGAGGCGTCGGGATCGGGAGAGAGGAAGGCGAAGGGGGTATGACCGGTTTAAATAGTGGGTCCCAAATCCTAGCCGATTTTTTAACACTGGATGGACCGATGTTAGAAGGGATATACATCGGTCGAATGTCACAGTAAGGATATTCAAAAAGTTGCTGTTGACATCGGATGGACCGATGTTTAGGGTTTTGATCATCGGTCGAATGGCACAGTAAGGGTTTTCAAAAGAGGAATGTTGACACCGGATGGTCCGACGATGGAAGAGGTAGCATCGGTGGAATTTGGCACATTTCCAGAAGAGTGAACACCGGATCGACCGATGTTTTCCAGGATGAACGCGTCGGATCATTTGAGATTCTGACTGAACTGGCCCTTGAAGATTGAACACCTATTGGTCCGATGAGGGATTGACCTAGGCATCGGATAATCCGATGACTGCAGAATAATAACATCTCATATATGTCCTTTGACCAAACAAACAAGCAAAGAGAAACACATGTCTTAGGACTTTTTGGGCAACCCCTTACCCCTCAAAAAGGCTAATATGCCAATAACTTGGCTAATCCTTAAAGCAAATGGAACACCGAGAAAAATAGGAGGAAAATATCCAAATAAAATGTAAGGCCCATGCTTTGTGAGGTAGAGTACGAAGACTTCTATCTCTTTGAAGCATGTTCCTCTAGGCATTAACGCACCTAACATTTTGTTCTTTCCACCTTATATGAGTTGAGATATTGCATTTCAAACAAGTCTCTTTCTCATGAGGTGGGTTCCCGTTTGTGACAATCTACCGTATGCAATGCCAACCATTTTATAATGCAAGAAATAGTAAATCTATATGGCAGGCATCATGCAAGACATAAAGTAAATCTATCTTGCCAAGTTTGAACCTTTCAAAGGCTTCTTCAGGGAGAGCTACTCTCCAAGCCTTGGGAAACCCAAAAGAACCACCATCCCAAGCTAACCCTTGCTCACCCCTATCCTTTGAGAGTTAGGCAAGACCTATATGATATGCATTCTTACATGACGTTTGTTGCATCTAACACATTTAATTCACTCCTAAGCCTAGAAAAAGTTTTCTCATCAAGTGGTTTAGTGAAGATATCCGTCAATTGTTCTTCGGACCTAACACCTCTCAAAGAGATGTCTCCCTTAGATTCATGGTCCCTTAAGAAATGATGGCGAATATCAATGTGCTTAGTGCGGGAGTGTTGAACGGGGTTTTTGGCTATCTTAACCGCACTTTCATTGTCACAAAGGAGAGGCACACAACCAAGTTTAACACCAAAGTCCAAAAGGGTTTGCTTCATATAAAGAATTTGGGCACAACATGCACCGGTCGCAATGTATTCCGCTTCCGCCGTGGACAAGGCGACGGAATTTTGCTTCTTGCTTGACCAAGAGACTAGGTAACACCCAATCAAGTGGCACCCACCGGAGGTACTCTTGCGATCTACGCGGCATCCGGCAAAGTCCGAATCCGAGTATCCCACAAGTTGGAATTTTGCACCTTTAGGGTACCACAAGCCCACACTAAGAGTATGCTTAAGATACCTGAGTATCCTAAAGACCGCCTTCCTATGTGATTCTTTAGGTGCCGCTTGAAAGCGAGCACACAAGCATACACTAAACATGATATCGGGCCTAGATGCGGTAAGGTAAAGCAATGAACCAATGATAGAACGGTAGCTAGATTGATCAATAGGTTTACCGTCCTTATCCGCGTCGAGATGACAATTGGTTGCCATTGGAGTGCTTCTTGTGATACAATCTCCCATCTCAAATTTCTTCAAGAGGTCCTTGGTGTACTTCTCTTGAAAGACGAAGGTCCCCTCTTGAAGTTGCTTGATTTGAAATCCAAGGAAGAAGTTGAGCTCTCCAATCATTGACATCTCGAACTCCCTAGACATCATTTTGCCAAACTCATGGCTAAAAGCTTCGTTAGTTGAACCAAAAATAATATCATCAACATAAATTTGACAAATGAACAAATCTCCGTTGATGTCCTTGGTGAAGAGTGTGGTGTCCACCCTCCCGATCTTGAATCCTTGCATGATGAGGAAGTCCCGTAGTCGTTCATACCACGCCCTAGGTGCTTGCTTGAGCCCGTAGAGTGCTTTGTGCAACCTATACACATGATTAGGATTCCTCGGATCTTCAAACCCGGGAGGTTGTTCAACATAAAAAAGCTCGTTAATGTAACCATTAAGAAAGGCACTTTTCACATCCATTTGATAAAGTCTAATACTATGATGTGATGCAAAAGCAAGAAGTATACGGATGGCTTCTAGCCGGGCGACCGGGGCAAATGTCTCCCCAAAATCTAGTCCTTCAACTTGTGAGAACCCTTTGGCCACAAGTCTTGCCTTGTTGCGGACCACAACGCCATTCTCGTCTTGTTTGTTGCGATACACCCACTTTGTTCTGATGACGTTCTTGTCCTTGGGTCGCTCCTCCAACACCCAAACTTCACTGCGGATGAAGTTGTTGAGTTCTTCTTGCATGGCCATCACCCAATTTGGGTCTTGGAGCGCTTCCTCAATGTGAGTGGGTTCTACACACGAAACAAAAGAGTAGTGCTCACAAAACGAAGCAACATGGCGAGAACGTGTACTTACACCCCTTGACGGACTTCCAATGATTTGATCTATTGGATGCACCTTGGAGATGCGTCCATGCCTCATAAGCGGTTGTGAAGCACTTGGCGAAGGTGATGCGTGTTGCTCCTCTTGTGGTTGGACTTGATCATGGACTTCTTCTTGATGTTGTTGTGCTTGTGAGTCTTGAGTCGGCAATGGATCATCCTTTTCTTCTTCGTCGACTTGAGGTGCCATAGAGGTGTTGTTGTTGGAACTTGAAGCTCCTCCTTGATCATGGCTCTCCTCAACTTCCGGCTTGATGTCTCCAATGGTCATGTTCTTCATGGCTTCTCGTAGAGGCTCATCATCTATTTCATCATGACCAAAACTCTCCTCTTGGGAGCCATTAGATTCATCAAACTCAACATCACAACTTTCTTCAACTAAACCGGAGGTTTGGTTGAATACTCGATATGCTTTTGAGTTTGATGCATAACCAAGAAATATACCAACATCACATCTTCTTTCAAACTTACCGAGCCTTTTCTTGCGGTAGATGTAGCACTTGCATCCAAAGACTCGAAAGTAGGAGATGTTGGGCTTTCTCCCAATGAGAAGCTCGTATGGGGTCTTTTGAAGTAGTCGATGGAGGTAGACCCTATTTGCGGCATGGCACGCCGTGTTGATCGCTTCGGCCCAAAACTTCTTTGACGTGCCGTAGTCATCAAGCATTGCTCTTGCAAGAGTGATGAGTGTCTTGTTCTTCCTTTCAACGACACCGTTTTGTTGAGGAGTGTATGTGGCCGAAAACTCATGTTTTACTCCTTCACGGTCACACCACTCCCCAATGTTGTAGTTCTTGAATTCGGTGCCGTTGTCGCTCCGGACCTTGATTATGGGAAGTTGAAATTCCCTTTGAGTGCGGTTGGCGAAGGTCTTGAACACTTCTGGAGTTTCACTCTTGTCACCTAGAAACAAAGTCCAAGCATAGCGAGAATAATCATCAACAATAACGAGACAATAGAGGTTACCGCCAAGGCTTTGATATGTGGATGGTCCGAAGAGGTCCATGTGGAGTAGTTCAAGTGGCTTGGAGGTTGACACCATTGTCTTCATTGGGTGGTGTGAAGCAACTTGCTTCCCGGCTTGACAAGCGCTACAAAGCTTGTTCTTCTCAAATGTGACATCCTTCACGCCGGTCACCATCCCAAGCTTGAATGACTTCTTGAGTTTTCTCATTCCAATGTGCGCTATGCGTCAGTGCCATAGCCATCCCAAGCTTGTCTTAGTGAAAAGACAAGTGGTCAAGCTAGCATTCTTGTTGGCGAAGTCCACTAGGTAGAGATGTCCATGCCGGAATCCTTTGAAGACTATGTCTTGGCTAGTTTCACTACTCACAACAACATCATTTTTGCTAAATGTGCACATTAGTCCAAGATCACATAGTTGTGCAATAGAAAGTAAATTGAAACTAAGAGACTTAACATACAAAACATTAGAAATAGACAAGTCATTTGAAATAGCAATTTTACCTAACCCAATTACCTTTCCCTTAGAGTTATCACCAAAGGTGACTTGTTCATGATTGTCGGGGTTTTCTATGGTGGTGAACATACCATCATTGCCGGTCATATGTTGAGTGCACCCGCTATCGAGTACCCAATGCTTTCCCCCGGCTTTGTAGTTCACCTACACACATGAATTCAATTTTTGGCTTTAGGAACCCAAGCCAACTTAGGTCCTTGTATGTGTGATACAAGTGTTTTTGGGACCCAAAGTTGCTTGGGGAGCTTCCCCTTCATGCCCTTCATGTCTTTGCCAATGAATCTTGCCTTCACCTTGCCTTGTACTTTACTCAAGAGATAATAATGATCATTGAAAGTAGATTTATAGTTAGTAGGGAATTTAGGAGAAGGTCGGTTAGGAAGAGGACACTCCCTTGTGTGGTGACCGGTGACCTCACAATGTTGGCAATAAGAACCAACTTCCTTGATGAAGCTTGTTCTTAGCTCCGGTGAGGGCACCTTTCCTCTGTTAGGCACCGGGAAGGATCCAAGTCCTCTCTTGTTGAAGGCCTTTGCTTGTTGGAAGAGAATTTCCTTGTGCTTGACTTCTCTTTTGAAAGTCTAGCCACACTAGTGCGGAGACTCTCAATTTCTTCCAACAAGTCCTTCTCCCTAGCATTAGCTTTCAAAGGCAAAGACTTGTGCAAAGCATTAGTGGCATGAGAAGTAATGGATATCTTATTATTAAGAGTTTGTTTCTTCATATTTTTCAATTCTTGATCAAGCATGTCATGAGCAAGGTTAAGTGTTTGATGTTCTTGTATTAACTTGTTGTGCTCTTCCAAGAGTGTTTGGTGTGCTAAGTCAAGTTCATGATTATCTATCTTGATTTTAGTCTTTTCTTCCTCAATTTGCTTGACATGGGATTTGAGCGTGTCATGCTCTTTGAGTATGCTTTCATACTTGTCAAGCAAATCAAGGTTAGCACTTTCAAGTTTAGCACGAGTTTCTTCAAGCACTTTAACCTTACTCTTTTTCCTCTTAATGATAGCATGATATTCATTTATCAAAGATGTTAAATCATCGGGGGAAAGCTCATCATCGCTAGAGTCATCACATACCTTGGTGTTACCTTTAGCCATGAGGCACATGGGCGGTGGATGAAGAGGTGCATAATCATTGTTGGCGATGGTGAGGCCAGCCAAGCTTTCTTCTTCCTCTTCACTCTCTTCATCACTTGTTTCTTCGTCGGTGACCCATTCATTTGCCTCACACATGAACACCTTTTGTGGGCCATTTCTCTTCTTTGGGAAGAGCCTTGCCTTCTTGACCTTGTCATGTTTCTTCTTCCCAAAGGATCTTGGCTTTGGTTTGGCTTCTTCTTCATCATCATCGCTTCCTTCAAGCTTGCGATGCTTGCCTTTGTAGGTCTCTCTTCTTTTGTCCGGTTTTGGACAATCATAGGAGATGTGGCCTTGATCGCCACAATTATAGAAAGTCTTACGATCATCTCTCCTTGGTAGAAACGCTTTCTTCTTGGGATCAAAGGTGTATCCCTTCTTGGTAATCTTGGAGTTCAAGCATGAGAACTTTCTCATCATTAATGCAAGCTCATCATCATCATCTTCACTTGATGCTTGTTCTTCTTCACTTGAGCTAGGCTCAACCACCTTCTTCTTCTTGAGGCTTGATTTCTTGGTGGTGGCCTTTAGAGCAATTGTCTTTGATGATGATTGCTCCATCATCCCAAGTACACTCATCTCATGAGCGTGTATTTCTCCAATGAGCTCTGAAACTTCAATGTGGTCAAATGACTCTTTTTGGAGAATGGAGTTGATGATGTTGTATTTTGGCTTGGGGAGGAGCATGAGGATCTTGCGGTTGATGAGTCCCTTGCCAAGAGAAGCAATGTCAAGAGCATTGATTTCTTCAATAAGCACATTCAAGCGAGGGAACATTTCATTGACATTTTCATGAGGAAGCATTTTAAATTCATCATATTTGGCTTTAAGCATGTGATATTTTAATTCCTTGACACGAGAAGAGCCCTCATGAATCTCAATTAAGCAAGCCCAAATTTCACAAGCCTTTTCCTTGCTAGCAATCCTAGAAAACACATCTTTACTAATATATTCATAGATTGCATTCCTAGCTTTAGTATCCCATTTTAGTTTATCACCAACATAATTATGTTCTCCAAACCCCGCGTGGGTCGCTTCCCATACTTCGGGAGCAATAGCCTCAAGGTAAGCGCGCATGCGTGCTTTCCAATAGGCAAAGTTCTTGCCCTAGAAGATAGGAACCGAACCACCAATCTTGGCCATTTTAGCTCTCTAGCGGTGAAGCTAGAATGATCCTATGAGCAACCTTGCTCTGATACCAATTGTAAGGACCGAATGCCCAAGAGGGGGGGGGTGAATTGGGCTTTCTTCGAAAAATTCTAAGCAATTGAAACTTAATTTCTAAAGCCCAATTCCCTACGCGACTAACTATGCATTCTAGTAGATAGAAACTTTGCGGAATGTAAATGCATAAAAGAAAGGGAAGGAGAAGGATGCAAACTCCCGAGGAGACAAGGATTTATCCCGTGGTTCGGCAAGATCGTGAAGATCTTCCTACATCCACGTTGTGGCATCCACCAAAGGGTTTTGCCACACCCACGTCACCGAGACGAGGGGTCTTCACTATTCTTCTCCGTTCGCCTCCTTGGCAAGGTGGAGCTCAATCCTTGTACAACTTCGACCTTCCGGGCTTCCACACACGCCTTGGCAAGCTCCGGAAGTCTCTTCACGATTACAACACCAAGGGCACTCCCTTGAGGCTCTCACACTAACCTAGAGAGTCCACTCACCCAGAATGGTGGCACACAAGCTCCCTCTCTAGCTAGTTCTAGCCTAAACCTTGGTGTAGAGATGATCAAAATAGTGTGGAAGTGATTGCTCTTGGCCTTGAACACTTGTGGATGTGTGGATAGCTTCAGGTGATCAAGACTTAACGAAATGACAGGGTTAGGGGGTATTTATAGCCAGCCTCCCTGAAATAGCCGTTGGAAAAGTAGGCTGACAGAACTTTACTGTGAACACCGAATGATCCAATGTCTCCCCTTTAGTTATCATCGGTCTAATTACTTTGGCTAACGTCATTGTGTCAGGTATGACCGTTGATAGACCGATGTTGCCCCTGTCTTCTCATCGAATGATCTGGTGGCTCTTCCTCTAGAATTTGCTTAATCTTGATGCTTACTGGAGTGATCGACCGATGTGTGTAAGTCTGCACATCGGATGATCCGGTGCTTCACTTGGTCCAATGGTATTGCAAACTGTACTGATGGACCGATGTCACTGAGCCATTCACATCGGATGATCCGGTGAGTACATTTGTCTGAGGTCTTCTTCTTCAGTTGAACCAACTCGACCAATGTGTACATTTCTGAAATCATCGGTTGATCCGGTGAGTTGATTTTGTTTGCTTTGAGTTGTTTTGAGTGAATCTTTTGTGTCTTGCTCAGATGACCTCTTAGACATTTGTTCCACAAGGCTCTCTGATGATCTTCAAGCATTGTATGTTGTCAACTTATGGTTGAGTGACTTAGACATAAGAGCTTTCACTTCGTGTCTTTATCTCATTGATTTGATCTCAAGAGTTAATTGTATATGGGTCTCTAATGACATATTCATTTCATTTTATGAGTGATTATGGGGACCTTGCATTCACAAATTCATTAGTAAAGTTCAATGGTTGTCATTAATCACCGAAACCGCACTTCATGAGGGGCCTAGATGCTTCCACCGCCACCAGTTCAGAATTCTCGCGGGCGAGGCGCTCAACTTCTTTGGCGTTTTGCTGAATCTTCTCAGCAACCCGCTTTTTGAGTTTTCCGAGCTCCTCCTCCCGGAGGTGGATCTTGTTCCAGCAGTCGACCATGTCCTTCTCCCTGCCTCTCACTTTCTTTTCCCTGGCAACGAGGGCACACTCCCGCTCATGGAGCTCCTGCCCCTGCACCCAGGCCTTCTTCTCCTCCTCTACGCAGCGCTCTTCCAATTTCTTGGCGTGCTCCTCAAGGCCCTTGTCAGCCAGAGCCACCTTCTCGGTGAGCTCCTCCTCCCTCCTCAGGACGTCATCCCGCAGCTCTAGGAGTTTCTGCTCTTCATCTTCGAGCCGTTTCTCCCTCTCCTCAAGTGCCTCCCGGCGCTTGATGAGTGTAGTGTTAATGGCCTCAAGCCTTTCGTGGCGTTCATCGGCCGCACTATTGGCTGCTTTGGCCTGATCGTAGATCTCCCGGGATTGGACGTCGAGGGCACGAGTCATACTCTCCCTGTCATCCAGTAACTTGCCCTAGTACTCCAGGCGGATCTTCTCCCGCTTGATCCACTCTTTGTCATCCGCTAGCCTCGACTGCGCCAGCTTGGTATCAAAGTAGAGTCGGTTACGCCACCGCCTAAGGGTTTGACGCTCCTCTTCAAGAGCCTTGCTGTTGTGGAAGAAGGCCAGTTGGACTTGACACAGACTGGAACATGCGTTGTCAATAGACAGTGACAACGGGATAGGTTCCGGACCTACTGGGGTCTCCTCCGCTGGTTCCAGCGGGTTTTCAGATATAAAAATTGGGTCCCACTCCACAAGAGTGGTCCCCTGAGTCTCCATGGCACTAGGGCCGTCCTTCGGGATGGCCTTAGTCACCATCGAGGAAGGCCCCGCCGCCAGGTCTTCGTTCACCCCCTCAGGCAGGGGGCGAGCGACTTCGCTTGGGCACTCCGGCTCGGCCGCAGGTACCTCCGATGTCCTCACTTCCGGAGCAGGAGCCGCTGCTGGCTCCGGTCTGGGCACCTCCTCCGATGGGAGCTCAGGCTCCGACACCTCTCCAACAACCGGCTCGGGAGCCGGAAGATCTTCAACATCGACCGGCTCAGCGACCGGTGCTTCGGAGGTAGCCGACCCAACTGCCGGAACTTCCTCAGCTTCCGGCGCGCACGCCGGGACTTCAATCGCCTCCGGCTCGACCGCCGGAGCTTCAACACTTTCCGGCTCTAGGGCCAGAATCACAGCTTCTTCCGGCTCAACGGCCGGAGCTTCCATCATCTTAGCACCAGGACCCGGAGCTTCAACCTCCGGGACAGGTGCCGCTGGTGCATCTTCACTCCCGCGGTCCGGCGCTACCACGGGAGCCTCTGGGGATGAGTCGAGGTCCATGACCACGACAACCGGCGTCGGAGATGTCGCAGCTTCAGCCACCACTTGGGGCGGCACCGGGACAGGAGCAGAAGCTTCCACCCTCACGGCTTTAGCCGCCGTGGCTGAGGGTGGAGCCTCACTACCCTTCTTGGGGATGCTGCAGATGATGAATGAAGAAACTTAAAAAATAGTTACTACAATTAAAACAACTATCCAAGATAAAGATTAAAAATTACCTTGGGAGGCTTCTGCACCAGCTTACACGGAACCTTTTTCCCGGGCGTTCTGGGCTGGTCATAGCCGGCGTGGAAGCTTCGGAAGGCCCCCCGGAACTCGTCGCGGCCACGGGTGTTTCCCGAGTCGAGGCCCCCCTCGATCGGGAAGAACCCCCGGACCTAGAGGCCTCCATCGGCCCAGGTGCTGGAGTCGCATGCCCGGAGCTAACACCCCGGGAGGACCCCACTGCGGGAACAGTCGCGCCCCGGGAGGACCCCACTACAGGAACAGTCGCCGCAGTTGTAGAAGACCTTCCCCTCCGGGGAGAAGGAGCCGACGCAGAAGTAGCGGGCCTGACGTACCTTCCGTCAGCGTACTGCAACTTCCTCTTCCGGCTCACGGGTTCATCCGCCAGCTCCTTGCCCTTGCTGACGACCTCTTCCCTTGGCTTCGGAGCAGGGTCGGAGCCACCTTCGGACACTCCAGGGATCGCCACCCTGGTGGTTGATCTTCTCTCGATGACACCAAGGTTGTCAAGCATGGGCATCTTCCACCAGAGCTCCCTACTGAACTCAACTTCCACGTTCAGAGGAAGAAAAGGCGATGGCGGAGTCAAGTCGTCACCCTCGACGTCGATGCTGTGCTGGAACTTCTTGAGGTGGAACTCCAAGGTTTTCCCCACCATATTGGACTTCAGCCCGGTCTCGACCCGGTCGTCGTCCATCACGCTGTTGAGGGCCCATGCGAGTTTCTCTCTCTTCTTCAGCGGTGCCCACCTGTTGACCAGGAAGTTACAAAACACCGCCTGAGGGGTTAATCCACCCTCCACGCACCGGCGGATCCTGGTCAAAACAGGGTCGAAGGCGTCTGCCAGCACCGGAGCTTCACTCCAGATCGTCGTGTCAATGTTGGGGAGGCCTTCGGACAGCTCCGGCCTCTCGTGATCCTCCACCCGGATGACCATCCAGTCCTTCTTCCAGTCATCCCACTTTCCAGAGGGAAACGACCGGAGGTACTTGAATGGGCACCTCTTGTGCTTCACAAAGTAGTAGAAGCCAAGGTACTCATTGCTCCTACTGGTAGTGTGGACGGTGAAGAAGGCCCGAAAGAGTTCAATGCAGGGGGGATGCCCACCCACATCTCACAGAAGTGGACAAAGATAGACACGAGAAGAATGGAGTGAGGGCCAAGGTGGTATAGCTGCAGACCATAAAAGTCCAGCAGCATCAGGAAAAAAGAAGAAAAAGGTGGGATCAACCCCACCATGGCGTACGAGGAGAAGTACACCATTTCACCGGTGTGCTCCTTCTCAAACGGGAGCTCTCCACCGGCGCGGACCGAGCGGTTGAAGAAGTTCAAGGACCATCCCATGAGGGCCCGAACCTTTTTCAGGTCGTCGTCGGTCTTCAAACGGCTTTCGCGGAGACCCAACTCCATCGCGACACAACAAGGCAAGAGAGGAAAAGTGAAGCACAAGTTGGGAGTTTGAGCGCAAGAACAGATGAGAGGCGTAAAGAACTCCCGACGGTGTGCGCTTTCCTTCTTAAGTAAGCCCTCGCAACGCTTGGATGGAAACCGCAAGGAAGTCGAAGATACCATTCAAAAATTCCACCCAGCCGATGACAAGGGGGCTCGGGACCACCCCGGCGATCAAGTCGAGGTTCTTACCCAGGCGAACGGTTGTCATCATGAGGCGGTAAACCCGAAGGCGGCGGCGTGACAAGGCGCGCGGAACCGATACGGTTTTCGTATCGGGAACCGGCGACCTTCAATTGCGTGAGATCCGCACGCCAAAGATCTCATCTGCCGCACGCGGGATACGCCACACGGCGAGGATTTAACTCCAAATCCTCGCCAACGGCACCTCCAAAGACCTTTGAAGACTCAGTTCAAAAGTCGCGAGGATGGACCCACCTCCGGCGGAATGACTTCACCCCAGTGGTCTTCCCCGGAGGTAGGTCCAGGGGGCCACTGTCGGTACCCTGGAAACCGTACACCCCTTGAGGTTATAAAGATCTCAAAGGAAAGTCATCTACTTGGTTTGAAGACCTTCGGAGGCCCACATGTCAGATATAACCGGACCCGCTTCTCCAGCATGGTTAATCCCAGGGTCGCCACGTGTACTATAAAGCCGGAGCTACCGCCCACAAGGGGGAAGCTCCGGGCCATGTACCGAGATGGCACCTCCGGACTTAACCCCAGACCGAGAGAAGCTCCGGACCTGACACGTGTCAAGTAGCTCCGGAGTTGCCTGTTTCCCACCGTATGCTCCAGAGCTGCCACGTGTTCAACTGTCGGAGCTTCAGCCTCTGACCTCCGGAAGACTCCATAATGGCTCCGGATCTTCAAAGGGGAATCAAGGACTTCAAGACTCGATTATGTGTCATTAATACCATATTAATGACACACGATCGGATGACCTTAATTATTAGTAACGGTGCTATCAAGGCCCATTACCCGGTCGTTAAGGAAATTTAAATGTGTTGAATAAGTGTCAATACTAGTAACCGTCGGGGCCACATGTCGGGCCAGGCTAACTTGTAACAGCCTGCCCTTGTACTATAAAAGGACAGGCCGACGACGGACTCGAGGGTCAGTGACGCTACACACGTGCCATAGACACTCGTCACAAGCTCATACAGCTAATACAACACCAACACATCCGTGGAGTAGGGTATTATGCTCAGGCGGCCCGAACCACGTAAACCTCTGTGTCTCCTGCGTCATTTACTATTCACCTTCTTGAATCTCCGCGCGCCCACACCGAACATCAAACTCCTCTAACACTTTTGTAGTATCGGAAGATCTGCCGGTTCCTAACCACCGACAGTGTGAATATGGAAAAGGATATTTGAAAGGAAAATCTCAAGCCGAGGACACAAACTTGTAATTCAACGGAGCAGATCGTTTCTCAAGCATTCTGACAGAAGAATTCGCTATTTGAAGCCCGATAGCATACCAACCGATGTGTTATTCGAGTTGCTATTCTATTATTTAGCAAGAATAAAAAACAGTTTCAACCAATGTGTTATTCGATTTGCTACTTTTAATGTTTGCTATCCAAAGCCTTCAATGTACTTACAAGTAGCAATCAGCTCTTGATTTGCTATTTAGAACTTGGATTTAGTAAATCGGTTGGAGTGATATAAGAAATGAGATCTATCACGTTTGCTATTTAGAAGAATAGCATGCCAACAATTTTAAATCCATTGGAAATGCTCTTATGCTCCTTTGTTGAATTTTCGTACTATAATGTTCTCCGATGCTCTTTTGTGCTAATTGTGGAGGTAAATTTACGCGTAACTGTTCAACATCAAACGGACCATAGCCTAACTATATGGTGCACCGTGCACCATACAGTCAGTGTGCACTTGCAACGGGGTAACCCATCAAGGACCAACACTAAGGCTCTGTTTGGAACTTCTAGGGTTAATTGTTAGCTAGCTAATAATTTATTAGTTGGCTTGTACCAACTAATTATTAGCTAGCTAATTATTAATTGATGTTTGTTTGAAACCTCTAGAGCTAATTTTGTTTCTATATACTAATTGACTGTAGTACCCCTCAAGGAGAGCGAGGGATGAGAGAGGACAAGGGTAAAATGGATTTTAGCCAACAATTAGCTGAAGTTAGCTGGGTTGGAGCAGCTAATGAGATTATTGTTAGTTGGACGGTTAGCTAATAATTAATTGTGTTATTAGCTGGACCGTTTAGAACCTCTATAGCTAATTTTTAGCAGCTAACTATTAGCTATTGAGGTTGCAAACAATGAAAAAAATTTATGCAGCACTGCTGCAAATCCCTCATTTTACAGCACCTTTCGGATAGCTGACACCTGTCCAGGTACACGTCTCAAAGCAGCCCCGTTCGGTACGCATCTCACTCCGTCGGCTCCGCTAGACTCCCGATGGATCAGGGACTCACGGATGGAATCAGTCTAGCTCACGGATGGGATCAGTCTTGGTTACAACTCACGGTGGTCTTGGCTAGTAAATTTTATCACAATCGCAACAGAGGCACACGCACGCCACACGCAATCTCGCCGCGATTCCACATCCGCCGGAAAAATTCTTCCTGCCGCGAGGGAGGCGGTCGGCCGTGGCGAGGGAGGCGGGCAGCCGCGACGAAGGACCCTGCGGCGAGGGAGGCGGACGCGAGTGAAGCTGCCGACGGTCGCGGCGAGGAAGATGGGAAATCCAGCATCATCGATAGATGAGCGGAGCCATAGGTTGAGGAGCGGAGCCAGTCGATCCATGAGGAAGCCGTTGTTGGAGCGCTGCTTTGAGATGTGGACATGTGTCAGCTATCCAAAAGGTGCTGTAAAAGAAGCGGTGCTGCATAAATTTTTTTTCCGGCCTAAATTAGAGACGACAGTAATAAAATCGGAAAACAAATAAATCCCAAATGCTTCTCCATCTCATTAACGTTCTAATCATTCCGCGGCAATTGCTAATCGCTCCCTCCTCCCATCCCACCCATCTCGCTCCTCCCCAACCACCTCTCTTCCTCCCGCCTCCCATCGCGGATCCGCGGCGACCGCCCCGAGCCGGCAGTAGCCGGATCCGGCGGGCCCCTTCGAGGCGCCTCGCGCAGATACGAGGGGGATTCCTCTGGTGCGGGTGGCGCGGGAAGGCGTTCCAGCAGCCGAGGGCGGGTTGGAATTCTCGGAGGGGGACGAGGACGAGTCGGGAGGAGCGCGAGCGGTGGATGAGTGCGGGGAGGCCCTGCCGCGGCGCAGGCGTAGGTGCTGCCTGACGCTCTCGGGGCCATGATCGAGCAGTTCGTTAATTTCGTTATCCGGCCGCCGCGGTACCCCCTGACCCCTGAAATATTCCGCGCCGTCTTGTTTGTTGCTTGTGCCTGTTCAGCGTGAATTATGATTTATGATGCTGCATTGAAATGTACCCGTTGTTATCGTAAACTGGAATCGCGTGGGGTCAATGCAAATGTTCCTGAAATGCTAGTTACTTGGCTTTATTTTCCCTCCTTGCAATCTCCTAACGTTTTAGGAAATTTGACCCTGATGTTTACCTTCGAACTTGCACGTTCGGAAAGTTTTGATGGAGCATGAGGAGGTCATTTGGAGATTGAGGATAGTCGCTTGCCTATTTAAGCTAGTTTGTACGACGTGCCTATTTAAGCTAGTTTGGTACCTGCAAATCTGTTCCATGTGCCATTAAAGCCAGGGTTAGGTATTCAACTGTGATATTAGCTGTAGCTGTACAAGCATGTACTACGTCGATGCATATAGCTATCATGAGTAACTCAAACTATCATTCTAGTCTTATATGGGCTTGGATTACAAATTTGAGGTATACTTGCTGAGTGTATTGAATGAGTGACATTGAAGAGTTTATACAGTGCTTCTTGTTAGACAAGCAATGCACTGTATGTGTGAGTGCCATCAATGATCGATAGTTTCACATCAACATGTCACACACACATTAATTTCATCATGGGAGTCTATCGGAACAAATAGTTAAACAAGGCAAAGATTCCTATATCTGGTCTGGTGGAATTGAGTAGATCTTAGTTTTCAGGTCAGAATATAATCCAGATCAGTATTTATGGGAGGCGGAGTTTATCCTGGCAGGACGGAAGTACAAACGACTAGACTTGGAGGCAAGTACGGGGACCAATTATCGAGGTTTCTTCTATCTTTTGTTTTCTGATAAGACTTTTTATGACAACAATGACCATTTTCTGTTTATAACTTTATTGTTATAATTTAACCTGGCAGCTTACAAATCCAAGAGGCTATACCTTGAAATGCAGCCACTACGTTCCTGCTTACATCCCAGAAAACACTTCCCTCCCGTGTGTGATCTACTGTCACGGAAATAGGTGCTTCATTCTTACATATGTTTAATCGCTCATAGGGTGCTTCCTTTTTTCAATATTCTTATTTTCCCTAACTCACTATGTATTAAAATAACATTTTTAAGCCTTTGAGAACCATCTTATGAGGATAGTAGCAGAAGCTATAATTATATATGCGATTCATTCGCTCAGACAATCACCTATATCTTCAAAAAAATAACAATTGGCTTTTGCTTTGACTCAATGCAGCGGATGCCGAGCAGATGCAAATGAAGCCGCTGTAATGCTTCTTCCTTCAAATATCACTGTTTTTACGCTAGACTTCTCTGGGTCAGGTCTGTCGGGTGGAGATTATGTCAGCTTGGGTTGGCATGAGGTATATAAGCAGTATAAGTGTTATTCTGCCTCCTTCAACATCCATATCTTGGATGACCGCATTTCTAACATTCACAATAACTTCTAGAAAGAGGACCTCAAATGTGCGGTTACATGTCTGCGTGCCAATAAGCAAGTTTCCTGTATAGGCCTTTGGGGGCGATCAATGGGTGCTGTTACAAGGTAATTGTTATTTGGATGAACCGATGAAGTACATACTTGTTAACTTGGTGCATGATCTTTAACTGTTTTATTTCACTTATGCGACTGTGATTGGTTGTTTTTTGTTGAGCAATGCATATTGATGTAACTCTTGATTCTTATATTATGCTCTTCCATTGACATGCTTAAGAATGATTACAAGTTTTATGTTGTCGTGGCTCCAAATTTTCATCACTACTTCATGGACTTTCCTGGTCATTCATTACAATATTTTGTATACAGCTTGCTGTATGGAGCAGAAGACCCCTTAATCACGGCAATGGTTTTGGATAGTGCTTTCACTAACTTGTATGGCTTGATGATGGAACTTGTCGATGTTTACAAAATTCGAGTTCCTAAATTCACGGTATGTGCTTCTTCTGCGGAACATTTTACTCTCCTTCTATTGAAAAACCGTCATGTAAATCGGCATCGAGTAAAAAGAATGCTAAAGTGGTGCATTATTATAATCTCAGAAACACTGTAGAGATGCATAAATGGGGAATTAGCATCTGTATGTCACTGACAATGGCCCCTCAAGCCACTGTCATGTTGGATGCTATTTCCAACTTATTCATGTTCCCCGTGCCACTGAGTAAATTGTGTCTACCATAATTTATAGGGACTCATGACTTATTATGATTTATGCAGAAGTCAACAATACTATTGGTTTTTTCCTTTTCTCTTTATATCGAGTTTTATTTTATCATAGAGTTGAATATATGTAGTGATTTGTGAAGTTTTATACCATCTGACACTTGTCAAACAAATATTTTCTCAAATTCTAGGGGCAAATGCTGTGATTGCACAATTCTAATGGGTTTTTCTGTGTTCTGTACTTTCAGGTTAAGATGGCTGTACAATACATGCGTCGAATCATTCAGAAAAGAGCAAAGTTTGACATTATGGATCTTAATGTTTTAAAGGTGTACTTTCTGAAACATACATTAAAGATGGCCTTGAAGACACGCTGCTGTGGATATATCTCATATTTAAATATAAAAGATATGATAAATAACAATAAAAGTTAACTGTATAGTGTTCCAAAGATGGTTAGGTACTTAGGTCATAAGGATTTCCTTGAATGTACCGTCTGAGCAATTATAACCACTTGTTCATATTTATAGAATAAGCAGTTTCGATTTCCCGCCAGGGTTATGGTTCACTTAACCGAATTTCCAACAGATCTCTGGCAACCCATTCTTCTTTGTGGATTTAGTACAAGTTTCTTATAAATTGTCATAGAAGAGCTAGGCAGTGTAAGAATTGATCAATTTCTAAATGTTTCTCATGTCAAGAAATTCCACTTTCCCATCAGTGACTGTCTGGTTATTGCGAGGATTTAAAATTAGCACCTTTTCTGTTGGCATTAACTACGTAGTATTAACATCTGTGAATGTTGTACTCACTTGTAGTACCTTTAAACAACAATCTAACTTCAGTGTTCTCTTGGTTCTTAACCAGGTTGCTCCCAAGATGTTTATTCCTGCGTTATTTGGGCATGCTTTGAATGACATGTTTATTCAGCCTCACCACTGTGATCTTATTCACCAGGCATACGGGGTAAATATTCATGTCTATCTTTCATTTTGTATCTACCAAATAGTGTTTAGATGCTTTTCAACCATTTTTTTCCAAAAAGGGATGCTAGTTATTTTGTTAATAATTGTGTGTTTATTTATGTGCAGGGTGATAAGAGTATAATAAAGTTTGAGGGTGATCATAATTCCCCAAGACCTCAATCGTATTATGATGCAGTTTCGATATTTTTCTATAGCATTTTGCACCCTCCTCAGTTGCCTACAGCACGCTCAAACAAACTAAACATGGGAGGTTTTAAAGTCGGAACAATAACCAATGAGGTAAAATTCATGAAATACTGATGTGATGTCGAAAGTCACCTTTATCTTTATGATTTGACTTTTACTCAAGGGCTCATCTTCATTTTCAATCGTTCTTTATCTTTATTTTCAATCATTCTTGTGTTCGTTATCTTATATTGTTTCACTTGGTTGAAGGACTCACCTTCATTTTTCCAGAGTTTGTTCTTTGAAATCATCAATGGTCTAAGGTCAGCTGGCACGGTTCCTTGCAGTTCATCAGCAGCACCTAACATTCCAAATGGTGTGATACAGTTCCCTTTGCTGTTTGTATGTTGTAGAAGGATTGTTGTGTATTAACAGTTTTACCCTTTCTTTTTCAGCCAGAGATTCTATAGTTGAATTGTTGTCCGAGAGTGTGAATCAGATGTCCATCAAGAATGAGGCTGATTTGGTAGGGAACATGATGTTCTTTTTGTGTTTGATATGAATATTTATTCTTACATATATTTCCGTTAAATGCAGGATTTTCTTTTAGATGAAAACCATAACCTATTCGAGGTGGACGGGGACAATGTTTCACATTTGCAGGTAAAGTTAGTTAGATAATTACGAGTTGGTTTTGCAGTGATGTATGCTTCTATATTTGGAAGTTAATCCACACGATGCATTCTCTATTCTCTTACGGTCTTACCGTCTACTGGGTTGTGTTACAAAGTTTCTGTATTGTAAACTATGGTGTTTAGGCATAATACAAAGATGGGAGATCAGCGAAGGCCATCAGAACATAATGTCTTAGCAAAGAACAGGAACTGAGTTTAGATACACTTCCGTCTTATAAAACTATCTGATGGTGTTTAGGCATAATACAAAGATGGGTGATAAAATATGATAAAATATGGTGTTTAGGCATAATACAAAGATGGGTGATCAGCGAAGGCCATCAGAACCTAATGTCTTAGCAAGGAACAGGAACCGAGTTTAGATTCGCTTCTCTCTTATAGAACTGTCTGATGGCAAGTCTCCCTTTCTTATATAGGATAAAACGAATAGGCACAATGAGGAGTCCTGCTCGCACACAAGCTCCAACAGAGAAAGTTGGGGCAGATGTTCATCTTTTGAAGAGGCTAGTGAAGGATCATTGTCAGGCGATTCTAAAGAAAAGCAGGAGGTACACTGCTTTACTTCCCCTTCAATTTAAATACGGGGTGCTAAAATCATGATGGAAGTGGGAAAATTGGACGATGTGTTTTGTGAAGTACAATTCTACATGATTCACCTGTGTCCCTTTGGTCTGTTACAATCTCAATCAGAGCTCTTGTTACCAGTCACTTATATAGACTCCAAACCGGGGAAAATTAAATTAACCCGTTGAAGTGATGAATGGGGAAAATATACTCATCTGGTGTTTTGGTCTGTGCATTGTAGAATTTGACGGTAAAGGCTTTGGCTACACCACTAAGGCAAAAACCAAGCAAACCAGTGCAGAAAATGAAGGAGAATAAGATCCAAGCACTATGGAAGAAGCTGAAACGCGAGAAGGTGGAGATGGGTGATAGTTTATCTCAGCGTTTCAAGGTGTGCCTCGGGCATTCTCCTCGGCACAGGAGGACTAATTCTTCTGGAGTGGTTACGACTTTATAACCCTAACGAACCTGCTTAAACCAACGATCCACCAACACGGATTCGCCCTGATTCTGACCTATGACCACGATCAAACTGCAACCTTAGGGGTATATATATGTAACATAACGCCACGCTGCGTGCCGGGATGCTCAAGAAATATGAACACACCATTGTATCATCTGTCCAAACAAAGTGCAATTTCCATCTCTTACCCGCGTGTACTAATAATTCTCTTAACGCACTTTGATCCTGCAAATTTTCCATCTCTTACCCGCGTGTACTAATAATTCTCTTAACGCACTTTGATCCTGCAAATTGTCGTGTTGCAGTGCAACACTTGAGAGCAATTATTTCTCTCTTTTCCACCCTCGAATCCTCCGTTTTTGAAGCAGGAATTGTTTGTGATCTCGCACCTATTTTCTGTTATATGAGTTGGTATGATTTGCAAATTCATAACTTCATTCATTTGATGCAGCATATCTATTATTGCGCTGGTTCATCATGTATCCGTCGGCGTCTGCGGGACAAAATTCAGCCGCTGCCGGATCAGGAAAGCCGTGTCGAGAACGGCCGCGCTATTTTTGGGCACGACGGAGACCAGCCGGGCAGCACAGCAGCCAAGCTCGATCGGCGCCGTCGACGCACGACACGAGCGAGGCGAGGCCTACGACCACGTCGAACGGAACGCCTCCCCTCCCAATCTTGTTGCCGAACCAGAAAAAGGGTCGGAGCACTTGTGATTTCTCGTGCGGCCGTCCATTTCCTGTTCTCCTTCTCGTTGCTCTTTCCTTCCGATGGCCGTCACCTTCTCAGCTGCCGGGGTCCGGTTCGGCTCGATCCTCGAGCTCGTTCCATTGTGCCTTCTTCCCTTATTCTTCTTTTTCGTCGCCGCGTGGATCAGCTGCCGCATCGCCGACGACCCTGCCGTCGACGCCGCCGTCGGCAGAGTGGTCAAGCTGCTGCTAGCGCTTCCTGTGCCCGTCGGTTGAGTGTGCCTTCGATCAATACAACAAGTTTAGTATTTGTAGGTATGGTAAAAGACTTCATTCAGGTTCCGGTTCCAGCGAGTATGGAAACGGTAGTAGCAGAGTTGTGAAATGCAGATACAAGTCAGTTCTCCACTGACGATTCATTTATCCTATATAAGAAACACATTCAATAAAATATTGCTCTTGTGAATCGGTTCGGTTGCCATCCTTTATTATCTTTATTCTCACCACCTTGTATATATACGATTCATCAGTTGTGTAGCCGGTGAGGAGGCCTGCGTTGTTTTCATTCGTGTTCAAATTTCGTTCAGCCCGAGAGTGCAAACTGATGAAGAACCCTTCCGAGCTCATGACCGTCGCACGTGCAGAGGAGCAAGGTCACCTCGGTGCTGAGCCAGGCCGCCGGCTCCGGCCCTGTGGGAAGGAAGACGAACGCGATGCCTGCGATCCCTAGCGGCTGGAACGGCGCCCGACGGGCGTCCTGACGGCGGCGTTTTGCTTCGCAGGCCCGCCAGAAACAGCCCAACGGGCTAACGACGCGGCCGGCCCAACGGGCTCGCGGCAGGAGGCGGCCCACTTTCATGTATTAGTCCTTGGAATACCACGATCCGAGCCTGTGGATCGGCCGCCGCGTCCTGGCAGATCGTGCCGTCGGTGCAGCCATGGCCGCCTACTCCGCCGCAGCCGGACGAAGGGAGGCCGGTTCGACTCCTGTATCGACCGATTTTCCTCTCGCGCTGGTTCCATTTCCTCTCCCCTGTTCGTGCTTCCGATGGTCATTTCACCGACGAGTTGGTCCGGTTTGACTCGTTTCTCAAGCTCCTGATCTCTTTTCTTCAATCGGCGCGTGGATCGGCTCGCGACTCGCCTTCAAGTTAACATTACTTTTCAGCATCTAGAGACCCGGGCACGAATTTCAAGCGAATTACTCCAAATTATATTAGAAAAGGAATTGTGTGTCAATATTTTTTTTAAAAAAAAAATAAACGATAGAGTTTTCAAAACTGACGTTCAAACATTTGGATTTATTTCTAGATAAAATTATGTTGCACAATTTTCAAAATTACGATCCCATGTTGCACACTTTAGAAATTACTTTGAACATTACATTCCCATGTTGTAAGCATCGATGTTACATGTGCAAATGCAAGGGTCTGATTGCAGAAATAAAGATGTGAAATTCTCCGACATGGCCAGGCCGATGGGCAACCAACGTCGCGAACAAACACATATCAGAAACAGAAGACAAAGAAACTGAATCAAAGAGGACAATGCTCAGTGGAAAGAGAAGTCGTTTTCGGTTTAGCGGCTCACGGCGACCGAAGAGATCGCCACTGCCATAACCAGTAGTCTAATTCATCATCGCATTGCCCCCACAAATTCAACCTAATTATGAACCCGACCAGAGGAGTCAAAAAACAAGAGACCCATCGCGTCTTCAAACTGGAAATAACGCGAGAGCGGTTCAGAAGCAGCAAGACGAATAGAACAACAGATCTGCAGAGACCGTGGTACTGGAGGGCTTCAGTGTGTGTAACAACATAAAAGATCAGCGGCGATGTTATCGCCTCACAGAAATCCGCTAAAACCCTTTCGGATCCGAATCATCATCAGCCCCAACCACGAATTCCTCGACCTCGCATCGCGGAAGGAACGACGAAGAAAAAAACAAAGAAATAAAATCGCACTGTTCAAAACTTCCATTAACCCGGTAATAAAGTACTCCCTACATCTTTGAAATTTTGTTGTTTTGTAGCGACAAACTTTCAAGGATAGAGCGAGTACAATGTAGCTATATTCCTTTGGAAAGCAAACTTGCTTACCAAATTACAACTTGTATTTTCCCCCTCAAAATAATCAACAACTATGAACAGAAAGAATCGGCCCTTTACACCTGTATAGATTCTGCACACCAAACAATATAAAACGAAAATGGATACAAGAAGAAAAGAAAACCAACTGTCCTGCCACACATCTCAGCAGAGGATCGAGCGTGCATCGATAACAGACTGCGGTGGATCCAGGTCCTTGTCTTGGAGAGCATTACCCAGCAGCTTCTGCATTTCTGATGCAAACACATCGTCAAGGATCTGCACAAAACTTGTCATGATTAGCAGCCTGACAGACACCAAAAGGCTAAATTACATTACAGTGATGTAAATTACTGCCTCTTAATATATCCTGCAACTCAGCCCCTATATATTTTGCTTTCAGTAGAAACAAATTTGATCCTGACAATATTGGTTTCCCTAATAAAGTTATCAGAATGTAGTCAGGCTTACCCCTAAAGCATAGTCGGATCCTCGGTACCAAATTCTGTTCTCCTTTCTGCTCTCGAGGAATTTCAATACAATCTGTGCAAAAGTTAAAAAGTATGATATATAAGCACAATGACACAAATGGTAGTTCAAAAGATTGATCCGTGACTTTCAGTAGTTTTGTTCTTGTCTGATTACCTGGCCCAACCTATCCCAGAAACCTCGGCAAACAGCAACGAAGATTATGCTGGAGAAAACCTCGTGGAGATTGTGAATGGAATCTGAGAGCTGAAGACAGAGAGCCTGCATCCTCTCGCGCATGTCGCTTTCACCATCAGCCTGTCTTGTTTCTTCAAGAATGTGTTTTAGCCTCGTAGCCCTATTAGCTTGTGCCTGAAAACATTCCCAAGCAAGTTGTGACAGGCTGTGACTTTAATCTAAAGTATGAAGAAATTTCTTACATTATAGACAAGCTTCTCCACTATCGCTTGCAGATATTTCTTGTACTTCTTCCTCAACATAACGGTGATGGAGTTCATTTGCTCTCCAAAAACAGTGTGCCCGTTTGTTATGGTAAGATATGCCGCCCATGATTTGAGAATGTCTTCCACTTGGCAGTGTAACACATCTAGCATCCTTTTAACAGAGTTCATGAATGTTCCTAACTGTGATGAAGAAAAACAATCTGGTCACCAATGAACTAACCAATACGAGTGGCACTAACATGCTAACAATCTTGGTTCAAAAAAAAAAACATGCTAACAATCCTTTGATGCATCACGAGAGGTCACGATCAGGGGTAATGGAAGACACATTTATCATTTAAATGGAAGGTCCCCTTAATCGTGACCCATCACATTCCATCATATTAGCATCACAGAGGTCTTTTACACTAGATATGCCCCTATATAAAAATAGATATACCTGATTTGGCACAACGTAGGGAGCTATAGATTGTCTTCTTGTGAGTCTTTGGACTTGCTTTTCAAGAATTTTTGGTATGCCATCTCTCAGAGGCATTAGAGTCTCCATGTATTGCTTCTCCAATGTCTTCATAATTTCTCTTTCCACATCAGCAATAGCCTGAATTAAAAGGAATAGCAGTTTAATCCACTGGATGAGGATCATGTGAGCACATATAAGAAGTGAAGATGTGTACATACACTCTCCAGAATCATCAGATACTGAGGCCATCTAGTGATAACCACTCCATACTCATTTATGCTCTCTTTTATTTGCTCATACATTTGCTCAACAAATGATGATGTTGTTGACACCGCAGGGCATGACAGCTGAAAAGAGAGGTAAGCGAAATAAGCAAGATAGATCAACCTTTTCCTTGAGCGGGAAGATCAACTTTAGTCTCTTGACTTGTTTTTAAGCAGCGTGTATTTATTATTATTACCTTCTCAGCTTTGCAATTATCAAGTAACTGCAACCGGGTATCCTCAATCCACACCATGATGTAGTCATGAAACAACTCCCGTGAAACTACACCCCCATGAACAGGTCTACAACGGTACATACGAACGAATCAGTTAACACAATTATAGTTATATAATGAATCCTCCGAAAATAAATGTTGTAGTTTGAGGTCACATCAATTGGAGAAAACAGTAACAACACATTTTTTTAAGGAAGTAACAACATATCTTACTTGATTTGCCAGGAGTCAAGATCTCTCTCAAAATCAGCAGTTGCAATGATAAGCTCAGCAACATGATGTAATGGCCTTGAGGGGGGACTTGCAGAAAGAAAACCCCTCAATCTTTTGCAGAGTTCGGTACTGTACAGTGATGCTGCTATGTTTGGCAGATCTATCGAACTAAATTGAAACAAAATACGTGAGAGGGAAGTTCAACAGGTGCGTACAGAGAAATTATTTCTTATTAGGCCCAGTATAGATGCTACCTGGGAAGTATATTCTGATTGTGAATCTTAATGTCTGCTTGAATCTCGTGACTTATGTTAATGCAAAGTGTCTTCATTTTTAGATATGCAGCAGAAATAGTCATGGGGTCTGTAAGAAGGCTGTCGTTATTGCTTGACATGAATTCATCTGTCTCAATCATATGTCTCCTACACCTTTTGGCAGCAGCAGTCTGTAAAAAAAGTTTTGTTGTTCAGCCTCATATATAAAGAAAATTCAACAGAAGGCATGGACTGTACCAATGTATTGACACTTGCACCAGCGAATAATTTGAAACATTTTTCAACAGATTATCGGTTCATATGCATTTTCAGTATGAAAAGTACATGAAATATTCCAAAAATGCACTACACAAAAAAAGTATTTGTGGATAACTTGATAATGTCAAACATTCATATTTGTAATATTATTAATGCTACTGTACTGCAAACCCTGATTTCATGGTATAGGCTTCAAAAAATCAATCTAAAACAACTTCCTCTTACTCAGGAAAAAGCGATCACCATGCTTATAAAATTCTCAATTGTAATCAGACAACAATTTTTTTAAAAAAAATATGAACTGTTCAGAAATGACATGTCTCAGAAGCAGAAGTATATATTTCTCATCCTATATAATTACAAAACATAGCAACATCGCTTTAAGAAATGGCAAAGGGTGTCCCTGGTACCTGACCTGCAAATAGCACCTAAGTATGTCTTGTGCCTCTTTCGAGAGTATATCATGCATTGTACTAAATATCTGAACTGCTGGGGCCAAAGCTGGTGCAGCAAAATCTGATATGAGGCCAAATAGATTGGACAAGCCAGTAGCAGAGTGTTCATCTAGTGACTTGTAATTTTCAAACACAGCTGCAAGCAGACTTTTGATCCGATGCTCACAGTCTTGCATTATACTTCTCTGTAACAAAAAAAATATGTAACTGATGTATTCTGTCAAATTTCTGCCTGTGTTTTTATACTGTAATAAAGAATTGATAAAAGGTTCTCATCTTGCACGCCTAAATGATGTCAAGTGAATCATACTACCAATACCATGAAAATAATTGAAATAGTAAATACCTTGCCTGCTAGGACAATTTAAGATTTCCACTGTTATATGAGTTTTTTGGTGAATTTGTTCAAAAGGATGTTACCTCTTGTCTCGTTAAAGTCCTATCATCTCGTGCTTTCATGACAGGGAGGAGAAGTTCATATATAAGTTCCAAACAATCCTTTGTTGGTATGGCCACATTCATAATGTAAGACAAGTACCTGTAAAAGGTAAAAGACAATACTATCATGTTCTACTATATTAGACAACTATCACTGGGTAACTACACATAACTGAACAGTAGATCACCTCAATTTTCTATAAGCATCAGACACCCCATAGTAATTAGAGAACTCGTCCAACAGCCACATCCATGGACCACAAATATGGAGCATTTTGCTGTTGAAATTTTGAGCCCTCATTGATGCTTCCAGAACTGTGTCATATATGATGGTATCCACAGCTGGACCACCTTGAAGCATCTGTTATCGTGATAATATCAAAAGAGGATTGACACTTAGATATATGTTTGATGGATTCAGAACACAAAAAGAAAATAAGAACAAACCTTAGATGATCTATAATCGTTCGAAGACATGGATACGTTTATACAAAGCTGAATTTTCCCTACACATTCTTGTTCATCAAGATATAGAGGCCACCACCTTATCATTTCCTCCTGCTGTTTTCCAAACATTCACAAATAAGAAATTGTGCTAGTCCTTTTCGGAATTACCATGAAAATAGCATGATGTGTTTGCATAACATACATGAGTGTCAGTGAACGACGAAACTGGAATTTTTGCGCGTCCTATGACAACCTTATTGTTGTCTTGTACTTCGATGAGAATAGTATCCTCGAGGGTCTCTAGATAACTGAAATACAAGTGATAATAGATGGATCAAAACATTATCTAAGTAAAATATTAAATTCCACTTAGAGAATGAACAGAACTATAGCTAGGATTGTACTTACAAGAGTTGAGATTCACCAGTCCCTGGCTTCAAATATTGTAGAGAAATGGAATCTCTCTGATGTTCTTTGCAGGAGCTTTGCAATTCTAGTGCACATGTGAACATTTCTGCAAGTATGGCACTGTGTTACTATTGATGAAAATAAACCATGACTGGTAAAAGAAAACGAAAAATTAACTGTCACATTACCTTCTGGCAAAGATGTCAACGACGTGGATGTCAACATTGTAACCTGGCTCTTCAGAATTTTAGAAATTTGCCTTACATACTCACTGCCAGCTTGCATGTAGAGATTTCTGAAGGATGATGTTGCCCGGAGTTTTGGTTTTTGTGGTAGGACACGTATCTTTTTTACTGTGAGACAAACAAAGTGTGATTGTGACGCTGCTGCAATTAGAAGAAAGGGACTACATAACATATGAGTAGAGAATGAAATAACCCCGCAGTCCCATAATCTAGCCTACTTCAAGTTAAGTTAGCAGGCGTAATAACTGGAGGTAGTATATAAATAGGAAAGAGGAAGTTGCCCTGACAGAAGGTAGTATATAAATATTTGGTTCTGCCATGCCTTTGGCTATTGATAACTTTTCCAATGGACAAGATTTTTTGAAGTACTCTTAAAATGTGGAACAAAAGAAGGGGTGGAGTGATGTTATGTACTAAAGTTACAACTTATTCATACCTTCGATTTCAATCTGTTTAACAAGTTTTCTGGCCTTTATGGTACAACTTCCATCCTTATCATACACTTGTTTCCCTTCAACCTGGTTGTTTTGCTTTGGGTGAAGGAGGAAACTCTGTATTCTGTTCGCAGCAAGATATCATAAGATGTGTGCTCAAAGGCAGAAGTGTGGCCAATTAATACTGGATAACTCAGGCATGAATTTATTAGAAAGTTATTGCATACCCAAATGCGCGTCGCAGCACAATGCATTCATCCCGAAGGAATTCTGGAGCCTCCATGCAGTTTCTTGCCCACGCATTCAGACAAAGCCGGAAGCATGCATCATATGCAACAAAAGATTGCCATGCATTTTGGACACTGACAAGCAGAGATCAACCAATAAGAACAGGTTCCTGAGCTCACAACATCAACAGATGGATAAGCTCAGAGGAAATCAGAACTCACTTGGCTGTAAAGCTCGGTATCTGAGCTAATAAGTTATTCTCGACATACGGCACCTGAACATCATCTTCCTGAATATTTGAGCTGAATTGCATTTTATCACAAGGAAGAGCGTATCTCAGCTAAAATTGTTGCCAAGTGTAAGCACTTTTATAAAAGCCACAATTTCATGATATTCGACTTCACCTCATAGGAGGCTCGTGAGTATTTTGAGCCAGAATATCTGCTACTGATGATACACCAGTTCTCTCAAGGCCTCCAGTCGTTCCAGTTGTTTCTGTTTGCAACATCAAATAATTCTTATCACCACCTATTTCAGCATAAGTGAAGAAAATTTAAACTAAATTTCTGCTACAAATGCTCCGATATTCTCACCAGCGGCATCAAACATAACCTCCTCTTCGCCCCCCGCAATTGGAGGAGCACTAGGTGTATCCAAAGTCTGAAAGTTACGCTCCTTAACATAACGTCCCTGAATCAAGTAGGAGTAGTTGAGATTTATGCTAGTTAAATTTTCGAATAATGAAACATGTGCAAAATCGAAATGTAGATTAACGGATTTGAACTATCGCAGCTGCTCGTAGCAGAAACAGAAGAACACTATTTCAAGCTATAGAAGCCTTACATGACAGATGGAGTCCAGGGGGTCCTGGCCATCAGAGCACTTCCTGGCAGCGAATGTGGTCGGCGGTGCTCGCACGTCCACGCGCAGGAACTCCTTGGACTGCCCCCGCACGATCCCACCGCCGCCAAACTTCCTGCTGAGCTGCGAGGTGACCTCATCATCCCACCCTCCGGCGCAGCGGTCCAATGCCCTCCGCAGCAGGCTGGAGTCGCTGGAACCGGCGCCCCCCTCGTCCTCGTCGGCCGTCTCGGAGAAGCAGTTGCCGCCGCCGTGGCGGTCCTCGGGCAGCAGCCCCCACGACGCGACGCTCTCCCGCTCCTCGCCCTCCGACTCGTCGTCGGAGCCCGCGGCCGAGAGGAGCACGGAGTGACGGCCGAGCAGCCCCGAGCGCGTCGCGGCGGTCTTCACGGGAGGCAGGATCTTGGGGGAGAAGAACCCGACGCCCCTGACCCCGCCGCCGCAGGCCTTGCTGCTGCGCAGTAAGGGGCTCCTCGGCGGCAGCGCCGTGCCTAGCTGCCCCAGAGGCGGCCTCTCCGCCAACGGCGACCGCGGCGCGGCCGGGGAGTCCGTGCCCTGCTTGATCCAGCTGATCGCAGACTCGTCGAGGCCCTCCGTGAACATCATCGTCGCCGCCGCCGCGAAGAGGGTGGAGGAGAGGAGCGGAGATCCGGCAGCGGATTGGAGGTTTCGCGATTGCGGGTTGCGGGATGGGGGCTTCGCGGGTTGGGGATTTGGGGATTAGCGAGGCGGAGACAGGAGTCAGGAGGGGGTAGTAGTAGGAGCAGGTGGGAGGCCGATGAGGAGGGAGGTGGTGGGGGAAGTGGGGAGGAGTGGTAACGGCTAGTTCCTCGGGGCGCGGGTTTGACGGGGTCCCACGTTGCTGAGCTGGAGGGGCCGCCGCCCGCCCAGGCAGGGCTTCAGGGGCCCACATGCCAGGCCAGTACAATTTTCCCTTTTCTTTTTAACAACAGCAGCAACAACAGATCATTTTATGTATAGGTTCGACTTGATATGAAAACTAACGTAAGAAAATTTTCCTACATTTTTAAAGCCAGCGAGTTTCCTTCTCGGATAAAGAAATTCTATACGCAGGGATGATGATTGCTCACCAATTTTTGGGATAACATTTTCGCAAGAAAAAATTTGGTATAACATTTTCTCAACAAAATAAAAATTTATCCATCTTGTTCTTACTATGAGGGATACCATGTTCAAATAGAGGGTTGTTGCGTCCCAACATTTTAATTCTGGAATTTCTTGAAGCAGACCTTCTAAAACTGGTTACGGTAGTCATCTTTGGTAAACCAAAAAATCACAAGCTTCATAAAAATCTAGAATTAGACGTGTCCGTTTTGCTGTTTTTGCACAAGACACTGACACGTCGAACAGCGTAGATCAAGAAAAAAAGGATACGGTTATGAAATTCCAGTGACCACCCTGATTGTTTTACAAGGACGATACTGTTACGTCATACTCCCTCGGTTCTATTTTTTATTTGTCGCTCCGACAGTGGAGTGTAGTTTATTTCTACATCTGGTTGTTGTCAGAAACGACAAATATAATAGAACAGATGTAGTAATAAAAATAACACAGTAGTATGACATTATTGACAACTAAAGAGGAGTCGGCGACTCGGTGGTTCGCGTGTCTATCTCGATGAGGTTTCTCGTTTCTTCTCGGTAGTCCTTGTCTCATGCTCCATACTTCCACACCTGCAACCTTCATTTCCTCGCGTGGACCGGACAGTGCCCCAGGATCAGGACTAGGAGCAGAGAATCGGGCCATCCAGCCAATACAAAGGACTAGACTCAGAATCACCGATATACACACACGCATACACACCCACTAGCAATACAATCCACCGTGGAGTAGGGTGTTACGCTTCTTGCGGCCCAAACTACGTAAAAACCACTGTCTCTAACTCCATCCGCTATAACACTTGATTGAGGCCTAAGCCCCGCTGAACAATGAACCTTTGCGGGCTGCTCCTTAGCATATCCGGGAGAAGTGTCATTCTAACACTTCGACAGATAACATGTTCGAATAGAGGGTTGTTGCGTCCCAACATTCTAATTCTAGAATTTTTTGAAGCGAGATCTTCTGAAACTGGTTACGGTAGTTGTCGACTGTTGGAGTCGGCAGATCTCCTAACACTATGAAAGTGTTGAAGGAGTTTGTGGTTCGGTGTGGGCGCGCGGAGACTCAAGAAGGTGAATCACGATTGGGCTAGAGAGACACAGTGGTTTACGTGGTTCGGGCCGCCTGAGCGTAATACCCTACTCCACGGGTGTGTTGTGTTGTATTAGTTTGTGTGCTTGAGAGTGTTCGAGAGTCCGATCCCCTCGTGTACCGTCGGTTTGTCCTTTTATAGTACAAGGACAAACCGTTACAAGTCAGCCTGGCCCGACATGTGGCCCTGGCGGTTACTAGTATTGATACACGGGATTAATTGTTGTTAATAACCCTGTAACGGCTCCGACAGTGCCGTTACAGGTGTTATGATCGTCCGATTAAGTGTCATTAACGTGGAGTTAATGACAATTAATCGGGTCTTGAAGTCCACGGCTGTCCTTCGAAGATCCGGAGCCGTTACAATGTCTCCCGGAGGTTTGAAGTGGTCAGCTCCGATGTATGGACACGTGGCAGCTCCGGAGCTTGCTTGCGGGAAGCGGGAAGCTCCGGGGTGGCCTGGCACGTGTCAGGTCCGGAGCTTCTCTCGGTCAGGGGTTAAATCCGGAGGTGCCGTTTCGGTACCTAGCCCGGAGCTTCACCCTTGTGGGTAGTAGCTCCGGTCTGGCGGTACACGTGGCAACCTAGGGGTTAACCATGTTGGAGAAGCAGGTCCGGTTATGTCTGACAAGTGGGCCCCCGATGGTCTTCAATTTGAGTAGATGTCCTTTCGTTGAGATCTTTGTAACCTCAGGAGGTGTATGGTTTTTAGGGTACCGACAGTAGTCATCCTTGGTAAACCAAGAAATCACAAGCTTCACGAAAATCTAGAATTAGACGTGTCCGTTTTGCTGTTTTTGCACAAGACACTGACACGTCGAACAGCGTAGATCAAGAAAAAAAGGATACGGTTATGAAATTCCAGTAACCACCCTGATTGTTTTACAAGGGCGATACTGCTACGTCATACTCCCTCGGTTTTGTTTTTTATTTGTCGCTCCGACACTGGAGTGCAGTTTATTTCTACATCTGGTTGTTGTCAGAAACGACAAATATAATAGAACAGAGGTAGTAATAAAAATAACACAGTAATATGACATTATTGCAAACTAAAGAGGAGTCGGCGACTCGGTAGTTCGCGTGTCTATCTCGATGAGGTTTCTCGTTTCTTCTCGGTAGTCCTTGTCTCATGCTCCATACTTCCACACTTGCAACCTTCATTTCCTCGCGTGGACCGGACAGTGCCCCAGGATCAGGACTAGGAGCAGAGAACCGGGCCATCCAGCCAATACAAAGGACTAGACTCATAATCACCGATATACACACACGCATACACACCCACTAGCAATACAATCTACTGTGGAGTGGGGTGTTATGCTTCTTACGACCCAAACCACGTAAAAACCACTGTCTCTAACTCCATCCGCTATAACACTTGATTGAGGCCTAAGCCCCGCTGAACAATGAACCTTTACGGGCTGCTCCTTAGCATATCCGGGAGAAGTGTCGTTCTAACACTTCGACAGATACCATGTTCGAATAGAGGGTTGTTGCGTCCCAACATTCTAATTCTAGAATTTCTTGAAGCGAGATCTTCTGAAACTGGTTACGGTAGTCATCCTTGGTAAACCAAGAAATCACAAGCTTCCCCAAATCTAGAATTAGGCCCCGTTTGGTACAGTTTTAGATTCACACGGAATTGGAAAACGGTTTCATTTCAATCCAGAATTGGTTCCATACAATGAAACTGAATCACTTTTGAAACTGTTTAGCTAACATTTCTGTTTCAGCAACAGTAGAATAAGATAAAGGATGCATTGACACATTTACCTCTGATTGTTTTGTGGTTTTACTTTGTTTTCATTTGGATTTATGTAATCACGTTGAATATTAATTTTTTTTGCCATCTCTGATCGTGGAGCTGAGCCTCGTGCCCTTCACCCAGTGCTGCATATATATGAAGAACATTTAAAAATAGTATGACATCAACAGCTAGGTGCTAGTTGCTCACCAAACAAATAAATCGTCACCCACTTGGTAGTCGTCTCCTGGGTTGGTGGGTGCCAAGCGGTGCCGTTGTGCACGGTGAGGCTGAAGTCCTCGCCGGTCTTGCAGAAGACGGTGTGCTCAGGGATGTCGGCGAAGGAAAGATTTATGGGTCGGCCGCCGCGAGTAAGCCTCGGTGCTCCACGCCAAGATCTTTCGGCTCTGGTTGTCGCCCTTGCACCACTCTCACACCACGACAGTGGTGCTCTCTGTCCACAGCTTACGGAGAAGAGGAAGAGCAGCTTACAGAGTGAAGACTGGCCTTTATCGGAAATCGAAGTTGGCGCCGTTAGAGAGAAGACTAGAGGTTTGGCGGCTGTAGGGTTCGGCGAGCAGGGGAAACAATTTTACCGTGGTGCTGGATTTCAATGGCAGTCTTTGTTATTTCCCCGACAGTCCTACCGTATTACACACCCAGCTGCCGATCCGCCTGGCAGAACACGAATTCGACAGTGCAGTGCATTTTACCGGTCCATTTCATCCTGTTTTGATTCCAATATTCCTCCATTTGGATTGGATTAGACTGTTTCGCTACCGAATCTGAATCTATTCTACCATTCAAACAACCCCTTAGACTTAATTCCTTAAAAAATCCCATCAGGAAATGGGAAAAGGCCCAACAACTTAAATGGTCCAAAAAAATGGAGAAAAATTTGTGCAGCCTAAAGGGCAAAATGGCCCATGGCCTTCTAGAGGGCTCGCACCTTACTGGACTAATGTGCCAGAAGAAAAAAAAAACTTCGGCTCGGAGAGGAAATGAGGTGTGGGGCCTATGACGGTCCGACATCTAAATCTCCCATAAAAAGGAAAAATGCTAAGGGCAGCCCAACAGCCCGTGGAGGGCATCCCGCACGAGCCATGAGCCCATTACGCGCGCGTGGCCTGGCCCGCCACCCGCGCCGCTGTAACATCCTAATTTTTTTGCAATTGAATTAATTACGCTCATATAAGTAATCTCTAACTGTGTTCGTGCACACTAATAAAATTACACTATCAAAAGAAGTAATACTTGAGCAAAAGAAAGTGAAAGAGAAAATAAATAAATAAAATATATTAGGCACATAATAAAAGAAGAAAGAATTGGACAAAAAGTGGTCAGAACCCACCCACGCGCTATACAGACCAGTTGTCGATGAGGGAAACCAGCAGGGTCCAGCTACCAACGCTCCTTCTCTGTACCAAGTAAGACTAGTGATTTTTGCAACCACCCTCTCCTTCTTCATAATCGCAAATAGGTCCTGGCCAGCCTCTTCCATTAGTCTTCCAAACGAACCCCTCTCATTTTCTCTAACTGTAAAAGTGCCCTGCATTGAGTGCCCTAACTGAACCACCGTAAGGCCACAACATCTTTCCTTCATTCACTTACTAGCGGGGCCCGCAGCCCTCTCTTCTTCCTCTAGCCAAAGAGCAGGACGTCCTCCTCTGTACCGTACAGCAAGCAAGCAGCAGCGCATACAGGCTAAAGATGATAGGGTGCGGCCACAGCCTGGACGCCCGTCCTTGTTGCCTCCGCTCTCCCGAACATGCCGTACGCCATCTTTATCCTCGCTCACGCACTCGATCAGAGTACCCGTGCAGCTGCATACCTCGCTCCATTAACGTGGCGACGACGAGGTCTGCCGCCGGACGTCCTTCCGCCGTGGCCGGACGACGTGACGCCTCAGGCAGGCGCACTAAAGAGCTGCTGCCCGCGACGTCTCATCGCGCGCGTGCTGCAGCAGCGCCGTGCCCACTTGCTCCATGCCGCAAAGGGTAGTCTCGTCGCCATTAACCCTGTTTCAGTGAGCGTTGGTCGGCCTCGTCCTTCTCCCTGCCTCGACGGTTATAAAACAGCACCTATGAGCCTTGCGTGCCGCCCAACCGAGCTCCGATGACCGCACCGGTGGCGTGCGCCGATCTCTGCCGAAGAGTCTTTTCCATCCGAACTGCGTTCAAGGTGAGCGTCCCCACCCTCTAGAACACCTTCCTGACAAGTTATCGAGTTGATACCTCCTCTCATTCGAGCTAGCCGCGAGCACCACCGCCATGGCCATGCGCTCGGAGCTCTTCTGACTTCCAGGGCCCCTGGCCGAAATATGGCCAGCAGCGGGCAGGCAGTGGTTGAGGCTCCGATTCCCCTCCTCCTTGGTAATTCTTCCTTCTATTTCTCCCTCGGATTTGAGCTTCTATGGAAGCTCCATGGTGGCTGCCGAGAAGGGGAACAGACACGCGAGAGGAAGAAGAAGCCCCTTCCTTCAGCATGTGGGCCAATAATTGGTTTAATGGGTTATTAGTTAATTAAAGGCTTGGCCCACGTATTGACTTTACCACTTAATAACCAGCTATTAGTAGTTAATCCCTTGGCCCACGTTACAACTCCTGGTCGGTTCCAGTACACCTGCGACACCCAACGTCCAAGTAGCCAATTTATTTTCTATTTTCAGAATTTACCAAATCTCCACCTTAGAAGATTAATATCTCCAACATACCTACTCCGTTTAACTTGATTTTTTTTCTAAAAATCATCTAAAAATCATAATCTAATTAACGAACTCATTTTTATATGATTTATTGATATATGTATGTCTTGCTTGGTTGTTTGTGTGCGCGTTTCCGAATAGAACCAGTACCGGAGGAGCCGGGAGACCGCGACTACGACGCCGCTACTGACGTGGACGAAGGCAAGTTTCATTGAACCCTTCTTGTTCATATTGCACTTATGTGAGGATTATCTGTTGTTGCCCATAGACTAGACTGTTGCATTTGCGAGTACTTGCAACTCGAGTGCGAGTGCCTGAGAGAAGTCATGTTATTTTTATTGTTGCATACTGATATGATGATAGTGTGGTATTACTTGTTATACATTGGGTGAGAGCATACTGGATGTTGGTACTATGGCAGTTGGGTTGGTGTTAGGTAAGGTTGCCGTGGTGGTAGACTTACAGTTCTGGCTTTGTGTATGGTGGCTGCCCTGGTGGGCTATAAGGACCGAGTTGTTTTGACATCTCACCTGACTTCTTTTAGTACACCCGCATGATCCTGTATGGGTAGGGCGTAGTCTAATCCTAGTGTCTAACTCGACAGTCGTCCACGGTGGACGTTTCTTGGGTGTGGACTGATCTGAGTCATGACCCGGGGTTGAGGGCGACTGTATAAGGTGATGCTTCGACTAGGTGTCGGTTACGACGAACTATCTTGGATAGTTCTGTGCGTGTGTGTTGTGTACAACCTCTGTAGAGTGTAAAAATCCGTTCAAACTGACCGTGTCCTCGGTATAGGACATGTTACGGTGTAGTCCTGACAACTAGAGAGCTACCTACTGTGAGTATGAGAGGATGGATGTCTCTGGGTGAGATGTTCGGTTTGCATTGGGTTGCATTATTATTTGTGCATCGCATGTATATTGTTGCATCCCCTCCCGTAGGGCGAGGTGGAACTTGCTGAGTACCTTTGTACTCAAACGTTGTTGATATCTTCAGAGGATCCTGACTACATGCCGGAGAACTTCGAGTAGGGTTGCGTCCGCACTCAAGTGGTGTAGGTGGAACCATAGGCGATGAAGAGCTACTTCTTTCCTTTATGTTGACTATTATTGTCATATTGTTAGCTATTATATTTTGTATTCACAAAACTATTCCACTGTAATAAAGCTTTGTAAGATTTGGTTCCACTTGTGATGTAATATATTGTACCGAGTATTGTATTTGGTATTATATTACATGTTTAGTTCCGATCTTCGGGTTGGGATGCTTCAAGTGGTATCAGAGCCATACTTGGCTGTAGGATGCGGACCCTAGAGCGTAGGTGACCGTAGGGGACCCTAGAATGGTTTTCCTGTAGGACCCTTGAATAGAGGACCTTAATGATAGGTTTTGCTCTCATCTAACCCTTACGCCTTGTTTCAAGCCAGATGTCTGACGACCGTATCACCACCTTCCGCATCAACGAAGATGGCTTCCCCAAGGTGCTCTATGCTGCCACGGTGCGACTCGGTATTTTGGATCGTCCGGAGTACGTGGGTCATGAGTTCATGGAGCATGGCACTCAGAGTTGTGAGGTCACAGTACACATCGGTGCCAGTGAGAGGTTCCTGGAGATGAAGCCATGTAATGTGAGTGCCACTGGGTGCCGTATGAAAGACACTTGCCAGCTTGTGGCCCACAAAGCCTTGAAGTACCTGTGCCACATGTTTTACTGGCACTTGGGTTCCACACCCATGAGGTACTTCCCACCGTTGGATCGAAGTCGTCCTGCCTGGATGGCTAGGATTTGTAACCTTGAAGGCCTTGGATCGACCGAAGACGACCCCACCATTTTTGCCATGTCAGGATATTTATTGAGCCTGGACGATATGTGCGACCAATTGAACCATCGCGTGAAGACCCTCATCAAGCGTGCTGAGACTCTAGAGACCCGTTGGCGAAAGGCTAAGCTAGCACTGGCACAAGCTGAAGCCCGTGCCGCGAGTGCCGAAAGCCGCGCTGCCTTGGCAGAGGAAAACCTTACGGAGCAAGCCGACCGCCATAGCCAACTCCTCAGAGGTGTCTACCTCGTAGACTGGGCAAAGCGGAAAGATCGTCAGGCCTGTGCAACGACCGAACCGCTTAGGCTTGAAGGAACTCCAGTGCTCCATCTGTCCAACCCTCGTAGGAGAATTTGTGACCCTGTGCCACCTACCCCTCCAACATCACCTCGTGGTACTGAAGTAGACCCTGAAGACCCGAATGCAGGACCCAGTAGTCGGGCGGAAGTCCCGGCTGACCCCTAAGGGGGACGGACCAGGACCGACCCACCCAATGTATCATGTACCCCTTTCTTTGAATGAATGTTTAGTGTGTTGCTTGCATTTCTTGATGCTTGTGTGCTTTGTGTGGTATATATACGATCATAATAGTAATCATATATAATAACGTGTGTATATATACATACACGTCAACTAATAAATAAAATAAATAAGTAATTTAAAATGCACAGTACCTCACATCAACATACATTAATAATGCAAAAAATGAATTATTCTCTAAGACCCCCCTCTCCTTGTTACAGATGTCTCGTCGCTCCACCCGAGTTAGGATTGGACAGGATGGGGACCAGGACCTTCCCCAGCCTCCTGTTGCTCCACAGGCGGATGAGTCGGCAAACAGTACACCAGCCGTAGCGACACCACCCCCTCCACCGGCACCTGTCTTGGACTTGACTGCTATCCTAGACCGTCAGACTCGACTCCTTGAGATGTTAACAAACACAATTGCTGCTCAAGGAAACGTGGGCATGAACAACCGTCAGCTGGCACCTCAGAACAACCACCAGATTGCAGACTTCAGCAGGATGAACCCACCCAAGTTTGCTGGATCTGATGACCCCATTGAGGCAGATGATTGGCTGAGAGAGATCGAGATGAAGCTCGATGTGGTCCATGCAAATGAGATGGACAAGGTTCTGTTGGCAGTGCAACATCTGAGAGGACCTGCCTTAGCTTGGTGGCAGAGTTATCGGGATATGAATGCAGATGCCAAGACGATGATATGGGATGAGTTTGTAAGATTGTTCAGGGACCATTACATTCCTAGCAGTGTGGTGAAAATGAAGCAGGAAGAGTTCCGGAACCTCCAGCAGAAAGGTATGACTGTGGTGGAGTACCTGCACAGTTTCACAGGGCTGTCACGCTACGACCCTAGTGCAGTGGAAACTGATGAGAAGAAGCGGGATGCCTTTCTTCGTGGCATTAACTCAGAGATCAGGACCTTGATTGGAGCATCAGTCTACCCAGATTCCAACACCATGGTTAATAGGGCTATCATTACAGAGAAGAATAAGAAGGATGAGATGCATGAGAAGAAGAGAAAGTTTGAAAGCAACAAGATGTTCCAGCAGGCAAAGTCTCAGAGGACGCACCAGTCGTCCTATTCTGGACAGAGGGCCCCTCAGATTGCTTACTCTGCACCCAGGCCTCACCAGCCAGCTTACTCAGGTCAGATGACTCAGAGTGGTGTGTCTTACAAAGCACCAGTCGCCACGTTCAGACAGCCAACACAGTCTGCTAAGCCCCAGGGCTCCTTTCACTCTCAGCAGTCTGGAGTCAGTAGGATGGGTGACCAGAGGACTTGTTTCCACTGTCGTGAGCCTGGCCATATTGTTATCAACTGTCCTTACAAGAATAGACCTGCGGCATCTACCTTCTCCAACTCAGTTACTGGGTCGAGGCAGCCAGTTGGAACTAGTCGTGGCGTGCCCTCTAGAGCACAACAGTCCTTTGGAAAAGCCACGGTGAACCACGTCAACATTGAGGAGGCCGATGCAGCACCAGGAGTGTTACTTGGTGAGTTTCTCGTTCAGTCAGTATTAGCTTCAGTACTATTTGATTCTGGTGCATCACACTCTTTCATATCATCATACTTCTTGGAGGCACATAATATACCAGCAGTGGCCCTTAAGAGGCCCTTAATAACTAAATCTCCAGGGGGTTATATACCCTGCCACTTAGGAGTCAACAATATCCCTTTAAACCTAAGTGGGGTAGTATTCTTGGTCAACCTGGTAGTGCTTGACTCCCATGGAATAGATGTGATTCTGGGAATTGATTGGTTGGTCAAGTGCAAAGGAAGCATAGCTTGTGCAGAGAGGATTGTGATAGTAACAAACCATGAAGGAAAGACAATATCGTGTCATGTACAGTCTAAGCTATCTGAGCCAGTGATACACCATCTAAAGGCTGAGACACCTCTAGAGATACCGGTAATCAGGGAGTATGCGGATGTGTTTCCAGAAGATTTACCAGGCATGCCACCAGAAAGAGAAGTGGAGTTCTCTATTGAGCTAGTACCCGGAACGACCCCCATCGCCAAGAGACCTTATAGGATGGCAGCCCCAGAGCTAGCAGAGTTAAAGAAACAGTTAGATGAGCTGGAAGAGAAAGGATACATAAGGACTAGTGCATCACCATGGGGTGCACCAGTTCTCTTCGTAGAGAAGAAGGATGGAAGTAAGAGGCTCTGTGTGGATTACCGAGCTCTTAATGCGGTGACAATCAAGAACAAGTACCCTCTACCTCGTATTGATGGTCTATTCGACCAGTTAAAAGGATCCAAGTTCTTTTCGAAGATTGATTTAAGGTCTGGGTACCATCAAGTGAGATAAGCCTGGAGATATACCCAAGACAGCATTTGTGACTCGTTATGGGCAGTACGAGTTCACGGTGATGTCCTTTGGGTTAACCAATGCCCCTGCATATTTTATGAACCTGATGAACCAAGTGTTCATGCAAGAGTTGGATAAGTTTGTCGTTGTATTTATTGACGACATTCTAGTATATTCACGAAGTGAAGAAGAGCATGCGCAACACTTGCGTGTTGTTTTGAATCGACTCAGGAATCATCACATTTATGCCAAGTTTAGCAAATGTGAATTTTGGTTACAGAAAGTCAGCTTCCTTGGACATGTGCTTACTGTCGAAGGAGTTGCAGTTGATCCGGAAAAGGTCAAAGCTGTGTCATGTTGGAAGCAACCGGCAACAGTCTCAGAAATTCGTAGTTTTCTTGGTCTGGCGGGCTATTATAGGAGGTTCATTGAGGGATTTTCCAAGCTAGCCCGACCTATGACTGAGCTTCTTAGAAAGGAAAAGAAGTTCGTATGGATCGAAGCTTGTGAACGGAGTTTTTGTGAGCTGAAGGAAAGACTGACCACAACTCCAGTCTTAGTCCTACCAGATATTCACAAGAGCTTCGTCATTTATTGTGATGCTTCTAGACATGGACTGAGATGTGTGCTGATGCAAGAAGGACGAGTGGTATCCTATGTCTCTCGACAGCTAAGGCAGCACGAGCAAAACTACCCGACCCATGACTTGGAACTGGGTGCGGTAGTGCATGCTCTTAAGATTTGGAGGCACTACTTGATCGGTAACAAGTGTGGGATCTACACAGACCACAAGAGTATTAAGTATATCTTTACCCAGCCTGACCTCAACCTAAGACAACGAAGGTGGTTGGGGCTAATAAAGGATTACGACTTGGAAATCCACTACCACCCGGGTAAAGCAAATGTGGTAGCTGACGCTCTGAGTCGAAAAGCATACTGCCATCACTTGGTTACTCAAGTACCACAACTGTGCGATGAGATGATGAAATTGAACCTAAGTGTGGTACCTCACTCATACAACTACAACCTTAGTATTCACCCATTTCTGGATGACCAAATCAAGAAGGCTCAACATGAGGATGAAAAGTTGATGGAGATTAAAAGACATACTGGTGAAGGCAAAGCCCCAGATTTTAGAGTTGATAGAGATGGTACCTTGTGGTTCAAGAAAAGGCTTTGTGTGCCTGCAAAAGGTCATTATAGGAACACCATCTTAGATGAAGCTCACAAGTCTGCATACTATATCCACCCAGGAGCCACCAAGATGTACTTGGATCTTAAGGAGAAGTATTGGTGGGTCGGCATGAAGGGAGACGTAGCAAAATTTGTGGCCCACTGTGACGTGTGCCAGAGGGTAAAGGCGGAGCATCAGAAACCAAGTGGCCTACTCCAACCGTTACCAATCCCTGTTTGGAAATGGGATGAAGTGGGGATGGATTTCATCACAGGTTTTCCAAGAACCAAGAATAATAATGACTCTGTATGGGTAGTGGTCGACCGTCTCACGAAGGTCGCACACTTCATTCCCGTACGTACTACTTATGGCGGAGATAAGTTGGCCAAGTTATACATAGAGCATGTTGTGAGGCTGCATGGTGTGCCCTCGAGGATAGTCTCAGATCGAGGTACCCAGTTTACCTCTAGGTTTTGGAGAAGTCTTCAGAAATCACTGGGTACTAAGTTGGATTTTAGTTCGGCATATCACCCTCAAACAGATGGCCAAACAGAGAGAACGAACCAGATCTTGGAGGACATGCTGAGAGCTAGTATTCTTACATACGGTAAGGATTGGGAAGACAGCTTACCATATGCCGAGTTCTCTTACAACAATAGCTACCAAATCAGCATCAAAATGTCACCATTCGAAGCATTGTACGGAAGAAAATGTAGGACCCCACTTATGTGGTCAGAGGTTGGAGATCGTATCATTGAGCGACCAGATTTTATAGTGGCAGCTGAAGACAAGGTAGCGGAAATCCGAGCAAATATAAAGGCAGCCCAATCACGTCAGAAAAGTTACGCAGACAAGAGGAGGCGTGAATTGAGTTTTGAAATCGGGGATCACGTGTACCTGAAGGTGTCTCCGATCCGTGGCACACGCAGATTTCAAGTACGAGGAAAGTTGGCGCCACGATACATTGACCCTTTTCTGATCTTAAAAAGAGTAGGATCAGTGGCATATGAAATCGAGCTACCCGAAGAGATGTCAGGCGTGCACAACGTCTTCCATGTGTCACAGTTGAGGAAGTGTCTGCGAGTTCCTGAAGAACAAGTGGAACGAGACACCTTAGACCTACAAGATGACCTGCGCTACCAGGAAGTGCCAGTAAAGATTTTGGATACCGTCACCCGAAAAACGCGAACAAAGTCTGTCAAGCTTTGTCGCGTCCACTGGAGTAGACACTCAGAGGCTGAAGCTACATGGGAGAGAGAAGACGCGCTTCGAGCTGAGTTTCCTCATCTTTTTCAAGACAAACCGAATCTCGAGGACGAGATTCCACCTAAGTGGGGTAGGTCTGTAACATCCTATTTTTTTGCAATTGAATTAATTACGCTCATATAAATAATCTCTAACTGTGTTCGTGCACTCTAATAAAATTACACTATCAAAAGAAGTAATACTTGAGCAAAAGAAAGTGAAAGAGAAAATAAATAAATAAAATATATTAGGCACATAATAAAAGAAGAAAGAATTGGACAAAAAGTGGTCAGAACCCACCCACGCGCTATACAGACCAGTTATCGATGAGGGAAACCAGCAGGGTCCAGCTACCAACGCTCCTTCTCTGTACCAAGTAAGACTAGTGATTTTTGCAACCACCCTCTCCTTCTTCATAATCGCAAATAGGTCCTGACCAGCCTCTTCCAGTAGTCTTCCAAACGAACCCCTCTCATTTTCTCTAACTGCAAAAGTGCCCTGCATTGAGTGCCCTGTGTAAGGATCGAAACGCCCAAGAGGGGGGGTGAATTGGGCTTTTTTTTTTTTAATTTTAAGACAATTAAAAATTAACGACTAAAGCCCAATTCTCTATGCGGTTTATCTATGCAATCAACGTAAATATAAGTTGCGGAATAAAGATTGCATAATGTAAAAGGAAGGAGAGGAATGCAAACGCTCAAAAGACACGGAGACACGGAGTTTATCCCGTGGTTCGGCAAGATCACAAGGATCTTCCTACATCCACGTTGTGGCACCCACCGAAGGGTTTTGCCACTCCCAAGTCACCGAGACAAGAGGGTCTTCACTAATCTTCTCCGTTCGCCATCTCCGGCAAGGTGGAGCTCAAGCCTTGTACAATCCTTGATCTTCCGGGCTTCCACACACACTTTGGCAAGCTCCGGAAGGATCTCTTCAACCTCTCACTAGCCTAGAGACTCCAATCACAGAGAATGGACGCACACAAGCTTTTCTCTAGCTAGATCCAGCCTATACAAGTGATCTAATGGGTGAGGAAGTGTAAGCTCTTGGTCTTGAGTGCTCTTGGATGTGTTGTTAGCTTCTGAGTATCAAGACTTGTCGAAATGACCGGGTTAGAGGGGTTTTATAGCCAGCTTAACCGAAATAGCCGTTGAAAAAGTAGGCTAACAGAACTTTTCTGTGCACACCGGATGATCCGATGTCTCCCCTCTAGTTATCATCGGTGTAATTACTTTGGCTGACGTCATTATGTCAGATATTACCGTTATTAGACCGATGTTGCCCCAGTCTTCTCATCGGATGATCCGGTGGCTCTTCCTCCAGAATTTGCTTGATCTTGATGCTTACTGGAGTGATCGACCGATGTGTGTAATTCTGCACATCGGATGATCCGGTGCTTCACTTGCTCCAATTGTTCTGCAAACTGGATGGTTGCACCGATGTTGTTGAGCCCTTCACATCGGATAATCCGGTGAGTTCATTTGTCTGAGGTCTTTTTCTTCAGTTGAGTCAACTCGACCGATGTGTTCATTTTGTAAATCATCGGTTGATCCGGTGAGTTGATTTTGCTTGCTTCGAGTTGTTTTGAGTGAATCTTCTGTGTCTTTCTCGAATGACCTCTCAGACATTTGTTCCACACGGCTCTCTTATGATCCTTAAGCATTGTATGATGTCAATTTTTGATTGAGTGACTTAGACATAGAGCCTTCACATATTGTCTTTATTTCATGAGTTTGATCTCGAAAGTTGAGTATCTATGGATCTTCAATGGTATAATCATTTCATCTAATTTAGTGTTCATGGGGACCTTGCATTCACAAATTCATTAGTGAAGTTCAATGGTTGTCATTAATCACCAAAACCATTCAACATGAGGGGGCCTAGATGCTTTCAATCTCCCCCTTTTTGGTGATTGATGACAACATAATAATCAAAGCATAATAGTAATGAATTTGATAGAATGAGCCATAAAGGAATATGCAATGAATACGGATGTTACACTTGAAGCTTTAAACATCAATTAGTAGCACAAGTGTAAATTCAAAGAGATCAAAATCATAGATAAACACCAAATGAGTTCAAATGATTAACAAGAAATGGAAAAAATGGAAATAGGTTCATTACACACCAAATGAGCAAATAGCAAATACAATTAAAATAAGACACTCGACTCACTCCCCCTAACACTAGGACTCCCCCTGACTCTCTAACTCTTCTCCCCCTTTGGCATCAAGACACCAAAAAGGGATCCGAGCACCTACATACCCTGAGAGCTGGGCGCGATGACGAACTGGTCACCGCCGCTGTCGTCGGAGCTGCTGGCCGGAGTAGCGGAGGAGGATGCTGCCGGAGCCGAAGGTGCCACCGTCGGTGCCTGCTGAGGAGGAGGTGCTGGAGGTGCTGGAGCAGGGACACTGGTGACGGAGGCCGGCGTCTGAAGGAACAGTGAAGTGGCCGGCAGTGGGGAGTGAAGAGGAGCACCTGAAGCCAACAGCGGGGACATGCTGAACGAAGGGATCGGAGTGGAGGGAACTGGAGCCACTGGTGCAGCAGCTGGAGTCAAGACAGGAGGCGGAGGAGGTACTCCAGGCAGCTGCGATGGAAGGGCGATCCCGGTCTGGGTGTAGAGGTTGGTGATCAACCCCAGGATCCCCATTATCGCCTGCTGCGTCTGCTGCTGCTGGTCCAGAGTGCGCTGGTGCATCTGGTCGATGAGCCCCGTCAGCCGATCAGTGTCTTCACGCCTCTCACGGGCGATCTGACGCTGCATCTCCTGCTGCTGCTGCTGGAGCTCAAGAAGACGCGCAGCCTGCTCCGCGCGGGCCTGCTCGGTAGCCACCCTGTCCAGCCGCTGCTGCTCGACCATCTGCTGGAGGAGCGAGGTCAGCTCAGACGGCTGCGTCACCTGTGCCTCAGTGACAGGAGGTGGAGTGGGAGGTGGCACTGTAGAACCTCCAGCCTCCGCGTCGTGCTGCCGGGGAGAGGGGGGAGGAGGGAAGTACTCCTCGACACTGTCGTCGGTGTCGCTCTCAGACCAGATATGCTGCAGGTCCTCCCCCTGAGCCTCAGCCTCAGCAAGCCTCTCGTCCTCCCGCTATAGGTCGGACCAGTCTTCCTCTGACAGACGGGCCCGGACCTGGCGCTCAACTGGACGACCAAGGCGACGGTCTCCAGGAGCAGAGGCACGATAGTGACCAAAGCGAGTCACACTCTCGTCAGCAAGCCGGGTCTGTGATGCATGTCCCTCAGGCACCATCATAGAGCAAATGTAACTGATCCAGTGCCCGTAGACCATCTGCCTCATCATGCCAATCCCATCCGTGATTACGTCTTCCATCTCGCATAGGAGTATGTCCACAATATCGAAATCCATCTCGTTCATTATGTAGAACAGGAGGGTCTGCTGCAGACTCGTGAACCCCTCCAAGTAACCTGACCTCGGCAGGAGCGTGCGGCGCAAGGCGAGGTGCACAATGCGCGCAGCTGGGGTCAGGAGAGCTGGAACTCTCGGCTGGTCCGGAGAGAACGAGGGGCCAAACAGAGAGCGGATCTCGTCAAGCTGTGGTGCTACCCCTCCAGTAAGTGGCCTCCTCGGTGGATCTGCCTGCCCATAGACCTTCTCGTGCACGCAGGTGTCGTGCAGGTCCAAACCAAGAAGCTGCCCCAAAGTCTGCCTCGAGAGGTGGTAGCGCTGACCATTGAACATGAAGTCAATCGACCTCCTGCCCTCTGAGATGTACAGGGTCGCGTAGAAGACACGGACCCACTCTTCCACATAAGCACTTCTCTCATAAGCCAGCAGCTGCACCAAACCTTTGTATCTCTCAAAGAAAGGACGGACCTCAGTATCCGCTGCCACTGCAAGCTGCCCCCAGTCCAGGTAGTTGTGCTGAAAAAGCTTGTGCCCCCGACGCCTGTAGGTCTCATAGAGAGACGCCTGGGTGACAGTCCAGAAGCGACTGTCGACAAGAGTCTCTTGGGGCTGTGGGAACCACTCTTCAAGCAGCACGTTCCAACGAAGCTTGCGTAGCTGCTTGGCCTTCATCTTCCTGTAGTCCGTCAACCGGACTCCCTCGGCCACATGGACAGTGGTGTCCATCTCGTGAATGGCCCTCTGAGCTTCCCTGTCCTCGCGACGGTCGGCGGCCGTCGGTCTTGGACGAGGAACGGCCGGGGACTGACCTCCCCGTGTTCGGGCTGAGCGCCGGCGGACAAGCGGCTCGACCGGCTCCTCCTCGATGTCGGAGTTGTCGATCACAGGAGGCTGCCGAGCCTCGCGGATCCTCAGGGATCCCCCGCGGCCGCGCTCACGCTCCTCGGCGGCGCGAGCGGCCATTAGAGCCTGCTTCTCATCCTTCGAAAGTTTACGCTTCTTCGCGGCGGGCTCCGCGATCGCTTTTCCCTTTCCTTTGCAGTCACGACCCATCTAGATGCAAAGGAGAGCTAGGGTTAGCGACGAACAAAGAAAGAATAGCGGAAACACCGATGGACGTCGCACGGCACGAGACAAACCTAGGCGACGGAGATCAAATGGAGACCGGGTGCGAAGTGGAGACGGCGGCGAGGTTGATGGAGATGAGGAGGTCGGAGGTGGAGGCGGCGCGTCGAGCGGCGGCGTGAGAGTGGTGGCGGTGGTGCGGTGATTTGCGGCGCGATGGAGGTGGCGAGTGGCGAGGAGAGGCGGCGACGGTGCTGTGGACGGTGGAGGCGCGAGGCGGCAGGTGGCTAGGAGAGGCGGCGACGGCGCTGTGGGCGGCGGCGTCGGGATCGGGGGAAGAGGGAACCGAAGGGGTACGGCCAGGTTTAAATAGTGGGTCCCAAACCCTAGCCTAAAATTTAACACCGGATGGTCCGATGATAAGGGGAGTGAACATCAGTCGAATTCCACAGTAAGGTTTTCCAGAAAAGTGCAATTGACACCGGATGGACCGACGTCTAGGGTTTTGAGCATCGGTCGAATGGCACAGTAAGGATATTCAAGGAGTCACTGAGGACATCGGATGAACCGACGTTAGATGAAGAGGCATCGGTGGAATTCATCAAGGTTGCTGATTTGTGAACATCGGATGGACCGATGTTTTCCAGAATGAACTCGTCGGATCATTTTGAGATTCTGACTGAATTGGCACTGGAAGATTGAACATCTATTGATCCGATGGGTGAAGGACTTAGGCATAGGATAATCCGATGAAAACTAAACCCCAACATCCCATATATGTCCTTTGACCAAACAATCAAACAAAGGGAAACACATGTCTTAAGACTTTTTGGGCAACTCCTTACCCCTCAAAAAGCTAATATGCCAAAAGCTTGGCTAGACCTTAAAGCAAATGGAACACCAAAAAAAAAGAGGGAAAAATATCCAAATGAGATGTAAGGCCCATGCTTTGTGAGGTAGAGTATGAAGACTACTATCTCAATGAAGCATGTTCCTCTAGGCATTAACGCACCTAACATTTTGATCTTTCCACCTTATATGAGTTGATATATTGCATTTCAAACAAGTCTCCTTCTCATGAGGTGGGTTCCCCTTTGTGACAATCTACCGTATGCAATGCCAAACAAAATAGTGCAAGAAATAGAAAGAGTGCAAGTCTTATATGACAGAGATAATGCAAGGCATAAAATAAATCTATCTTGCCAAGTTTAAACCTTCCAAAGGCTTCCTCAGGGAAAACTATTTTTAGCTCACCCCTATCCTTTGGGAGTTAGACAAGACCTACATGATATGCATCCTTTCATGAACATGGCAACTTACATGACGTTAGATGCATCTAGCACATTTAATTCATTTTTAAGTCTAGAAAAGGTTTTCTCATCAAGTGGTTTAGTGAAGATATCCGCCAATTGTTCTTCGGATCTAACACCTTGCAAAGAGATGTCTCCTTTCGCCTCATGATCACGCAAGAAGTGATGGCGAATATCAATGTGCTTAGTGCGGGAGTGTTGAACGGGGTTTCTAGCTATCTTAACCGCACTTTCATTGTCACAAAGGAGAGGCACACAACCAATTTTAATTCCAAAGTCTAAAAGGGTTTGCTTCATATATAGAATTTGGGCACAACATGCACCGGCCGCTATATACTCCGCTTCCGCGGTGGACAAAGCCACGGAATTTTGCTTTTTGCTTGACCAAGACACTAGGGAACGCCCAAGCAAGTGGCACCCACCGGAGGTACTCTTGCGATCTACGCGGCATCCGGCAAAGTCCGAATCCGAGTATCCCAAGAGTTGGAATGTTGTACCTTTAGGGTACCACAAGCCCATACTAGGGGTATGCTTAAGATACCTAAGTATCCTAAAGACCGCCTTCTTATGCGATTCTTTAGGAGCCGCTTGAAAGCGAGCACATAAGCATACACTAAACATTATATCGGGCCTAGATGCGGTAAGATAAAGCAATGAACCAATCATAGAGCGGTAGTGAGATTGGTCAATAGGTTTACCGTCCTTATCCGCGTCGAGATGGCAATTTGTTGCCATTGGAGTGCTTCTTGAGCTACAATCTCCCATCTCAAATTTCTTCAAGAGGTCCTTGGTGTATTTCTCTTGGTAGACAAAAGTTCCCTCTTGAAGTTGCTTGATTTGGAATCCAAGGAAGAAGTTGAGCTCTCCAATCATTGACATCTCGAATTCCCTAGACATCATTTTGCCAAACTCATGGCTAAAGGCTTCGTTAGTTGAACCAAAAATAATATCATCAACATAAATTTGACAAATGAACAAATCTCCGTTGATGTCTTTGGTGAAGAGTGTGGTGTCCACCCTCCCGATCTTAAATCCTTGCATGATGAGGAAGTCCCGTAGTCGTTCATACCACGCCCTAGGTGCTTGCTTGAGCCCGTAGAGCGCCTTGTGCAACCTATACACATGGTTAGGATTCCTCGGATCTTCAAACCCGGGAGGTTGTTCAACATAAACAAGCTCATTAATGTAGCCATTGAGAAAGGCACTTTTCACATCCATTTGATAAAGGGTAATATTATGATGTGAAGCAAAAGCGAGGAGAATACGAATTGCCTCTAACCGGGCGACCGGAGCAAATGTTTCGCCAAAATCTAGTCCTTCAACTTGGGAGAACCCTTTGGCCACACGTCTTGCCTTGTTGCGGACCACAACGCCATTCTCGTCTTGTTTGTTGCGGTACACCCACTTTGTTCCGATGATGTTCTTGTCCTTGGGTCGCTCCTCCAACACCCAAACTTCATTGCGGATGAAGTTGTTGAGTTCCTCTTGCATAGCCATTACCCAATTTGGGTCTTGGAGCGCTTCCTCGATGTGAGTGGGTTCTACACACGAAACAAACGAGTAGTGCTCACAAAATGAAGCAACATGGCGGGAACGAGTACTTACGCCCCTTGAAGGACTTCCAATGATTTGGTCCGTTGGATGCGCCTTGGAGATGCGTCCATGCCTCATAAGTGGTTGTGAAGCACTTGGCGGTGGTGAAGCGTGTTGTTCCTCTTGTGGTTGGACTTGATCATGGACTTCTTCTCCATCTTGATGTTGTGTTGCTTGTGAGTCTTGAGTTGGCAATGGATCATCTTTCTCCTCTTCGTCTACTTGAGGCGCCATGGAGGTGTTGTTGTTGGAACTTGAAGCTCCCCCTTGATCATGGCCCTCTTCAACTTCCGGCTTGATGTCTCCAATGGTCATGTTTTTCATGGCTTCTCGTAGAGGCTCATCATCTATTTCATCATGACCAAAACTCTCCCCTTGGGAGCCATTAGTCTCATCAAACTCAACATCACAACTTTCTTCAACTAGACCGGAGGTTTGGTTGAATACTCGATATGCTTTTGAGTTTGATGCATAACCAAGAAAAATACCAACATCACATCTTCTTTCAAACTTACCGAGCCTTTTCTTGCGGTAGATGTAGCATTTGCACCCAAAGACTCTAAAGTAGGAGATGTTGGGCTTTCTCCCAATGAGGAGCTCATATGGGGTCTTTTGGAGTAATCGGTGAAGATAGACCCTATTTGCGGCATGGCACGCCGTGTTGATTGCTTCGGCCCAAAACTTCTCCGACGTGCCGTAGTCATCAAGCATTGCTCTTGCAAGAGTGATGAGGGTTTTGTTCTTCCTTTCAACAACACCGTTTTGTTGAGGAGTGTACGTGGCGGAGAATTCACGCTTCACACCTTCACGGTCACACCACTCCCCAATATTGTAGTTCTTGAATTCGGTGTCGTTGTCACTCCGGACCTTGATAATGGGAAGTTGAAATTCCCTTTGAGCACGGTTGGCGAAGGTCTTGAACACTTCCGGAGTTTCACTCTTGTCACCTAAAAATAGAGTCCAAGCATAGCGAGAGTAGTCATCAACTATAACAAGACAATAGAGGTTACCGCCAAGACTTTGGTATGTGGACGGTCCGAAGAGGTCCATGTGGAGTAGTTCAAGTGGCTTGGAGGTTGACACCATTGTCTTCATTGGGTGGTGTGAAGCAACTTGCTTCCCGGCTTGACATGCGCTACAAAGCTTGTTCTTCTCAAACGTCACATCCTTTACGCCGGTCACCATCCCAAGCTTGAATGACATCTTAAGTTTGCTCATTCCAATGTGTGCTATGCGTCGGTGCCATAGCCAACCCAAGCTTGTCTTAGTGAAAAGACAAGTGGTTAGGCTAGCATTCTTGTTGGAGAAATCTACTAAGTAGAGATGTCCATGCCGAAATCCTTTGAAGATAAGCTCTTTGCTTGCCTCACTACTCACAACAACATCATCCTTGCTAAATGTGCATGTTAGTCCAAGATCACAAAGTTGTGCAATGGAAAGTAGATTAAAGCTAAGCGACTTAACATACAACACATTAGAAATGGATAAATCATTCGAGATAGCAATTTTACCTAATCCTATTACCTTACCCTTAGAATTGTCACCAAAAGTAACTTGTTCATGATTACCGGGGTTTTCTATGGTGGTGAACATACCATCATTGCCGGTCATGTGTTGAGTGCACCCGCTATCGAGTACCCAATGCTTTCCTCCGGCTTTGTAGTTCACCTACACACATGAAGTTAATTTTTGACTTTAGGCACCCAAGCCAACTTAGGTCCTTGTATGTGAGATACAAGTGTCTTTGGGACCCAAAGTTGCTTGGGGAGCTTCCCCTTCATGCTCTTCATGTCTTTGCCAATGAACCTAGCTTTCACCTTGCCATTCACTTTGCTTAGAAGATAATAGCGATCATTGAAAATAGATTTGTAGTTAGTAGGCAATTTAGGTGAAGGTCGGTTAGGAAGAGGACACTCCCTTGTGTGGTGACCGGTGACCTCACAATGTTGGCAATAAGAACCAACTTCCTTGATGAAGCTTGTTCTAAGCTCCGGTGAGGGCACCTTTCCTTTGTTGGGTACCGGGAAGGATCCAAGTCCTCTTTTGTTGAAGACTTTCGCTTGTTGGAAGAGGATTTCCTTGTGCTTGACTTCACCTTTTGAAAGTCTAGCCACACTAGTGCGGAGACTCTCAATTTGCTCCAACAAGTCCTTCTCCCTAGCATTAGCTTTTAAAGACAAAGACTTGTCCAAGACATTAGAGACATGCGAAGTAGTGGATATCTTATCATTAAGAGTTTGTTTCTTTGCATCTTTTAACTCTTGATCAAGCATGTCATGAGCAATGTTAAGTGTTTGGTATTCATGAATTAGCTTGTTGTGCTCCTCCAAGAGCGTTTGGTGTGCTATGTTGAGCTCATCATTGTCTAGCTTGATTTTAGCATTTTCTTCCTCAATTTGCTTGACATGAGATTTGAGCGTGTCATGCTCTTTGAGTATGCTTTCATACTTGTCAAGCAAATCAAGGTTAGCACTCTCAAGTTTAGCACGAATCTCTTCAAGAGTTTTAACCTTACTCTTCTCTCTCTTAATGATAGCATGATATTCATTTATCAAAGAGGTTAAATCATCGGGGGAAAGCTCATCATCACTAGAGTCGTCACATACCTTGGTGTTACCTTTAGCCATGAGGCACATGGGTGGTGGAGGAAGAGGTGAGTCATCATGGTTGGCAATGGCAAGGCCGGCCAAGCTTTCTTCTTCTCCTTCACTCTCTTCATCACTTGTTTCTTCGTCGGTGACCCATTCATTTGCCTCACACATAAACACCTTTTGTGGACCACTTCTCCTTTTTGGGAAGAGTCTTGCCTTCTTGCCCTTGTCTTGCTTCTTCTTCCCAAAGTTTCTTGGTTTGGGCTTGGCTTCTTCTTCATTATCATCACTTTCGTCAAGCTTGCGTTGCTTGCCTTTGTAGTTCTCTCTCCTTTTGTCCGGTTTTGGACAATCATAGGAGATGTGGCCTTGATCTCCGCAATTGTAGCATATCTTGCGATCGTCTCTTCTTGGTAGAAATGCCTTCTTCTTGGGATCAAAGGTGTATCCCTTTTTGGAGATCTTGGAGTTCAAGCGTGAGAACTTTCTCATCATCAAGGCAAGTTCATCATCGTCATCTTCGCTTGACGCTTGCTCTTCTTCACTTGAGCTAGGCTCAACCACCTTCTTCTTCTTGAAGCTTATCTTCTTGGTGGAGGCCTTTAGAGCAATTGCTTTTGATGATTGCTCCATCATCCCAAGCACACTCATCTCATGCGCGTGTATTTCTCCAATGAGCTCCGAAACTTCAATGTTATCAAGTGATTCCTTTTGGAGCATGGAGTTGATGATGTTGTACTTCGGCTTGGGAAGGAGCATGAGGATCTTGCGGTTAATAAGTCCCTTGCCAAGTGACGCAATGTCAAAAGCATTAATTTCCTCAATAAGAACATTTAAGCGTGAAAACATTTCATTAACATTTTCATGAGGAAGCATCTTAAACTCATCATATTTAGCTTTGAGCATGTGATATTTAAGTTCCTTTACACGAGATGAGCCCTCATGGATTTCTATCAAGCAAGCCCAAATTTCACAAGCTTTTTCCTTACTAGCAATTCTAGAGAAGACATCTTGACTTATGCATTCATAAATAGCATTCCTAGCCTTAGCATCCCACTTAACTTGATCACCCACATAGTTAAGTTCTCCAAAACCCGCATGAGTCGCTTCCCAAACTTCGGGAGCAATAGCCTCTAGGTAGGCACGCATGCGTGCTTTCCAATAGGCAAAGTTCTTGCCCTCGAAGGTGGGAACCGAACCCCCATTCTTGGCCATTTAAGCTCTCTAGCGATGAAGCTAGAATGATCCTATGAGCAACCTTGCTCTGATACCAATTGTAAGGATCGAAACGCCCAAGAGGGGGGGTGAATTGGGCTCTTTTTTTTTTAATTTTAAGACAATTAAAAATTAACGACTAAAGCCCAATTCTCTATGCGGTTTATCTATGCAATCAACGTAAATATAAGTTGCGGAATAAAGATTGCATAATGTAAAAGGAAGGAGAGGAATGCAAACGCTCAAAAGACACGGAGACACGGAGTTTATCCCGTGGTTCGGCAAGATCACAAGGATCTTCCTACATCCACGTTGTGGCACCCACCGAAGGGTTTTGCCACTCCCAAGTCACCGAGACAAGAGGGTCTTCACTAATCTTCTCCGTTCGCCATCTCCGACAAGGTGGAGCTCAAGCCTTGTACAATCCTTGATCTTCCGGGCTTCCACACACACCTTGGCAAGCTCCGGAAGGATCTCTTCAACCTCTCACTAGCCTAGAGACTCCAATCACAGAGAATGGACGCACACAAGCTTTTCTCTAGCTAGATCCAGCCTATACAAGTGATCTAATGGGTGAGGAAGTGTAAGCTCTTGGTCTTGAGTGCTCTTGGATGTGTTGTTAGCTTCTGAGTATCAAGACTTGTCGAAATGACCGGGTTAGAGGGGTTTTATAGCCAGCTTAACCGAAATAGCCGTTGAAAAAGTAGGCTGACAGAACTTTTCTGTGCACACCGGATGATCCGATGTCTCCCCTCTAGTTATCATCAGTGTAATTACTTTGGCTGACGTCATTATGTCAGATATTACCGTTATTAGACCGATGTTGCCCCAGTCTTCTCATCGGATGATCCGGTGGCTCTTCCTCCAGAATTTGCTTGATCTTGATGCTTACTGGAGTGATCGAGCGATGTGTGTAATTCTGCACATCGGATGATCCGGTACTTCACTTGCTCCAATTGTTCTGCAAACTGGATGGTTGCACCGATGTTGTTGAGCCCTTCACATCGGATAATCCGGTGAGTTCATTTGTCTGAGGTCTTTTTCTTCAGTTGAGTCAACTCGACCGATGTGTTCATTTTGTAAATCATCGGTTGATCCGGTGAGTTGATTTTGCTTGCTTCGAGTTGTTTTGAGTGAATCTTCTGTGTCTTTCTCGAATGACCTCTTAGACATTTGTTCCACACGGCTCTCTTATGATCCTTAAGCATTGTATGATGTCAATTTTTGATTGAGTGACTTAGACATAGAGCATTCACATATTGTCTTTATTTCATGAGTTTGATCTCGAAAGTTGAGTATCTATGGATCTTCAATGGTATAATCATTTCATCTAATTTAGTGTTCATGGGGACCTTGCATTCACAAATTCATTAGTGAAGTTCAATGGTTGTCATTAATCACCAAAACCATTCAACATGAGGGGGCCTAGATGCTTTCACCCTGACTGAACCACCGTAAGGCCACAACATCTTTCCTTCATTCACTTACTAGCGGGGCCCGCAACCCTCTCTTCTTCCTCTAGCCAAAGAGCAGGACGTCCTCCTCTGTACCGTACAACAAGCAAGCAGCAGCGCATACAGGCTAAAGATGATAGGGTGCGACCACAGCCTGGACGCCCGTCCTTGTTGCCTCCGCTCTCCCGAACATGTCGTACGCCATCTTTATCCTCGCTCACGCACTCGATCAGAGTACCCATACAGCTGCATACCTCGCTCCATTAACGTGGCGACGACGAGGTCTGCCGCCGGACGTCCTTCCGCCGCGGCCGGACGACGTGACGTCTCAGGCAGGCGCACTAAAGAGCTGCTGCCCGCGACGTCTCATCGCGCACGTGCTGCAGCAGCGCCCTGCCCACTTGCTCCATGCCGCAGAGGGTAGTCTCGTCGCCATTAACCCTGTTCCAGTGAGCGTTGGCCGGCCTCGTCCTTCTCCCTGCCTCGACGGCTATAAAACAGCACCCCTGAGCCTTGCGTCGTGCCGCCCAGTCGAGCTCCGACGGCCGCACCGGTGGCACGCGCCGATCTCTGCCGAAGAGCCTTTTCCGTCCAAACTGCGTTCAAGGTGAGCGTCCCCACCCTCTAGAACACCTTCCTGACAAGTTATCGAGTTGATACCTCCTCTCATTCGAGCTAGCCGCGAGCACCACCGCCATGGCCATGCGCTCGGAGCTCTTCTGACTTCCAGGGCCCCTGGCCGAAATATGTCCAGCAGCGGGCAGGCAGTGGTTGAGGCTCCGATTCCCCTCCTCCTTGGTAATTCTTCCTTCTATTTCTCCCTCGGATTTGAGCTTCCATGGAAGCTCCATGGTGGCTGCCGAGAAGGGGAACAGACACGCGAGAGGAAGAAGAAGCCCCTTCGTTCAGCATGTGGGCCAATAATTGGTTTAATGGGTTATTAGTTAATTAAAGGCTTGGCCCACATATTGACTTTACCACTTAATAACCAGCTATTAGTAGTTAATCCCTTGGCCCACGTTACAGCTCCTGGTCGGTTCCAGTACACCTGCGACACCCAACGTCCAAGTAGCCAATTTATTTTCTATTTTCAGAATTTACCAAATCTCCACCTTAGAAGATTAATATCTCCAACATACCTACTCCGTTTAACTTGATTCTTTTTCTAAAAATCATCTAAAAATCATAATCTAATTAACGAACCCATTTTTATATGATGTATTGATATATGTATGTCTTGCTTGGTTGTTTGTGTGCGCGTTTCGGAATAGAACCAGTACCGGAGGAGCCGGGAGACCGCGACTACGACGCCGCCACTGACGTGGACGAAGGCAAGTTTCATTGAACCCTTCTTGTTCATGTTGTACCTATGTGAGGATTATCCGTTGTTGCCCATAGACTAGACTGTTGCATTTGCGAGTACTTGCAACTCGAGTGCCTGAGAGAAGCCATGCTATTTTTATTGTTGCATACTGATATGATGATAGTGTGGTATTACTTGTTATACATTGGGTGAGAGCATACTGGATGTTGGTACTATGGCAGTTGGGTTGGTGTTAGGTAAGGCTGCCGTGGTGGTAGACTTACAGTTCTGGCTTTGTGTATGATGGCTGCCCTGGTGAGCCATAAGGACCGAGTTGTTTTGACATCTCACCTGACTTCTTTTAGTACACCCGCATGATCCTGTATGGCAGGGCATAGTCTAATCCTAGTAGCTAACTCGACAGTCGTCCACGGTGGACGTTTCTTGGGTGTGGACTGATCTGAGTCATGACCCGGGGTTGAGGGCGACTGTATAAGGTGATGCTTCAACTAGGTGTCGATTACGACGAACTATCTTGGATAGTTCTGTGCGTGTGTGTTGTGTACAACCTCTGCAGAGTGTAAAAATCCGTTCAAACTGGCAGTGTCCTCGGTATAGGACATGTTACGGTGTGGTCCTGACAACTAGAGAGCTACCTACTGTGAGTATGAGAGGATGGATGTCTCTGGGTGAGATGTTCGGTTTGCATTGGGTTGCATTATTATTTATGCATCGCATGTATATTGTTGCATCCCCTCCCGTAGGGCGAGGTGGAATTTGCTGAGTACCTTTGTACTCAAACGTTGTTGATGTCTTCAGAGGATCCTGACTACATGCCGGAGAACTTCGAGTAGGGTTGCGTCCACACTCAAGTGGTGTAGGTGGAACCATGGGCGATGAAGAGCTACTTCTTTCCTTTATGTTGACTATTATTGCCATATTGTTAGCTATTATATTTTGTATTCACAAAACTATTCCGCTGTAATAAAGCTCTGTATGATTTGGTTTCACTTGTGATGTAATATATTGTCCCGAGTATTGTATTTGGTATTATATTACATGTTTAGTTCCGATCTTCGGGTCGGGACGCTTCAGCCGCTCAACGCTGGTCGTAGGATCTCGATCCGAGGGCTCAAGCTGGCTGAAAAAGTGCAGCATCGTTTAATCCGAGCCGTCCAAAGTCGATCTAACAGTAGAGCGTCAAGATCGGGACATATTTAAGGCTAGCCGGCTCGATTCTGAAACCCTAATCTCATTTTGTCCTCTGCCTCCCTTCTTTCCACGCGAGGCCCGAGAGGCGCACGGGACGAGCTCGAGTCTCGTCGGAGAGGTGCGAGCTCCGCCGCCGCCGAAGGACGCCGGCGCGGATGCTCGCCCCAAGGACGCGCGCGACGCTGCCGAGCGCCTTTGCGGTTGTCGGTACCCTAAAAACCATACACCCCCTGAGGTTACAAAGATCTCAAGGGAAGGACGTCTATTCAAATTGAAGACCCTCGGAGGCCCACTTGTCAGACATAACCGGACCTGCTTCTCCAACATGGTTAACCCCTAGGTTGCCGCGTGTACTGCCAGACCGAAGCCACTACCCACAAGGGTGAAGCTCCGGGCTAGGTACTGAAACGGCACCTCCGGACTTAACCCCTGACCGAGAGAAGCTCCGGACCTGACACGTGCCAGGCCACCCCGGAGCTTCCCGCTTCCCACAAGCAAGCTCCGGAGCTGCCACGTGTCCATACGTCGGAGCTGGCCGCTTCAAACCTCCGGGAGACATTGTAACGGCTCCGGATCTTCAAAGGACAGCCGCGGACTTCAAGATCCGATTAATTGTCATTAATTCCACGTTAATGACAATTAATCGGACGATCTTAACACCTGTAACGGCACTGACGGAGCCGTTACAGGGTTATTAACAACAATTAATCCCGTGTATCAATACTAGTAACCGCCAGGGCCACATGTCGGGCCAGGCTGACTTGTAACGGTTTGTCCTTGTACTATAAAAGGACAAACCGACGGTACACGAGGGGATCGGACTCTTGAACACTCTCAAGCACACAAACTAATACAACACAACACACCCGTGGAGTAGGGTATTACGCTCAGGCGGCCCGAACCACGTAAACCACTGTGTCTCTCTAGCCCAATCGTGATTCACCTTCTTGAGTCTCCGCGCGTCCACACCGAACTACAAACTCCTTCAACACTTTCATAGTGTCAGGAGATCTGCCGACTCCAACAGTCGACAGTTGGCGCGCCAGGTAGGGGGGCCTGAGATCTTCAAGAATGGTGAATTCTGCGGCTGGATCATCCAACGGGCAACCTGCTGCTCAGGCTGTCGGAGGCAATCCCTCCAACATGCAGCCACCGGCAGGAGCCTTAGCACCAGCAGGAGTCACACTCCCACCACCACCATCTTCTCCGGCAAGACGTGCCGGGCAACACGATGGTGCTCCGGCGTCACATACTGCACCGGCAAGTCATGACAACCCAGAACACGCGCTCCATGCAGCGCGTGCTCTTCTCCAGCGACCACCACCTCCGGATGCATCTCAAGGTGCCATGGAGCAATGGAGGGCTGATGTTGAGCATTTGGTCGCAGCAGCGGTCGAACGCCTCAACACCCAGGGTCCACCTCCTTCAGGGCGGGCCCCGTCGCAGCGGCGGACGTTGTCTGGAAGACTTGGTCCGCATGTCTCCAACAACCGAAGACGAGCTGCATCACAGCAAGTGACATCGTTGCCCTCTGGGGCACGACGCACCCATACTGCATCTCGGCTTTCGACACATGACCTCCGGGCGGAGCTTGATCGTCGATACCGCCAACACGATGGCCGTGTCCATATCGAGCGAGCTCGAGAAAGACGGGATGCTCAAGACCTTTCTACTCTGGAAGGAGTAGGAGGAGGCTGTTCCGCCCTAGCCATGCACCTGCGCATGGTTAGATGGCCACAGAAGTTCCGGCCACACTTGCCTGAAAAATTCGACGGGACTGTCAACCCTGTAGAATTTCTGCAGATATACTCCACTGCAATCTTAGCAGCTGGAGGAAACGAGGCCGTAATGGCCAACTACTTTCCAGTGGCCTTAACTGGGACCGCCAGGTCCTGGTTTATGAGCCTTCCACCCAACTCTATTGACAGTTGGGAGGAGCTGTGCCGTCAGTTCACTGCCAACTTCGGGAGTTCATACACCCGACCGGGCACTGAACTGGACCTTTTTGCGGTCGTGCAAAAAGGAGGAGAATCTTTGCGGTCATTCATCCAAGGGTTCTCTCAGGTACGTAACACAATCCCTTCTATCTCAAGCGCTTCTGTCATTATGGCATTTAGACAGGGTGTGCGAGACAAGAAGATGTTGGAGAAGCTGGCGATCAAAGAGATCACCAGCGTCACGGAGCTCTTCAGCTTGGCTGACAAATGTGCCAGAGCTGCGGAGGGCCGTGAAATGCACTCCAAACCAGCCTTGGAGGATCATAAAAAATCCTCCAAAGAAGAAGCCGCTACCTCCGGGAGTGGCAAGAAGAAAAAGAAGACCAACGGCAAGAAGAAGCCGTCGGTCGGCACATCCAACGTTGCAGCCACTGCAACTCCTGGTGGCCGGGGGCCACGCCCCGAGAAGCGACCTCAACCGTCTTCTGAAGACGGTGGCAAATCCAAGATGTGGTGCCCCATTCACAAAACGGGCAGCCACAGACTGGAGGACTGCCGGGAGGTCCAAAACCTTGCCGAGCACTACCACAAGCGCCGGGAAGGGTCCCCCTTCCGACAGAGGGAGGGAAAACAAAAGGTCGATGAAGCTCCGACTGAAGAGGAGTTAGGGTTTCAGGACCCCAAAAAGGTCATGAAAGCCGTTTACACCTCCGTCGACGATGACTCCGACGTCTCCGACAACGAGCGTCGGAAAACCATGAACACCATCTTTGGTGGATCATGGGACATCACTTCTCGTCGTGTCATCAAGACTATGCGGCGGGATATGGCTGCTGTAGCTCCTACAGCTAGACCGGAGCCACATCGAAAGTGGATGGACACACCCATCACTTTTGATGCTTCGGACTGTCCTCAAAGCATGGTCGGAGCCGGCCAATTACCCTTGATGGTATCTCCCACCATCAACAACATCCAGCTCCATCATGTCATGGTAGACGGAGGTTCGGGGCTTAACCTCATCAGCTTCGAAGCTTTCACTAAGCTTCAGCTCCGACCTTCGGACCTCCAGCCCTCTCGACCTTTCTCCGGAGTAGGTCCGGGGGCCATTACCCCACTCGGAGCTATTACTCTCCCCGTTACCTTCGGGACCCGGGAGAAGTATCGCACCGAGAAGTTGGTCTTCGACGTCGCTCAGATCAACTTACCATTCAACGCCATCTTGGGTAGACCTGCCCTGTACAAATTCATGGCAGCTGCTCATTATGGATACCTGGTGTTGAAGATGCCAACATCAGTAGGCGTTCTCCGGATCCGCGGAGATCGCACTGCCGGAGTAACTGCTCTGGAGGAACTCCACGCACTCACCACGGCGCAAGAGGAGGACTCCAGACAGGAGCAAGCTCCGAAACCCCCGAGCATTCGCCAACGAGGCTCGACCTCTGCACCCCGTGTGCAGCCAAGCGGCGACACCGACATTCCCGTCAAAGTCGTCCAAATTGGTTCCGACGCCGCTCAAACCACCCGTATATCAGGAGGGTTGAACGACAAATAGGAACTCGCGCTCATCACTTTCCTCCGGGCTAACGTTGACGTGTTTGCTTGGCAACCGTCACAAATGCCTGGGATCCCCAGGGAAGTGATTGAGCACAATCTGAAGATTTACCCCGACGCTCGACCTGTGCATCAGAAACCTCGGAAGCAATCTGTGGAGCGGCAGAACTTCATCCGACAAGAAGTGAAGAAGGTGCTTGAAGCCGGATTCATCCGAGAAGTCTACCATCCAAAATGGCTATCAAACCCAGTCGTTGTGCCCAAGGCCGGCGGGAAACTTCGGATGTGCATCGACTACACCACACTGAATAAGGCATGTCCAAAAGATCCATTCCCACTACCTAGAATAGATCAGATAGTGGATTCCACCTCCGGGTGCGAGTTACTGTGTTTTCTAGACGCATATTCTGGATATCATCAAATCAGGATGTCTAGGGAGGATGAAGAGCATACTTCATTCATCACAGTAGATGGATTGTATTGTTACACAGCCATGCCTTTTGGTCTCAAGAATGCAGCTTCAACTTTTGTACGAGCTATGTACAAAACTTTCGAAGAACTCATCAGAGACATAGTGGAAGTGTACGTCGATGACATCGTGGTCAAAGTCAAAAACAAGGAGTCCCTCTTGGACACCTTGCAGGCTGTCTTCGATAAGCTGCGGGCCACCCGCACGAAGCTAAACCCAGACAAGTGTGTCTTCGGGGTTAGTTCCGGAAAGCTTCTTGGTTTCCTGGTAAGTCACCGGGGCATAGAGGCCAATCCGACGAAGATAAAAACCATTGAAGACATGCGGCCACCAACCCGCATCAAAGACGTCCAAAAATTAACTGGATGTCTAGCAGCCCTCAGTCGGTTCATTTCAAGACTGGCGGAAAGAGCACTTCCCTTCTTCAAGTTACTGAGGAAGTCCGGACCATTCCAATGGTCTGAAGAAGCAGAGAAGGCATTCCAGGAGCTGAAACAGTTCCTCACCACCCTACCAGTCCTGGTAGCTCCGAACCCTGGTGAGCCTTTATTGCTTTACATTTCAGCTACTGATGAAGTCGTCAGTATGGTTCTGGTTGCGGAGAGACCGGAACTACCCAATACTCAGGAATCCAGACCCCTTTGGGAGGGTCCGGAGGTTCCTGAAAGCGGGTCTGGGTCCCAGCTCCCAGACTTGAACCCACAAGAAGTCACTTCAGAGGACCCGGATCCCTCCGAGAGGATCCAGGTCATTCCTGAAGAAGCTCCGGGTTCCTTCACCCAGAATCCGGAGGTCCCCGAAGAGAGTCTGGACCCCTCCGAGAGGGTCCGGATCAGTGAAGAGGAAGCTCCGGACCCCTCCGGGAGGGTCCGGACCATTCAACGCCCGGTATATTTTATCAGTGAAGTATTACATGATGCCAAAACTCGATACCTAGAGGTGCATAAACTGCTTTATGCAGTTCTTATTGCCTCAAGGAAGCTTCGACACTATTTCCAAGCTCATAAAGTCTCGGTGGTGACCTCATATCCACTTCGAGCGATCCTGCATAATCCCAATTTAACTTGGAATATTGCAAAGTGGGCAGCGGAATTGGCTGAATTCGATCTTGAATTCATTCCGAGACAAGCAATCAAGAGTCAAGCGTTGGCGGATTTCGTGGCAGAATGGACTCCCTCTCCATTAAACCCTGGTGGCCCCAGCGAGCAGAAGACGGAACCTGAAGTTCCAACCTTCACTAAGCCTCACTGGACCCTTTACTTCGACGGCTCCATGCAGAAGCAGGGAGCTGGAGCTGGAATCCTTCTCCTTGCACCAACCGGGGAGAAGGTGAAATACATGGTACACCTTGACTTCAAGGCAACCAACAACATGGCGGAGTACGAAGCACTCATCTATGGATTAAAGGTGGCACTATCATACGGTGTGAAGCAGTTGCTGGTCAAAGGAGATTCACAACTTGTCATCAAGCAGGTGAAGGGTGAATGCTCCTGCAATAATCTCCAGCTGGCTGCTTACCTCCTTGAAGTCCAGAGGCTTCAGAAGGACTTCGAAGTCCTAGACCTTCATCATGTTCAGCGTGCTCACAACGCTGAAGCTGACGAACTCTCGACCAAGGCGTCAACTGGAGCTCCGGCTCCTGATGGAACCTTTGTCCGGAGGTTGTCAAAACCCACAGTTCAGCTTGCCGAACTGAACGAAGGGGGCGAGATCAGCATCCCGAAGCTGACGGTCCCGATGGCCCTGTTACCATGGCAGCCATCAAGGGTCGTAGGTGCTGCCGGAAGCTCCGAGCAACCCAGCACGCAAGACTCAAATGCTCAAGTCAGTTCCGATGCATGGAGCTCGGAGATCCGGAGCTACTTGAAAGACAACATCCTTCCTGACGATGATGTATCCGTTGACCGGGTAGTCAGATTGGCTAAAAGATACACGTTGGTAGAAGGGGATCTCTACCGGCGCGGTGCCAACGGCATCCTAATGCGGTGTATCACAAGGGAAGAAGGCTGCGAGCTCCTCGCAGAAATCCATGGAGGCGAGTGTGGGAACCACGCATCTTCCCGCACGCTGGTCGGAAAAGCCTTTCGGCACGGCTTCTACTGGCCTACAGCGCTCTAGGACGCAACTGAGCTGGTGAAGAAATGCAAAGCATGCCAATTCCATGCAAAGCAAATTCATACACCTGCTCAGTCCTTACAAATGATACCTCCCACATGGCCTTTCGCTGTGTGGGGGATGGACATCTTGGGACCCTTCCCAAGAGCCGTCGGAGGTTACAAGTTTCTGTACGTCGCCATCGACAAGTTCACCAAGTGGCCGGAAGCTACTCCTGTTGTGACGATCAACAAACAATCTGCAATCAATTTTCTACAATCCATCGTGAGCAGATTCGGAGTCCCAAATAAGATCATCACTGATAATGGGACTCAGTTCACAAGCTCCGCATTTCAAGGATATTGCGAAGACCTCGGCATACAAGTTTGCTACGCTTCTGTAGCTCATCCTGCCAGCAATGGACAAGCCGAGAGAGCAAATGCAGAGATCCTTAAAGGACTCAAAACACGCACTTATGAGCGCTTGAAAAAGCACGGAGCCAATTGGATCGAAGAGCTTCCGCCCACTCTATGGGCCAACAGGACTTCTCCAAGTCGGGCAACCGGAGAAACACCCTTCTTCTTGGTGTACGGAGCTGAAGCAGTCCTTCCTCCGGAAATCACCTTGGGTTCCCTCCGGGTCCGGACCTTCGACGAAGCCGCGCAGGACCAGCTCCGGCGTGAAGACCTAGACCTCCTCGAGGAGGGAAGGTGCCAAGCAGCTGTTCGGAATGCCCGATACCGCCAAGCTCTACGGCGCTATCACCAGCGGCATGTACACAACCGACAGCTCGAGGAAGGCGATCTGGTGCTACGGAGAATACTATCCAGAGAAGGGCAAAACAAACTCTCCCCCGGCTGGGAAGGGCCTTTCCGAGTGATCAAAGTATCCCGTCCCGGAAGCGTTCGGTTGGCTACCGAGGATGGGACACCTCTCCCAAATCCTTGGAACATCGAGCACCTCCGTAAGTTCTACACTTAATTCCACGGAGGTGAGTCTTAAGTAACTTGAAATGTATGTTATAGAGTCATTGTACAGAGTCGGGTAGTTCCTCCGGGAGAGCAGCCGGACCTTTCCCGAAAGGTTTGAAAAGCTCATGCAACACTTGATACAGTCTCCGGACTAGAAGTGTGGCTAACTACCCTGGGTCAAACGAGAAACCAAACACACTTAGCCCGATTCCGTACCCTAAGAGTGTACTTGTTTCCCCTGTACCCCGGACCTATAATGAAAGACATCTTCATGTGAAATAGACTCCACGTGCATTCATCTTTGCATAGGCTCGACATTTCTATTTTTCTCTTTCTTGTCTATAACAGAAACGTGCAATTCTTAAGAAATTCTAGTTTGACCGGTTTACGTACGATTCGAGTTGAATTGTCGGATTTTTTAGATTTAAATACCGTCTGTGACCAACTCGCCTGAAAGCCGCCAAGCCATTCTAGGGCCGGAGTGCGCTATCGACTTAGCCTGGTCAAGCACCCTAAGTACGCCACTCTACCTACACCCCGGCAGGCCGAAGTAAGTTGGGTCCATGGACAATTGGATCTAAAAGAAAAGACAATTCATCCAGTCGTATTAAAAATCGTGTTCAACTTAAAATTTTCTTGAGAACCGTAAGCCGCGACGAAGTTATAGACAAGGAACGAATTTTATATTTTTCTTGGCTTAAGTGTGCAGGAAAAATGAACCCTACGCTCAACAAACCAAGTGTAGCAGAGGTCATTGCCGGAGCTGCTAAGCTCCGACACCTTGGAGTATTAACTATCGACGCTCAACGTGTTGATAGAGGCTATTGCCGGAGCTACTAAGCTCCAGCGGTGGACATTGCCGGAGCTTCTAAGCTCCGACAACTTCAGGGGACCTTCACTATCAAAAACTTCGGACCTAAATTCCACAAGTTCGAAGCAAATTCGTCTTCAACAAAACTCAACATCCTTTTGGTACATGTCCACAATCAAATTGTGCACATCTACCAGGGGGCCAAGTGAAGATAAAGACGTTGAAGACAAAAAAATGAAATTCGCAAAAAAGTGGGGATTTCATTTCATTTGAAGACCAGAGATTACATCTGGAGACAAGGGATTACAAAATTGAGGAAGAAGAGAAGATACAAGTAAAGGCTAAAAGAGACAGTCCTAGACCCTATGAAAGAACTCGGCGACCTTCTGGGCGACCTCCGACACGCTGGCTCGGGTAGCTTCGCCTTCTCCTTCGACGGGGCCTTCAAGCACCGGGTCCAGAGGAAATCGAGGGTTCCGGCTGGTGTAGCACGTCAACACATATTCTGTGACGTTCCTAGCCAGGGATTGCCCCTCGACCTCCAGTTGGTCCGCGATGACGTCGCCCACCTTGGAGAGCTTGCTGCCCGCGGCACTCAACGCTTGCAACGCAAGGTCCGGCTCCGGCTCCGGATCATCCGGGAGCACGGGGCTGAAACCCACCGGCGCCAGCGCATCGTCGGCCTTGCTCAGGAACTCCCAAATTTGCAGGGAGTCCGCCTTCCTCAGGTTCTTCATCTCTTCCAGGGATCTCCGGGCCGCCGTCAGCTCCGAATTCTCGCGGGAGAGGCGCTCAACTTCTTTGGCGTTCTGCTGGATCTTTGCAGCAACCCGCTTCTCGAGTCTTCCGAGCTCCTCCTCCTGGAGGTGGATCTTGTTCCGACGGTCGACCAGATCCTTCTCCCTAGCCTCTACTTTCCTCTCCCGGGCGACAAGGGCACACTCATATTCGTAGAGTTCCTGCCCCCGCACCCAGGTCTTCTCCTCCTCCTCGAGGCAGCGCTCTTCCAATTTCTTAGTGCGCTCCTCGAGGCCCTTGTCCGCCAGAGCTGTTTTCTCAGCGAGCTCTTCTTCCCGTCGCAAGACGTCATCCCGTAGCTCCAGGAGTTTTTGCTCCTCATCCTCGAGCCGTCTTTCCCTCCCTTCAAGTGCCTCTCGGCGCTTGGTGAGCGCGGTACTGATGGCTTCGAGCTGATCAAACCTAGCATTGGCCGCGTCGTTAGCAGCCTTAGCTTGGTCGTGGAACTCCCGGGATTGAGCGTCGAGGGCGTGAGTCATGCTCTCCCTCTCGTCCAGCAGCTCACCCCAGAGCTCCAGGCGGATCTTCTCCTGCTTGATCCACTCCTTGTCATCCGCCAGCCTCGACTGCGCCAGCTTAGTCTCGAAGTGGAGCCGATTACGCCACCGCCTAAGGGTTTGGCGCTCCTCTTCAAGAGCCTTGCTGTCGTGGAAGAAGGCCAGTTGGACCTGACGTAGACTGGAGCAGGCGTTGTCGATGGACATCGACAGAGAGATGGGCTCCGGACCTGCTGGGGTCTCTTCCGCTGGTTCCAGCGGGTCTTCACTTACAAAAATTGGGTCCCACTCTACGAGAGTGGAACCCCGAGCTTCCAAAGTGCTAGGGCCCTCCTCCGGGATGGCCTCAGTCGCCACCGAAGGAGGTCCCGCCACCAAGTCTTCATTTGCCCCCTCAAGCTGGGGGCCAACGACTTCGTTCAGGCACTCTGGCTCCGCCACAGGTACCATCGACGTCGTCGCCTCCACTGGCTCCGGCCGGGACACTTCTTCTGAGGGAGGCTCAAGCTCCCTCGCCTCTTCAGCCGCCGGCTCTGCGGTCGGCGCTCCAACAATCACCGGCTCTGCGACCGGAGCTTCGGAAGTAACCGGCTCAACTGCCGGAACTACTTCAACTTCCGGCTCGCATGCCGGGGCTTCAGCTACCTCCGGCTCAACCGCCGGGGCTTCAACACTTTCCGGCTCCGAAGCCAGGACTGTTACTCCCTCCGACTCAACAGCCGGAGCTTCTACTTCTGCAGCACCAGGACCCGGAGCTTCCGCCTCCGGAACGAGTGCCGCTGGCGCATCTTCAATCCCGTGGTCCGGCGCTACCACGGGAACTTCTGGAGACGAGTCGAGGTCCATGACCACGATAGCCGGCGCCGGAGCTGTCGCAGCCTCCGCTTGGGGCGGCACTGGAGCTGGAGCAGAAGCCCTCGCAGCCTCAGACACTGTGGCTGAGGGCGGAGCTTCACTCCCCTTCTTGGGAACGCTGTAGATAAAGAACGAATAAATTGAGCAAACAGATGCTACAATTAAAAGTTAATCGAGGTAAGAAAGAAAAATTACCTTGGGAGGCTCACGCACCAGCTTGCGCGGAACCTTTTTCCCGGACGATCCGGGCTGACCACGGTCGGCATAGGAGCTCCGGGAGGACTCCCAGGACTTGCCGTAGCCGCGGGCGTTTCCCGGGTCGGAGCTCTCCTTGATCGGGAGGAACTCCTGGACCTGGAGGCCCTCACCGCTTCTCGTGCCGGAGTCGCGTGCCCGGAGCTGGCACCTCCGGAGGGATCCACCACGGGAACAGTCGCACTCCGGGAGGATCCCACCGCCGGAACAGTAGCGCTCCGGAAAGATCCCACCACGGGGACGGCCGCCACGGCGGCAGAGGATCTTCATTCCTGAGGAGGGTGAACCTGAGGGGAAGCGGCAGGCCCGACGGACCTTCCGTCAGCATGTTGCAGCTTCCTCTTCCGGCTTTCCGGCTCCTCCGCCAACTCTTTGCCCTTGCCGACGACCTCAGCTCTTGGCTGTGGGGCAGGGGTGGAGCCGCCTTCAGACAACCCGGGGATCGCCAACCGGGTGGTTGATCTTCTCTCGACGACACCAAGGTCGTCAAGCGCGGGCATCTTTCGCCGGAGCTCCCTACTGAACTCAACTTCCACGTTCAGAGGGAGGAAAGCCGGCGGCGGAGTCAAGTAATCTCCGTCAACGTCGATGCCGTGCTGGAATTTCTTGAGGTGAAACTCCAAGGACTTCCCCACCATGCTGGACTTCAACCCGGTCTCAACCCGGTCCTCGTCCATCACGCTGTTGAGGGCCCAGGCGAGCTTCTCCCTCCTCTTCAGCGGCGCCCACCTGTTGGACAGGAAGTTGCAGAACACCGCTTGGGGAGTCAATCCTCCCTCCACACATTGGCGGATCCTGGTCAGGACGGGGTCGAAAGCTGCCGCCAGCACCGGAACTTCGCTCCACACCGACGTGTCAATGCCGGGCAGACCGTCTGGCAACTCCAACCGCTCATGCTCCTCCACCCGGACGACTACCCAATCTTTCTTCCAGTCATCCCACTTCCCGGAAGGGAATGACCGGAGGTACTTGAATGGGCACTTCTTGCGCTTCACGAAGTAGTAGAAGCCAAGATACTCGTCGCTTCGGCCGGTGGTTTGGACAGTGAAGAAGGTTCGGAAGAGCTCGATGCAGGGAGGGATGCCCACCCACATCTCGCAGAAGTGGACAAAGATGGACACAAGGAGAATGGAGTGAGGGCCAAGGTGGTATAGCTGCAGACCATAGAAGTCCAGCAGCATCAAGAAGAAAGAAGAAAACGGTGGGATCAGCCCCACCATGGCGTACGAGGAAAAATACACCATCTCGCCGGAGTGCTCCTTTTTAAAGGGAAGCTCTCCGCCGGCGCGGACCGAACGGTTGAAGAAGTCCGAAGACCACCCCATGAGGGCTCGGACCTTCTTCAGATCGCTTTCTGTCTTCAAGCGACTCTCACGCAGACCCAACTCCATCGCAGCACAGCTAGGCAGGAGAAGAGGAGCAAAGCACGAGTTGGGAGTTTGAGCGCAAGAACAGATGGAAAGCGTAAAGAACTCCCGACGGTGCGCTTTCCTTCTTAAGTAAGCCCTCGCAACGCTTGGATGGAAACTGCAGGAGAGTCAAGGATACTACTCAAGAATTCAACCTTGCCGATGACAAGAGGGCCTGGGACCACCCTGACGATCAAGTCGAGGTTCTTACCCAGGCGAACGGTTGTCATCACGAGGCGGGAAACCCAAAGGCGGCGACCTGACAAGGCGCGCGGAACCGATACGGTTTTCGTATCGGGAACTGGCGACCTTCAATTGCGAGAGATCCGCACGCCAAAGATCCTATCTGCCGGCTAAGGTGCGCCACGCGTCGGGATTTAACCGTAAAGCCCCGCCAACGGCACCTCCGAAGACCCTTGAAGACCCAGTTCAAGAGTCGCGAGTATGGACCCACCTCCGACGGAATGACTTCACCCCGGTGACTTTCCCCGGAGGTAGGTCCAGGGGGCCACTGTCGGTACCCTAAAAACCATACACCCCCTGAGGTTACAAAGATCTCAAGGGAAGGACGTCTATTCAAATTGAAGACCCTCGGAGGCCCACTTGTCAGACATAACCGGACCTGCTTCTCCAACATGGTTAACCCCTAGGTTGCCGCGTGTACTGCCAGACCGGAGCCACTACCCACAAGGGTGAAGCTCCGGGCTAGGTACTGAAACGGCACCTCCGGACTTAACCCCTGACCGAGAGAAGCTCCGGACCTGACACGTGCCAGGCCACCCCGGAGCTTCCCGCTTCCCACAAGCAAGCTCCGGAGCTGCCACGTGTCCATACGTCGGAGCTGGCCGCTTCAAACCTCCGGGAGACATTGTAACGGCTCCGGATCTTCAAAGGACAGCCGCGGACTTCAAGATCCAATTAATTGTCATTAATTCCACGTTAATGACAATTAATCGGACGATCTTAACACCTGTAACGGCACTGACGGAGCCGTTACAGGGTTATTAACAACAATTAATCCCGTGTATCAATACTAGTAACCGCCAGGGCCACATGTCGGGTCAGGCTGACTTGTAACGGTTTGTCCTTGTACTATAAAAGGACAAACTGACGGTACATGAGGGGATCGGACTCTCGAACACTCTCAAGCACACAAACTAATACAACACAACACACCCGTGGAGTAGGGTATTACGCTCAGGCGGCCCGAACCACGTAAACCACTGTGTCTCTCTAGCCCAATCGTGATTCACCTTCTTGAGTCTCCGCGCGTCCACACCGAACTACAAACTCCTTCAACACTTTCATAGTGTCAGGAGATCTGCCGACTCCAACAGTCGACAGCGGTGGTTCTCGCCGTCGTGGAAGACTCTGCTAGGGTTAGGGTACGGCGGGCTAAGGTTACGGCGCCGCCACGATCTTCATCGACAGTACGCGACGTTCATCTTCGATGAGCGGGCCGCCGTCGATGAAGGTATTGTGCGATGCCCTTAGGTTGGCGGATTAAACGAGGTTTCAGGCTCGCCCTAAGGCCACCTCGTTGGAGGTGCTCCGAATGGCGTCGATGGCGCGTCCCGGAGGACAGGAGCCACCTAGCCACTAAGGTGTGGATCCAGCGCCTTAATTCTTTTTTGTTTCTTATTTGTTTCTTAATCGGTTTTGATTCCTTTGTTCTTAATTCTCAATCAAAGCCGAAACCGAAAGCTTAGTTAAATTCCCCTCCTTCTAAATATCTGTGGATTTGGGCTTAATCCGAATCAGAGATGACCTAGACCCGGCTCTTGATACCATTGTAAAAACTTAGGCCACTAATCATCTAGGCATAACCTTAATCAGCCTACTAATCTAATTAACTTAGGACTAATTATGATCAAAAGAAATAGTGCATAATCCTCACAAGTTCTAGTAGCATCAACATGATTATTAAAGGGGAAATTAGGCATACATACCTTGCCCAATGTCTGAGGCCGCAGCCATGGCGTGGTCGTGGATGAGCAGCGTCGGTAATCGACGAGAGAACCTTCTCCTCACTTCCCGCTCTCTCGGATCGGATTGCACTAATGATGCTTATGGTGATTTGTTAGGATTAACCCTTAAACTAATCTAACTGCCTCTCTAATTTATAGAATGGGCGTGAAAGGGAACCTCCGACTTTGAGTCGGTTGGCGTCCCTGATATGGATGCGGTCAAGGGAGAGACCCGGTATGAGCGGACCCCATACCATCTAACGTGATCAATCTAACAAATGACTGGCGTCGAACAGTGTAGTTCCAGAAAAAAAAGATACGGTTACGGAATTCCAGTCGCCTTGATCGTTTTACAAGGACGGTACTGCTACGTCATAATACAAATAATACATCAGTATGACATTACTGTAAGCAAAAGAGAAGTCGGCGACTCGGTGGTTCGCGTGTCCATCTCGATGACGTTTCTCGTTTCTTCTCGGTAGTCCTTGTCTGATGCGCCATACGTCCACACCAGCAATCTTCAATTCCTCGCGTGGACCGGAGAGTGCCCCAGGACCAGGACTAGGAGCAGATAACTAGGCCATCCAGCCAATGAGCTGGGGAGGCTCAGTTACTCCTGCGTTCAATTCAACCATAATCCTAAACTCAATTCCATGTCGTATCCGAGAGGATTAACGAATGTATAAGCAACATAACATGTTGGAAAGATCACACGAGTTATCCGTTTGCTTACAATTCTTAACAACTTGCTCAACACATGCATGCTGTAACTGAAGTAACAGTCAGAAACAGAGCCATCGGTCCTAGAAAAAAACAAGAGCAGAGCGGCCATCCGAAGGATTCGTTGACGCTTTATTGCGTAGGAGTAGGACTTGCCGTGTATCAGTGTCCGGTGCGAGTATGTACATAGCGTGCCAGTTCACCGATCAATTTGTCGAGGAGCCGCGCGCGCGAGTCCACCGTTCTTCAGGTTGCTGCGCGGGGGCGCGACGACGGCGTCGTGTGTGGTCGGTCAGGAGAGGTAGGTGCCGCAGACGCCGGCGCCGGCGCGGCACCCGCCGCATCCGCAGCCCTTGCCGCCGACGAACACCGGCCCGTTCGAGCGCCGCCGCCGTAGCTTCCCTTCGCCGCCGCCGTCGGAGGAGGAGGAGGTGGCGCCGGCCGCCGCAGCGAGGATGATCATGGACAGGACGGACAGGCACAGGATCATGGCGACGAAGAAGACGACGTCGCCGCCTCCGACGGCCGCCGCGGCACCGTCGTGGGGCTCGAACACCACGCCGCTGCCGGCCATAGCGCTCAGCTAGCTCGCCCCCTCGCTGTCCGCCCGCCCCCGTACGTCTCTCTCGGAGAAGGAAATTCTTACTTGCTTGGTGCGAAGCGAAGCGTGGGCGAGGCGAGAGCTTGTAGCTGGTGAAGGCGAGCAGAGCAGCGCGGGGCCGTCCCGTGTTTATACAGGCGGATGGCGGACTGACCACTGAGATGGACGCGCTGCTGGCAGCCGAAGAAGGCGACCGGTGGCGTACGCGGAAACTTCCACGCGTGCCGCCTCGCGCCGTGCCGTGCCGGTTCCTCTCCGTGTACCGTACCGGCGCAATGTATAAATAAATAAATATATGATTAATTCGTCAAATTGTAACCTAACGATGCTTATTTTTATTTTAAATTCCGAAAGAAATCTTTAGAGTTTGTTGGCCACTGTCGTCTTTGCTGATTGGAGCAGTTTGCGAATTGGTTAGTATACCACCACACCACTTGATCATCGGCCTCCGATAATGGAGAGGCAGGATTCCGCTTGGGTTTGTTGAGCCATAATGAATGCATGGCTTTATTCGGGCAGCCCTTCAACGACTACCGATTACTGAGCTTTATGACGTCGCGGAGCGGACTAATAGACACCACAGACAAGGTGGACGGCCGGGATCGCTTCGTGACGACGTTTTTTCACGTACTGTATGTAGTACCATCTTTTCATCAAGTCAAGAGGGATGCAGCACTCCGCACGCAGATTTGACATGAGACGGAGACTTGACTTGGCGAACCAACGTGAGTGAACTCGCAGTTCGCCGCCGTGCCACTACTACGCCCGTCCGTCGATCTCGCCGGCGCTAGCTTCCCGACCGGATCCGTCCGTCCGTCCGGGCTGTGATGCGCACCATGCACGGCCGTTGCACTGCCGGACGGCTTGACTCGGTCGCTCGGGGGCGGCGGCGGCGCGGTCAATCTCCCGCGCGGCCTTTTGTTGACCAACGCAAGATTGCCGAGCCGAGTGTGCCGCGTCGTGGTGGATGATGGTGCGTGGAGCCGGTCCAAATTCTCGGGCGATAGATTTTAGGATATGAGTCGATTACGACGACGCTCGCATCCAGCGGCTGTGATTGGTAGTACACAGGAAAATTGAGCGAGCCCAGGAATGGTTCGTCACAGTTCCCCTTGCTACACTGTTGCTCGTTATTATGGTTTACTAGTAATTTACTACTAGTGTTGTGCTCTCGCGTCTCGTTTACATCGAACACAAGAATACCCCCGCGCCGCCACTAGCTACCAACCAACGGGTCCACGGCGTGTTCGTCACCGCGATTCTGTCGAACACCTTGGATTCGAAGTCAGCGGAGCGGACGCGGGGGGCAGGGGAGTGGGAACGAGGTGAAGTGGCAACGGTTATTTTACAAAAGACTTCCTGGGATTTGGAAAATCAGTACGAACTTCGCCACTTCGGACAGCCGTGAACCGCCGGCTCGAGTACGTGCGGCTCGGAACCGCGGCAGGACAAGTGGTCGCGGCTTTTTTGCGACATAGTCCTTGGTGTTTGACGTAAACGTTGAAAACGCACCCCGGATCGGATCGCGATCCAAGTACGGGTCGATTTGAGCCGTCCGTTCGTTACTGCGCGGCCCGGATGGAGGACGAGGAGAACTGGAAGGAGGAGTTTTACAAAAACAACCCTCAATGGACACGGCCGGTCAACCCTACCGCCTCGAACGGCGATAATTCATCGCGCGCGCCGCTGCATCCGGCTTGCTACCGAGCTCAGCCTCCGGCGCCGTGGAAGCACGTACCTTCCACACATAAATACAAAATGGTCAGATAAGTACTTTCCCTGCAATTTTTTTTCTATGGTGACTAAATTTCAAAAAAGGTCATAATTAAACTGGCATCTGTTAGAAATAACAAAGTAACATGGTCTCGATAAGTCATATACTTTTTTTATTTATATAAAATTCCTCAAAAGTAATCTGACAGACAGAGGGACAGGGATTCCAATTCCGTTCCTCATACGGAGTCGATAATTCGATTTTGCATCTGAATCGAAGTCGAAAATCTTATAAATATACTCCCTCTGTTTCATTTTAATTGTCATTAAGACAACCTTCAATAGTTCATTTCTAGTTTATTTAGTTGTCTGAGACGACAATTATTTCAGAATGGAGGGAGTATTTGGGAATTGGGATCGGGCAACGTGAAGTCGATTCTATACTGCGCCGGATTCTTGCCCAACTCTCGAAGCAAAACTGCTTTTGACGGGCGTGGACTGGACTTGGCCGCAGCAAACAAGAAACGCCCCCCGCCTCGCCTCGCCTCGCCTCGCACCCTCCCCTGTTTCTCTTTCCACCAGCGGGTAACAGGGACCGAGCGGGCGAGATGAAGGTCACGGTGATGACCGCCGACGAGCAGTTTCTCAACCTCGACGTCGACCCCGACGAGTCGGTAAGCTACCTCCCCTGTCCCCGCCTCGATCTGTAGGGGTTTACGGTCGGTCCTTCTCGCCAAAATCGGTGATGAATCTGCGAGGAGGGTCGGAATTAGGAGATTGGGCTGGAGGAAGGCGCGCTTGAACCTATTAGGAGGCGCGCAATTCGGTCCTTGCACTGCGCTTTTCTCGTGTTTAGGTGTACGGATTGGCGGGATCTCTTCGAGCTGATTCAGGTGGTTTATCTCGTTTTTTCGAGATGTCCGCCCGCTCGGTTCCCTTCCGCGTGTAGAATTTCGTTGCGTCGTCTTGAGCTTGCGAAAAGAGAATATATTTTGGCTAAATCCTGCGTCCGTCGTTTTTTTTTGCAGGTGGAGAATCTGAAGGCGCTGCTTGAGGTCGAGGTGAGCTGGGCTCGGATCTTGATTGAGCTTACTGTTCGGGGCATGTAGTCGCTGGTTTAGTCTCACGTTGTTTGGTTTTGGGTGTGTGTTTGTGTGGGCAGACTAATGTGCCATTGCAACGGCAGCAGCTCCACTTCAATGGGAAGGAGATGCAAAACGCGGAGAAGCTCAGTGCCATTGGCGTCCGGGACGGCGATCTTGTCATGATGGTTCCCATAATTGATAGGTGTGTTCGCTGCCCTTACTAGTGTATAACTAGATTGTTTGAAATTCGCTGCTTATGATTTAGGTTTGCAAAGGGAAGTTCTTGAGGTTGAGAAAAGTCACTGTCGTTTCATTTCAGTTATATATGGCTGATGCAATGCTTTCTCTGTCCTGCTGGTTTACTTGGCCACTACACTCAGTACAACAAATTTCTTTGGGGTTTCGTCTCCATAAGAATGGTTAAAAATTTATTTGGGGTTTCATCCCCTTTACCCGGGCTTGTTCCACTACATCCATTAGTGATATTTATTTTCTTTCACAAGAAAATCTTTTATGTTGTTACAGTACAGGTGAATCCTTTTTATCCTTCTTGTATCTAGCTGATTGCGTTTCTGTAGTTTAATTTGCCTTTTAGCACTCTGATAAAAAAATCAGAACTGGTATCGTTTTGATGAGATGCAATCACTTCTTTGCTTAATTCATTGGTTTGTTGGAAGTATACTAAAATAGATGCAATAGCTTTTCAAGATTAAAACTCAGAATTGGTACTGCGTTGAAGGTTGGGTTTGTTGGTTTAACTATTCTTAAGAATCACAATGCCTTCCCCTAATGCCTGGGATGAAAATTTCAGACCTTCAGAGGATATTATGAGGACAAATCGTGATGGATCCATGGTGAATCCTCAAGCTTTTCGACAACATGTTCGAGGTGATTCACAACTTATGGCACAGCTCCTTCAGGTAAACGGTTGTTTTGGCCTATTTTATTTATAAAAAATCAATATATTTGACTTGCTGATAATATGCTTTACTTGCAGATAATGTGTTCTTATATAACTTTTTGCCTTGATTTGTAGAATGATCCATCGTTAGCGCAAGCTATTCTTGGAGATGACATCAATGAGCTTCAGAATATCCTGCGGTCCCGCCACCAACAGAGAACACGCAAACAAGAAGAAGAGCTTGTGAGAATCTCTTCATTGAATTTTGTTTTTCTTACCAAGATATATCATGGCAAATGCAATCTATACTGCAGGGTTTTTCTGCATTGTCTCCATACACAAAGTAATATAGATCATATAAGATTTTTACGTCCGGTTTATATGATTTTTATTTAGTCACACATGCATTTAAAGGATATATTGCTGTGCTGTTTCAAATATATCGATTTTCCATGTAGGCATGTTGCAAGCATTTTACCACTCTACACTGTTCATACCACTCTCTTGCTTACTTATGGAATGATAGTAGATTAACTAAGTTGTGCATTTGACTTTTATAGGCTTTACTGTATGCTGATCCTTTTGATGTGGAAGCTCAGAAGAAAATTGAAGCTGCAATTCGACAGGTAGACATACCTTTTCTCAGAATAAACAGTGTTGCTTTTGGCATTGTTTCTTTCATATATCATGTAAATCATGTGAAAAAATGACATATGGGTGGCTTAAAGATCGTGTACTAGAAAAAAAGAGAGGTCTATGTAGGAGTAGGTTGATGCAGAGAAGAAAAATCAGAGTCTACATTTTCTTTCAACATTTCCATGAGAATGGCTAAGTGTAGCTGTTGGCTCGCCGAGCGTATCACAATTTCTCCTCCTTTATCCGGGTTTGGGACCGACTATGTCATTACAACATAGGCGGAGTTAAAAAAAAAATTATTGGGTTTCATATCTAGCCTACTGCCTACCCCAACGTGCTTGGGACAAAAGGCTTTGTTGTCGTTGTATATTTTCTTTCAACATCAAAAGAATTTCTATTTTCGTGCATATGAAGAATGAGATGGCTAATGATTAGATTGATTGAATTGGTACCATGACATTCTTTGGTTGCTATGAGCATGTCAAAAGCTTGTTCTGTCTCGAGTTTTGGCTGTAATTCATACTTTCACCCTTATCCACCTTTTGATAATCTGTCCAGTTACATATTTGATATTGTTGTTACTTGCCAAATCCTATATTTCAGAAAGGCGTCGACGAAAATTGGGAGGCTGCCTTGGAGCACAATCCTGAAGCCTTTGCTCGTGTGGTGTGTTTTACTCTCATGTTGCTCCTCTTTTTCTTTTTTGCATTTACTGGAGAGAAGAATCATTTTGCTACCCTTGCTCATCATGCTGTGTACTCATTAATCAATCATAATTTTTTTATACCAGGTTATGCTGTATGTGGATATGGAGGTCAATGGGGTACCTTTGAAGGTATTTAAGTATTGCATATATCTTTTTCCTATATAATGTGCTGAGTACCGGATGTTCGTACTTCACAGAACAAAAGAGCACTGGCTGTTCTTAGAACAGTATTTCTTATTATCCCCACTATCAGAAAACTATTATATACTTTGCTACCGCTCCTATTGCATTCGTTGTTATTTATCAAACTGTTGTACTCCCTCCGTTCGCTTGAACTTGTCGCTTTGTAGTTCATTTTTAAACTACAAAGCGACAAGTTCATGGGGACGGAGGGAGTACTAGATTTCTATACTATCTACCCAAATGAATTGTGATTTTTACTGTTTCTTGCTATCTTCACTTGTGAAATTGTATTAATAATATATACAGTAATTGTGATCTACACAATTTTGATTGCTTCCTGTTGACTGATTTGGATGTGGTCTTAAGTCTTAAACTTGTCTCTCATATGCAGGCTTTTGTTGATAGTGGAGCACAGTCGACAATCATATCAAAAAGTTGCGCTGAACGTTGCGGGTGCGGTTAATTTATTTTAGTTGAACTGTAATTTTTATCAATACATAGCATTTGTGGTATTACCTCATGATAAAGCAGGAATATTATATGAACAGTAATTTATCAAGTATGGTGGAATTTTGCGATTTAAAGAGCATAAGTAAATCAGTATCTTCTGACAAGAAATGATATGTACAGTTTGCAGTTGTTAATTGTTATAGGTTAGAGATGCACTCATATCTTGTAATGCATTGTGCAGGTTGCTGAGGCTTCTTGATCAGCGTTACAGAGGGATTGCTGTTGGAGTCGGTCAATCCGAGATACTGGGAAGAATACATGTAGCCCCAATAAAGGTATGCTTGACAAATTTTCATCAAGATTGGTTCCTTGGTGGCATGACTTGGGGCATGCTGACATATTATTCAAGTCATTTCATGAAAACTTGGCAAAACCTCCTAATTGGAATAAGTATCTTCTGATAAGTGCCAAGATATTAATTTATCTTATATGTACAAAACCTTCAATTTTTAAGGAATTCATGATACACAATAGACAATACTGATTAGTTGAGAATGCATTGACTGACAGCTCATGTTTGACAGATTGGCCATCTCTTCTATCCTTGTTCATTCACTGTACTGGATGCCCCCAATATGGAATTCTTATTTGGGCTTGATATGCTGCGAAAGCATCAGGTAATTGTGCAAGTAATTTTCGGATCATGTCATAGATTCCTACTACACTTACACTTTGCGCTTTTTATTGCTCGACTCAGTGCATGATTGACCTAAAGGACAATGTTCTTAGAGTGGGTGGTGGTGAAGTTTCAGTGCCATTCTTACAAGGTTAGTAGTCTATCAGTCACCTGTTTTACAGTTTGTTCTAGCTACAGTTTTCTATGATGCTCTACTGAAGGCACTGGTGAAATGAGTGTTAGATATTTTTAGTTACTTCACAGTATCGAAATTTACTACATTTATATGGTGATCTGGTATGATTCCATTTACCAATCCTTGTACTGTTTATCTTCAGAGAAAGACATTCCCGCACATATACGTGAAGAGAAATTATCCCAGCTAGCATCCCTCGGTCAAGCAACTGGGGTAAGCAAAATCGCAGCATTTGCATGATGTACTTTTGATTTTCCTTCAGATTTGATATTTATCATTAACATGATCCAGGAATCATCAAAAGCACGCGAGGGGACTCCTGAGTTGCCACAACGAGCTCCTCCTACAGGTTAGTGTATTTTTCTTTTGTATTTTTGTTGTCTGCAGGACTTTATGTTCCGGTAAATGTGAACTGATTATAAATCACTACTAACTTTTTTACGTTCGTTCAGGAGCTCCTGCCGCGATCCCTCCACAGGTAAAGTCAAATCAATCTCTTCCGCTTACATTTACTTTTCTGCTGTAATGAATTGTGTTTGTCCTAATCGTTTCTGAAACTCTTCTTATCAGGGAGGAGAGTTTGAAGCAAAAGTCACAAAACTTGTGGAACTAGGATTTGACCGAGCGTCTGTAGTAGAAGCACTCAAGTTGTTTAACGGGAACGAGGAGCAAGCTGCCGCATTCTTGTTTGGTGGTTAGAATCTTAGGAGCAGCCGCTTCATCTGGGATTCTGTTTGCTCAACCCTTTCGCAGGGTTGAATAGTTATTCAAAACTGATTGATACAGTACATCTTTCCTTTATGAAACTATAAGCCTTTGTTCGGCTAAGGCAAAGCTCTGCTTTTAGGGAGGCTTCAGATTTTTTTTGTTTTCCGAGAACTGACGTTACTTTTATATTTACCTGATACACACAGACTGATATTCTTGTAGACAGGACCTAAATGCAGACATCATTGTTAAGGAGTATATTTTGATCCGAACTTCACTTTTTTTTTGTTTAGCTAATCACTTGAATTCACATCACTTATTAAGTCAGAGGCCAAGCTTACAGGAACCTCCTTAACAAATCACATCTATGTAATTGCTTCCTAAATTAACTGAGAAATTAATGCGCGTGCAAGGCGAGATCAATCGAACAAAGCCTTGACGGCAAGAGGGCTCCTGACGAACTGCTTCCCGTTCGTCCAGACGAGCGAGCCGAAGGAGTAGTCCTTGGCGAGCATGGCGTTCTTGATCTGAAACTTCACCTCGAACCCCTTCTCGTCCCCCTTGGCGCCGAAGCGGAGCACGCTGGGCGTCACCGTCACCGAGACGCCGGCGGGCTCGGTGACGCAGGCCTTGTACGTGCCGGGCTGGCCGACGTTCTTGACCCTGCGCCGCGCCGTGGCGGTGACGTTGACGACGGTGATGGACCCCGGGGCGCCTCGTCGCCGGGGCACGAGTACGGTGCTGCGCCGTTGAACGTGCATGGCCATCGCGGTGGCGTTGTACTTGAGCGCGCAGAGGAAGTCGAGGTAGTCCGCGCCGCCGAGGTCGTAGACGAGGCCCGGGTTGTTAATGGCGCGGGCCGGGGAGACGTGGCCGGCGCCGTAGTTGAAGGGGCTCGCCGGCGCGAAGGACGAGTTCAGGATGGCCTCCTCGTGCTTGTTGTTGTCCATCTCCGCCGCTGCATTCATGCATGCGTGTGGCACGTTGGTCAGAACTGCACTGCACGGTGGATTTGAGGTAGGCGTAGAGGATACTCGATGTGCGTGGCCGGGAGGACGTGCGCGTCGGCGATGACCTCGTTGCCGGTGCCTTTGTCGTTGGCGAGCACCATGCATCCCGACGCCGCCGGACCGCCTCGCCCTTGTTGGCCACCCGAGGGTTGATGCCACGGAGGCACACCACGATCTTCCCCTTCACCTTCTCCGGGTCCAGCGACCCCACCATGCACAGCTGCCTGCACGCCATTAATTAATCATCGTCGTTCATGATCAGTAATCGAGCTGGTGTTAACCAGTGACCGTTTGTGTGTAGACTGTCACGTACGCGTCCTTTTCGGTAGCGTTGGCAGCTGCAGCCTGCGCCGAGTCAATCAACGGGTATGTGAGCTCTTCTCCGCCGGGAGGGAAGACACCGACAGGCTCTGCCCCTGCATTGATCGATCAACATATTGTCGCGAAGCGAGCCCGAGGAACTGCCACGATCGCGTCGTGTGAAGCTGGCGACCGCGGTTGGGGAACACCGACACCACACCTGGTTGCCCTGTACGTCGTCGTAGACGAAGCACGAACAGAATCGGTCAGGGTCAGTTCTCGGGCGGAGAGACGGGAGATGATCAAGAACGGTGGTCGGAGAAGCCAGGCCTCACTCACTCGGCGGCGTCGAGGTTGGCGGCGAACCCGTTGATGTGCTTGGTGTACCAGTAGAAGATCGCCTCCCGCGCCTTGTCCTTGCTGCATCGCGTCGCCGATTCAACCATATCAATGCGTGCACCATGCATACCATATTTCAATCTCAGCGCGTGCGTGTTAGAGACGAGATCTACATGCGTATAATTAATCAAAAGAAAGGCACTAGCTAGCGACCGATCGCGTCCGTACGTACTCTCCGAGGACGCCGGCGAGGAGGTCACAGTGCGCGTCGGCGGCGCCGCTCTCGAGCTCCTCGGCGCCGCCGTGCGTGCCCAGCCGCGCGCTGTGCGCGTGCTCGCCCAGGTACACGACGTACGAGGACCGCTCGGCCGCCGCCGTCGCGGCACCGAACGCGAAGACGACGACGAACGAACAGCAGCCGGAGGGCGGCGGCCAACGGTGGTGCTAGCTGCCATGGTTCTCGCGGAGGCCGCGCGTCGGAGTTCGGAAGTGGAGCGCGGTGCACGAGCACGCGGTGTGTGAATATATATATATATATATATACAGGCGCGCGCGGCACGGGATATATGGAGGTTGGTTTCGCTATTATTGATCATTTAAATCGCAGCATCGTGTCACTCTTGGTATCTGTAACAGTCATGAGGTATTATACTAATTCGTACAGAAGAACCATGCAATTGCGTTTTCTTTTTGCAAAGCCCATTCCGTAGACCTTTGCCACGCAACAGGCCAATGATTTGTAATCATCTTGCCACCGTATAAAAGTAATACTCTCCCCGTCCCATAAAGATGGAGTTTTTGAGCTTGCAAGTTTGATCGTCTTCTTAACATGTAAAGTGTGTAGTAATGTAAAGCCAACATTAAGTTACTCCAATAAGCTCCAACTATCGCTGTTCCCCGTACCTAGGAACTCGATTCAGCCAATGGTGAGAGTTAAAGTTGAGTGTACATGCGTCATTTACATGCTCTATTATTATGTCTAAAAAACGCTAAAACATCTGAGAATGTCAAAGAATTAAAAGAACTAAGAATTAATTAATAAAGATTGTCTTAGAGACAAATAAATTGAAACGTATGGAGTATATGGTATTGTACATAGAAGAGCATCATCATCCATCGCATTGGTGTATGGTACGAGCTGTGCTGGCCAAGCAACATCGCTGGTTGTAGCATGGGTGCACCGATCTGTCAATTAATGCCTCAATGCAAGGTTCCGGTCGCTGCTCTGATCTCACCGAACAGAGGTACCAAGTGGCATCAAGGCAACATCCGATCACGCCCAACTTAGACCCAGTTTGTATGGTAGAAATGTTTCTGATTCTGACTAGAATCACTTAAAACTGCTCTAAACGGTAAAATGGAAAAACGTTTCAAGGGTAGAAACACCCTGAACTGATTCATTTTTTTTAACTAAGGAGGTGAAACACCTGAAAAGGTGTTCCACACCTTGAAACACTTTGATCAATTATAAGTCATGTCCAAGTTCTAGAAAAATTACAAAATTTTGCCACCACCCGCATTTAGATTAATTCATATTTGATTCTCTTTAATAAAATGCAGGTTTTTGAAATTCGTGTTATCAATATCCAATATTTGTTTATAGCCAACTGCATTGCCTGACAAGTACTAGTGTTCATAAAATTTTGTTTACAGTCTGAAGGAAGTGATGACAGTTTTACTAGTGCGCTTTTGTACTAGTGCATGTTTTGTACTGATTAGTACACCGTACTGACTATGTGAACATCAAACATGTGTTTTCTTTTTAATGTTTACCTGTCAACATAAGAGTATATGTCACACACAAACAAACATAGATGAAGAACAACCATGAATAAATGAGTTAATTCACTTTTTTTCTCCTCTCTATTGAAACCGAAACATAAATGTTAGCCAAACGGTTTCTAAAATGATTCTGTTTCATAGTCTGAAACCATTTCTGGATTGAAATAGAACCATTTCTGATTCGGTATGAATCTGGAACCCTACTAAACGTGGCCATCTGGAACCCTACAAAACGTGGCCTTAGTCCGGTCGACCGAACCTCGATTTGGCGTTCCGAATTGACCTGTTCCACGTCCAATCAAACTGAACTTGAATGGCCAGCCTTTAATCCAGGTTTGACCTGTCATTTCGGCATCCGAAACGCCGGCGAGCTCGGGGCATTATTTGTCGGCTGCCGGCGTCCGATGGATCTGAAGCAGCTACACGGGCTGCCAGTCTGCCAGCCTGGCGTTACTGGCTCGCGTGGATCAGGCCAAAGCCCACTCACCTGGTAGCATCGTGGCCCGCGGCTCAGCCAACCCCAGCCCAGGTGCCCGGGACGACTGAAAAGTCCGTCCATTTTTGGCCCAGCACACTTGAGAGGCCCGGAATTACAGCGCGTGCAGCTGCTGCGACGGTGATCGCCGGCGGCCCGGCTCTACAGCGAATCCGAAAGCTTCAGGAATGGTGCGTGCCTCTGCACTCCTATTCCTGATACAATCATGCATGGGATTATGGGAATATGATATATCGTGACCACTGTTTTTTTTTCGGCTATAAATAGTAGCATTCCGGATGACAATGATGCAGCATGTCATGCAGTGGAGTCTCCTGTCCGATTCCTACGGGAAGGTGACCGTCAGAGTACGTCAGACTAATTTGAGGCACCCGCCACCTTTTTCCCTGCCCCGTCTCTTCTCTTAGCCACTTTCTCGTTTCCGTCAACCTTCTTTCTCGCGCCCAAACAGAAACATGCAGCCCGTGATGACGACGAGCATGGAGGAGTCATCTGATGTTTGATCGTCTACAACGTTATTCTTACACACGAATAATCGTGGAGTACTGTCCCGTGGCCGTGCGTTTGATTGTACCACCATCGATCCATCTGTTGTTAACAACAGCAACGCGGGATTAGCTAGGATCGTGTGTTTCCGATGATGCACAAGCGTTCGAAATCGCTGGAGCCGTTCACCAAGATGGACGGCGAGCGCGGGGGCGGCGGCAACAACAGCAACCACGGCGGCCCGACAGCCTCCGACGACTCCGCCACCGTGTGCCGGCCGCCGCCGTCGTCCGCGGCGCATCAGTGCTCCACGGTGTCGGTGTACCTGGCCAGGATCAACGGCGCGTCGCGGCTGGTCACCGCCGTGTGGAGCAAGAGCCTCATCAACCAGTCGTTCACCATCTCCATCGACGGCGCCTGCGGCGGGACCGAGGGTGGCGGCGGTGACGACGACGGCGGCGGCGGGCCGGTCGTCGTCACGCACAAGGTGGAGCTCAAGCCGTGGCCGTTCTGGAGCAAGAAGGGCGCCAAGGCGCTCGACGTCGGCGGCGGCGACCGCGTCGACGTGTTCTGGGACCTCCGGTCCGCCAAGTTCGCGGCGGGGAGCAGCAGCAGCCCGGAGCCCGCCGCCGGGTACTACGTCGCGCTCGTGTGCAACGAGGAGGTCGTCCTCCTGCTCGGCGACTGCAAGAAGGACGCGTACAAGCGGACCAAGTCCCGCCCGTCGCTGGAGGACGCCGTGCTGGTGTGCCGCCGGGAGAGCGTGGTCGGCCGGCGCGCCTTCGGGGCGCGCACGTGGCTCGACGCCAGGAGGAGCAAGGAGCACGACATCGCCGTCGAGATATCGCTCAGCGTCCCCAAGGATCCGGAGATGTGGATCACGGTGGACGGCGTCGTTCTGATTCACGTCAAGAACCTGCAGTGGAAGTTCCGGGGAAATGAGACGGTGCTCGTCGACCAGGCGCCGGTTCAGGTGATCTGGGACGTGCACGACTGGGTTTTCGGGGGCCCCGGATCGCATGCAGCCTTCGTCTTCAAGCCCGGCACACCACCAGAGATCCAGGAGAACGATGGAAGGAATGGCATCCAGGATGAAGGGACAGGCTTCTGTTTCTTCCTCCAGGCATGGAGGGTGGAGTGAGGCTGAGGCAGTGATCTTGTCCTTGTTTTGATGCGTACCACTGATCTGTCAATATGAATGACAATGACACCTTATTGAGCTTTACAAGTTTGTAACGAGGAATAGTTCAAGTGAAACCGAACATCAAAAAGTTTCTGTGATTCGAGATTACTAAATCTAAACACATCGATCACTTGAATTTTCATCAACATGAGCACAAAGTGAAGCATTCTCAAGCCATAATAGATATTCCCTCCGTACCAAAAAGCTTATCGTTTTGCAGTTCAAAAATGAACAACAAAGCGATAAACTTTTTAAGACCAAGGAATACAACACAATGAACAGCTGTGAAGCATCATATTCATGGCAAGTGTCCAGATTCGTTCACTAGGTTATGGTACACGGCATTCCACCAGAAAAGTTGTGAAGGGCCCAAAGAACAGCTTATTCTAGAACAAGTCATGTCTATCGTTAACACACACAAAATGTCTAGGTCCTTATCATCTTCGCTACCAATGTAGCTCAACTATTTCTCTTCATTGGCATAGAAGCACTGCAACAATTGTAACAAAAAATAAGTTGAAAAATAAAATAAAAGTCTGCTGTGTCCTGAAGAAGATCCATCACTCCATCACAGCAACACCACCAGCTACCTTTATCTTCCCTATGATTGCTTCTGCTTCCTCCTTTGTGAGTGATTGCTTCAGAATGACTGGGGCCTTCTCCACTAGCTCCTTTGCCTCCTTCAGCCCCAAATCCGTAAATGTCCTGATCTCCTTGATGATTTTGATTTTGGCTGCAGCATCAAATTTCTCCAACTTGACATCGAAGACTGTCTTCTCAGCTTTCTTCTCATCAGCCTTCGCAGCACCAGCCCCAGAACCACCCTGAGGACCGAAACTGAAACCCTGGCCAGATATCGCCTGTGGTGGCTCTTGGTTTAGTCTGAGGAGCAGGGCTGGAGCAATCTGTTTAATCTCCGCAGGAGGAAGAGCAGCAATACGGTCAGCTAAATCCACGACTTTCTCTGATGGTGGTGGCATTGGCCCATAAGGGTCATATACTTCAGGGTATTTGTACTTCTTAGCCCCCGTCTCCTTTGCAGCCTCAGTGCTGTATAGACGAGCCCAGACTGCAGAAAGACGACTGCCAGATGATGATCTTGAAAGACATAGTCGTCTTCCAATTGTACATAGACTCATCTTACTTTAAGAGACTTGAGTGTAATATTCTTTTGCTGCAAAAGAACAAAAAACCAGTTAGGAGCAAATGGCGTACAACGAAAATCTTCTACACAGCCAGAGTTCATTTCAAATGCGCAAGCACCTTGTGATTTGTAACACATAAATATAGGCATATCTATACTTAACAACAACAACAACACATTTTTATTAGGTTTCATTTCCATGGGAATAGCTAAGTGTAGTTGTTGGCTCGCCAAGCTTATCACAACCCCTCCTCCTTTATCTGGGCTTGGGACCGGCTATGTCATTCATATCTATACTTAACATTTGAAAGAATTAAATGTAGATGAGTCCAGCATTGCAAGGAGGGCATCTTCCAAGTTCGAAGCTAGTGCATTTGTAACAACACAAGTTGATCATTGTAAGAAACCTTCGTGGACAGTGTAACTCGTTCGGGGGGGGGGGGGGGGGGGGGGGGGATGACTCCTGCATATGAACCCTTCCAAAATATTAACAAAAGGTAGGGCACTTTTGCTTCCCCCCTGTTCCGAAATGCTGCAAACCAATATGTAGGTGCTAGCAACAGATAAGAGTACTAAATCATCTATTCATGGGAGCTTTAGCCATTACCAGTTTATCACTAGTATTCAGGCAAAGTACAAGAACTCAAAAGCGGGGCAGTATCATAAATGACCTGAATCCTGAACTACGATAACATCGGTGTGAACCGTCTTACACTCATGGATAAGTCTATCCATCAGAGATAGTAAGCAAGAACATTCGAAATTCCACAGTTCCACAGCCCAAGTCCACATGATCCGCTGATTCACCGACGGACTAGAGTAACGATTCCGACAAACCTCCGTCTTAGTCGCCTTAGATCAGTTAATCATCCCGAAACACCAAAAATTCCACATTTCCCATAAACCCAAATCGACATGATTCAGTGATTCACCAACCCACGCCAAAATTAGCAGGAACAACGACCGCCAAATGTCGATGGTCACCAACTGACGAACTCGACGAATGTTTCCTCCAATTCCAAACAGCCCTAGTCGCTTCAGATCAGACGCCGGGGGAAACGGATCCCCGTATCTCCACAGATAGACCGCCCCTCGACAACTTTAGAAAAAAGGTAAAGTAATCACATCGATCGAACCCGTGACGAAATGGATCGGTAGGGGCATGAACGTCCATCACGGAATGACAGGTTTGAAGTAGGCTGTATACCTCCGTCGGCGCGCGGTCAGTGCCCAAGCCGCTGGCAGCGCTGAGTCCACACAGCGGGATCGGCGTGGTGGGGGAGGGGCAGAAGGCACCAGGGCGAGTCGTCGCGCCTCCCGGGTCCAGGCGTCGTCGGCCGCCGGGCGCGGGCGGCGCGCTAGGGTTCCTACGCTTCTCTGGTGCAGGCGTGCGGGTTGAGCTGTGTCCTGCGAAGAGCGAAACGGCGAGGCAGCTTGGGGATGCTGGAGTTGGGCCGGTGTACGGTACACCTGGACACTGGGCCGCGCTGATGGGCTGCACGTACGTGGCATGCCGCGAACCTGGGCCATCCCATCCAAGATGAACTTGGATTCAAATCATCGTTTGATATAGTTTGTGCGAATTTTCTGACATGTAATATATATATATATCGTGTGCTTTTATGTATTTTAAATTTCATCTAATTCAAACTTTTCAACTTTGATTGCTCCTAGAAAAAATTATACAATATTGATATCTTTCAGATCTCAAATTATCTGAACGAACATATAAACTGACTAATATATCTTAGACATACATAATCTGAACATTGTAAATATGCGGATTATTTAGTAGTGAAGTGTTATATAACCTCGTTTCCGTCGAGTGGAAGCAGTGCATGAGTTACAGAATTTCGTAGAGCATGAAAAAAATATGATTAGTATTAGAAAATGCGATTCAATATGTGTTGAGATGGCCGAGTTGGTCTAAGGCGCCAGATTAAGGTTCTGGTCCGAAAGGGCGTGGGTTCAAATCCCACTCTCAACATTATTTTGTTTTATTTTTATTCCCGTTTAATCAGGAGGCTGACTTCCGAGTTCCGAAGAACAAAACTTGCAGGAAATTAAAAAAAAAATTAGACAGAACCGTGGCGTGGCGTGGCGAGGCTGTGGAGGAATAGGAGGATGCATTTCGCATCCGCACCTGACCCCTCCTGATCCCTAACCCCAACCGGCCACACGCCGCCGGCGATTCGGGCCTCCTGGGCTGCCGGCGATCCACCGCCAACGGAACCAACTACTAGCCGCCGCCGCCCCCGCTATTCCCCCTCGCCGGCCGGCCCTGCTGATCGTGGCGTCGAGGCGCTCCGCGGAAGCGGCTTCGCCGCCGGTGTTCAGGTTTGTGACTACGACTTGCTACCGCTAGCGAAATCTCGGAGTCCATGACCGAGATCCTGATTTCAGTACTGGATGGTTTGCTATAGTGTCGGATCTAATCTAGGGTTTAGTGAGATCAGAGATCGCCTCGAAGTTTCAGTGAAATGGAGAATTTAAGATCAGGGACGCAAACTAGTATTTCATGTCATTGGCTGTATACAATAATTTTGACTGCAGAACGTAGAGGCTGTGGTAAAGTAGCCAAAGCCCCTAGGCTGAAACTGAGCCATCATGCGTCCATCCTGATAATATCATTAAGATGAGCAGAATCTTTCTGGCCTGTTTTACTGTTATAGCCTGAGCACTACCACCTGTTGGCAAACAGTTTGGACCCAGTGGCTGCATATATCAAGTTGTTAGTTGTTCCGACTTCCCAGCAAATGACATTTACTTGAACTGTAATTCCTAGTAGAACATTCTGCAATTGATTGTAAATTTGCATTTTGATGGGGGCATGATCTAGGATAGTCCTTTTTTTTTAAAAAAAAGAGTAGGATAGTCCTTTTCTCCTCATTATAAGAAGCCAATATCATAACAGTTTCTTTCTTCAAGAAAATTAACATGCTTATTATCATAAGAATAAGGATTCATCATGGCTTCTACATGAAAATCCACACCGTCGAAGTGTGCAATCGACACTTCTCCCGGTACTACTAAAGTGTAGTCCGCGGAGGTTCGTTTCCGGTTGGGGCGTGCATAAGATCAAGAGAGAGACGGTGATACTGGAGAGTTTTTACGTGGTTCGGGCCGCCTGAGCGTAATACCCTACTCCACAGGGTGGTTGTTGATTGCATGAGTGTGTGTATGCTTGTGTGCGTATGAGCTTTTTTCTATCTGTTCGTGCGACACGGTCCTTTTATAGTCCAAGGACTGGTCGTTACAATATTGGTCTGGCCCGACAGGTGGCCCCGACGGTATTCAATCACATATACATGATCTACATGTATTAAGTGTAATTAACAGGGTGATAACGTGTTTTAATAGTGGCGTTACCAGTTTTAACAGCTCTCTGATCGTGTGTCATTAACATGACATTAATGACACGTAATCAGATCTTGTAACAGCTGCTTTAACTGCCCCTTGAATGTCTGCGCCGTTGGAGATCCGACAGTTTTTCCGTTGCAGGCTTAGGTCCGGAGGCTCGACACGTGGCAGCTCCGGAGCTTCCCTCTGTGGGGAGGCAGGTTTGGAGCTGCTATAAACGTGGCAGCACCGGAGCTTTCCTCTACTGGGGGTTAGCTCTCCAGGGCCACTGGACACGTGGCATGACCAGAGCTTCCCTATACAGGTAGTTAGGTCTGGCCTTGCGTTACACGTGGCAGTGCTGGAGCTACCCGAATGAGGGAGGCGGGTCCAGTGCTGCGGGATACGTGTAGCCTTCGGAGGTCTTTAACTCGGACAGGTGGAACTCTGTGAATTTACTTGCGGTATCGTGGGGTACCCGGTACGCAAAGTACCGACACACACCTATTGCTCATCTGTCGGAATCGATTGTAGACTCGTAGTCTGCAACCTCAGTTCTCACCTAATTTGTGATAGTACTGTTGTTCTCTGCAGTCTTCTAGAGGGAAGAAAACATGCTTAAGATCTTATGGCTTCTCGGTTGCAATAGGGAACGCATTGTTAACTCTGAGTATATAAAATAAAACAGTGGACTGTGAAACTACACATAGAAAGCAAAGGTAACAAACTTGTGGATTGATGGCTGGGATGAAAATAACAAGTGTTGTCTGTCTAAATGGCTTGACATCTTTGTGTTCAAGCACTGACCTTATTGGAAATATTGCTGTAGCAAATCTGATATTTTTTTTCTCCACCAGTATGGGGGAATCCTATATTTTAGTGGATCCTAGTTGATAGGGTGGATGGAGGGCAAAACTTTTTTTGGTTGCACACAGTGCACTAAATACCATTTGTTCCCTAGTTGGTTTAGAACTTTGATTTAACATGCTTATGCACAGTTTCTTACTGACACCTATAAGCTTAAATGAATTTTTATGCCTCAATATCTGTCATAATATTTCCCATCTGGATTAGTATTTTGTCTCTTCTTACGTTTATAGTCTAACATATTCAATGTCCTTCTGGAACAATGAAATGTGTAGTTCAAGTCCAATTTCAGTTGTACATTCACTCCAGTCATATTTCAGTGATCATGTTATTGATGAAATGGATAGATACATGATATGAATATTCCAGTACAGTTTAGTATAAGCGAAATATCAAATTATCCCTGGCTATTTCTATTGCATACCGACTAAAATGGCCTTTATTTTGTCCAGAGCTTAAATTTAATCCTTGACATGGAAGACAACAATGATGATCTTGATGAGCAAAATGAAGTAAATGAACCTCAAGTAAATGTTTCTCAAGATGCTCAAGGGATTATTCTTGCTTTTCTGCCTGGTAGGGTTGTTCTCAAGCTTCGCAGAGTATGCAAGTTCTGGCGTGACATTGTTAAAGAGCCTAGTTTTGTGGACCGCCATCTCAGTAATTCTTTCCGCTTTCACCAGTCAATTGCTTGCTTTACCTCGCTTGACCATGGCCTTACCCACATGTACACATTTGATCCCACCTCAATGATTTTCAAAAGCGTTGAGCTTGTGCTATCAAATAGGTTTCACATGTCAGGCCCCTGCAATGGCTTGGTGTGCGCCTATGATTTTAAAGGCAATGCTGAAGTATTGAATCCAACATTGCAGAGGTATTTGAATCTGCCAGTTTCAGGACTCACATCGCGGTCTCTTTCTTCTGAATATTTTCTTGGATTTGTGCACTCCACAAAACAGTACAAGGTGGTCTCTGTCCGTCACCGCATGCAGTTCTTGACATTTGAAATATGCACTGTTGGCACATCGTCATGGAGGATAGCTCGTGAATCAGCAGAACTCCTGAAGACAACAAAAGCTGTCATTGTGAACGATGCAATGTACTGGCTACTTCTTCATGAGGCATCCTCTGTGCTCTGTCGAGAAATCCTGATGCTCAACCTGACTGATGAGAAGTTCTCAAAAATTGCTCTCCCGGATGCTGCAAAAGAACATGATTTGTCATTATTCGAAGGTGAAGGAAAGCTCCATTTGTTGTCAACGCCTGCTTCTGGATCTGATAATACAGTCTCATATATTTGGATGGTGGATTCCACTAAGCAAATCTGGCTACAGTTGGAGACTGTTGCTCATCGAGTGCCTGCGGGCATGAGCCTGTTCTTTATGTGCAAGATGAAGATCATCTGTGGCAGCCAAGATATATTATACTGCGTAAATCTTCTGGATAACACGGTTTCCTACATCCGCATGCCTTCTGGCGAGAGTTTGATATCCTGTGGCACCTTTGTGGAGAGCTTTGCACCTGCTGTGACAGGCTTGCCGAACTCGACTGCGTCATCTTCTTCATACGGTGCCGTATCATCCTTGAGACGGTCCTCTGACCTCATTGTATGGTCTACAGCTGACCTCGAACAATATCTTGAGAGAGCAAAGAGAACAGTGAACATGGAGTGGAAAGTATCAAACCGAGGCTTGATCCATAGATAATTCTCTGTACTGTACAGCATCCTATTGCTAGAGTTGGTTCCTCCCGTTCGATATAAGTTGCTGTTTGTGTGTCAGGTGTGGTATAGTTGCAGAATTCAGTTAAGTGAGCGTAGAAGTGAGGCAGTATACAGAAAGCTTAATAAATAGTAAGTGACATGTCAGGCCTACAATCTATGGTTTTTTTGGGTTATTGAAATAAATGACGTTTAGTACATCTATCTAGTTCAAAATAAGTGATGTTTAGGATAACTAATCCAGTTCAATTTAAACTAGATTAGCTGTCTTAAATGCCATTTATTTCAAAACATGGAGTACACATAACTGTTTTGTTCGACTAAGGCGTCCGACCAAACTGTTAAATAAACCATACGAATTCAAGTCTCCGATGACATTTAACTTCAGCAACGTTATCTTCTGTTTTTTATTTAAAAGACCATTTAGCAACATTATCATGCTGCTCATACAGTAGGCAAGGACAGCGACGGCGGGAAGCCGAAGTACGGCCAGCAATACTCGTCGACGCACCGCGCCCGGCATACCCTCTCCACCTGGAAGCTTTTGACGTCGATTTTAAACAGCACGGAATCTCTGGTGCGGTGGCTTGACATGAACGCCGGCGTGCCGTCGCTCATCTCGATGATCAAGCATCCGTTGGCCGCGTCCCGGATGCAGAACGCCCGACCGTTATCCGCCGGCCACGGCAGCACGATCGTCTTCTCCAGCTGCCACCGTGGCGCGTCGCCGTCATCGTGCTGCTCGATGGTGTAGTAGCAGAGGTCGGCTTTGCCACCGACGTGGTAGAAGTCATGCGCGAACACGCCCACCTTCCCGCCCGGGGCCTCCACGACCGCGACGTGCTCCTCCCAGTAGCCGACCGGCGACGGGACCTCCGCGACGGAGAGCTCCATGGTGCTGGTATCGAGCACGAGCCACCGGTTGGTGAGGCAGTCCACCCAGTAGAAGCGGCCGTGCGCGTAGTGGCGCCTGTTCCAGACGGCGTGCACGGGGCAGCTGAACGGCGACCGCCGCCTGCGCCAGACGAAGCAGTCCGGCGTCGGGACCGCGCGCCACCGCCCCTCGCGCGACGAGAAGGAGAACGCGACCACCTTCCTCGGGCACCGCGCCGTCCAGATCACGGTGAACGACGGCGGCGGCGGCGGCTCCGCGTCGTCCGCCGCGGCGGCGGGAGCGAGGAAGGGTTCGCTCCGGCGGTGCCCGCCGAAGACGGTGAGCGGGCTGACGACGGTGGCGGCGAGGTCCTCGGGTACGGGCGGGAGCAGGACGTAGCGGCGGGAGAGGGGGTCGCAGACGGCGAGCTCGGTGAAGAGGGTGTCGTCCCCCGCCGGCGCGCGGTCGAGGAGGAACCGGCCGTCGCGCTGGTCCCGGACCATCCACCTGGCTCCCTCGGCGGGGGGATCCGACGGGAGGAATCCGAAGGAGAAGTCCGCGGCGCCGGCGAGGGCGCGTGCGGCGGCCGCGGCCGGGTGGGGCGGCTCGACGGGGTGGAACGCGGCGGCGGCGCCGTCGCGGTCGCAGAGGGAGAAGGCGAAGACCCCGAGGAGCACGCCCGGGTCCGGGTGCAGCGCGCGGTGGCGGCGGAGGAAGCGCGGGGAGGAGACGAGGGCGCGGAAGCCGGCGCAGGACGCGGCGGCGCGCGCGAGGGCGGAGCACGACGGCAGGCGGAGCAGGATCTGGTCCGCGATCTCCTCCGGGATCTCACGGGCCGGCTCAACGGCGCCGGCCATGGCGCCTACTAGCTCAGGCTCACCTGGGCTGCCAGGCTTGCTGATGAAGCGTGGTGGGGCGGGGGCCTTGCTCTATTGTTTTTGTCTGCGAGCTCGTGGTCGTGGAGCGGCTTATTATGTGAGCGAGGACGACGTGATCCGCAGCGTGCCGCGAAGTGGTTGGCACGACATAATTCTAGCAGCGACGCCGCAATATTTTTGTTCGAGCTTCACGTGGCCCACAACACGGGCAAAAAAATCATCGGTGAGATTTGTCCTATGAACAAAGACGTTGTCGACGAGATGCGATGTTCACTGAAAACTACATTAATCGGACCATCCAACAGTTGGCGTATGATATATGTAGCAATCCAATCTAAATGCACGAATCTCTCACAAAATTCATCAAGAATTGAGAGTGCCGGTATCATCAACCGAGAGCCCGTGGTGAGCCACTACCATCAATAGTATCACGCCAGTCCAGACTGAGGATGTGGCTGTGCCTGGAATTTTTCCATTTTTAGCATCATTTTATAACAAATTTGCAATATTAGCTACCCTATTTTTTTGTCAATCTAACCTCCTTACCGTCTACCTGGTGGAGGACTTGCCACGTGGCAGGGGAGAGTTGCTACGTGGCAGCACATGTGCCGTCTCAAAAATTCTGATTTTTATTCACATTTGGACGCCTATTTTAAAATATCTAGAGACATTTTGGAAATGTTGATATTGAGGAAAATATAATACACAATGTGTACTACAATTTCTTGAATAACAAAATTTCCAAAATATGTCTCTAGGTATTTCGAAATAGCCATCCAAAAGTGAATAAAACTCAGCAAATTTGCGCTGCACAGGCAAATTTGCTGAATTTAGTCACATTTCGACGGCTCTTTTAAAATATATAGATACATATTTAGGAAATGTCGATACTGGAGTAACTGTAAATAACAATCTTTACTACATTTTATTCGGTAACAAAGTTTTAAAAATATGTCCCTAAGTATTTTAAAATAACCGTTCAAAAGTGACTAAACTCAGCAAATTTGTCTCCGCAACCTAAATTTTCTTAGTTTCATTCACTTTTGAACACCTATCTTAAAATATTTAGAGACATATTTTTGAAATGTTGTTATTGAATAAAATGTAGTAAAGATTGTGATTTACAGTTAACAAATATTAACATTTCCTGAATATATATCTAATTATTTTAAAATAGTCATCAAAAAGTAACTGAATTCAGCAAATTTGCCTCTGCAGCTCAATTTTGCTGAGTTTTATTCAATTTTAAACGGCTATTTTTAAATATCTAGAAACATATTTTGAAAATATTGTTATTTAAGAATATGTAGTACATATTGTGTACTACACTTTTCTCAATAACAATATTTCTAAAATATGTCTCTACGTATTTTAAAATAGACGTCCAAAAGTGAACAAAAACCAGCATTTTTGAGACGCCACATCATGTGCTGTCACGTGGCAACTCGTCCCCTGTCACAATGCAATTGGTCCACCAGGTGGACAGTAAGGAGGTTAGATTGACAAAAAAGAAATTTGGGTAGCTAACATTGTAAATTTGTTATAAAATGATGCTAAAATGGGAAAAAAATTTGCTATGCCTGTGCCTTGATCGTGGGGCTCAACTGAGCTTCCGGGCATAAACTAACCAGATAACTCTTGGGTCTAAAGCCCAAATCCTAATTGGGCCGATTACCCAACCTCAACCCTAAGCAGGTTGGCTTAGCCCCCAACCCATTTCCAAACCCCTCGTCCTTCTTCGCATATTACCGCATATACCAGAAATGCTTTCTCTGCATTTCATTCCTGTAATATTGTGACATTATGATTGTGTATATACAGCTCTGATTGAGTTCCTACCTGGGTCAAGTTGAATCAATAAAATGTGTGAGAAGACACATCTGGGGCTATCTGTGCAGAAACTGAGCACATCGGTTGGCAATCTGAGCATAACTCTTTTCACTCAGGCTGGCCATCTTGTTAAAAAACTGGGCCGGCGGCAATAGTGACGAGCTGGAGCAACCGATGACGCGAACCAACCGTGGCAGATCGTTTGCGCAGGCGACGTCCTTTCTTCTTTTAATCTACTACTAGGATCGATCTATGTTCGTCTTCCATGGGTATCAGCTTGCACCTGGAATTTGCATGCAAAAGCAAGTGTCAATATCGCATATGTTCTGGATCGAAGGAAGAAACACGGCTTCACTCGTGAGCAGCTGTCGAGTTGGCAGATATAGCAGACGTACTTATTATGATATCTTAACTTACCGCGTCGCAATATTTTTCAGAAACTAACTGCACTATTAGATGGAAACTAACTCTATGGACCTTCATCATTTTTGTCCTAAATCAAAATATACATTTCATCTTCACCTAAACGAAAGACATAAACTTGATCAATGAATTGGTGTGCTTAAATGGTACCTTTTCTTGATGTGATCTCCTTTTCAACTTCTTCGAACATCTCCCTCAACCTGCTAGCAGAATTTGCCATGACATTCTTTGTAGCCTTCTTCTGGTGTTTAGTGCCCTTCAACCAGGCTATCCCTAATAAGACCTTAATGCTGCAGGTGTTGGGTCTCAAGGGAGTGCTTGTCATGTGGTACTTCAGCTGGATCTGCAATTTCAGCAACACTCTGACCTGACACTTTCAAGTGGAACATAGACTAGACATATTTGTCAAGTTTGGCTTTGCTATCTTACACTGGAATAATCTTCATGCAGGACACCTTGGAGCGTCATCACCTCCTCGATAACCCAGCCCTCTCTGTTCGGTAAGTTATATTTTTTCTGAGTGGCCGTTGCTTCTCCTCCATATCTTGACGAGCTTTTGTCAAACCTAAAGCTTATCCGTCGTTGATATATATTACTATTTATTGGCTCCCATTCTGCCGCTGAGTAGTCGACACAACCGGCTTTCTCCATCACTTTTTGCTCCAACAAACCTCCAGAGAACATCTCCATCAAGGCGCTGATCTGCAAATACAGAATTCATAAAATTTGATAGATGCCTTTTCAACCAAGCGGTACGAGGTTCCAGACATGGATTCATTGACCATCATACTCACATCAACAGAAAGAACTGCCGAATAGACTTCTGACATTTTTACGTCTTCGCTCGCCAGTAGAGAACCTTCTTCATACGGGAGCTCTTTCAGTTCAGGTTCTTTCTCACTCATCTCTCCCTTTTGTTCTAGACCCAATGATCGCATTTTCCAAAGTGCCATAATAATTCTAACATATTAACATTGCCATCAACAATTTTGATTCAATAAGACATGAGTATTGCATGTATAATGGGAGAATGGTAGTTCAGTTGATACTTCATAGCATTTGAACCAAGTATGACAAGCTACTAGTAAGGGAAATAACATAACATCAACAATAACGATGATGATGATGATACATGCTCCCGAAAATGCTTGTAGGATGACTTGGTACCAAAAAGGGTGTACCCAGTGTTAAAAGCTCTCACACATTATGGGGTTTGGAGAAGATAATTTCTAGGCAACCTCCCCCTTGCTTATTTTGCAAGGGGGTTGATTTCAGCCCAGGACCTTCAGGACACCAGTGGAGAGACTCTACCACTGCGTCAGGCCTGCTCTTCAATGACTTCATACCAATTGTTAAAATTTAGGTAAATTTGTCTCTAGTACACTAAAATTTAGGTAAATTTAGCTCTTCGTCCCTAACACACTGCAAAGTGGGATTTTAGCTGTAACACACTACAAATTCTTGCTTCTCGCCTACAACACATTGTTGCAGACGAAAATGTTGTTTTCAACTTTTTTATATCAATTTATAGAATACATTACAACTTGAAAATTTACACAAAACTACATTATTGCATTCTCTATCAACACATTTTTTTATGATTTTTTATTGTTTGTGTAGTACTCACCATTGTTTAAATTTTTATTTATATATTGAACTATGCAATTAATAGAAAACAATATATCAAAAAATACATAAATAGAAAATACAACAATGTACCATTGTGCAAAGTTTCAAGTTTTAATGTGTCTTTTTTGCATAGAGATAAAAACGTTTAGTCTTTTCATCTGTTACAGTGTCTTGTAGATGAGAGACAAGGATTTGCAGTGTGTTATGTTAGAGACGGAAACGTGTTTTTGTAGTGTGCCACAAACAAATTTTCCTAAAATTTATATGCACGATCACATAATTTGGGGAAAAGTATATGTATGCCTGTGGAGTTTCTTTCTAGTTTGCTTCTAGAAAGTTCATTTGAAAGCTCAGGAGCATAAGTATGGCTAAGTGTTCTTACTTAAAACACTGCATCTGGTAGTGGGTATTAACGGTAAATGAAAGAATATTCTCAAATTGTAATTATCTTAAATAAATGCATTTCAGATTCAATATATCTTTGGAATTCTTCAGATCATCAAGAAAACAGAATAGAGGTCAAAAGGAAGAACCTGTGGGCATCATTGAACGAAACAAATGTCTGGAAATGGAATTTCAGTCTTCCTTGAGGATCCAATGCTTTTGCACCATGTCTGGCTTCCAGACCCCTGTCTTTGCATAGGATTATCATCAAGGATGGACTGCCAACAGTTGCTAGTTTTGGTGGAACAACTTGAATATCATCAATATCTTCCCAAAGAAAGAAAAAACTTGTTTTCCGACCAAATATATTTGAATAAAATCCAATAATTCTAGGGGAAAGAAAGAGGCGTCCCTGTAAAAAAATGATAACTATTTCAGTTCTTGATTAGCCTGACCAAAGATTTAAGCAAAATGTAGCAATAAAACCATGGTAGACAGATGCACAACTCTGTCTTTTTACTTTTCTTTCTTAATGAAGAAAGCTTGTTAGGTATGTCGTAGTCCTACCCCAATTCGTGGAGAAAAAAATGTTTGCTGCTGTTTCTCTCTCAATGAAAAAACTTCTATATATATATATATATATATATATATATATATATATATATATATATATGTGAACGAGAATTTCATATAGGCACTGATGCAGGCAGTACCTACATTTTATTTCGCACATGCAATATCTCACTGTATATATGGGACCGGGAAGTTACAGTTTGTTACATACAAGCCATCAGCTATCCCGAACCAAGATTCAGCAGATCAGCGCCAAAACAACACATTTAGAAGTTAGAACAAATAGTGGAGCCTTCTTACCTGCAGAGGCATTTTTCGTTTTAGATGGCAGGTGAAATCATCAATAAGGAATTCTTCTGGAGGAAGACTAAAGAGCTTACGGAATGCTGAGTTTGTCTGAGCAGAGCGCAAGTGCATCTACACATCAAATGATGCAAGTTCAGTAACAATGGAAGTTTCTTATTCCCGTACAAAAAAACGTGGTTACTAAAAATGGCGTTATGACTACCTGAGGACAACTCTTACCTTCTTACCAACTTCTTTCCCCATTTTTTCCAGGTAATTCAGAACAACTTCAGTTCCCCGTGAGTTGTCTAAGAAGATCCTTAGATGTATTTTGGGCTGGTGCCCTTGGGCAAACCTTCCATCAAGTGTAAGCCACATGTCTCCTAAATCTGACAAATTGTTTTTCACAAAGTTGACTTCTGTTTGACCAATAGGAGTTTGCTTTAATGTACTATCTGAACCATAAACAACCACATCCAACCTTGCTGGAGGGTCATCCATGGCATCAAATTCAAATACCTCTATAATCAGAAAAATAGAATCAGAGAGGTTCTCTGAGGTCATTAGGATGGAATAAAATTAATGCAGAAGCATCAAGACTGACCATTCCATTTTGGTTCTGATGTCTGGTACTTGACTGAGCTAGTTTTCTTCTTTCCATTGCAAGTAAAAACTACATAGGTATCAGGCAATCCAGGTATGCCTGCACCTACCACACCGCTTGCCTCAATAAGTGCAACAGTTAGCAACCAACCATCACCATGAGCTTTGACCCCATGGTCACTACCTGATATTGGAAGAAGGAAACAAATTAGATGTATTTGGAATGGGAATTTTGCAAGTTGCAGTGAAAGATGCTGGCATTACAGTCTTGAGGAATAATGAGTTTTGTTTAAATCAACTAGAGGACTGAAACAAAAAGATTGAACAGAAATTTAAATCAACTAGGTGGGTACTGAAAAATTCATTTCGTCTGAAAAAAAAAAAATTGAACAATAAGCTAGATCGGCCATCAAAGACGTGTGTGTGTGTGTGTGTGTGTGTGTGTGTGTGTGTGTATACACACACACACAATACTCTCGAAACAAAGATATGCTTACCACGCTGTTTCCAAGCATATAAAAAGTGTCGACCTATTTTGAATATGTTATGCCCTTGAATGATCAAAATGATACAAAAAGCAACCTCTCCAATAGAATCTGGAAGATCGATACCAAAATATTCAAGGCCCCCTTGCATCATGTTGGGCTTGGCCAAATGAAGATGTGTAATGATATATAGTGCTGTACTGAGAGAGAATATGAATGCAAAGCTCCCAAGGAAGCGGGCAGCTAGCTTCAAGTTTGATTCTTTCTGTGTCTGCAGTGAAGCCAAAATCTTATCTTTAGTATTAACATCATCAAGCTCAATTACTTTAATTTTCTGGGACAGTATTTCAGAAAACTGTGAGTATCCTTCTGTCAGGCCTTGTTTTGTCCCATTCTCAATCATTCCTTTCAGCATTGTACTCTGGACGAAGTTCAGACGCCAACTTACAGTAAGTTGTGCGGTTTGTTCTTCAGATGGCAACTGAGGACCTGGTATTATGGAGTACAATATCTCTACCTTGAAACAAGCACCGCAGGGAACATCAGGTGTGCTAACTGTAGACAAAACTGCAAAATAGTTTGCAGCTGCTTTCAGGTACTTCTGTTCTTCTGTAGCTTTAACAGATTTAACTAATTTGCTTGCTGCTTTTGTATAAGTTAATGTCCTTCTCAAACAATTCTCACAGGAATCAAGTTTCCAGGGCTCAATTTGAAACCCACTTGTTCCTTGAACTGCTGCCACTGCAGACCAGAAATCTGAATTTGCTGAGAACAACAGGGAATTCAGTTCCGCTGGTGCTATAATGTAAGATTGGTCCACTAGCACGCCCCCAGGCAAATTTCCTGGCATTCCACAAACTTGATCTTTTGACCCCACGATTTTCAGTAGTTCGTCAAGACTAGCCTCAGACACTGTGCTGTTCTTACCACTTTCGCGAGCTTCAGAATTCGATTGTGAATGCCGGAGCCGCTCTGCAGATATAGGATCTGATGTAACAGAATGTGCAGCATCAGCAGATTTCTGAAAGTACCGAGACATGACCTCGACCACCGATGATGCACTAGCGGTGTCCCCATCGTCATCTTCTGGCTCCAGAAGAATGGACTGTTCTGTGCTCAGACGGGATGGTGGCCCTGAGCTTTTAAGCGATGACTGCTCCATGATTCTTTGGGTCAACTGATCCCTATTGCTTTGAGATACCCGATCCATGCTGCCACATGCTGACATATCCATGCTGCTAGCAGCAGCTGATGAGTCGTATGTTTCAACCGACCTTTGTGAGCTGGACGCTATATCATTAGTAAGTTGCGGAAAAGCATTGTAAACGTCGTCGCAAAGGGTGGCCCTAACCGACAGGTATATCCTAAGGAGAATTTCACCTGCAATGGGGGAGATTTAACAGTGAATAATGCTACCTTTATTTACTCACAGCTATTTTTTCTTTCGAGCAAATTGAAATGACCCCTCAGCACTTCAACAGTAAAGCGTTACTCTGATGCAGGAAAATGAAGAATAGTTAAAATCGTTAGATGTATTGCTATAGAAAGTTGCAAATTGTCATGTGAAAAGCATGGCGCTAATCTGCTTCCATGCCCAATATGGTGGCCCAGCCTCCACTTTCTCCGGACAAACTTTTGGGGACGGAGGGAGTATGCTTCTGCAGCTTTCGATTCTATCACGGACGTCGATGAAATCGGTGGTTCACGGGAATGCAAGATGGGGGGGAAACGGATAGCATGAAGGGAGGAGTACCGCGCCTTTTCCTCCTGAACTTGCCGCCTTTCCTGGGCTGGAGCTGGTACCACGCGGTGCCGAGCGAGAGGTCCTCCGTCTCCATGATGGCGGTGAGGGGCACCCGCACGCGCCCGAGGAAGCCGGTGCCGAAGAAGCGGTCCTCGTTGAGCACGGAGACGACGAGCTCCTCGGTGACGTCGCCGACGAGGAAGCCGAACTCCTCGTCCCACACGGGGCAGAGGCTCCGCTTCACCACCGTGGTCGCCCTGGGGCGGCGCCGCCCTAGCTGCAGCCGCACGTAGGGGTCGCTGGTGCCGTTGAGGTAGATCGCCGGGAGCCCCCGCGCCTCGATCACGTTCACGCGCAGCAGCATCGGCGCGTCCCGGCGGCCCGGCTCCACGGGACCCGCGCCCGCCATCCGCGGCGACACGAACGAGCGCTGCGACGCTCGGGAAGGAGAGATTCGTGGCCCCTGTCGAATTGGGGATTCGGAAGAACCCACGGATGTTTGAATTCGTGAGGTGTTTCCCTCGTGGCGCTTTTTTTCCTCATCCAGGTACGCGCGAAACGAGGAGCGGTTGATTCTTGGGCTGTTGGTCCTGTTGGATAAGTCGAGCGGCACGCGGCCCGACACGTGGCAGACGCTCCGACAAGTTTGGATTGTCTCATGTAACAGGTTATTTACCCAGATTAACCAGCAAACAACCTTATTAGCTTGCCAATTTGGGTATAAAAGAGAGAACTACGCAGCATCGGGAACGAGTTATTTTACGAAATTTGATGAGGAATGCAGTTTTACTTGGCTCTATCACTGGATTAAACATCCCATTAAGATCAAAGTGTCACGATAGCATATGTAGTATGAATGGCAATCATAGTTCACAAAGAAAACGAGAGCTAGATTCACAGTTCTAGGTTAAAAGAAATTATCCCTTTTAGGCTACCGAGCAGGCAAGCACACCGTGAAAAGTACACTGAACAGCCCAAAGCAGAGTTACAAGACCGACGCGGGGAGCCGTCCAAAGATAACATATGATCTGCAAGAGCAACTGCTGCAAAGTAAATTCTAGAATGGTTTCTCCAGCCGTTAGCTTGACAATTCACTGGACCATGATTTTGCACAGCAGCACGAGCAACTGGTTCAAATTCAGTAAATTCTCAAGTGATTGCTCCAGATTGCAGCCTACACGTCTAGCTGACTGCTTCGCTGCTTCTGCATCTGGACTCCCCGATGGTAAAAAGTAAGGAAAAACATGCATCGCACATTTACTCTTTGCCAAAGTCCGCACTGTAGTGTGCACTGGACTCGAGCTTCTTCGCATCATTTAGCTTCCTCACCGCCTGAAACGTAAGTATGCAAAGAGATTGTGAATAGTCATCCACCAGTTTCTTAAGGCATACAGAAGGTAGTATTCAACGACTTTTCACCTTCATGAAATCTTCATGGACCACATAGTCCCTCTCTGCACGAATTGCAGCCATACCGGCCTCAGTACACACATTACGGAGATCAGCCCCATTGAAACCCTAAAATCAGACAAAGTTAGGAGAAACTAGGCAATGAGACAAGAGAGAGATACCATCACAGAAATAACTCACTTCAGCTAATTTTATGACAGCTTCATAATCAATTTCCCCGTGCTTGGCAATACCAGCTGCATGAATTTTCAGTACTTCCATTCTTCCTTGCTCATTGGGCAGTGGAATTTCAATCTTCCTGTCTAAGCGTCCAGGACGCAGGAGTGCAGGGTCCAGAACATCAGGCCGGTTGGTGGCCATGATCATCTTAACCTGCTCAAGCAAAATATCCTTGTCAAGTATAATTCATAAAAACAACAAACAGGTAGCAAATAATCTTCGAAAAAAGTTCAAGAAATATGAAAGGATAAGGATGCCACTGTGCATTCACAAAACTATAAAATCAGGAGAAGCAAATAACCTTCATGATTTTTGGAGTTTTCTTAATATTCTTAATTGGTGTTTAAAACCCAATAGGAGTTACAAACGTGCTATAGAATATCTACACTCTAAAAACAAGACCACTGACTTGGATGGGTATTTCCAGAAAAGAAAGAGGTTCCGTTATATCAATTTCCATCTAGATCAATTTATTATCAATTAGACGAACAAAAACAGCAAAATATAACATCCTCGACATGCACTAGTTTACACCTTGTGTATGTTGTCAAACACAATTTCGAGCTCACCAAAGAAGTTAAAAAAGAATGTGGGTGATAAAATAAACTTCAAGCAAACAATTTACTTTCAGGAATCCAGTATTCCAATTTCTGAAGTAAACAAATATTTCATTAGTCATTACATTACAGATTCCCCTTAGAACAAATTTCATGAAATTTTAGTAGAGCTGATCTAGAAAACTTGAGAACTTACAATAGTAAATTGCATGATAGTGCCTCCCATGTTTATTTGAAGATAGCATTGAGATACCAAGAATTTTTTTACATTTATCCAAAGATCGACATAACAAAGTGATTAAGCTTTACCTTCCCAAGCTCATCGAATCCGTCTAACTGGTTAAGAAGTTCCATCAATGTACGCTGGATCTCACGGTCAGCACTAGTACCTTCACTAAATCTTCGGCCACCAATGGCATCAATTTCGTCCATGAAGATAATGCATGGCTACATAAGAACAATTTGGAAAAACAATGAGTGCTGGAACTAAAATGATTGATTAGGTTAAACAGTAAGGTACATGCATTATTCAATTGGTAGCACCACAAGAGGTTAAAGTAGACATTGATTTTTAGTGATTTGTTCTCATAAAGCAAAGGTAATAATGAGATAAAACACATTATGGCAAGCTTAATTTTGAAGTGACTAACTTATCAAAAATAATACTCGAGGCTTGCATATACGCTAAATTTGGAGGCTTGCTTGAAGAGAAAATAGATTCTCCATAATACTTGTGGTGGTATCTTCCAGATTACTATAAGCACAAAAAAAAGTGAAATAAGGATTTCAGTTCACAACTTACTTGGTGCTCGCGTGCATAGCCAAACATTTCTCTAATCAAGCGAGCACTTTCTCCAATGTACTTGTCAATTATTGCACTAGACACAATCTGTTACAGAAAAAAAATGAGTAATACATTTGATGAGTAAGAAAGAATGACTGCTAACAATGAAGTGAAATTCTACACACCTTCAAGAAGTTGGCATCAATGTTGCTGGCAATAGCCCTCGCCAATAGTGTCTTCCCAGTTCCTGGAGGGCCATAGAGTAGAACACCCTGGAATGTGTGTAACAAACATTATGGATTTTCATGGTAAGCATATTTAAATGCATTTATCTCTTTCCCTTATATATGGAATTTAGTATAAGCATATGTATCTCAGTTTACCTTGGGTGGTTTAATTCCCACCCGAAGAAAGAGTTCAGGGTTCATAAGTGGCAGCTCAATGGACTCCCTCAGCTCTCTGATCTGATCAGATAAACCACCTACAGCTGAGTAACTGACATTTCCAGGGTCTTCGTGAAGCATGTTATATACCACGGGGTCCACCTGAAGGACATTTTCATTCAATATCATACCTTTATGTAAGACGAGTTCTAGACAATATAAAAGCTACTAACAGAATCACCAACTAAACAATGTGAATAAATACCTCCCGGGGTAGAGTGCGCATTATTGTCAAGGTTGTCATGTCAAGTACAACACGAGTTCCAGAAGTTAACTTTTCCTTGTCCACTTTACTTCGGCAACCAACAACATACCGTGGACCACTGCTGGCCTTTACAATAACTTGAAGAAATAGCGTTTCAGTTGTTAAGTTTTGCAAAGTGATGAGTAAGAACAGAAAAAATGATTGAATTTACCAAGGGATCCTGAAGATAAAAAACACATACTCCCTCAGTTCTTAAATCATTGTCACTAGGACAACACTTTTAAGTTCGATTTTGAACTAGATTTGTTGTCCTAAAATGCTGTGAATCGTGGTGGGGTGGAGGCCTCCTGCTGCGCCTAGGGGTGCGCAGGGGCGGGAGCAGCAGCGAGGAGGATGTCGGATCGCTGCGTAGAGGGTAGCGTGGTGGTGGGAAAGAGTTGTCACGGCGGCTAGGGTTAGGGTTTGTAGCCACGGTGACCCAAGGAGTAGAACAACTCAAAGGAGTAATTCTATTATTCTTGGATGAAGCATACATGAGGGGGAGGGGCTTCTTATATAGGGGGAGAACCCCCTGGGTGCGCCCTCTCAAATCCTACTAGGACTCTTATTCTTAACCTATTAGGACTCTTATCTTTCCTATTTAAATACAACCCTCCTACTAGGACTCTTATTCTTAACCTATTAGGACTCTTATCTTTCCTATTTAAATACAACCCAATCTCTAACTTCTTTATTCTTTAAATTTTCCTTAATCTAATGGATCTTCTAGAAGATCTTCAATCTTCTTGGTGCGGCAGGACTGTTGCAGCCTGGTTGTGGGCGTTGTGGGCCCCACGCCGGCCATACTGGCGGCCCACGAACGCATCCACAACATTTCCCCCCTTCCCGACAAAGAGCTTGTCCTCGAGCTTGAAGGTGGGATGCTTCATCTTAAAGTCTTCGAGTTGTCCCCATGATGCATCAGCTTCAGAATGACCTACCCACTTGACAAGCAATTCCCAAACTCCTCGATTCAGTCGCGCCCGTTGGACCTTTTCAGGTGTAGGTACAACTCTTCCATGGAGGAGTGGTGGTAGAGGCACCACCATTGTTGGAGCAGGAGCTTCAAACTTCTTTAATAAGGATACATGGAAGACATCATGTATCCTAGCTTGAGGGGGCAGTTGAAGCTTGTAAGATACAGCACCAATGCGCTGTAATATCTGATGGCCCAAAATATTTCAGACCAATCTTAGATGGAGGTGCCACTATTACTCCCACAGCTGTCCTTTGATGAAGCCGCAGCCAAACCCAATCACCAATCTGAAATTCCACCTCACGGCGAGATTTGTCTTCATAGCTCTTCATGGTGACTTGAGCCTGCACAAGTCTGTCTTTAATTTCAGCCAAGAACTCGTCCCTGTCCTTCAGCTGTTTATCCACTGCTGCTACTCTGGAGACGCCCTGTTGATAAGCAATAAAAGCCGGAGGGTCCCTGCCATAGACCACTCTGAAGGGCGAGCATTTGAGGGTTGTCTGGTAGGATGTGTTGTAACAATACTCAGCCCAAGGAAGCCACTGTAGCCAAGTCTTTGGTCGGTCACCTGCCAAGCAACGAAGATACATAGTAATGATTTTGTTGACGACTTCGGACTGTCCATCAAACTGTGGGTGGAAGGCTGAGCTGAGCTGTAGGCGGGCTCCGGCCAACCGAAACAAGTCCGACCAGAACAAACTGGTGAAGACGGTATCACGGTCGCTGACGGTAGAGTAAGGGAAGCCGTGTAGACGTACGATCTCATCGAAGAACGCCCGTGCCACCGATGCAGCACTGTACGGGTGGCTCAAGGAAATGAAGTGGGCGTACTTGGAGAAGCGGTCCACCACCGTCAGGATTACCGACTTCCCACCAACCTTCGAAAAGCCTTCAATGAAGTCCATGGAGATGTCACTCCAGACTTCCGAAGGTACTGGAAGCGGTTGTAGCAAGCCGGCTGGATGTAGATGATCCGTCTTGTTGCGCTGGCATGTGACGCAACCCCGAACGTACTCACGCACCCGTCGTAGCAGTGACGGGTTGTAGAAGGAGAGGCGTAGTCGGTGCGCCGTCTTCTGGACGCCCTCGTGACCTCCATCGTGTGCCTCAGCTAGGAGGGAGGGCCACAAGGAGGATGCGTCGGGGACGAAGAGCTTCCCCTTGTATAGGAGAAGGCCGTCTCGCTCAGCCCAATCCGCAGGTGCAGCTCCCGCCTGGAGCTGGGCGCGCAACTCCTGCGCCTGGTTGTCCGTGGTCGTTTCTGCGCGAAGTGAGTCAAAGAGGGGGAAGACCGGTGCTGAGATGGCGTGAATAGCCATGTCTCCCTCGTCGCGGCGAGACAGGGCGTCGGCCGCCCCGTTTAGACGCCCTGGCCGATATTCAACCTACAGATCATAACCAAAAAGCTTGCTCACCCAAGCATGCTGAGGTATCGTCGTGAGTCGCTGATCCAGAATATACTTCAGACTGAAATGATCAGTCCGGACGGTGAAAGGGCGACCCCATAGGTACGGCCGCCAGTGGCGTACGGCCTTCACAAGGCCGATCAGCTCGCGCTCATATGCCGGTAGCTTTTGGTGGTGAGGAGCTACGGCACGACTGAAGAAGGCGATGGCACCGTCACCCTGGTGCAGGACCGCCCCGAAGCCGGCGCCTGACGCGTCACAGTCGACGATGAAGCGCTTGTCGAAGTCTGGCATTTGTAGAAGAGGTGTTGTCATCAATGCCTGTTTGAGCTGAGAGAAGGCGTCCTATGCGTCATCAGTCCAGCGGAACGCCTCTCGTTTCAGGAGGGCCGTGAGGGGCGCAGCCACCGCGCCATACCCCGCGATGAACTTGCGGTAGTAGCCGGTGAGCCCGAGGAAGCCCCGCAAGGCTCATAGTGACCGAGGTGTAGGCCAACGCTCCACGGCCTCCACCTTAGTCGGGTCCATTGCCACGCCCTAAGAGGAGATGATGTGTCCTAAGTAGGACACAGACTCCTGGCCAAAGAAGCACTTGGACTTCTTCAGGAACAACTTGTGTGTCCGGAGTGTCTGGAACACCTGTTTGACGTGCTGGAGGTGTTCTGCCCAAGACCTGCTATACACCAAAATGTCATCAAAGAAGACAAGAACGAATTTCCTGATGTAGGGGTCGAGGACGTCGTTCATCAATGACTGAAATGTCGATGGCGCATTGGTGAGTCCGAACGGCATCACCAAGAACTCATAGTGGCCTCGATGAGTTCGGAACGCCGTCTTATCGATGTCATCTTGGTGCATGCGCACCTGGAAGTAGCCGCTGCGGAGGTCAAGCTTGGTGAAGAACCTCGCGCCGCGGAGCTCGTCTAGTAGCTCATCAACCACCGGAATAGAGAACTTGTCTTTCAAAGTTCGGGCGTTCAACTCGCGGTAGTCGATGCAGAAGCGCCACGTGCTGTCGGCCTTACGGACCAACAACACTGGCGAGGAGAATGCAGAGGTGCATTCCCGGATGATGCCTTGGCGAAGCATCTCGGCGCACTGCTTCTCGATCTCGTCCTTGAGAAGCTGGGGGTAGCGGTACGGCCGGCAAGAGTCTGATGCGGTGGTCATGGCGCCGTACAGGAGGAAGACCGCACGGCTCGTCGAAGAGGTCCTGAAAGCCGTCCAATAGGGCGACCATCACATCCGTGGGAGGCGCCAGAGAGACGCAGACAGGGGTCGAGCTGCGCAGCCCCGCCCATACCACCTTGCGGTCCCCACGCCACAACTGCATCGTGAGGTCCGCGAGGTTCCAGAGGATGGGTCCCAGGGACCGCAACCACTGAACTCCCAAGACGAGGTCGAAGCCGTCAAGCGGAAGAGCGTAGCACGTGATGTCGAAGCGATCTCCTGCAATCAATAAGGGTACACGTGGACAAATGCCAGTGCAGGAGATGGAGTCGCCGTTGGCGACCCGAACGCCGACGCCTAGTCGCAGCAGAAGCACCAGACCGAGCTCCTGGATCAGGGGCTCCCTGATGGTGTGCGTGGAGCCCGTGTCGACCAAAGCGGTCAACAGCTTGTCGCGGATGTGGACCTGGAGCTTCATCGTATTGGCGAGGTTGATGCCAGTCAGGGCATGTAGCGAGATGCCCATGTCGGCTATGGTCGCGTCAATGTCGTCGTCGTCGTCGAGCTCCAGGAGGAAGATCCCCCGACCGGAACACTTATGATCCGGCGTGTACCGCTCCGAACAGTGATAGCACTCGCCGCTTGCCCGCTTAGCTGCCATCTCGTCGGGCGACAACCGCTTAAGACGCGGACGAGAGGATGCTGTTGATGACGGGTTTGATACGGCAGAGCCACCGTTTGCTGTCGTGGTCGAGGCGCGAGGTACAGGAGAGGGGCGCGTAGCGCGTTGAGAGGCGGCGCCCCTCTGTGTCCCACCTTCTGCAGTGATCGTCAGTCTGCGCTCATAAGCTCTGGCCAAGCTCATGGCGGTCTGCAGGTTAGTCGGATACTGCAGTTCAACATCAGTACGCAGTGGCTCACCCAGACCAGCCGTGAAGAGATTGATCTGTTGGCGCTGGCTGAGGTCCTCACAGTGGCAGAGAAGGACCAGAAACTGGCGCTGGTACTCCTCGACCGACCCCGTTCGACGAAGATCTTTAATTTCAGCAAGGTCGTTGGAGCGAAGGGGAGGTCTGAAGCGCATGTTGACAAAGTCCGTGAACCGGTACCAGGAGAGGATGCCGCAGTCGCGCTCCAGAGCGGTGTACCACTCGGCCGCGACACCCTCTAGGTGCAAAGATGCGAGCCACACCTTTTCTTCAGGCATCGTGCGGGTCCCGCGAAAGTACGACTCACACTTTGTGAGCCAGGGCAGCGGGTCGGTTTCCCCGTCGAACTTGGGAAAACTGACCTTGTGACGACGCAGACCACTGTCGTCAAAGGCGGTGCGGCTCTGGTGGTGCCGATGATGGATGTTGTTGCCGTCGCCGCCGTTGTCGCGGGAGAAGCGGCTGTCGCGTGAGTGCGGTTGTTCGTCCTCTTGTCCGGAGTGCTCTGTCTCCGGCGCCTTCTCGACGCGTGCGAGGCGCACGTCGTGGCGATCCAAGCGCTTGTTGATGGTGTCGATCTGCCCCATCATCTTGCTCATCATGTTGCCGAGATCTTGGAGGGTGAAAGTCCCAGGATCGTCCACGGGGCCGGACATGGTCGCTGCCCCGAAGTCTCTGGATACCAAATGCTGTGAATCGTGGTGGCGTGGAGGCCTCCTGCTGCGCCTAGGGGTGCGCAGGGGCGGGAGCAGCAGCGAGGAGGATGTCGGATCGCTGCGTAGAGGGTAGCGTGGTGGTGGGAAAGAGTTGTCACGGCGGCTAGGGTTAGGGTTTGTAGCCACGGTGACCCAATGGGTAGAACAACTCAAAGGAGTAATTCTATTATTCTTGGATGAAGCATACATGAGGGGGAGGGGCTTCTTATATAGGGGGAGAACCCCCTGGGTGCGCCCTCTCAAATCCTACTAGGACTCTTATTCTTAACCTATTAGGACTCTTATCTTTCCTATTTAAATACAACCCTCCTACTAGGACTCTTATTCTTAACCTATTAGGACTCTTATCTTTCCTATTTAAATACAACCCAATCTCTAACTTCTTTATTCTTTAAATTTTCCTTAATCTAATGGATCTTCTAGAAGATCTTCAATCTTCTTGGTGCGGCAGGACTGCTGCAGCCCGGTTGTGGGCGTCGTGGGCCCCACGCCGGCCATACTGGCAGTTGTTAAGTTTTGCAAAGTGATGAGTAAGAACAGAAAAAATGATAGAATTTACCAAGGGATCCTGAAGATAAAAAACACATACTCCCTCAGTTCTTAAATCATTGTCACTAGGACAACACTTTTAAGTTCGATTTTGAACTAGATTTGTTGTCCTAAAAACATTAATTTGAGAACCCAGGGACTATATTCTAGTGGAAAGAGTGACTATTCCAAAATATATGTATACACTGTACAGAAATACAGTGAAAATGTGTTTTTCACTTACAGCGTTCGTTATCAAGAGGACGGAGAACCTCTCCAATAATTTGTCCCACACTTTGCAGTGATTTCAAGTCATCTTCAGTCTTTGTAAAGTCCTTCTTAGCATTTTTTAGGCTCTCTCTTACTGCATGCAGATGAACAAACAAAAACAAAGATAACAAAATGAAAACAAAGGTTATTTAGAAATCAAGTAAACAATTTACTTGAAAACTTCTTCGGGGAGTACCACTAAAACCAAAGGCAACCGTGGGGCACCACGAAATATTAATTGCATGTGTATCACATTTACAAAGAGAAGACACAATCAGCAACCGGCATGCTTCGATAGCTCTATCTATGTGTATATAAAATATAGTAATGTACTGAAGATACCGGTGGAAAAAGAAACCTCCATGTTGAAAAGAAAAGGTGGAAATATAATGAGACGTGAAAGGTGGTTATAAGCATGCGCTCTTTCATAATGTGGAACTACAGAACACAACCTACCAAACCCTAGTTCTCAATATATCATATAATCATAGCAATGTGCCAAAATTAGGAGCATCATCAAAAGTGGAGGTTATGTCAGATTCCAGGAATTACAATCTCGAGGTGCAGTACTACATAAATCCATGAAATGGCTTAAACCAAAATCAACATGAATGTACAGGCAAAATATCTTCTGGTTAAGCAATAACAATCAGTGCAGTTTGAACCAGAATTGTGAGTGTAATCCTTCTATGGATTATTAAAAAGGGGCAGCCCGGTGCATGTAGCTCCCGCTTGCGCAGGGTCCGGGGAAGGGTCCGACCCATTTGGGTCTTTTGTACGCAGTCTTTCCCTACATTTTTGCAAGAGGCTGTTTCCAGGACTTGAACCCGTGACCTCATGGTCACAAGGCGACAGCTTTACCGCTGCGCCAAGGCTCCCCTTCTTTGCAAATAAGGAGAGCTACAGACTGATCAACGGATACTCTTCTCAGTTAGAGAAGAACACAGATTGAAGGGCTCATCCTTCCTCGCATCAACTACCACTGATGACCAAACTAAACCCTGAACCACCTCATATATGCAAAACATCAGATCCGCATCAAGCACCAGACCACCAGATTCAGGGCCCCTAGACAGCTAAACCGAATCTACTGGATCAGCAGCCCATGTCAATACCCGGCGCCCTAGGACACGATCTATCATGGGGAGCACGACGCGTAAGGAACTGTTACCCCTAGTAAAGCCTCCAAATCGCAGGGTACCCGGCGACATGGCAAGCGAATCTGCACGGAACCGCTCCACGTCAACAGCTGGGACGAGATCTAGCCCACGCAGCTACAAAAGTCACGATGGACACTGAAATCGGTCGCTCTGAACCCTAGGGAGACTCGTGTGGGACGGATGCAGGGAGGGGAGAGTGGACTCACCAGTGCTAACGCGAGACTCGAGCTCCCTACAGTTGAGCAGCTTCTTGCGGTACTCCGTCACGGCGACGCGGCGGCGCGCGGCGGCGGCGTCCTCCCCGTCGGCCATCTCCTGCGGTCCGTGACTTGGGCTATCTCGCGCAGGTTTGCTTCCGTCGCAAGAAGAGAATCGTGCACGCGCTCTCCACCCTCTTCGGTTACGTAAAATACTGGTTTGCGCTTATCCGAGTCATGCCGAGAGAGGAACGTGTAGCGTTCTGTGAACGAATACGTAGAACGAAAAAACCCGCCAAGCAGTCCTGGAAACGCTATCGCTTATGATCGGCGACTATTGGAATCAATTCAAACCATATTCACGGTCCCATGCAAATTGCGAGATACCACAACAATTCGAGTTGCCTTATTAGTGCACTCTGATTTACTATCGTATATATATAGCTATTTTATTAAATCACGTCAACGGTACAAATGAAGCGTGTATATACGTGTTTGTAATAAAATATTCTTTCTGAAAATTTTGCCGCTTTCTAATTTCAAAATGAATTAAAAGCAATACTTTCAAAGACGGAGCGAGTACTCGGGAGTGTATATAAATTTCTGCGTAGGTACTATCCTTTTATATATATATATATATATATATATATATATATATATATATATATATATATATATATATATATATATATATATATATATAAAGCGGACGGGATACCATGCGGGCCATCAATTTGATTTTAGAAATGCACCGGCCACTACATTCAAGCGTTGTTAGACTTGTTTTCAAGTTCAGCTCAAGATAGTACAGAAGGCTTGAATGTTGTTTTCAAGTGCAAAGAGCGAAAGAATTCGTCGGCTTGATTTACAAGTGACAAAAACACACAAACTTTTGCTTTTGCGATCCTATGTAACTATACGCAAACCACAAGCTTGCACGGCAATACCTTAAAACTGGATTATCAAGGGGAACGACTGAAATGCATCGGCATTGTGGCACAACAGTGCAAAAATCTTATTTGAGTCAGACGATATTTATTCAATAGTTATTGCATTTTCCGCTTAAAATCTCCAGCCTAATCATAGTATTTACACTATATTTAGTCTGAGGATCCAATGAAGATGGTATGACTCGGAAAAGATTTTGCACGATTGCATCTGAATGTTTGCATTCTACTCGTACCATTATTTAAAAAGTGACCTTGCAAGGAACCAGATTTATATTTTGTATTTTCCTCCTGTTTGGATGGGTGTAGGTCCTGTTGGAATGGGAATATTTCACGGAATATACCTGAAGTGAAAATGATCGTCTTCCTTCTGAAAGAGAAAATAGCCAGTGTTCCTCATTGCTAGAAGAGTTTGTTAGGTGACATCGACAACAAGGGTTGGATACTGTAGGGGACAATGTAATTCAAAATGAATAAGATTATTTAATCAAGGAACAAAAAAAATTAGTCTATAAAAGTAGATCCGTTTCATTTTCCAGTTTTCAAGAACTGCTAGAAAACACAAGTTGCTAGCAAAAAATATAAAAATAAAGTGAATAACCCATTAATTGAAAATAAACAGTTGAAAGCATCTAGGCCCTCATGAGGTATGGTTTCGGTGATTAATGACAACCGTTGGATATTACTAATGAGTTTGTGGATGCAAGGTCTCTCATATCACTCATCATATTTTATGAACTATATATATATATATATATATATATATATATATATATATATATATATATATATCATCTACTGCTCATTGGTACTGTCGACTGTTGGAGTCGGCAGATCTCCTGACACTATGAAAGTGTTGAAGGAGTTTGTGGTTCGGTTTGGGCGCGCGGAGACTCAAGAAGGTGAAACACGATTGGACACGAGTGACACAGTGGTTTACGTGGTTCGGGCCGCCTGAGCGTAATACCCTACTCCACGGGAGTGTGTGTGTTGTATTAACTTGTGAACTTCAGAGCGAAAAGTCTCCCCCCGTGTATCGTCGGTTTGTCCTTTTATAGTACAAGGACAAACCGTTACAAGTCAGCCTGACCCGACATGTGGCCCTGGCGGTTATTAGTATTGATACACGAGATTAATTGTTGTTAATAACCTTGTAACGGCTCCGACAGTGCCGTTACAGGTGTTAAGATCGTCCGATTAAATATCATTAATGTGGAATTAATGATAATTAATCGGGTCTTGAAGTCCGCGGCTGTCCTTTGGAGATCCGGAGCCGTTACAACGTCTCCCGGGGGTTTGAAGCGGCCTGCTCCGACGTATGGACACGTGGCAGCTCCGGAGCTTGCTCGTGGGAAGCGGGAAGCTCCGGGGTGGCCTAGCACGTGTCAGGTCCGGAGCTTCTCTCGGTCAGGGGTTACCTCCGGAGGTGCCGTTTCAGTACCTAGCCCGGAGCTTCACCTTGGCGGGTAGTAGCTCTGGTCTGGCGATACACGTGGCAACCTAGGGGCTAACCATGTTGGAGAAGCGGGTCCGGTTACGTCTGGCAAGTGGGCCCCCGAGGGTCTTCAATTTGAGTAGATGTCCTTCCCTTGAGATTTTTGTAACCTCAGGGGGTGTATGGTTTTTAGGGTACCGACAGATACAATTGGAGACCCTCAACAAACTATTTCACGAGGTCAATCGATTTTTATGAAGACTAAAAGAAAAGGCACATATGTCAAAATTTTTCTATTAAAATTAACAGCACTCAAGACTTAGTCATCATCAGAAGAACATTTCAAACCAATGTCTAAGAGGTCACTCGAACAAATTCTAAAAGAATAACTTAGAACAACTCGAAGCAGACAAAATCAACTCACCGGATCATCCGATGTATCCAGAAAATACTACGTCGGTCGAGTTGGCTCAACAGCACAAAAAGACCTCGGACTTAAGTATACACCGGATCATCTGATGATAAAGCAAGTGTTACATCGGTCGATCACTCCAGTAAGCAATTTCTCTGAACCAAGTGTAACACCGGACCATCCGATGTACAATTATAACACATCGGTCAATCACTCCAGTAAGTATTGTTTCTGAACCAATTATGGATGAAGTGTCACTGGATCATCCGATGATGAGGCAAGTGTTACGTCGGTCGAACAACGGTCATATCTGACACAATGACATTAGCTAATTTGGATTCGACCGATGACAACTGAAGGGTGAGCATCATATCATCCGGTGTTCGCAAAACAGTAATGTCAGCCTACTTTTCCAACGGCTATTTCGTGGAAGCTAGTTATTTATACCCCTTCAACCAGTCATTTCGATAAGTCTTGATACCCAGAGCTACTCTACACGTTACCAAGCATTGAAGACATTGAGCTACCATTTCTACATCATTTACACTACTTGTACACCAAGAGATGGGCTAGAACTTGCTAGAGATGATGCTTGTGTGCTTTCATTCTTGGTGATTGGAGTCTCTAGTCTAGTGAGAGCTGTAAGGGAGTGTATCTTGGTGATTGCACTCACCGTGTAATAGTCGGTGATTGGAGAGAGACTTTCGGAGCTTGCCAAGTCGGTTGTGGAAGCCCGGAGGATCCAACTTGTACAAGACTTGAGCTCCACATTGCTGTGGTTGGCGAACGAAGACTTTTAGTGAAGATCCATAGTCTCGGTGACTTGGGAGTGGCTATACCCTTTGGTGGGTGCCACAACGTAGATGTATGAAGGTCTTGACGATCATGCCGAACCACTGGATAAATCTTCGTGTCTTCGTGTCTCCTCAGGAGTTTACACACTCTTTCTTTCCCGTTACACTTATGCATTTCATATACCGCAAAATTACTATTCACTTGAATGCATAGGTTGTTTGCATAGGGAATTGGGCTTTTAGTAGTTAAGTTTTTATTGCTTTAATTTTTGAAAAGAAGCCCAATTCAACCCTCCCCCCCCCGCTCATCTTATAACAGTAGAATTGACCATCGGTTGAGTTAAATTTGCGACCTAGCTTTGCGTTATCAAGCACCATTGATTAGGGGTGGACAAAAAAATCGAGAGCGAAAAACCAAAACCGAAAAAATCGAGACCAAAACCAAAAAGATCGAAATATCGGGTATCAGATACTTTTCGGGTAGCGAATATAGATAACCGAAAAAATAAATTTTGGGTTCGGATACCACCATCGGGTAATCGAAATAATTGAATAGTCAATCACATCAAATAATATGTTAAGTTATATGCGGTAAACTATTAACAATTCAAATTATGATATTTTACTTTCAAGTTGTGACGTGTGAAGTTGTTGTATTTAATCATTTATTTGTGATTTTTCATTTGTCAATTTATAATAAATTACATCATGGGATTAAATTTATGAATCATAAAAAAATTGTGCAAACATGATATGGATATAATGTATAATTCAGATATATCGGGTAAGACCAAAGACTGAACAAAAAATTTGATACCTAAAATTTTTAGGTACCTAATATTATCACAAAAATTCGGGTAGTGATTTTAAGAAACCGAATTAAAAAAAAATACCCGAACCGAAATATCAGGTAGACCGAACACCCACCCCTACCATTGATCCTTATTACTTTTGCAGAACAATCAAGATAGAAGCTCATTGTTGATACCATGCATGTCAGATATCTCTTCGTACCAGAAGAAGACACGTTGAGTTCTATTTTCTAGTGTTGTAGACTTTCAGAGGCAGCATGTGTCCCGCAGTGCCGGACTTGCCTCACTCCTTAGGGTGACTGTGGTGCTGCCACGTGTCCCGCAGTGCTGGACCCGATTCACTTCTTAGGGTGTCTCCGGCGCTGCCACGTGACCCGAAGTGGTGGACTTGCCTCTTTGTTGAGAGAAGCTTCGGTGCTGCCACGTGACCTATAACACCGGATATGCCTCCCCGCTGAGGGAAGCTCCGGTGTTGACACGTGCCAGGTGTCCGGATCTACGTCTACAACGGAATGACTCCAGGATATTTAATGGTGCTGACATTTAAAGGCAATAAAACTGCCGTTGCAAGACCCGGTGAACGTGTCTTTAACTTTGTGTTATTTAACTTTGTGTTAATGACGCATGATCAGGAGGCTATCAAGACCAATAACACTGTTATCAATAATGCTGTCATCAATGCACGTTAACACACTATTAACCAGACATCATTATCTGCTTGCTTACCCGTTCCTTACTCAACAAACATTAAAAGATAATGTACAACGTTGCTCTCGCGTTTAAAGCACTTGAACTTTTTCTATGAGTTGTACTTCCTCCTGTCTTTAATTGATAAGTTAGTACTATGTTTTTAGTCTATTTTTCAACTATTGTAGCCGGCCACAACTAACGGTTTTTTTGTCACGCGGCCTGGTCTTTTTCTCCAACAGCTAAACCGAGTAATTCTTATGATATTTATGCACAATTTGATATTAATAGTTTTCTCAGTATTTCTTTAAACAAGCATGCGAGGTAGGTGCGTTTGTAAGGTAAACTGGCCTCAATGGAGAATCATGGTGTATTTTATGCTCTACTTCGTTCCAAATTTAGAAGCAATTTTGCATTTTCCAAGACTCGATTTTTTTTCCTTTTCTAAAAATGGTGGGGTAGCCCCAGGAGTCTACGCGCGTGACGAAAGCTTCTTCTTGCAAGCGACACACACGCACACTGACCGGCTGCGCAATCACAACCAGAGCCATAAACAGAAGCAAAGCCGCCCACGGGAGCAGAGCAAAGCACCTTCCAGCCGAATCTGAGAGCTGCCCTTCTCGCGCTTCTGGTTCGGAGCCAAGCCCACCAAATCCGAAGCTCGGGTCGCCTCCCGCGGCAATGGGGGCCGACTCCGAGGACGCCGTCAAGCAGCTCAGCCTCCTCATGGAGCAAGGTGCGTGCTTTCTTGGAGTTCTTGCTGAAGCTTGACACCGTTTTTCGGTTTTCTTTGCGACTGTTGCGGTGCTTCTGTCTTCCTGACTTGTTCGTCTTGGTTTGGATCTTGGCAGTGGAGGCGCCGCTGAAGCGATCGTTTCAGGTATGGATCTGGGGTCCCTGTGGCCATTCCGTCGGGGAAGCATGGATCTTCGTGGTCTTTATTGTGGATTATAGCTTGTCAGTCTGATCATAATACGCTTACTACTTTCAGCGATATATCTGTTTTAGCTTAGGAAAGTGAGCTATTAACTGTATTGTTAGTGCCTAAGATCTGCAATATCGTCATAGTTCAAAATGGAGGCAATTTTACCTCTGATATTTGTGGTTTAATAGTCACATGCTACAGGTTCTGTAATTGGCCATGAGCTGCTAAACAAGTGCATCTTGCGGAGTACTGCTTGATCCATGATCTATGACAAGTATATGTGCAAAGTTGCTGCAAATCAACGGGCTGGTTAGGAATAGTGGTGCTTCTCTGCTTGAACTAGTTTGTCATGGTGGTTCTGCATATCTCATGTGGCTTGTTATAATTCCCGTGTGTTAAGCTACTATGCGCTGACCGGTTGCATCCGAAAACTTAAGCTGATGGGGAAGGGTAGGCAATTCACTTATACACTCCAACACTCCCCTCACGTGAGGCTCCCTTGAGCCTCTAACGTGGAAATAGGAGCGGGCTTGCGTCTGTGGGGATTCAAACTCAAGATCTCTGACTCTGATACTATGTTAAGCTACTATGAGTTGACCGGTTGAATAAAAAAACTTAAGCATGGGGAAGGATAGACAATTCACTTATACACCCCAACACTACGGTTGACTCGCTGTGCCATGAATCATGCTTCCACCTTTTGGATTGCGGGGGTTCTGCTTGTCACAAGTCCACTAATTAAATTTATTAAGTTATTTTATATCTGCATTTGGTATCCGATGTGCCATTTTATAGTTTGCAGCTAGCTGTCGTCTACCAAAACTTTTCCTTTTGGGGGGCCGTGGCGTAGTGCGTCATTTTGGTTTTTATTGTCAACCAAACTTGCAGCCTAAAGTCTAAAAATATGTGTTTTGTTGGAATTAATCTTGTTTTATAGTCTTTTGGTGCAGCAGCCTAGGTCCAAGAAGACCCGGGTGGGGGTGCACACCTAGAAGGGGAGAGCGAGTTGGTTTATTTTTAGATGATATAAGAAAAATAAAATGAATCTTAAGTTATTACATCGTGCATCTCCATTTACATTAAATTTGAAATAATTTGTAATCATTTGTGGTCAAATAGATGCTTAACTAATTTGCACCACTCATGACTCATGTCATAGAGGATTATACGGCGGGTTAAGTCTGCGTGTTTGATAAATGCTTCTTTCAAAGCCTTTTTTTGCTTACGACGGGTTAAATCTGCGTGTTTGATAAATGCTTCTTTCAAAGCCTTATTTGCTTTGTATGTTCTACTTTATAGTTTATACTACCTATCGTGCTGACCTATTATATATACTTATGTTATATGGATACGGAATTTTTTCTGAAAATTTGTTTTGCTACATTATTCCGTCATTTATATGGTGCTTTAATCCTATATCAATTGTTTGATTTTCAACTTTCCTGTCACTTGTGGAATTTATATTTCCCCAAAGGAAAAGATCTTATTATAGCTTGTTTATTTCAGAATGTGCACCAGGGTTATCCAAAAGAAACACTGGTACGTTTCCTCAAGGCTAGAGAGTGGAACGCCTCAAAGGCCCATAAAATGGTATATTTCATATGAACTTTCTCGGTGGCAGGAGAACTGATTTCTTAAATTGCCACTAATATGTTTTGTTTTTATAGATTGTTGATTCTTTGAACTGGAGGATTGAAAATGAAATTGATAGTGTTCTAGAGGTGCGTAATCCTTTCTAGAATGTGATCTTAACATTCTTTGCTAGTCAGATAGCCATGCGAGCTTTGCTTGTTGTCTACAATTTCAATTCATGCCTAATCATACTTTGTCTGAATTGTTCAGCTAATTACTGCATCATATATCATCTCTATTTTCACTTTGTTTGTCTAGCATTTTGCTTAATTGCTGATACTGTCTGCACTGTCCATCTGCAGAGGCCTATAGTCCCAGTAGATTTATACAGATCAATACGTGATTCACAACTTGTTGGATTGTCAGGATACACGAAAGAGGTATAATTATATACTTAACTAACAATCTACATGTTGGTTGAACCATAATTTGCTTGCAGCATAAGATGTTTCTTACCCATTTGGAATTTATTGTGATGCAGCTGTTTGTGGGCTCGAAATATACATGCATTTTTACTGCCCTAAGGCCACCATATTATCTAGTTAATTCATTTCTAGGTGCACCTACTTCAGTGACACTAGAAAAAGAAAACTCGACTGGTGGGGGTGAGACTGCCCCCACGTCATTTTTATTTTTATATAAGAAGCTCAACCTTTTCCTTGTCGAGAAAACCCCTGAACCCCCAGCATCACCCTATAGGGCCGTGCAGATACTTGACACCATTGACCAAGCTAGTGACTACTGCAAATGGCCCAAACCACCCCATGGCCCGGATACTAGGCACCCAAGTCGGCATGTCACTATATTTCAGGTTGCCGACGAGGGATTTTTTTTTTAATTCCACAAATTGCGCACAACAGGATTTGAACCCTTCTGGGAAGCTCACATTTCGAGGTTCTGACCAACTGCACTAGAATAAATTAATTATATTGGATAAAAATATTAGCGTTGATGCTGAAGGCCGTCAATCTTCCATATAGTTATGTCCCAGTGACAGAAAAAAGCAACCAACCTTTTGATTAAGAAAACAGGATAATGCATATCCAAGATGAAAAGTCCAGGGGATTTATAGCAAGATACTACCTGAGCTGAGGCTTTTAGTTTCAAAGTAATGTGTGGAACCTCACATATTATAATTTGCCTTTAACTTTCACAATGGCCACTCCTTTAGTACAATGTCAAAGAGCCAGAGTGAACCATTCATAAACTTGTCTGCGTTATAACAGTTTATCTCTTTCTATTCTTTTGTTTTCTTATTGTCAGGGTCTCCCAGTTTTTGCCATCGGTGTTGGACAGAGTACATATGATAAAGCTTCGGTAATTACTCAATGCTTGTCACTTGTTCAAGTAGGCTGCATCCAAAATTTTGAACCTGGCTGCTTTTACTTGTCATAATAAAGATGTTATTGATGTGAAATTTCACCGTCTTAGCATCATCTGTAGGTGACCTGAATAATGATCTTACCTGACAACCTTATGATATTTGTGGAATTGAGCTCCTTTGTAGTGAGTTGCATATGTCAAATAAACATAGGGATATTTTCTCTTCAGGTCCACTACTATGTGCAATCCCATATTCAGATTAATGAATACCGTGATCGTATAATTTTGGTAAGTATCCAACGAAAGGTCTTAAGTTCAGTACATTTTTTGTGTTAACACATAAATTTGTCTAATATTTACTTCTATCACATTAGCCCAAGTTGACGGAAAAGTTTGGACGGCCTATTATTGGTTGTGTAAAAGTTCTTGATATGACTGGTTTGAAGTTATCGGCGCTTAACCAAATCAAGGTATGCTTGATTGAACCCAAAATTGTGTTCTTTAATGAGCTTATATGCAAATGTTTTAATGGTTTTTTTATATATGTATGGATGTATATAAAGTTAAATCAACTGAAATAGCATGTCTTTACTAGTAATTAAATCAAAGAATGAGAATGTCCTATTACATCAAGAAGCTGCTCATCATACAGCTCAGCTATGTATTCCATGCAATTAACAAACTGAAGTGGTAACACTGATGTTCAGGGGGTAACTTTTTCACTTGTCCTATACTTTTTTAAAAACAAAAAATGTGCACTATCTTCATGACTTGTGTTGCTGCTGGGTTGTGAGCATGATATGTTTTCTTGTTGATATGGTTTTAATATTTTTTGCAGATCCTGACTTCCATATCAACAGTTGATGATCTGAACTACCCTGAAAAGACAGAGACCTATTATGTGGTTAACGTTCCATACATATTTTCCGCATGTTGGAAGGTACTGCCAATTTCCATTATTGTTCAGACATAACATTTACTAGGTAGCAAAAGATGATGACAAGTTATTTGAGTTGCTGCTAGGTTGTCAAGCCGTTGTTGCAGGAGAGAACCAAAAAGAAGGTTAAAGTTCTGAGTGGTTCTGGGAGAGATGAACTCCTGAAGGTAAATCACTGTCTTTTTTTTTTTCCTTTCTTTCTTGTTGCATGCCTATTTTTCATATCATCGTAAGAGTCCTTTATTTCTAGGTGAAATATTTGTTACTCTTTGATGAACTTAACCATACATGCCCTTTTAGCATTTTTCTTTAGTATTCAAAGGATGTTGAACAATCACGATGCTTGGTTTATGTAGATTATGGACTATTCATCTCTTCCCCATTTCTGCCGACGGGAGGGTTCTGGATCGTCAAAGCACTCGTCAACTGATGCCGACAACTGCTTCTCCTTCGATCATCCTTTCCACAAAGAACTTTATGGTCATATCAAGGAGCAAGCGTCGCACAAAGAACTCATCAAGATGGGATCATTGCATGTCAGCATTCCTGAGCCGGATCCAGATGATGCGAAGATCGTTGAGCTCATCCAGGCTCAGTTTCAAAAGATTGGCGAGCAGAATGGATCCTCAGCCACCAATGGCCACAAGGCTTAGCATGCATGCATCAAGGACGACTGGGACGTCTTAACAACCGGTTGCTGGTGACCTCTGACGAAAATTGATTATTACGCCTTCGTGTCATTATTTTGATTCACGACCCCCAGTTGTCTGGGGAATATAGTAACAGTCAGTCTCTTGCATTTGCGTGATGCAAGCTTGAGTTTATAGCTGGAGAGACTGAGAGATAAACTGGTCTGTGTATATGAGATGGATATGAATTAATAAAACGCCTTTTGCTAGTGTAACCAAGAATCCAAGATGTGTTGAGTTGTTACAAGAAAGGAATCCAAGACGGAGCCCTTCCTCAGTTTTGCATCAGGATGGCAAGTCCTTTTCTTTTGAAATATAAACTGAATTTGAAAAACGAGAACATTTTTTTTTTGAAGTTTCAACAAAATGAATTGCGATAGCGCGGTGCTGGGGGCGCTACCTTGAACATAACGTGGTTGCGCACTTTTTGGAATGCCGAGAAGCTACTTTTGGACAAATAGACTTAAAGTTGGAAAGTTCACCCAAAACTGCTTTCTGGCTTTTGATGTGCAGAAAAGATATGTTACAAAAGCTAAAAGCCAAAAGTCAGCAGCAAGATTTTCAAAAATCTCAAAATCTACAGCCCAAACAAACAGGGTATATATAATCACGTGAGAACTAAAAAACTAAACTGTGCGCTTGAATTTACGTAATGTGAGTGTAAAAATACAATATTTTTAAACTATGAAACAAAGCGCATCTGGTGTAGTGGTATCATAGTACCCTCCCACGGTACTGACCAGGGTTCGATTCCCTGGATGCGCAAACCAATTTTCCTTTTTCTTTTCGAACTCCGCAAAATCCCTTGCCTGCTCATGCATGTCAAAATGGTAGCTGTTCCCTCAAAAAGTAAGATTTCATTGTATGATGACAGCAAAGGAATACTTTTCCGTGATCTTTTCAGTTTTCAGACACCCAGCTTTAGCTAGGATGAAAAGATGAAAGCATAAGAAGACGAACCACTAGCCACTCAACTCTTCCAAAAGTCGATGCTGGGAAAATCACGTCACGGATAATTGTTCCTGCAACTATTGCTGCTCACATGTCAGGTTTGCGATTTTTGCAGAACAAGCCTAGCATATGAAAAACGTGCTTTGTTTTGTTTTTTTTTTTTCTGAAGGAACTCTGCTCTTTACGAAAAGTAGTGGCCGCTGAGTCACAGGAATATGGTTGCACAGTTCATGTCGTTTTGATTGGAAACTTTTCAGTGAACTACTGCTGCGACATTTTATTCTTGTATGAACCAGTGGAAATCATTAATAAGCAAAGCATCATCAACTTCTTCTTCTTCGCAAGGCAGCATCTCACTCACCTAGTTGGACTCTGTTGCAAGCAGGAGATTACTTACTGGGTTCTTATTACGCTTCGCAATGCAAGTGATCCTTAACTTGAGCGCATCCCTGGCAATTCGATGCCTTGAGTGCCCGATTAGCAATTAATATAGCACAGTGAGGGATTCTACACGACTTACCGGGGAAGAAAAGACTCTCTGCAGTCACAGCTAATTAAGTCTGCCCAGTGTCCATGGAACGAGAAATTCATCTAGTAATTAATTAAACTCGATCGGGTAGGATGATTGGAAACTGGACTCTGATGTGTGAATCGTTCCTTGAATTCCCCATATACCGCAATTAGCTGTGAAGCGGCTCCATCGAAAGAACAAAAGTGTTAATAAACTGCGTGCGCTTGTCCAGCCTCAGCATATATGGAGCATGCATGAGCATCCAGTTCAAGAATAAACATGTCAGTTAATTTTGCAGGGCTCTCGAGTCCTAACATACTATACAGTAAGTACACTGGCATGCGTGCTAATTAATCTGGACCATGTTGCTAATTAAAGCTAGAAAATCAATGTACACAGTAGAACCGCTACCGAGTAGTAGTTCAAGATCCACGCCCATGCTCGAGCTCCCTGCGCAGAGGATGACGACGTGAGGCCCTTGAATCCGATATCAATGGAGACGCTGCCGTCGGGCTTGAAGAGACCGAAGTGTCGCTCGGTGGAGGGGCCGGGCTTGAGGTTCTCGTTGAAGAGCGCGAAGATGTAGGCCTTGAGCACCTTGTCGGGCCTGTGCGGCGTCCCCTTGCGCAGGAACAGGCGCTTCCTGAGGTTGCGGTTGTAGGTGACGGCGTGCGCCATGTCGGCGCCGGCCTCGGTGGGGTCGCCGGCGGACGCCCACCCGGTCTCCGCCACGCGCACCTCCATGCCCGGGTACCCCGCGGCCTCGAGCGCGAAGTAGGCGGCGTCGACCTGTGCCTCGAACATGTTGTCGTAGCGCAGCCCGGTCTTCGGGTCGGTGACGCCGGAGTTGGGCTCGAAGAGCGCGTAGTTGATGTCGATGTGCTCCGGGTCGCTCATGTACGCGAGGAACGGGTACGCGTTGACGTAGAACGGCACGCCGGTGCGGGAGAAGAAGTCGAGCAGCGGGCGGAGGTGCGTCATGAGGTCGTCCTTGAAGACGCAGGCGGACGGCGGGTACGAGGTGGCGAAGACGGCCTCCGAGTGCGGCGTGGACAGCTCGATCCTGTCGGCGAGGCGGAGCACGGTGAGCGCGTCGTGCACGTTGATCACGGCGCCGACGAGCGCCTCGGCCAGGTCCTGCCCGCCGCCGCCGAGCACCTCGTTGCCGACGGTGATGCCGACGATGCGCGTGGCCGGGTAGTAGGGCCTCACGTTCTGGTTGATCCAGTCCATGGCCTTGCTGGGGTCGGCGGCCATGTCCTTGAGCAGCCCGTTGGGGATGGCCACCACCAGGTTGAGCTCGGACCCCCGGAACGCCTCCAGCACGCTGTGCTCCGCGTCGTAGATCTTCACGTTCCGGATCCGCGCCAGCTTCAGCAGCCGCACCACCTCCCTCGGCTCCGGCAGGTTGTCCGCGATGCGCCCGTAGTTGATCCCGTACGTGCCCACGAACGACTTCAAAGCTGCATGCCAACAGCATGTCATCAAGAACATCGACGACCATTATTTCAAAGTTGCATCAACCAAAGAATAACTGTCAACTGACCGACCTTTGTGATGGCTTGCCCGGGAGACGTTGGCTGTGACTTGACCGCGGCAGCTGGGGAATGCCAGGGTGCAGCAGCACACGAGCAGGAGGAGCCGCCCGACGCCGTAGCGCCACGGCGCCATCAGCGCCATCTCCCCGCGACGGCGGCAGCGGCGGCGCGGCGAGGAGCTCGGAGCTGAAGCGAGCGACGACAGCAGCAGCAATGGAAGCGGGGAGGACAAGCGAAGGAGGAAGGCCCGGTGGCGAGGACAGGTGCGGGCATTAGAGCACCAGGCGCGCGGCGTGCGGGGCACGTTGCGTGGTGCGCGGGGTATGGCGGGGGCACGGCGGCCATGGGATGGGGTTGGTTAACCCCCGCGCGCACGCCGGCGAGGTGGCCGGTTGCTTGCTCGGCCGGACTTGACGGAGGAGCGTGCGTGCGAGGGGCTGCCAAGAATGGAATGGTGGCGGCCGCGGCCGCGGGGGAACGGAATCCGGTCTCTTGCGTTGCGTTGCCTCTCCGTATGTGCCGTGTCTGCTCAACAGTCCGGTGCTCTGTTCTGCTCTGCCTCTCCCTACGTCCTCTGCTCTGCTCTGACCATCTCTCTCCCACTGAGGTGAAAAGCTTAGGTTCGAAGGAAGAAGTGGAATGCTGACGAGGAACCTGATCGCAGGAGAAACCACCACAACCACGTCTCAAGATAAGCATGAAGCAGTGATGAAACCAGCCAGCCAGTATGCTCGAAGAAAGACTGATGGCGACGACCAACGTTGAATGTAAACCGAAAAACAAGCACGCTTTTCGCCGCAGATTGTTCAGCTTCAGCCTGCACACACGATTCTAGCATCTGCACTTTCGTCTTCGAAGGTGTTGTTCTGCTTTGTGGTTCCGGAAAGCCAGAACCTCCTCTTGTCTGGTTTTGGAATGCTGAGGTGGCCTGTTTAGCTGAACAGATGACGCAGCAAAATGAAACGGGTGGTCGATACACGTTCTGTTCATGAAAAGGTGACGAGACGTGTCTCTAGGATCTATTAAAGAACATGATGTTCCAGGCGTTGCTATTCGCCTGCAAGAATAACCATTTCATTCTGATCACAGAACCCCCCTAAAAAAACCAAAAAAATTGTGATCAGGACACGGAGGAAAAAGATACCGAGCTGACGGACGGTGAACCAGTGCCGCTGGATGCATTAGCACGCGGTGCCCCCATGCTAAGCAACAGCAGAGTCAAAAACAGCGCACAAGAACAGTTGCAAGTTGCAGGCTAAAATACAATCTGCGCCGTTTCGTTCAAATTGCAGCCCAAAATGCAACATGAACCGATCATTATTTTTATTTTTATTTTATCTTAACAACTGCAGTATGAAGACTTCCGAACCCTAATTCGCCCATTAATATGAGGACACTTCAAAAAAAGTAGACAGATATTGCTAATCTTGTCCAATTGCGGTGCCAGATGGGACAGGTGCACCCGTAGGACCCACAGGTCAGTGTCAGCAATGTGAAGGGTGTCTAGAGACAACGAATTTGATTTGCCTAGGCATTAAAGGAGTCATCTCTCGTCCAAAAAGAAAGAAAAGATAAATAAAGAAGAAGTAGCAGAGTCATTTAAATAACAGAACGGGACCAGAGCTGTCATTAACTAATAAATGCATAAACAACTAATAGACATATTTAACTAAGTGTGTAGTATAACTATTAGGAAAAATAGTAACTAGGGACAAAAATAAAAGGGAAGCAGTAGAAAAAACAAACAGAAAAAAGAGATCAGAAAAAGACAGCAGCAAAGATCGGAAACCAGTGACCACCACCTCCAGCACGAACGCAGTCACCACCACCTACAAACCCCCCATCCGCTGTCTCCTCCCCTCCCCTCGCCACAAGCGGGCCTTCTCCGAGGAAGCCGGCGAGCCGCCGCCGCCCTCCTCCACTAGCTGTGCTCCTCCGGTCAGGTAAAGAAACATTCTTTTCACCTCCGGCCCTGTCGGTGCCACACCGGCATTTCTTGCGCGCTTGTCTGACCAGATCTGCGCGCATTTCCGTTTCTCGGGTGTAGATCTCGCGACTGCCTCGTTTACCTCTGCGTGGTTGGGTCGGTAGTGGCTTGGTCGACATGGAGGATGTAGTTGATGACGTCACCGGCGGCGCTGCGGTGGCCGTCGGGAATGGGGTCAATGGGAAGCCGGCGTCGCATGAAGAAGGTGTAGAGGTGCATGCGGAAGAAGGGCACGAGGAGCGGGCCAATGGGGATAACTCAGGGGAGAGCGAGGTGATCAACCCGCCGGAGGAGGCTGGCGGGGAGGCCACCTCGCCACCAGTGGGCAGGAAGCCTGACCTTTCCAAGGTGAGTTCTTTCCCGTTATGTTTAGTAATGATTCGTTTGATAACCTTCCACTAATCGGTAGTATAATAAGTTCATGCCACAATGCACAGACTGAATTTCGGGCTACATGGTTTGCTTTTAGGGAGATCAAAGTCATGGCGCTAAGTTGGTCAAGTCTAAGAGCCCAAGGAGCGGGGATGAAGGTCAGGCAAGGAGAAGAGCCCCCAATTCCTCTCTTTCAAAGGCGCCTACTGCTCAGGTATCTTGTCTAGTTTCTGGTACCAGGTGCTGGACGAATGGCGATGCCAGTATTGTAGTAATATACGCAGTTCTACGTGGTCACACACTTCATTTCAGTCTCATTTCGAACCATTCAGTCCAGTTTGATCTTACATTTGTTTTGCTTGTATCAGAAAACTGAGAAAAATGAGGCTCGCTCAGCTCCTAAAGACAAGGAGGCATTATTGCCTGACGGTTCAATGTATGCCTCTTATTTCCTCTGCTTTGATCTACCTTTTAAGGCTGTACAAATTGGGCAAAGAAGTTATATATAGCATCATTCATCACCACTCTTCTCAGATCATTCATAACTTTAATTAGTTGAAACACTTTATGTGCCTATGTTTGTTAAGTTACTATGTGCTAACCAGTTGCCCTCAAAAGCTTAAGCTGATGAGTGATGGTAGGCAATTCACTTATATTTCAACACTCTCCCTCACGTGCAGGCTCCTTTGGGCCGCATACGTGGAATAGGAGTCGAATACAATTTTATTTTATTTTTTTAATAAATTGCGCCCACTAGGATTCGAACTCGAGACCTCTGGCTCTGATACCATGTTAAGCTATTATGTGCTGACCAGTTGCCCTCAAAAACTTAAGCTGACGAGGGATGGTAGACAATTCACTTACATTTAACACTCCCCCTCACGTGCAGACTCTTTTGGCTCTGCAAACGTGGATAGGAATAGGCTGCAATTTTTTTTTATTTTTTTAATAAATTGCGCCCGTTAGTATTCGAACTCGAGACCTCTGGCTCTGATATCATGTTAAGCTATTATGCGCTAACCAGTTGTCCTCAAAAGCTTAAGCTGATGAGTGATGGTAGGCAATTCACTTATATTTCAACAATGTTAACTGCAAAGCAGAAACAATTCTGAAATTTCCTAGAGGATTCCTCTTGCATCTCACTCCAAAAAATCTTACCAGTAAAAAGTATCTTGTATCACATACTTTTATGTTCACACCCTCCAAATCCAGGGATAAAAGGAAATCTCAAAAGGCATTAGTTCAGCATTCACCCGTCAAAAGAGATGAGGCAGAGTCAAATTGTGAGAGTCCAAAGCCTCAAAAATTTGGCAGCACTCCTTCCTACGGCTTTACCTTCAAGTGCGATGAGAGATCTGAAAAAAGACGAGAGGTAAACTTTTGTTCAATCATTATGTTCTTAGGTTGCATTTAGAAATGTGTAGATTGGCTGTTTTGTTTACTGAATCATGCAATCTTATAGTTCTATTCAAAGCTTGAGGAGAAAATTCACGCGAGAGAGATAGAGATAAGCAATATGCAAGCAAAATCAAAGGTACACTATTTTTCTTATTTAGGTAAATATTATATTTCAACATCACATCTCATAAATTTCTCTGATATTATTTGCTGAAAATGCCCAGGAATCTGAAGAGGCTGAACTCAAAATGTTGCGGAAGAGTTTGAAGTTCAAGGCAACACCAATGCCCAGCTTCTATAAGGAACCACCTCCTGCTAAAGTCGAGTTGAAAAAGGTGATCCACTCATGGCGACCTATTCTGTTATCCTTAAGTCATTACTTCATGATATTTCTTGTAATCATTTGCGTCACAGAAAAATTATAAAATTTCTAAAGCTAAAACTACCACACTGTATCTGGAAACCTTAAATTATAATTCTGCCAAACATACCATGTGGTTCCGATTAAACAAGTATGCATAGCTTCCCTGAAGCAAGGATTTCATATATGTTGGAACTATTCTTTCATGGTCATCTTGAGCGAACAAACTTTTAAGAGGGACTTGACACACATAATGAAGGAACACTCATGGCTTACTAATATGACTTCATCATGTCCAGAGTAACTACCTACCTAACATTTATTTCGAATTGGAACATGGTACTCATACCGACTAAATTGGTATGGGCATTATCCAACGGAATCTCCGGAAACACTAGTTAACAGTGGGATCTTAAGGGGTAGGGAAAATATTAGGAGGGGTGGAGGGCGACCAATGTTGATGTGGGAGGAGGTGGTAAAACGGGACTTGAGCGATTGGAATGCACCTAGAGATCTGACTCTTGATAGGACTACATAGAAACCAGCTTTTCATGTGCCGGAATCTTAGTTTACTCGTACTTTGTTTACTCTTCTCTCTCTTTCTTCTACTTTCATATGTTTCCATTGGCTTTAATATTTGGACTACCGCAATGTGCTTGGGAAAAAGTCTTTGTTGTTGTTGCTGTTGTTGTCGGAACATGGTACTCATATAACCAGAATTTTTAACTGCTGTAGTGAATCTTATCGGTCCTTCTGTCTTTTTAGCATGGATCAATTGCACTGTCATATGTTTTGGCATTTTGCTGTTAGTATTGGTTACTGTAATTATGTTGTTCATCATTAGGCAAGCGCAGCACTAGGATCTAAAGATAGATAGTGAACCAATAATATAGTCATCGACCACAAGAATGGATATTACATTATTATTAACATTTTTATGGTATGTAGAGTGGATATTACATTATTATTAACATTTTTATGGTATGTAGAGTGGGGTGGCATGTCTTCCTTTTGACTGCATATATATTTCTGTTGGATAGAAATGGAGGTTGTATTTCAAAACCTTGATGTGTCCCACTTTCATAGAAGTAGTGCTCACTGTTGTGGCATCTGATGCAGACTCCACCCACCAGAGCTCGATCGCCAAAACTTGGTCGTCCAAAGAACAAGTCAACACCAGAGACTGAAGAAAATAACACCACAAACCAACCAGTTCGCCTGAGCCTCGAGGATAAGGTTCTTCATAATGGTGTGAAACAATCAACACTATCAAATTCAGTAAAGCCCCAGAGGAAGTCTCTTCCCAATTTGTCATCAGAGGAAATGGGTCCACTTGATGCTGCAGCGAGGACCAAAGTTAAGGCCGTTGGTGCTCAAGGGACCGGATCTGACAGAGGAACCACAAGGAACTGAAATGAGCATAGATTTTTGTTCAAGGGCCAATCTGAGCTGAAGTTACTCCCGATGAGCAAGAACTCAGTGAACATGTAGTTGCTTAACGATCAAACCGACTGATTTGTTATGGATGCTGTGCCTCAACTTTGTATAATCATGCTTGTCTGCAAAAGTATCTAGTGACCTATAATGTATAATCAACTCTTGCCTTATTTCCTGGAGTTAAGCCTCTGTAATGCTTATCTAGATAGTTCTTGTTCATAGTCTAATGAGGGCTTTGTTTTTTCAAATCATTCGCAATTGGTAGCAAATGCAAATGATTATCTCCTAATTTCAAGTCGCCGAATTTCTTACTGAATGGCTCGCATGTGGGGAGGCATCCTCAAGAAAAGTGATACAGATTATAAGTTGTGATTCAGATTTTTGTGAGGTATATCCGCCTTTGATCTGTAAGGCAACGTTTTGAATGTTTTACAGAAGGGTTTTCAGTTCTGATGCTCCAACCAGGTTGAAGTGTAATAACTATCTGGTAACTGCTGTGTCCGCCAGGTGCAAAATATCAGGATTATATTCTCGTTTGAGTTTTGCAATTTGGATTTAACTTTCCCAGCTACAGCTTTTATAACGGTGGAGAAGCACCATTCGAATTTCTACCTGCGTGGAACCAGCAGGTTGGTGCTGTAGAAATTTATCTTCATAAGCAGCACATATACCTTTGTTGGCCGTATTTCTCATTAGCTTGACTCAGGATCGGATTGGAAATGGAAAGGTTTCATGCACATAAAATTTCGCACAAATCTTAGAATTAATAAAATTTTGGAAGCCACCACAAAGTGCACACTATCAACACAAACAGTTTCAGACTTGCCAATAGCAACTTTAATGCGTCGTCTCCACAGCAGCGCAGTTGTCGAGTGTGCTCAGCTGGAACACTGAAAATCTGAAATGCATCTTGGCAGGCGAGAATACAACGAGTTACTCCCTTCGTTTATTTCAAAAATAAACTAAAAAATAAATTAGCCGGTGACAAATAAAAAGAAACGGAAGAAGTAATAGTTAGTGAAGAAATTTCTCGTAGAAGACTAGTTTCAAGTGAGGAGACTTACTTTCATATCTGTTTCATCCTTATGAGAACAGGGCATATCGTGCAACGGACGACCGGTGCTAAATATTACTCGTTGGTTCCTAAAAGTTTGTCAAGTTTTAGTTCATTTTTAATTAAAACATAATAAATTTTATTTGAACTAAAACGTGGCATTTTAGTTCATTTTTAAACTAAAACATATCACACTTTATTTGAACTAAAACGTGACAAAATTTTAGAAAAGAATTAAGTATATGATAAAGCAGCAATTGATTCCACAGCATATTCATGGCTATAAAAGAAGATGATGCCATATCTTACATAAAATACCTGCAAAAAATCATAATTGATCCACTCTTCATCCTGCAAACAACAAGAAATTTGTACACTTTCCATTGAATCACCATTGATGCAACAATAAAGGTTGAAGGCACAAATCCAAGGAACACAGATTGAACATAACACATACTTCGTTTATTCATAGAGGGTCACCAAAATTACAGCACTCAACATTCTGCCTGTAAAACAAGGGACCTGGCAAAAAAAACAACCATAAAAGGTTGTCAAGGCAAGGCACTAGTATGCGCCTCGCAATGGCCAATATCACCATGAACACCAGGCATCCCAAAGAGACTGCAAAAAAAAGTGCAACCCTACATGACCCGAACACACCACATCCAGCACACAACACGTCAAAGATCCAAACAGACTCGAACTAGAACAACCATACACATAGTACTTAACCACAGACACTCCAGCATTGGCAGTCTATACCGGTGGTGATTTGGATTGGATACTCCGGAACTGCCATTGGTGCCGGTCCAGTGCCTGCAACTTCATATCAAGGAAATAAAAGAAAGGACAGTAACCTAAGAAAACCTTATGGATATAATGACAAGGACCAATATATGGATAGAGGGGCAGGGCGCCAGTGATGGCAGCCAAGGCTCAAAAACAGTTCAACCTCCTGAGAGGTGATCTGTGAAAAACGAGCACTTGGCAAGAAAGCACCCCCTAAAACAACCGGTCCTGGAACAATGCGGATGCCCACACTGACTCGTATTCGTATACGAGCCAAAAAACCTGGAGATCATCTGGTCTCGTGGTACTGCTATAGTATACCTGCATCTGGAAGTGGCTAAACCTGTAGATATCAGCCACTCCATCAACAAACCACCTTCTCTGCCTAAGCAAGAATGTCACACCACCAGAGCTGCTTCTCCAATGATGCAATGTAGTTGTTGCCAATCATGTTGCAGAATTGAAGATTGAGGCCCTCCAAAGACTGGCCCAGGTTGCTCAAGAACGGCACACTCTTCTGGGTGACCTTCGAGCAGCCAGACAATGAGAGAACGCGAAGCTTGAGGTGCCTTGCAGATGCCAGGAAGGCAACACCATAGTCACTAACCATGCAGTTTGAAAGATCAAGCTCAGCAAGCTTGGTGCAGCTCTGAGAGATGGCAAAGAGGCTTGCATCAGTTATCTTGCTGCAACCTTCAAGACTAACCTTGTCAAGAGATTTTCCATGTGCCTTCACCAGGGAAGAAACAGCTACATCTGTAACATTCTTGCAACCACTCAAGTCAACCTTGATCAGACCAGCCTCAGAAGACTGGATCAACGGAAGGAGTCCATTGTCAGTAACCCCATCAAGACCACTCAGGTCAACCTGCTCCAACTGAGGGCAAATCATCCCAACCACGACCAAGCTTGCATCAGTGAAACCTGGGCAGTCCTTGATTGTCAGGAATCGAAGTGATCTGCACAGAGGAAGCTGTGCAGGCGCAGAGCAGATATCCTTGATCCCCATGCATTTCACCAAAGACAGAGACCTGAACTTCTGGCTGCAGTTGAGGAGGCAAGCAAGAATACCAACAAGAGTAACCCGGTTGCATTCCTCAAGCTGTAAATTCTCAAACGACTTTGCTGATCCCGTGAAAGCCTTGAGACCAGCATCAGACACATGCCCACACCTCCTAAGGTAAAGCTGCTTCAAGCTTGGGCAGAACTTGGCAATCGAAGCAAGCGCAAGATCAGTGATTCCAGGGCAAGAGGTAACACTCACGCACTTGAGATTCTGCAGACCAGCAGCATTAGCCATCACCCAGAAACCCCTCTCGCCGACAGTAGCAAGGCGGGCAAGTGTAAGGTTAGTGACAGCCTTCCCATAGTACCCAATCACAGCAAGCGAAACATCAGTGATGTTCAATCCCTGGAGCCGGATCTTGGTAAGCGAGGCCGTAGCAGAGCACACCAGGCTGGAGATTCCCTGATCACCAACTTGCACACAATTCTTGATATCCACAACCTGCAACTTCGCGCAGCAGCGTCCAATGGCCCTGAGGCTTTCATTGCCAACACCCGAGCACGCCTCGATGGTCAGGGACACCAAGTTGGGGCACCCCTGCGCGATAGCGGTAAGACCCTTGTCTGAAATAAGCGGGCAGCGAGAGATGTCCAGACGCTCCAGCAAGGGGCACCCTGCAGCAATTTCAGCGAGTCCGGCATCGCTCGCAAGCGGCACATCCCAGAGGGCGAGCGAGCAAAGGTTTGGGCTGCAGCGTGCGACAGCCGTGAGTCCCTGGTCCGCGACGCCGCGTGTGGGGTGGCTCCCGCGGACGGCAAGCTTGTGCAGCCCGCCACAGGACACGGCAACGACGGCCATGGCTGCAAGGCGGACATCGGTGGCCTCCTTGCCCTCGAGAGCCCTCTCGATGCAGGGATCTGCTGCCAGCGATTCGTCCTTTTCCTCTTCCATGACGAACTCCTCGTTGAGGTCGGGCAGCAGCGACGGGGTAACAGCAGCCGCCGCCGCCTGGTCGAGTTCGGAAGCCCGGATGGTGCCGAGGAGCGAGAGCCAGCGGCGGGAGACGCAGGCGGAGGCACCGCGCTCGCGGCCGCCGGTCACGCGGCGCAGGATCTCGAAGAGGCACTCGTCGGGGAACGCGTCGAGCGACGGCTGCGGCAGCTGCATCTGCCTCTGCTTCTTGCTAAGCCTCACGCACTCCCCCGCGGCGGCGGCGGCGACCGCGGACGCGGCGGCCACCAGCGCGCGCTTCCTCTGCTGCACGCCGCGGTAGAACGGCCCGGCGAACTCCGGATGCGCCGACGAGACGAGGCACCCACCATCTGATCCAAGATCGAACCGATTATTATTCATCAGAAACGCAAATTCAGTTTGCTCCCAGCGAAAGAATAAGTGAGTCGATCCATCCATCCGTTCATTTATAAGACAAGAAACAAAGAAGATAATATTTCTCCCTCCCTCACCTCCGTACGCGTTGAACGCAGGCATGCTGTCGAATCCTCCAAGAACGAAGAAGAGACCCCTTCCCCTCCCACTGGAATCAAGACCAGCAGCACGAACGAGAGCACAACCACCGCCGGATCTGCGCCGCCGGTGAGGGAGGGAAGCATTCACAGCGCGCCGGAGGAAGGAAAATCGAACCCTATCGCCGGGGCGACAGGGAAAAAAGGGAGCAAAGGAAGATGAAGGAGCCTCTGTGAGAGCAAGAGGAGGGGGAGGAGACTTGGGTTTGCGGAGGAAAAGGATAGAGGGGGAGACGAATATAGTCTGCTAGAGAGGCGGGGGAAGGGAGTCCCTAAGTTTATGCACGTATGACTTATTCACTACCACGTGGGACCTGCATTAGGTGGGTCCAACGTGTCAGTGACCAAGTACCCTGTCCGGGAGGCCCTCTGCGCGTGGCGAAGCGGAGCGTACGGGTCACGCCCTTGGCGCCAAGTCGCACGCGACACGCTGGATTCATTGAACCGCGCGACGCTCACACGCTGGATTCATTGAATCGAACCTCCTCGCTGTACAGGTGCAGCGTATGGTTTATTAATGGTTGGGAGCAGTTTGGCCTGCATTTCATGGGAAGCAGTAAGTAGTACGATCGCGAAGAGTACGGAGTGTTCTCTCCAAGCATTTATTCTAACGTTAGAAAATACGTGCATGCATGATGTACGGACGCTACAATTACAACGACTTGAATTATTTCCATCACTTGTTTCTTGTTTCTGCTACTTTTGCAGATTAATAGAGCAATACAAAAAACACGTTTAACAGAAACATTATTTCGCTCATACAGTACATCTTTTTTCTCGAGCTCATTTCGGTCATAATACATCTGGATTGCGTCCGTGCGGGCGTCATGATGGTTCGGCCACCCCTCTGCTGCTAGCTGGTGCATCGAACCTGGCACGCCGTCGCACTCACCCGCCTACCCCACCCGCACACCGTTCCCGGCCCGGTCCGTCTCAACCGCCTACCCCACCCATTCCTCCTCCTCCTCCTCCTCCTCCCGTCCACTCCACCCCTCGTGATTCTCGCCTATCCTCTCGCTCATCAGCAAAGCCGGACCGGTACGCCCACGTGGTTTCCAGATGGCTTTGCTCATATGATACCGCCACTTGCACCGCTTTTCGGTGCAAACCAGCAGCCCACTTGTGTCTGTGTGCCGTGTTATTAGTTGTTTAAAGGTGGCGTGGTTTCTCTAATGGCCAAGTTGATCAATGATTCCGAGTACTATATATCCTCTCTCCTGTACTGGTTAGTACTCCCTTCGTCTCCATAAACTTGTCGCTTTGTAGTTCATTTTTGAACTACAAAACGACAAGTTTATAGGGACGGAGAGAGTACTAATCAAGCGATTAGCTAGCTATACGAGATACGTTGAATCCGTTCCGTTTGTCGTTTCGCGACAACGCTGATCGAGGGTCTGACTGGTCTCCGATCGATGCAAATATTTTGAACGTTTATCATACCTGAAGAGCGCAAAATAATTAATGCTCCACTTGCACCGTCTAAGCTGGCATGATGACCGAGTTGATCGATGATTGTTCTAATAAACACTCTGAATTTGTAATCAGTGACGTTAATTGACAGGAAGTTTCCCTGCAAAGAAAGAGGAATTTGACGGGAAGTTTCCAGCCACCAAGGCGCAGGGACCGGATGCGGCGCACGCCTGGTCACGCACGGCCCGTCGTATGGAGAGGATCGGTGTGCGGTTAAGCAGCAGGCGCCGGGACGACGGAGCGCGGCTGCCGGTCGGCATGGTCGCGTAAATTACGGAATCGTCCGTGTGTCCGATCTTCTGTAGCGTAGCACAGCCGGCCTTCACGTGGTGGTGGCGTCAAAAGCAGCCGCAGCGTCAGCCGTCAGGATCGGAAGCAGAACAGGCGACGTGTCGCCTCGGCAGCCAGGCTTTCTTCAACGCGCGGACAGATCGGGGACGGATTCGCGATAGCGAGATGGCCGGTTCCGGTTCGTGGTGCTGGAACGCATGCACACTGATTGCCGGAGAGAGAAGGAAGAACGGCATCATCAGTCGGCAGAAGAGCCTCTGACACGAGAGTTCATTCCATGGCAGCGGCGCGTGCAGGTGCAACTGACGGCGCCCGCGCGATGCCGCATGGGGCGCGCATGCCGTGCCGTGCTCTCGCGTGGGAAAGGCCGCCGCGACCGGTCAGGGAGCATGGAGCCGACGGCGGCGGGCACAGAAGGGCGCCACGGATCAAGCGCCCCGCGCGACGCGTCGCCCATCGTAACCGATGCGGTACATGCGTAGTCGGCACCGGTGTGGGCTCCGCTCTGATTCGTGTGGCGCTACCAGAAGTCACCATAGACATTACCTTTATTCAGAAGGTGTCACCATACTAAGGTTATATCCAGCCAGCCAGCAAAAAGAATTATTAGTTCCATTTCCAAGGTACCATCTTTATTCCCTCCAAGATAAGCGGGAACTCTCAAATATGTACTTCCACCTTTCTCAAAAGCTTGTCGTTTCAAAATTCATTTTTGTCAGTTCTCGGTGTTCCGCACACACGATGAAAACGCCTAAGTACCCTGCCTCCCACTGAAGCAGGGTTCTGTCGAGGTGTCTAAACTGACACCTCCTCCGGACTAGCTCAGAGGCAGCCCTCCGGGGTTCGTTGTATATTCGAGGCTAGTCCTAGCAAGATCGAGCACAGAGAATGATGAACGCAAGGGTTTTACGTGGTTCGGGCCGCCTGGGCGTAAAACGCTACTCCACAGTATAGGTGCCCAATGGGCCATGCCGGGCCGGCCCGGGCTCGGCCCGACACGGCCCGCAAAAAAATCGGGCTGTGACGGGCTGGCCTGTGCGCTGAAGGTCTAGGCCTGCGCACGGGCCGAACTCAATTTTGGCGTGCCGGACCATGCCGGGCTGGCCCGTGGCCCGTTTCAGTTAAAAAGACACTAAAAAACAGCAAAAAGAAAACATTATTCGGGCCTAAACGGACTGTACCGGGCCGGGCCAGCCCTAAACGGGTCGTGCCTGCAAGCCCGACGAACCGGATGTCCAGGCCCGGGCACGGCCAGGACCGGGCTTCGGGCCGGTCCGAGCCTGTTTTTTTCGGGTCGTGCCAGGTTCGGGCCGTGCTTTTTTGCGGGCTTTCGTGCCGGCCCATGTGGCCCGGCCCATTTGGCCACCTATACTCCACGATGATTTGTGTGTTGTATTACTCGAGTGTATCATGGGTCTGAGAGAACCTCCCTTAGTCGGTTGCCGCTCGGTCATTTTATAGTCCAAGGTCGAGCAGTTTACAAGTGGGACCTGGGTCCCGACAAGTAGCCCCGGGAGTACCAAATCCCTTCTAAGATTTTGGAGTAAATGCTATCCCCTGACAATGGCTTCAATGTGCCGCCTGGCCATGCCTTGCTGCAGGGCTACACATAGCCCCTCATCATGGTAGGCGGTGTCTCGTCCGTCTTGTCGCGACCTCTCATTCGTCTGCCGTACATAGTAGTTTGGCGCCATCCCGATATCGTAGGACTGAGTACATGACTCTTGACTTATGAGTGCGAGCTCCCGCTTACCTAGGGAACATGCATGTTTTTTCCATTTAGGCGCACTTGACTCGTCTCTCTTCATCGCCGCTATCGCAGGATGGACTAGGCACGGCGCTGCCTAGCACGTGGCGAGTCCGGTTCTTCCCTCTGCCGGAAGGTCGAGTTCGGAGCTGCCGGACACGTGGCTGCACTAGACCTTCTTCCCGCAGGGAGGCAGGTCCGGGGCTGCCGACCTAGTGAACGTGTTGGACCTCTCCTCGATGGGGAGGTGGACCCAGACCTGCGGGACGCGTGGCAGCGCCGGACCTCCCCTCTGTGAGGGAGATACACCTGGAGCTGCAGGGCACGTGGTAGCGTCAGGGCCTTCCCTTAGTGGAGAGGAGTGGCTATGCCGCATGCCACGCGGCACCCTGGGACCACGTCGGATCTTGCCCCCGTGGACGGTAAGACCCAGCGTGCCTTCTTTTTTGTATCTAGGGATACCCGGTTCGCCAGGTACCGACAGTGGCCCCCAGGCCCATCTCGGGGAGGAACTTCTTTGGTTAAGTGGTTATACCTGAGGTGGGGCCATTTTGAATCTTCGTGTCGTGACTTTAAGGGCTTCCCTTCAGTGCGGCGGATAAAATCTTTGTCAGCAGATATTGCGCCATCAACTAGCGTCGGTTCCCGATACGAATTTTGTTTCGGTTTCGTGCGCCCATTAAGTCACCGCCCTTTAGTTTTAAACTCTCTCCTATGAGAGCGGATACCTCGAGACTGCTACTCGGCCTTTCTGCCGAATCAAACTCCGACCCACCAGTCATAGGGCGGGTAGCTCCAGCATTGCGGTGCCTGCGGTTTCCATCCAAACGTCGCGAAAGTATACTTAAGAAGGGGGCTAGCACAGGTTACAAGTCCTTCACGCCTCCATTCGCACCCGCGCTTAAGACCTTACTGCCTTCTCACATCCTTTAGCCTTGAGCCCTAGCCTTTGCACAACCATCCTTTCTCTGCTCCATCTTGTTGCAATGGAGTTGGGTCTCCCTGCCAGCAAGATCAAGACTGAGAAGGAGCTGAAGAAGGTCCACACTTACATGGGGTGGTCCCACGACTCTTTCAACGACAAGATCCACTTTGGCGAGCTTCCTTTCGAGAAGAAGAACGCTGGTGACATGGTTTTCTTCCAAAGATACGCCATGGTCAACTTGCTTCCCCCCTTCTCGTCCTTCCTAATGACGCTGCTGGAATTCTATGGCATCCATCTGCATTTCCTCGGCCCCCACTCAGTTCTGTTGGTTGCTATCTTCGTCCACTTCTGCGAGATGTGGGTGGGAGTGCGGCCCAACCTAGAGCTCTTCCGGAGTATCTTCACCCTGCAGATCACCGAGAAGGCAAACGAGATGGTCGGTTTGTACTACTTTGTGAAGCGAAAGCGGTGCCACTTCAAGTACTTGGACGCCTTTTCCTCCGGCAAATGGGACGATTGGAAGGAGGAGTGGGTGATCATCACCGTGGACAGACACGAGAAGTTGGACCTTCCAGAGAGCCTCCAAAATGTGGACACCGACCTTTGGAATGTGCTCCCGGAGCTGCCAGCGGCGTACAAGCCCGTTGTGGCGAGGATTGAAGGTTGTTTCGCCGGCGGAGTGACCCCCCATATGGTCTTTGGTAACTTCCTGAGGAACAGATGGGTACCACTGAAGTTCAGGGAACGGACTGCATGGACATTCACACCGCGTGATGTTGATACCCAAATGAGGGACGAAGCTCTGAAGACTCTACTGAAGAAATTTCAGAGTAAACCCAACATCTCACTCGACTCCCTTACACCCCCAAAGTCTTTCCCGCCTCTGAACCTGGCTCCTGAGTTCTGCCGAGAGCTCCGGAAGCTAATGCTAACGCTGGATGACATTGGGGTTGTGAAGAGGTATGCTCCTCCCGCAACCACAGCTCCTGGGGCCTCCGGGGAGTCAGCCTGAGTTCCCCCAAGCGGGGGGGTGGGGGGATGGGGGTGAAGTTGCTTGCTCTGGCAAGGGCGAGGTTCTGGCGGAGCCCTCCAGCCGGAAGAGGAAGCTTGTGCGAGGTGACAGAAGTCACGTCGGGACCTCCAGAAGGCCACCTCAACGAGTTCAGGGACCTCCGACGGGCACTAGTTCTGAGGGGGCCACCTCCCACCTCGGCGCCAAGTGCGGGACCACGCTCCGGAAGCCCCCCTCAAACGGGGGTCACTCCGGCCAAGGAGGCTCCGGCTCCGGCCCAAGCTTCTGGGAGGCCGGGGGCTCCGACCACATCGGGTCCATCGGGCTCCGGCCCCGCTCAGAAGCGGCTCTGTCTCCATGGTACTTGGGGCTTCCCAAGGTAAACAGCTGAGCTCTTATTTTGATTTCTTTTTGGGTTAGAGTCACCCTTTGGACGTTTCTATCTTGGATGGGCAGCGCTTCCAAGAAGGGAGAGATGACCACCACACCAACGACCGCGCGGGAGGGTGAGCAGGCAGGCGCTTCAGCTCCAGTTCCTGCACCTGCTCGGACGAATGTGGAGGCTCCGGGCGACTCGAGGGTGGCTCCAACCACAGGTGCGGTTGCACCATCACCGAGGGCCTCGGTTGTTGATGCGGGGATGGTTGGGGCTCCGACGCTGGAGCCGATAGCCCATGAGGCCCCGACGGAGCTACTGAGCGCCGACACAGCTCCTACATTGGCATAATTCTACCCCCGGTGCGGGGAGCCATCGAAGGATCGTCCCCCACGCCATCTTTCGAGGAGATTCCAGTGCCTCAGCCGAACGTAACTGAGGGGCCGACCCCCACGCCAGATGTGGTAGAGGCTCCGGTCGGCGGGCCGGAAGTAGTTGAAGAGCCGGCCCCCACGCCAACTACTACAGGGGTTGTGGTGGCCGACCCGGTGGTCGTCGAAGTGTCTTCTCCTGCGCTGAGGAAAGTTGTGGCTTCAGTGCCTTAGTCGACGACGTCCAGCACACCTGCCCCCGGGTTGCAAGTCGAGGAGGCTTCGGGTGCATATCTTGCCTTTTTGTTGTCGTAGGCCAAACCAGGAGCGTCGGGGGCTGAAGCTGGAGCGTCTGTGGCTGCATCGGAGGGTCCGATGGAGACCGGTGCTGCTCCAGCCAACCTTCCTCTACGCGCTGCCGGTGCTGCGGGGCTTCCGGAGGACACCTCAAGCCCGCGGGTGCCACCGCCTTCGAGGGGGAGCCCCTCCCAGGTGACGGAGGACATTTTGGTGGAGATGGGGGAAGCGACGCTCCCATCTGGTCTGGCGCTCATTCCCTTAGAACTGGCCATCGACAATGCCCATTCCAGCCTGCAGCAGGTTGTTGTGTCCGTTGAGCACAACCACAAGGCCCTGGAGGACACTACAGGAAACGCGAACACTTACGTCGTCCAACTTAACTTACGTCAGCCAGCCGACGAAAGTAAACTAACTTACGTCGGCCAGAATAAACCAACGTAAGTTAACTAACTTACGTCAGTGGCCGATGTAAGTTAGTAGACTGACAACAATAAATGTAAACTTACGTCGGCTCGGACAATTAGCCGACATGAATAAAAAGGTCGACGTAAGTTAGGACTAACTAACGTCGGCCGAGAGGACGACCGACGTAAGTTACATAGGCCGACATCATTTTACTATTTGGCCAACGTAAGTTAGGTATTTTAACCTACCCCGCGCACGACTTATTTTCCTTACCTGCCGCGCGCCACTTTTCTTTCCCCGCGGCCGCGCCCGCGGCCGCCAGGTACTACTCCTCCCCTCCCCTCTTCCCCTCCCCTCCCCTCCCCGAGCGCCGGCCTGGCCCCGCCACCTCCTCCCCGAGCGCCACTGCCCCCTCCTTGAGCGTCGCCCCCCTCCACTCCCCTCTGCGAGCCCCCCTCCCCGCCCCCCTCCGCCCCTCCTAGGCCCCCCCTCCACCTCCGCTCCTCGGCCCCCCTCCCCCTCCCCTCCCCGGCCGAGCGCCGCCCCCCTCACCCTCCCTATAGAGGTCCGCCCACCCTCCCCCTCCCCTCCCCAAGCCCCCCTCACCTCCACAGACCCCCACCCCCCACCCCACCCTAACCCATTCAATTGAAATTTGAAATTCAGTTGAATTGCATTGTTCAAATTTGATTTGATTTGAATTGAATTATTTAAATTATGCTTAAATTGCTTAATTGTTTATTTATTATTCTTAATTAGTTAATTTGCTTAATTTTCTTACTTTAGATTATGTTTATTTAATTATGCTTAAGTGGTTAAGTTGCTTAATTATGCTTAATTTGCTTAGTGTATATTATGCTTAATTAGTGTAGTGTAGATTATGCTTAATTGGTTTCTGTCGAGGGCGGCGTTGGGGGCGGCCGGCTGTCGGGGCACTTAGGTTCTGTCGTGACTATAGATGGCCAATGGGCTGTGCCGGGCCGGCCTGACCCGAGCCCGACCGGTCTCGTGCATGAAAACAATAGGCCCGACATGGTCCGCAAATTTACCGTGTCGGGCCGGGCCGGCACGATGGGCCATAAGCCAAGGCCAAGCACGACGGATCCCATTTCCCCCTGTCGAGCCATGTCGGGCCCATTCGCGGGCCGAGCGTGTCGTGCCGGCTCGAAGCCTGGCCGAGCTGTGGTATATATATAGCGTATATATGGCCCATCGGGCCCAAACCTAGCGTATATAGGCAGTGTGGGTCACGATCGTGACCCGTGACTAGTGACTTGAGGTGAATCGTTAGGGCTAAGTGTATATGGGTCGGGCAGCCCATTACTAACCCCTAAAGCCTGTAACCAGGTATCTCTCCGCTGCAAGACCCCCCGTCCACATCGCGCATGTTTGTGAGTACGTATAAGACGATGAAAACTCCAAAAACGTATGTTGCGAGTATTGTCCTTGACTCGCGACATCCGTAAGGCAACAGGTTTCCCAACTAACCGGTTGTCCCCTTTGCACTTTAAGAACTACACCGGATAGGGGGGTGTAGTGTTAAATATGTGGCGTTATGCTGCTGAAATTTCGTGATTTGTGAGATGTAACATATCTTGTATACCGTTTGCGGGATGAGCGTGTTGTGCCAGCCCAAAGCCCGGCCGAGTCGTGGTCACCTCCTCGCGCCTTGTCGTCTCCTCTGCAGCTTCTTCGCCAACAGTTTCGTCGGCTCGCCGTAGACCTACCGGGGTCCTCGCCTCGCCTCCTCTAGACGAGAGTCTAGGAGTCATCGCTCGTCGGGCTCACCTCGCATCCTGATAGATTCGGGGAAGAATCGAGTTGGGCATCGCAGACGGCGGGCGGCGACCGATGACTCAATACGAGGCGAGGGAGTCGAGGGCGTCCGAGCGGGGTCTGAGGTCAAGCCCGATCATGGCCTGTGTCGGGCTTCGAGCTGGCTCGGACCCAATTCATTGTCTCTCTCATTATTTTCTGTATCGTGCATAAATTAACGAGAAACTAACGGCAATTTGTCCGGCTATTAATTACAGAGTCAAACCTGGGCGAAGATCGTAGTTGGATGTACACTGGTTGGAAGAGCAGAACTGGTGGTCACTCAGATGAGTGGTACGCCAAGACAGAAGCTTTTGTGGAACAAGCTTTTTTGTTGTAAAATAGCGATATGGCGCGGTGCCCATGTACGAAATGCCGAAACGGAACATTTTTGGACAAAGTGGAACTTACGATGCACTTGCGTCGAAACGGTTACATGTCACATTATGAGTTGTGGAACTTCCATGGCGAGACAGCTTCTCAAGCTGTACAAGAAGTTAAAGCGGACAATGATGATGCCATGGAGGTTGATATGATGGATGAGATGTTCGAAGCTATACGACCAGATCTTATAGAGGATCCTCAAACAATAGAGGTTAAAAAGTTATTCAAACATCTCAATGATTCAGAAGAGACGCTGCATGGACACACTAAAATGACAATCCTCAATTTTATGACTAGACTTATGGCAATTAAGTCGAAGTTCTTCTTTTCTAATAATTGTTACAACGAGCTCATCAATTTGTTCAACGATGCCCTTCCACATCCCAACAAAGTGCCTAAAGATATGTATAAGTGGAAGAAAATTCTTTCCAGTCTCGGTATGAAGTATGAGAAGATTGATGTGTGTCCAGACAACTATATGCTTTTCTGGAGAGAGCATGCCAGTGAAAATAAATGTTTGAAATGTGGTCAACCGAGGTTTGTCGAAGTTGCTAATAACGATGATGATACTATGACGATGGAAGTCGCACGTAAGCAGCTTCGTTACTTATCCATGACACCGAGGTTGAAGCGGCTATTCCTTTCAAAAAAATGACCAGACACATGAGATGGCACAAAGAAGGTGAGCATCAGACAATGGAGTCATGACATACCCGTCTGATGGTGAGGCATGGAAAGCGCTGGACTGGTTCGACCCAGAATTCAGTCGTGAAGCGAGAAATGTTCGCATCGGGTTGGCGAGAGATGGGTTCACACCGTTCAGCACAAACGCCGCACCATACTCCTGTTGGCCCGTCTTTGTCATTACGTACAATCTTCCACCAAATTTTTGCATGAAGAATGAGTTCATGTTTCTTAGCCTCATTTTACCTTGGCCGGATCATCCTAGGTCACGTCTCAAGGTGATGTTGAAACCGTTGATAGAAGAGTTGAAATTGTTGTGGACAGGAGTCGAAGCGTACAACTGTTACAAGAAGTAGAAATTCAACCTTCGAGCTGCTTATTTATGGTCCGTCCAAGATTTTCTGGCATACAACATGTTTTCTAGATGGAGCACTCATGGTCGGTTGACGTGTCCGATATGTGCCTCAGATACCAATTGCTTTCGACTTACTTATGGAGGCAAGATATCTTACTTCGATTGTCATAGACGTTGGCTGCCTCCGAATCACTTGTTTAGACAACAGGGAAATGTCTTTAGAAAGAACACTGTTGTCACTAAAGGACCACCAAAACGTCTTAATGGCTCAGAAATATCTGATATGTTGGAGAAATTGGTGCCAGATGAAGTTCGTCCTAAATATTTCGAAGGTTTCGTAGACAAACACAATTGGACTCACATATGTTGACTTTGGGAGGTACCATATGTGAAGTCGTTGATTCTGAGGCTGTTGGTACCCTGGGTACCATATACCCCTTGGGATTGCAAAGATCTCAAGGGAATGTCATCTAGTTGATTTGAAGACCTTCGGAGGCCCACATGTCAGACATTACTGGACCCGCTTCTCCAACATGGTTAGTCCCAGGGTCGCCACGTGTACTATCAAACCGGAGCTACCGCCCACAAGGGGGAAGCTCCGGGCTATGTACCATAGCGGCACCCCCGGACCTAACCCCAGACTGAGGGAAGCTCCGGAACTGACACGTGTCAGGCAGCTCCGGACCTATCTGTTCCCCATAGTATGCTCCGGAGCTACCACGTGTCCAACCGACGGATCTTCAGCCTCTAACCTCCGGAAGACTCCACAACGGCTCCAGATCTTCAAAGGGGAATCAAGGACTTCAAGACCCGATTAAGTGTCATTAATACTATATTAATGACACACGATCGAACGACCTTAATTACCAGTAACGGTGCTATCAAAGCCCATAACTCGGTCATTAAGGGCAATTAAACGTGTTGAATGTGTATCAATATCAGTAACCGCCAGGGCCACATGTCGGGTCAGGCTAACTTGTAACGGCCTGCCCTTGTACTATAAAAGGACAGACCGACGATACATAGGACTCTCCCGGGAGACGCGCTCACTCTACATTCTCAACTAACGTTGAGCTCATACATCCAATACAACACCAACACACCCCGTGGAGTAGGGTATTACGCTCCGGCAGCCCGAACCACGTAAATCTTCGTGTCTCTTGAGTTACTTAACACTTCACCTTCTTTAATCTCCGCACGCCCACACCGAACCTCAAACTCCTCTAACACTTTAGTAGTGTCGGGAGATCTGCCGGATCAAAACCACCGACAGTTGGCGCGCCAGGTAGGGGCGCCTGAGATTTCAAGAATGGTGAACTCAGCTGCTGGATCATCCAATGGTCATCCTACTGTTCAAGCTGTTGGGGGCAATCCCTCCAATATGCAGCCACCCGCAGGAACCACGGTTCCAGCAGGAGTCACACTTCCACCACCGCCGCCTCCACTAGCAAATCAAGCTGGGCAGCGTGATGGTGCACCGGCGTCAATCACTGCATCGGCAAATCTTGACAATCCGGAACACGCGCTCCATGCAGCACGTGCTCTTATTCAATGCCCACCACCTCCGGACACATCCCGGGATGCAATGGAGCAGTGGAGGGCCGATGTGGAACACTTGGTTGCAGCAGCAGTCGACCGCATCAGCAACCAGGGTCCTCCTCCTTCAGGACTGGCCCCATCGCAGCGACGGACCTTGTCTGGCAGACTTGGTCCGCACGTTTCCAACAACAGGAGACGTGCTGCGTCACAGCAGGTGACGTCGTTGCCCTCCGGGGCACGACGCACTCACACAGTATCAAGGCTTTCAACTCATGACCTCCGGGCGGAGCTTGATCGCCGATATCGCCAACAAGACGGCCGAGTCCATATTGAGCGTGCTCGTGAAAGACGAGAAGCTCAAGACATTCCTGCTCCTGAAGGAGTAGGAGGAGGCTGTTCAGCCCTGGCCATGCATCTGTGTATGGTCAGGTGGCCACAGAAGTTCCGGCCTCACCTGCCGGAGAAGTTCGACGAGACCGTTACCTATCGAATTTCTCCAGATTTACTCCACTGCTATCTTGGCAGCTGAAGGAAATGAGGCCGTAATGGCCAATTATTTCCCAGTGGCTTTAACTGGGACCACCAGGTCCTGGTTTATGAGCCATCCACCCAACTCTATCAGCAGTTGGGAGGAGTTGTGCTGGCAGTTCCCGCCAACTTCGGGGGTTCTTACACCCGACCAAGCACCAAACTGGACCTTTTTGCAGTTGTGCAGAAAGGAGGAGAATCCCTACGATCATTCATCCAGAGATTCTCTCAGGTACGAAACACTATCCCTTCTATCTCTAGTGCCTCTGTCATCGTGGCATTTAGACAGGGAGTGCAGGATAAGAAGATGCTGGAGAAACTGGCGATCAAGGAGATCACCAGTGTCACAGAACTCTTCAGCTTGGCTGACAAACGTGCCAGAGCTGCGGAGGGCCGTGAAATGCACTCCAAACCACCTCTGGAGGATAAAAAAATCCTCCAAAGGCGAAGCTACTACCTCTGGGAGTGGTAAGAAGAAGAAAAAGACCAACTGCAAGAAGAAGCCGTCAGCCGGCGAATCTAATGCTGCAGCTGCTGCAGCTCCACTGATCAGTGAAGTACTGATCAGATAGTGGATTCCACCTCCGGGTGTGAATTACTGTGTTTGCTAGACGCATATTCTGGGTATCATCAAATCAGAATGTCTAGGGAAGATGAAGAGCATACCTCTTTCATCACAATAGATGGATTGTACTGTTATACAGCCATGTCATTTGGTCTCAAGAATGCAGCTTCAACCTTTGTACGAGCTATGTACAAAACCTTTGAAGAACTCATTAGAGACATAGTGGAAGTGTACGTCGACGACATCGTGGTCAAGGTCAAGAACAAGGAGTCACTCCTTGACACCTTGTAGACTGTCTTCGACAAGCTGCGGGTCACCCGCACAAAGCTAAATCCAGACAAGTGTGTCTTCGGGGTTAGCTCCGGAAAACTTCTTGGTTTCTTGGTAAGTCACCAGGGCATAGAAGCTAATCCGGCGAAGATCAAAGCCATTGAAGACACGCGGCCACCAGCCCGCATCAAAGATGTCCAAAAGCTAACTGGATGTCTAGCAGCCCTCAGCCGGTTCATTTCAAGACTGGCGGAATGGGCACTCCCCTTCTTCAAGTTATTAAGGAAGTCCGAACCATTCCAATGGTCTGAAGAAGCAGAAAAGGCGTTCCAGGAGCTAAACCAGCTCCTCACCACCCTACCAATTCTGGTAGCTCTGAACCCTGGTGAGCCTTTGCTACTTTACATTTCAGCCACTGACGAAGTCGTCAGTATGGTCCTGGTTGCGGAGAGACCAGAACCATCCCATACTCAGGAGTCCAGACCCCTTGAGGAGGGTCTGGAGGTTCCTGAAAGCGAGTCTGGGTCCCAGTTCCCAGACTTGAATCCACAAGAAGTTACTTCAGAAGACCTAGACCCCTCCGGGAGGGTCCAGGTCGCTTCTGAAGAAGCTCCGGGTTCCTCCAGCAAGGACCCGGAAGTCCCCGAAGAAAATCTGGACCCCTCCGGGAGGATCCGGATCAATGAAGAGGAAGCTCCGGGCCCCTCAGGGAGGGTCCGGACCATCCAACACCCAGTGTACTTCATCAGTGAAGTACTACATGATGCCAAGACTCGATACCTAGAGGTGCATAAGCTGCTCTATGCAGTTCTTATTGCCTCCAGGAAGCTTCGCCATTACTTCCAAGCTCACAAAATCTCAGTGGTGACTTCTTACCCACTTCGAGCAATCTTGCATAATCCCAATTCAACTGGGAATATTGCAAAGTGGGCAGCGGAATTGGCTGAATTCGATCTCAAATTCATTTCAAGGCAAGCAATCAAGAGTCAAGCATTGGCAGACTTTGTGGCGGAATGGACTCCCTCTCCATCAAACCCTGGGGGCCCCAGCGAGCAGAAGCCAGAACACAAGGCTCCGGTCTTCACCGATCCTCACTGGACCCTCTACTTTGATGGCTCCATGCAAAAGCAGGGGGCCGGAGCTGGAATCCTTCTCCTCGCACCAACCGGAGAGAAGGTAAAATACATGGTACACCTTGACTTCAAGGCGACCAACAACATGGTGGAATATGAAGCACTCATTTACGGACTAAGGGTGGCACTGTCATACGGTGTCAAGCAACTGCTGGTCAAGGGAGATTCACAACTCATCATTAAGCAAGTGAAGGGTGAATGCTCCTGCAACAATCTCCAGCTAGCTGCTTACATCCTTGAAGTCCAGAGGCTTCAAAAGGACTTCGAAGTCCTTGATCTCCACCATGTCCAGCGTGCCCACAACGCTGAAGCCGACGAACTCTCGACGAAAGCGTCAACCGGAGCTCCGGCTCCTGACGGAACTTTTGTCCGGAGGTTGTCAAAACCCACAGCTCAGCATGCCGAACTGAGTGAAGGGGGCGAGATCAGCATCCCGAAGCTGACGGTCCCGATGGCCCTGTTACCATGGCAGCCATCAAGGGTCGTAGGTGCTGCCGAAAGCTCCAAGTAACCCAGAACGCAAGACTCAAATGCTCAAGTTAGTTCCGATGCATGGATCTCAGAGATCCGGAACTACTTGAAAGACAACATCCTTCCTGACGATGATGTATCCGCTGACCGGATAGTCAGATTGGCTAAAAGATACACGTTGGTAGAAGGGGATCTCTACCGGCGCGGTGCCAATGGCATCCTAATGCGGTGCATCACAAGGGAAGAAGGTTGTGAGCTCCTCGCAGAAATCCATGGAGACGAGTGTGGGAACCACGCGTCTTCCCGCACGCTGGTTGGTAAAGCCTTTCGACATGGCTTCTACTGGCCTACAACACTCCAGGGTGCAATTGAGCTGGTGAAGAAATGCGAAGCATGTCAATTTTATGCAAAGCAAATTCACACACTGGCTCAGCCCCTACAAATGATACCTCCTACATGGCCCTTCGCTGTGTGGGGGATGGACATCTTGGGACCTTTCCCAAGAGCCCGGAGGTTACAAGTTCCTGTACGTTGCCATTGACAAGTTCACCAAGTGGCCAGAAGCAACTCTAGTTGTGACAATCAACAAGCAATATGCTATCAACTTTTTGTAGTCCATTGTATGCAGATTTGGAGTCCCAAACAAAATCATCACTGATAATGGGAGCCAATTCACAAGCTCTGCATTTCAAGGATATTGCGAAGACCTCGGCATTCAAGTTTGCTACGCCTCCGTAGCTCACCCAGCAAGCAATGGCCAAGCCGAGAGAGCAAATGCTGAAATCCTTAAAGGACTCAAAATGCACACCTATGAGCGCCTGAAAAAACATGGAGCCAACTGGATTGAAGAGCTTCCGCCCACTTTATGGGCCAACAGGACAACTCCAAACCGGTCAACTGGAGAGACACCCTTCTTCCTGGTGTATGGAGCTGAAGCAATCCTTCCTCTGGAAATCACCTTGGGGTCACTCCGGGTCCGGACCTTCGACGAAGCCACGCAGGACCAGCTCCGGCGTGAAGACCTAGACCTCCTTGAGGAGGGAAGGTGCCAAGCAGCTGTTCGGAATGCCCGATACCGCCAAGCCCTTCGGCGCTATCATCAGCGGCATGTACACAACCGACAGCTCAAGGAAGGCGATCTGGTGCTACGGAGAATACAATCCAGAGAATGGTTAAACAAACTCTCCCCCAATTGGGAGAGACCCTTCCGAGTGATTAAAGTATCCCGTCCCGGAAGCGTTCGCTTGGCTACCGAGAATGAGACACCTCTCCCAAATCCTTGGAACATTGAGCACCTCCGTAAGTTCTACACTTAATATCACGGAGGTGAGTCTGTAGTAACTTGAGGTGTATGTTATAGAGTCATTGTACATAGTCGGGTAGTTCCCCCGGGAGAAGAGTGGGACCTTTCCCGGAAGGTCCGCAAAGTTCATGCAACACTTGTCGCAGTCTCAGGACTAAAAGTGTGGCTAGCTACCCTGGGTCAAACGAAAAATTAAACACGCTTAGCCTGGTTCCATACCCTAAGAGTGTACTCATTTTCCCTGTACCCCAGACCTATAATGAAAGACATCTTCATGTGAAACAGACTCCACGTGCATTTAATTTGTACAGGCTCAATGTCGGTACCCTAAAAACCATACACCCCCTGAGGTTACAAAGATCTCAAGGGAAGGACATCAACTCAAATTGAAGACCCTTGGGGGCCCACTCGCCAGACGTGACCGGACCCGCTTCTCCAACATGGTTAACCTCTAGGTTGCCACGTGTACTGTCAGCCCAGAGCTATTACCCGCAAGGGTGAAGCTCCGGGCCAAGTACTGAAACGGCACCTCCGGAGGTAGCCCCCGACCGAGAGAAGCTCCGGACATGACACGTGCCAGGTCACCCCGGAGCTTCCCGCTTCTCCCAAGCAAGCTCCGGAGCTGCCACGTGTCCATACGTCGGAGCTAAACCGCTTCAAATCCCCGGGAGACGTTGTAACGGCTCCGGATCTCCAAAGGACAGCTGCAGACTTCAAGACCCGATTAATTATCATTAATTCCACATTAATGACACTTAATCGGATGATATTAACACCTGTAACGGCACTGTCGGAGCCGTTACAGGGTTATTAGCAACAATTAATCTCGCGTATCAATACTAGTAACCGCCAGGGCCACATGTCGGGCCAGGCTGACTTGTAACGGTTTGTCCTTGTGCTATAAAAGGACAAACCGACGATACACGGGGGAGAGGACACTAGAACACTCTGAGGCTCACAAGTTAATACAACACACATACACACCCCCGTGGAGTAGGGTATTACGCTCAGGCGGCCCGAACCACGTAAACCACCGTGTCACTTGTGTCCAAATCGCATTTCACTTTCTTAGATCTCCGCGCGCCCAGACCGAACCACAAACTCCTTCAAACACTTTTCATAGTGTTAGGGGATCTGCCGACTCCAACAGTCGACAGTTGGCGCGCCAGGAAGGGGCGCCTGAGATCTTCAAGAATGGTGAATTCTGCAGCTGGATCATCCAACGGGCAACCTGCTGCTCAGACTGTCGGAGGCAATCCCTCCAACATGCAACCACCGGCAGGAGCCTCAGTTCCAGCGGGAGTCACACTCCCACCACCACCATCTTCTCCGGCAAGACATGCCGAAAGACATGATGGTGCACCGGCGTCACATTCTGCGCCGGCAAGCCGTGACAACCCAGAACACGCGCTCCATGCAGCGCGTGCTCTCCTTCAGCGACCACCACCTCCGGATGCATCTCAAGGTGCCATGGAGCAATGGAGAGCTGATATTGAGCATTTGGTCGCAGCAGCGGCCGAACGCCTCAACAATCAGGGTCCACCTCCTTCAGGGCGGGCCCCGTCGCAGCGACGAACGTTGTCTGGAAGACTTGGTCCACATGTCTCCAACAACCGGAGAAGAGCTGCGTCACAGCAAGTGACGTCGTTGCCCTCTGGGGCACGACGTGCCCATACTGCATCTCGGCTTTCGACACACGACCTCCGAGCGGAGCTTGATCGCCGATACCGCCAACAGGATGGCCGTGTCCACATCGAGCGAGCTCGAGAAAGACGAGATGCTCAAGATCTTTCTACTCTGGAAGGAGTAGGAGGAGGCTGTTCCGCCCTAGCCATGCACCTGCGTATGGTTAGATGGCCACAGAAGTTCCGGCCACACTTGCCGGAAAAATTCGACGGGACTGTCAATCCCGTAGAATTTCTACAGATATACTCCACTGCGATCCTAGCAGCTGGAGGAAATGAGGCTGTAATGGCCAATTACTTTCCAGTGGCCTTAACTGGGACCGCTAGGTCCTGGTTTATGAGCCTTCCGCCCAACTCTATCGACAGTTGGGAGGAGCTATGCCGCCAGTTCACCGCCAATTTCGGGAGTTCATACACCCGTCCGGGCACCGAACTGGACCTTTTTGCGGTCGTGCAAAAAGGAGGAGAATCTTTGCGGTCATTCATCCAGAGATTCTCTCAGGTACGTAACACAATCCCTTCTATCTCAAGCGCTTCTGTCATTGTAGCATTCAGACAGGGTGTACGAGACAAGAAGATGTTGGAGAAACTGGCGATCAAAGAGATCACCAGTGTCACGGAGCTCTTCAGCCTGGCTGACAAATGTGCCAGAGCTGCGGAGGGCCGTGAAATGCACTCCAAACCAGCCTTGGAGGATCATAAAAAATCCTCCAAAGAAGAAGTCACTACCTCCGGGAGTGGCAAGAAGAAAAAGAAGACCAACGGCAAGAAGAAGCCGTCGGCCGGCACATCCAACGTTGCAACCACTGCAACTCCTGGTGGCCGGGGGCCACGCCCCGAGAAGCGACCTCGACCGTCTTCCGAAGACGGTGGCAAATCCAAGATGTGGTGCCCCATTCACAAAACGGGCAGCCACAGACTGGAGGATTGCCGGGAGGTCCAAAACCTTGCCGAGCGCTACCACAAGCGCCGGGAAGGGTCTCCCTTCCGTCAGAGGGAGGGAAAACAAAAGGTCGATGAAGCTCCGGCTGAAGAGGAGTTAGGGTTTCAAGACCCCAAAAAGGTCTTGAAAGCCGTCTACACCTCCGTCGACGATGATTCCGACGTCTCCGACAACGAACGTCGAAAAACCATGAACACCATCTTTGGTGGATCATGGGACATCACCTCTCGTCGCGTCATTAAGACCATGCGACGGGATATGGCTGCTGTAGCTCCTACAGCTAGACCGGAGCCACATCGAAAGTGGATGGACACACCCATCACTTTCGATGCTTCGGATTGTCCTCAAAGCATGGTCGGAGCTGGCCAGCTGCCCTTGATGGTATCCCCCACCATCAACAACATCCAGCTCCATCATGTCCTGGTAGATGGAGGTTCGGGGCTTAATCTCATCAGCTTCGAAGCTTTCACTAAGCTTCAGCTTCGACCTTCAGACCTCCAGCCCTCTCGACCTTTCTCCGGAGTAGGTCCGGGGGCCATAACCCCACTCGGAGCTATCACTCTCCCTGTTACCTTCGGGACCCGGGAGAAGTATCGCACCGAAAAGTTGGTCTTCGACGTCGCTCAGATCAACTTACCATTCAACGCCATTTTGGGTAGACCTGCCTTGTACAAATTCATGGCAGCTGCTCATTATGGATACCTGGTGTTGAAGATGCCGACACCAGTAGGCGTTCTCCGGATCCGTGGAGATCGCACTGCCGGAGTAACTGCTCTGGAAGAACTCCATGCACTCACCACAGCGCAAGAGGAGGATTCCAGACAGAAGCAAGCTCCACAACCTCCGAGCATTCGTCAACGAGGCTCGACCTCTGCACCCCGTGTGCAGCCAAGCGGCGACACCGACATTCCCGTCAAAGTCGTCCAAATTGGTTCCGATGTCACTCAAATTACCCGCATATCGGGTGGCTTGAACGACAAATAGGAACTCGCGCTCATCACTTTCCTCCGGGCTAATGTTGACGTGTTTGCCTGGCAACCGTCACAAATGCCTGGGATCCCCAGGGAAGTGATTGAGCACAATCTGAAGATTTACCCCGACGCTCGGCCTGTACACCAGAAACCTCGGAAGCAATCTGTAGAGCGACAGAACTTCATCCGACAAGAAGTGAAGAAGTTGCTCGAAGCCGGATTCATCCGAGAAGTCTACCATCCAAAATGGCTGGCAAACCCAGTCGTTGTGCCTAAGGCCGGCGGGAAACTTCGGATGTGCATCGACTACACCACACTGAATAAGGCATGTCCAAAAGATCCATTCCCACTACCTAGAATAGACCAGATAGTGGATTCCACCTCTGGGTGTGAGTTGCTGTGTTTTCTAGACGCATATTCGGGATATCATCAAATCCGGATGTCTAGGGAAGATGAAGAACATACTTCATTCATCACAGTGGATGGATTGTATTGTTACACAGCCATGCCTTTTGGTCTCAAGAATGCAGCTTCAACTTTTGTACGAGCAATGTACAAAACTTTCGAAGAACTCATCAGAGACATAGTGGAGGTGTACGTTGATGACATTGTGGTCAAAGTCAAAAACAAGGAGTCCCTCTTGGATACCTTGCAGGCTGTCTTCGACAAGCTGCGGGCCACCCGCACGAAGCTAAACCCAGACAAGTGCGTCTTCGGGGTTAGTTCCGGAAAGCTTCTTGGTTTCCTGGTAAGTCACCGGGGTATAGAGGCTAATCCGGCGAAGATAAAAGCCATCGAAGACATGCGGCCACCAACCCGCATCAAAGACGTCCAAAAATTAACTGGATGTCTAGCAGCCCTCAGTCGATTCATTTCAAGACTGGCGGAAAGGGCACTTCCCTTCTTCAAGTTACTGAGGAAGTCCGGACCATTCCAATGGTCTGAAGAGGCAGAGAAGGCATTCCAGGAGCTGAAACAGTTCCTCACCACTCTACCAGTCTTGGTAGCTCCGAACCCTGGTGAGCCTTTATTGCTTTATATTTCAGCAGCTGACGAAGTCGTCAGTATGGTTCTGGTTGCGGAGAGACCGGAACTGCCCAATACTCAGGAATCCAGATCCTTTCGGGAGGATCCGGAGGTTCCCGAAAGCAGGTCTGGGTCCCAGCTCCCAGACTTGAATCCTCAAGAAGTCACTTCAGAGGACCCAGATCCTTCCGATAGGATCCAGGTCATTCCTGAAGAAGCTCCGGGTTCCTCCACCCAGAACCCGGAGGTCCCCGAAGATAGTCTGGACCCCTCCGACAGGGTCCAGATCAATGAAGAGGAAGCTTCGGACCCCTCCGGGAGGGTCCGTACCATTCAACGCCCAGTATACTTCATCAGTGAAGTGTTACATGATGCCAAGACTCGATACCTAGAGGTACATAAGATGCTCTACGCAGTTCTTATTGCCTCAAGGAAGCTTCGACACTATTTCCAAGCTCACAAAGTCTCGGTGGTAACCTCATATCCACTTCGAGCGATTCTGCATAATCCCAATTCAACTGGGAATATTGCAAAGTGGGCAGCGGAACTGGCTGAATTCGACCTCGAATTCATTCCAAGACAAGCAATCAAGAGTCAAGCGTTGGCAGATTTCGTGGCAGAATGGACTCCCTCTCCATCAAACTCTGGGGGCCCCAGCGAGCAGAAGAAGGAACCACAAGTTCCGGCCTTCACTAAGCCTCACTGGACCCTTTACTTCGACGGCTCCATGCAAAAGCAGGGAGCCGGAGCTGGAATCCTTCTCCTCGCACCAACCGGGGAGAAGGTAAGATACATGGTGCACCTTGATTTCAAGGCAACCAACAACATGGCGGAGTACGAAGCACTCATATATGGATTAAAGGTGGCACTATCCTTTGGTGTCAAGCAGTTGCTGGTCAAAGGAGATTCACAACTTGTTATCAAACAGGTGAAGGGTGAATGCTCCTGCAATAATCTCCAGCTGGCTGCTTATCTCCTTGAAGTCCAGAGGCTTCAGAAGGACTTCGAAGTCCTAGACCTTCATCATGTTCAGCGTGCTCACAACGTTGAAGCTGACGAACTCTCGACCAAGGCGTCAACCGGAGCTCCGGCTCCAGACGGAACCTTTGTCCGGAGGATGTCAAAACCCACAGTTCAGCCTGCCGAGCTGAACGAAGGGGGCGAGATCAGCATCCCGAAGCTGACGGTCCCGATGGCCCTGTTACCATGGCAGCCATCAAGGGTCGTAGGTGCTGCCGGAAGCTCCGAGCAACCCAGCACGCAAGACTCAAATGCTCAAGTCAGTTCCGATGCATGGATCTCGGAGATCCGGAACTACTTGAAAGACAACATCCTTCCTGACGATGATGTATCCGCTGACCGGGTAGTCAGATTGGCTAAAAGATACACGTTGGTAGAAGGGGATCTCTACCGGCGCGGTGCCAACGGCATCCTAATGCGGTGCATCACAAGGGAAGAAGGCTGCGAGCTCCTCGCAGAAATCCATGGAGGCGAGTGTGGGAACCACGCGTCTTCCCGCACGCTGGTCGGAAAAGCCTTTCGGCACGGCTTCTACTGGCCAACAGCGCTCCAGGATGCTACTGAGCTAGTGAAGAAATGCAAAGCATGCCAATTTCATGCAAAGCAAATTCATACACCTGCTCAGCCCTTACAAATGATACCTCCTACGTGGCCTTTCGCCGTGTGGGGGATGGACATCTTGGGACCCTTCCCAAGAGCCGTCGGAGGTTACAAGTTCCTGTATGTCGCCATCGACAAGTTCACCAAGTGGCCGGAAGCTACTCCTGTTGTGACGATCAACAAACAATCTGCAATCAATTTTCTACAATCTATCGTGAGCAGATTCGGAGTCCCAAATAAGATCATCACTGATAATGGGACTCAGTTCACAAGCTCCTCATTTCAAGGATATTGCGAAGACCTCGGCATACAAGTTTGCTACGCCTCCGTAGCTCATCCTGCCAGCAATGGGCAAGCCGAGAGAGCAAACGCAGAAATCCTTAAAGGACTAAAAACGCGCACTTATGAGCGTTTGAAAAAGCACGGAGCTAATTGGATCGAGGAGCTTCCGCCCACTCTATGGGCTAACAGGACTTCTCCAAGTCGGGCAACCGGAGAAACACCCTTCTTCTTGGTGTACGGAGCTGAAGCGATCCTTCCTCCGGAAATCACCTTGGGTTCCCTCCGAGTCCGGACCTTCGACGAAGCCGCGCAGGACCAGCTCCGGCGTGAAGACCTAGACCTCCTCGAGGAGGGAAGGTGCCAAGCAGCTGTTCGGAATGCCCGATACCGTCAAGCTCTTCGGCGCTATCATCAGCGGCATGTACACAACCGACAGCTCGAGGAAGGCGATCTGGTGCTACGGAGAATACTATCCAGAGAAGGGCAAAACAAACTCTCCCCCGGCTGGGAAGGACCCTTCCGAGTGATCAAAGTATCCCGTCCCGGAAGCGTTCGCTTGGCTACCGAGGATGGGACACCTCTCCCAAATCCTTGGAACATCGAGCACCTCCGTAAGTTCTACACTTAATTCCACGGAGGTGAGTCTTAAGTAACTTGAAGTGTATGTTATAGAGTCATTGTACAGAGTCGGGTAATTCCTCCGGGAGAGCAGCCGGACCTTTCCCGAAAGGTTTGAAAAGCTCATGCAACACTTGATACAGTCTCCGGACTAGAAGTGTAGCTAATTACCCTGGGTTAAACGAGAAACCAAACACACTTAGCCTGGTTCCGTACCCTAAGAGTGTACTCGTTTCCCATGTACCCCGGACCTATAATGAAAGACATCTTCATGTGAAATAGACTCCACGTGCATTCATTTTTGCATAAGGCTCGACATTTTTATTTTTCTCTTTCTTGTCTATAACAGAGATGTGCAATTCTTAAGAAGTTCTAGTTTAACCGGTTTATGTACGATTTGGGTTGAATTGTCAGATTTTTTAGATTTAAATATCGTCTGTGGCCAACTCGCCTGAAAGCCGCCAAGCCATTCTAGGGCTGGAGTGCGCTATCGACTTAGCCTGGTCAAGCACCCTAAGTACGCCACTCTACCTACACCCCGGCAGGCCAAAGTAAGGTGGGTCCATGGACAATTAGATCTAAAAAAAAAGACAATTCACCCAATCATACTAAAAATCGTGTTCAACTTGAAATTCTCTTGAGAACCGTAAGCCGCAACGAAGTTATAGATAAGGAACGAATTTTACTGTTTTTCTTGGCCTAAGTGTGCAGGAAGAATAAACCCAACATTGATGGAGAAAAATCGGAGTTAACCAAGCTCCGACTCCCACCGGCGTTAACTTGAAGATGGTGAGAAGACTCTATTACTAGAGTCTGTTGCCAGCAAGCCAGGCGTGGCAAGGGTCATTGCCGGAGCTACTAAGCTCCGACACCTTGAAGTATTAACTATCGACACTCAACGTGTTGGTAGAGGCTATTGCCGGAGCTACTAAGCTCCGACGATGGACAGTGCCGAAGCTTCTAAGCTCCGACGACTTCAAGGGACCTTCACTATCGAAAACTTCGGACCTAAACTATACGAGTTCGAAGCAAATTTGTCTTCAACAAAACTCAACATCCTTTTGGTACATGTCCACAATCACATTGTGCACATCTACCAGGGGGCCAAGTGAAGACAAAGATGTTGAAGACAAAAAATGAAATTCACGAAAAATTGGGGATTTCATTTCATTTGAAGACTAGAGATTACATCTAGGGACAAAGGATTACAAAATTGAGGAAGAAGAGAAGATACAAATAAAGGCTAAGAAAGATAGTCCTAGACCCTATGGAAGAACTCAGCGACCTTCTGGGCGACCTCCGACACGCTGGCTCGGGTAGCTTCGCCTTCTCCTTCAACTGGGCCTTCAAGCACCGGGTCCAGAGGGAATCGGGGGTTCCGGCTAGTGTAGCACGTCAACACATATTCTGTGACGTTCCTAGCCAGGGATTGCCCCTCGACCTCCAACTGGTCCGCGATGACGTCGCCCACCTTGGAGAGCTTGCTGCCCGCAGCGCCCAACGCTTGCAGCGCAAGGTCCGGCTCCGGCTCCGGATCATCCGGAAGCACGGGGCTGAAACCCATCGGCGCTAGCGCGTCGTCGGCCTTGCTCAGGAACTCCCAAATTTGCAGGGAGTCCGTCTTCCTCAGGCCCTTCATCTCTTCCAAGGACCTCCGGGCCGCCGCCAGCTCCGAATTCTCGCGGGAGAGGCGCTCAACTTCTTTGGCGTTTTGCTGAATCTTCGCAGCAACCCGCTTTTCGAGTCTTCCGAGCTCCTCCTCCCGGAGGTGGATCTTGTTCCGGCGGTCGACCAGGTCTTTCTCCCTAGCCTCTATTTTCTTCTCCCGGGCGATGAGGGCACACTCATACTCGTAGAGTTCCTGCCCTCGCACCCAGGTCTTCTCCTCCTCTTCGAGGCAGCGCTCTTCCAATTTTTTAGCGCGCTCCTCGAGGCCCTTGTCCGCCAGAGCTGTCTTCTCGGCGAGCTCTTCTTCACGTCGCAAGACGTCATCCCGTAGCTCCAGGAGTTTTTGCTCCTCATCCTCGAGCCGCTTTTCCCTTCCCTCAAGCGCCTCTCGGCGCTTGATGAGTGCGGTACTGATGGCTTCGAGTTGATCGTACCGGGCGTTGGCCGCATCATTGGCAGCTTTAGCTTGGTCGTGGTACTCCCGGGATTGGGCGTCGAGGTTGTGAGTCATGCTCTCCCTCTCGTCCAGCATCTCACCCCAGAGCTCCAAGCGGACCTTCTCCCGCTTGATCCATTCCTTGTCCGCAGCGATCCTCGACTGCGCCAGCTTGGTTTCGAATTGGAGTCTATTACGCCACCTCCTCAGGGTTTGGCGCTCCTCTTCAAGAACCTTGCTGTCGTGGAAGAAGGCTAGTTGGACTTGGCGCAGACTGGAGCAAGCGTTGTCGATGGACATCGACAGCGAGATGGGCTCCGGACCTTCTGGGGTCTCCTCCGCTGGTTCCAGCGGGTCTTCATTTACAAAAATTGGGTCCCACTCTGCGAGAGCGGAACCCCGAGCTTCCAAGGCACTAGGGCCCTCCTCCGGGATGGCCTCAGTCGCCACTGAAGAAGGTCCCGCCACCAAATCTTCATTCGCCCCCTCAGGCTGGGGGCCGGCGACTTCGTTCAGGCACTCTGGCTCCGCCACGGGTACCATCGACGTCGTCGCCTCCAATGGCTCCGGCCGGGACGCTTCTTCTGAGGGGAGCTCAAGCTCCCCCGCCTCCACCACCACCGGCTCTGCAGCCGGCGCTCCAATAACTACCGGCCTTGCGACCGGAGCTTCAGAAGTAACCGGCTCAATTGCCGGAACCACTTCAACTTCCGGCTCGCACGCCGGGGCTTCAGCTGCCTCCGGCTCGACCGCCGAAGCTCCAGCATTTTCCGGCTCTGAAGCCGGGACCGCTACTTCCTCCGGCTCGACAGCCGGAGCATCTACTTCTGCAGCACCAGGGCCCGGAGCTTCAACCTCCGGAGCGGGTGCCGCTGGCGCATCTTCAATCCCGTGGTCCGGCGCTACCACGGGATGAGTCGAGGTCCATGACCACGACAGCCGGCGCCGGAGCTGTCGCAGCCTCCGCCTGAGGCGGCACCGGGGCTGGAGCAGAAGCCCTCGCAGCCTCAGACACTGTGGCTGAGGGCGGAGCTTCACTCCCCTTCTTGGGAACGCTGCAGATGAAGAATGAAGAAATTGAGCAAACAGATGCTATAATTAAAAGTTAATTGAGGTAAGCAAGAAAAATTACCTTGGGAGGTTCACGCACCAGCTTGCGCGAAACCTCTTTCCCGGACGTTCCGGGCTGGCCACGGTCGGCGTAGGAGCTCCGGGAGGACTCCCAGGACTTGCCGTAGCCGCGGGCGTTTCCCGGGTCGGAGCTCTCCTTGACCGGGAGGAACTCCTAGACCTGGAGGCCCTCACCGCTTCTCGAACCGGAGTCGCCTGTCCGGAGCTGGCACCTCCGGAGGGACCCATCACGGGGACAGCCGTACTCCGGGAGGATCCCACCGCCGGAACAGTAGCGCTCCGAAAAGACCCCACCACGGGGACAGACGCTACAACAGCGGAGGATCCTCCTTCCTGAGGACGGGAAACTGGCGGGGAAGTAGCAAGCCCGACGGACCTCCCGTCAGCATGACGCAACTTCCTCTTCCGGCTCTCTGGCTCCTCCGCCAGCTCCTTGCCCTTGCCGGTGACCTCAGCTCTTGGCTGAGAGACAGGGGCGGAGCCGCCTTCCGACAACCCGGGGATCGCCAACGGGGCGGTCGATCTTCTCTCGACGACGCCAAGGTCGTCAAGCGCGGGCATCTTCCGCCGGAGCTCCCTGCTGAACTCAACTTCCTCGTTCAGGGGGAGGAAAGCCGGTGGCGGAGTCAAGTACGCTCCGTCTACATCGATGCCGTGTTGGAATTTCTTGAGGTGAAACTCCAAGGACTTCCCCACCATGCTGGACTTCAACCCGGTTTCAACCCGGTCTTCGTCCATCACGCTGTTGAGGGCCCAGGCGAGCTTCTCCCTCCTCTTCAGCGGTGCCCACCTGTTGAACAGGAAGTTGCAGAACACCGCCTGGGGAGTCAATCCTCCCTCCACACATTGGCGGATCCTTGATAGGACGGGATCGAAGGCTGCCGCCAGCACCGGAACTTCGCTCCACACCGACGTGTCAATGCCAGGCAGACCTTCTGGCAGCTCCAACCGCTCATGCTCCTCCACCCGGACAACTACCCAATCTTTCTTCCAGTCATCCCACTTCCCGGAAGGGAACGACCGGAGGTACTTGAACGGGCACTTCTTGCGCTTCACAAAGTAGTAGAAGCCAAGGTACTCGTCACTTCGGCCGGTGGTTTGGACGGTGAAGAAAGTGCGGAAGAGCTCGATGCAGGGAGGAATGCCCACCCACATCTCGCAGAAGTGGACAAAGATGGACACAAGGAGAAGGGAGTGAGGGCCAAGGTGGTATAGCTGCAGACCATAGAAGTCCAGCAGCATCAAAAAGAAGGAAGAAAATGGTGGGATCAGCCCCACCATGGCATACGATGAAAAGTATACCATTTCGCCGGAGTGCTCCTTTTTAAAGGGAAGCTCTCCTCCGGTGCGGATTGAACGGTTGAAGAAGTCCGACGACCACCCCATGAGGGTCCGGACCTTCTTCAGATCGCTCTCCGTCTTCAAACGACTCTCACGCAGACCCAACTCCATCGCAGCACAGCTAGGCGAGAGAAGAAAAGCAAAGCACGAGTTGGGAGTTTGAGCGCAAGAACAGATGGAAAGCGTAAAGAACTCCCGACGGTGCGCTTTCCTTCTTAAGTAAGCCCTCGCAACGCTTGGATGGAAACTGCAGGGGAGTTAAGCATACTACTCAAGAATTCGACCCAGCCGATGACAAGAGGGCCCGGGACCACCCCGACGATCAAGTCGAGGCTCTTACCCAGGCGAACAGTTGTCATCACGAGGCGGGAAACCCAAAGGCGGCGGACTGACAAGGCGCGCAGAACCGATACGGTTTTCGTATCGGGAACCGACGACCTTCAATTGCGAGAGATCCGCACGTCAAAGATCTTATCTGCCGCCTGAGGTGCGCCACGCGTCGGGACTCAACCATAAAGCCCCGCCAAAGGCACCTCCGAAGACTCTTGAAGACCCAGTTCAAGAGTCACAAGTATGGACCCACCTCCGGCGGAACGACTCCATCCCGTTGGCCTTCCCCGGAGGTAGGTCCAGGGGGCCACTGTCGGTACCCTAAAAACCATACACCCCCTGAGGTTACAAAGATCTCAAGGGAAGGACATCAACTCAAATTGAAGACCCTTGGGGGCCCACTCGCCAGACGTGACCGGACCCGCTTCTCCAACATGGTTAACCTCTAGGTTGCCACGTGTACTGTCAGCCCAGAGCTATTACCCGCAAGGGTGAAGCTCCGGGCCAAGTACTGAAACGGCACCTCCGGAGGTAGCCCCCGACCGAGAGAAGCTCCGGACATGACACGTGCCAGGTCACCCCGGAGCTTCCCGCTTCTCCCAAGCAAGCTCCGGAGCTGCCACGTGTCCATACGTCGGAGCTAAACCGCTTCAAATCCCCGGGAGACGTTGTAACGGCTCCGGATCTCCAAAGGACAGCTGCAGACTTCAAGACCCGATTAATTATCATTAATTCCACATTAATGACACTTAATCGGATGATATTAACACCTGTAACGGCACTGTCGGAGCCGTTACAGGGTTATTAGCAACAATTAATCTCGCGTATCAATACTAGTAACCGCCAGGGCCACATGTCGGGCCAGGCTGACTTGTAACGGTTTGTCCTTGTGCTATAAAAGGACAAACCGACGATACACGGGGGAGAGGACACTAGAACACTCTGAGGCTCACAAGTTAATACAACACACATACACACCCCCGTGGAGTAGGGTATTACGCTCAGGCGGCCCGAACCACGTAAACCACCGTGTCACTTGTGTCCAAATCGCATTTCACTTTCTTAGATCTCCGCGCGCCCAGACCGAACCACAAACTCCTTCAAACACTTTTCATAGTGTTAGGGGATCTGCCGACTCCAACAGTCGACACTCAACATTTTTTATTTTTCTCTTTCTTGTCTATAACAAAGATGTGCAATTCTTAAGAAATTTTAGTTTGACCGGTTCATATACGATTCGAGTTGTATTGTCGATTCTTTTGGATTCAAGTATTGTTCATGGCCCACTCGCCAGAATGTCGCCAAGCCAATCTAGGGCCGGAGTGTGCTATCGACTTAGCCTGGTCAAGCACCCTAAGTACGCCACTCTACCTACATCCCGGCAGGCCGAAGTAAGGCGGGTCCAAGTACAATTGGATCTGGAAGAAAAGATAATGCATTCGGTTGTATTCAAAATCGCGTTTGACCTAAAATTTTCTTGAGAATCGTAAGCCGCGATGAAGTTATAGGCAAGAAACGAATTTTACTATTTTTCTTGGCTTCAGTGTGCAGGAAAAATAAAAAATCTACGTTGATGGAGAAAAGCCGGAGCTAACAAAGCTCCGACTCCCCTAGGTGGCTTGTAATCGATGTTAAGCATTGAAAACGAGCATCACCGGAGCAACCAAGCTCCGGTAAAGCTAGGGGGTCAGCCGTCGACGCTAAATAAAAGATGGTGAGAAGACCCCACAAACGGAGTCTGCTGACGACAAACTACGTGTTGGCAAAGGTCACTGCCGGAGCTACTAGCTCCGACACCCTGGAGGACTAACTATCAATGCTCTACGCGTTGATAGGGACTATTGCCGGAGCTACTAAGCTCCAACGATAGACAATGCCGGAGCTTCTAAGCTCCAGCAACCTCTGGGGGCCTTCACTATCGAAGACTTCGGACCTACACTCTACAAGTTCGAAGCAAATGAGTCTTCAACAAAACACAATATCCTCTTGGTACATGTTCACAATCAAACTGTGTACATCTACCAGGGGGCCAAGTGAAAACAAAAGTGTTGAAGACAAAAAGTGAAATTCACAAAAATTTGGGGATTTCATTCATCTGGAGACAAGGGATTACAAAATTGAGGAAGAAAAAGAGAGAATACAAGTGGGAGCTACGAAGATGGTCCTAGACCCTATGGAAGAACACATAGACGCGACACGCTCAATCTACACCCTGAACTCACTTTGAGCTCATACAACCAATACAACACCAACACATCCCGTGGAGTTGGGTATTACGCTCAGGCGGCCCGAACCACATAAATCTTCGTGTCTACTGTGTCATTTACACTTCACCTTCTTGAATCTCCGCGCGCCCACACCGAACCTCAAACTCCTCTAACACTTTAGTAGTGTCGGGAGATCCGCCGGATCAAAACCACCGACAGGGATAGGATCCGGACCTGCTGGGGTCTCCTCCGCTAGTTCCAGCGGGTTTTCAGTTACAAAAATTGGGGCCCACTCCACAAGAGTGGTCCCCTGAGCCTCCACGGCACTAGGGCCGTCCTCCGAGATGACCTCAGTCGCCATCGAGGAAGGTCCCGCTGATGATGTTCCGACCTCTAGAAGTGGTTCCGAAGGACCAGCCGCCAGATCTTCGTTCGGCCCCCCGGGCAGGGGGCCAACGACTTCATCATGGCACTCCGGCTCAGCCGCGGGTACCTCCAGCGTCGCCATTCCCGGAGCAGGGGCTGCTTCTGGCTCTAGCCTTGACACCTCCTCTACTGGGGGCTCGAGCGCTGACGCCTCCGCAACGACCGGCTCGGGTGCCGGAAGATCTTCAACAACAGCCGGCCCTGCGGCCGGAGCTTCAACAACAACCGGCTCGGGAGCCGGAAGGTCTTCAACATCAACCGGCCCTACGGCCGGAGCTCCAACAACGACCAGCTCTGCGGCCAGTGCTTCATAGGTAGCCAGCCCAACCGCCAGGACTTCCTCAACATCCGGTGCGCACGCCGGGACTTCAATTACCTCTGGCTCAACCACCGGGGCTTCGACAATTTCTGGCTCTGAGGCCAAAATTACTGCTTCCTCCAACTCAACGGTTGGATCTTCCATCATCTCTGCACCAGGACCCAGAGTTTCGACCTCCGGGGCAGGTGCTGCTGGCGCATCTTCTTTCCCGCGGTCCGGCGCTACCACGAGAGTCTCGGGGGATGAGTCGAGGTCCATGACCATGACAGCTGGCGCCGGAGCTGTCGCAACTTCAGCCACCACTTGGGGTGGCACCGGGATAGGAGCAGGAGCTTCCGCCCTCGTAGCTTCAGCTGTTGTGGCTAAGGGTGGAGCCTCACTCCTCTTCTTGGGAACACTGCAGATGACGGATGAAGAAACTTAAAAAACAGTTACTACAATAAAACAACTGTTTGAGGTAAAGATTAAAAATTACCTCGGAAGGCTTCTGCACCAGCTTGCGCGGAATCTCTTTCCCGGGCGTTCCGGGCTAACCATAGCCGCCGTCAGCATGGAAGCTCCGGAAGGCCCCCTAGAACTCGTTGCAGCCACGGCCATTTACTTAGTCGATGCCCTCCTCGACCGCGAAGGACCTCCGGACCTAGAGGCCTCAACTGGCACTGGTGATGGATTCCCAAGCGAGTTTTTCTCTCCTCTTCAGCGGTGCCCACCTGTTGACCAGGAAATTGCAAAATACCGCCTGAGGAGTTAATCCTCCCTCCACGCAATGGCGGATCCTGGTCAGAGCATGGTTGAAGGCATCCGACAGCACCAAAGCTTCACTCCAGACTGCAGTATCGATGTTGGGGAGGCCTTCGGGCAGCTCCAGTTTCTCGTGCTCCTCCACCCGGATGACTATCCAGTCCTTCTTCCAGTCATCCCACTTTCCAGAGGGAAACGACCTGAGGTACTTGAATGGGCACTTCTTGCGCTTCACGAAGTAGTAGAAGCCAAAGTACTCATTACTCCTATCGGTGGTATGGACGATGAAGAAGGTTCGGAAAAGTTCAATGCAGGGGGGATGCCCACCCACATTTCATAGAAGTGGATGAAGATAGACACAAGAAGAATAGAGTGGGGGCCAAGGTGGTACAGCTGCAGACCATAAAAGTCTAGCAGCATCAAGAAAAAGGAGGAAAAAGGTGGGATCAATCCCACCATGGCGTACGAAGAGAAGTACACCATTTCGCCGGCGTGCTCCTTCTCGAACGGGAGCTCTCCCTCGGCACGGACCAGGTGATTGAAGAAGTCCGAGGACCATCCCATGAGGGCCCGGACCTTCTTAAGATCACCTTCGGTCTTCAAACGGCTCTCGCGGAGACCCAACTCCATCGCAGCACAACAAGGCAGGAGAGGAAAAGCAAGCACAAGTTGGGAGTTTGAGCGCAAGATTAAATGAGAGGCGTAAAGAACCCCAGACGGTGCGCGCTTTCCTTCTTAAGTAAGCCCTCGCAACGCTTGGATGGAAACCGCAAGGAAGTCGAAGATACTACTCAAAAATCCTACCCTGCCGATGATAATAGGGCCCGGGACCACCCTGACGATCAAGTGAGGTTCTTACCCAGGCGAACGGTTGCCATCACTAGGCGGGAAGCCCGAAGGTGGTGGCATGACAAGGCGCGCGGAACCGATACGATTTTCGTATCGGGAATCGGCGACCTTCAATTGCGTGAGATCCGCACGCCAAAGATCTCATTTGCCGCACACGGGATATGCTACGCGACGAGGATTTAACTCCAAACTATCCACCAATGGCACATCCGAAGACCTTTGAAGACTCAGTTCAAAAGTCGAAGGATGGACCCACCTCCGCGCGGAATGACTTCACCCAAGGGGTCTTCCCCAGAGGTGGGCCCAGGGGGCCACTGTCGGTACCCTGCGTACCATATACCCCTTGGGATTGCAAAGATCTCAAGGGAATGCCATCTACTTTATTTGAAGACCTTCGGAGGCCCACATGTCAGACATTACCGGACCCGCTTCTCCAACATGGTTAGTCCCAGGGTCGCCACATGTACTATCAAACCGGAGCTACTGCCCAAAAGGGGGAAGCTCCGGGCTATGTACCATAGCGGCACCCCCGGACCTAACCCTAGACTGAGGGAAGCTCCGGAACTGACACGTGTCAGGCAGCTCCGGACCTATCTGTTCCCCACAGTATGCTCCGGAGCTGCCACGTGTCCAACCGACGTATCTTCAGCCTCTAACCTCCGGAAGACTCCACAACGGCTCCGGATCTTCAAGGGGAATCAAGGACTTCAAGACCCGATTAAGTGTCATTAATACTATATTAATGACACACGATCGGACGACCTTAATTACCAGTAACGGTGCTGTCAAAGCCCATAACTCGGTCATTAATGGCAATTAAACGTGTTGAATGTGTATCAGTATCTGTAACCGCCAGGGCCACATGTCGGGCCAGGCTAACTTGTAACGGCCTACCCTTGTACTATAAAAGGACACGCCGACGATACATAGGACTCTCTTGGGAGACACGCTCACTCTACATTCTCAACTAACGTTGAGCTCATACATCCAATACAACACCAACACACCCCGTGGAGTAGGGTATTACGCTCCGGTGACCTGAACCACGCAAATCTTCGTGTCTCTTGAGTCACTTAACACTTCACCTTCTTTAATATCCGCGCACCCACACCGAACCTCAAACTCATCTAACACTTTAGTAGTGTCGGGAGATCTGCCGGATCAAAACCACCGACAGAGGCACACCATTGATGTCATGCATCAAGAGCGTAACATGGCCGAATGTATCATTAGCACATGCATGGACATGACGGGCAAAACAAAAGACAATTTAAAGGCTCTAAAGGATCTCGTCGAGCCTTGTAACCGTCAAACTCTTGAGCTCTCTGAAAATGATGATAAACCACATGTTCCTTTCTGTCTTCAACCTAAAGAAAAGAAAGAAGTTCTCGAATGGTTGCAAAGGTTGAAATTCCCAGATGGTTATGCAGCTAGTCTGAGACGAGCCGTGAATGTGAAAACGGGAAGCTCATTTGGTTGAAGAGTCATGATTATCACATAATCATGGAAAGAATTATGCCTGTTATGTTTCGAGGCTACTTTGACGATGCGGTGTGGAAGGTGTTAGTAGAGCTTAGCCACTTCTATAGGCAACTATGTGCTAAAGAAATCACGCCAGAGATGATGACTCGGTTGGAGAAGGAGATTCCGGTACTTTTGTGTAAGATGGAAAAAAAATTCCCCCCCCCCCCAGGATTTTTCAATCCAATGCAACATCTCTTAATTCATCTTCCATTTGAAGCGAAAATGGGCGGTCATGTGCAATATAGGTGGATGTATCATATTGAAAGAGCACTCAAATATCTGAAACCAATAGTTGGTAACAGGGCAAGGGTTGAAGGTTGCATCGCCAAAGCTTTTACTCTTAAGGAAGTATGATACTTCTCAAGTGTTTACTTCACAGAGGAACACAATGTTAATACTTCAGTAATGCGATACAATATGGATGAGCAACCTCCTTGTAGCGATCTCTCCATTTTTGCAACAACAAGCACTACTGTTGGTAGTTACACTTCCTACGACGTTAGCGGAAAAGAAAGGCGTGCTACTTTCTTGTACATGTACGCTAATATGGAAGAAATGAATGAATATTTCAAGTAAGTGTTTCTCCCACACTTACGCTTTTCACCATCTTTTCCAATACATGTATTCTAAAAGGTTCTCTTTTTGTGTAGTATGTTCGACAAGAAAAATTGGAGACATAGACATCAACCCACGAGCAAGCAAATAAAACATATTCGATGGGAAAGAATAAATGGGGGATCTAATTTTCTTTCCTGGTTTCAAGATCATGTAACGTTTTCTCGTTAACTTATCAATGTTAACAATGTTTTCTTATAACTTAAGAATGCTTACGTTTTCTAATAACTTCATATCTTCGACAGTGCAAAAAAGATGCCAACGTCCATGAAGATTTGCGACAACTATCATGTGGAGTGGTTAATGTTAGAAGCTATGGTCGATATGACGTCAACGACTTTCGATTCTGTACAACTCAATTTGAATCTCTTTGTCCTCTCGCGGCAACATGTAATACCAGAGTTGTGATGAGGGCAATCGATTCGCAGGAAAATGAAACTCAGTACTACGGAATTATTAAAAGAATCCTTGAATTCACTTTTGTCGGAAACAAGACAATTCGAGCAGTATTCTTTGATTGCGAATGGTTTGATTCCATTCGTGGAATTCGAGTAAACAAATTTGGCATGGTCGAAGTAAAACACAAGGAATGGTTGAAAGGATTCAATTCATTAGTTCTTGCACACCAAGTAGATCAAGTGTACTATCTACCTTATCCATGCAATAAATTCAAAGCTTGGTGATTGGTACATAAGGTGAATCCTCGTGAGCGGTTATACGCTCCAGGAGATGATGATTATCATGAGGAAGTTGAGGCTGATGTGGTCTACCAAGAGGAAGAGTTGCCAGACTCCTTCTCAATCGAGCCTGGTGTAGGACTCGATGACTTAGTTGGAGACGCTCAAGATATCGAGACTTGCATGAAAGCGGAAATAGAATCAGAATCGTAAACTAAAGATATCGATGACTTAGTCGAACCTGCTGATTTGCGCAAACGAAAACGATATGCGGAAGAAGAAGATCGATGGGCTAGTTTAAGGAGTAGGGTGCATGACCATGATGTTGATGAATTTTGAAGTAACATTTTATTCACTGACTTAACATTAATTTTGTATATTATCTTTGCATATTAATCATTTATTCATTTCAACAGGATGTCGTCGTCAAAGGGGAAGGTGAAGGGGAAGAGGAAGCCAATGAAAGGGTTTGAGCCGCTACGAGACCCTTGCTCAGGGACCTCGTTACCTTCGAGCCGACGTTCCCTCTTTCTGGCGCACGCTACACCCTCAGTTCACGTGTGCTTTCAACGGACAGAGGTAAATTTTAGTTTACAATAAAGTTATTTTATAAATTGCAGTTGTTAATAATTATTAATTATCAATCTTTTTCTTTTATGCAGTCTGACTCAGAGTCTTCTGAGTTCGAGTCAGAGGCTAGGGGGCCGCTACAGGAGCCCGAGTCAGAGGTGGGGCCGCTACAGGAGCCCTCTAGCGCTAGCCTCCCTTCGGAGCCGGCTAGTGCTAGCCTTCCTATGCAGCCGGCTACCGCTAGCCTTCCTTTAGACTCTGGTGGTTCTGCAGAGCCTTTAGGGTCACAGGACGCGGTGGCGTCGCAGCAGAGGCGACGGACGAGGAGGACCCACTTTGCGGCTCCTCCTCCGGTTACTTCTCAGCGGACCACGATCCGTCTTGTCGGTGACATGTAAAAATTGTATATAGTATATTAAATATTAGATGTTATTTTCCTTTACTTAATGATTTAATATATTTTGAATATGTTGGTACGACTTTTCGTTCACAGGGGCCGAGAAACACCACAAGCAGGTTAACGGTGTCCTGGGTGCCATCGTAAAGTTGCACTACCCCGGTGTCATTGACGGTTTCCCTGTCCTGTCTTGGGACAACTACGCTCGTGTCTCTCACCCGGTCCACGACACGACTCATGGAGCCGTGTGGCACGATTTTATGGCAAGTTTAACTGTTTTATTTTTCAACTCGTTTGAATTATTAATGCATATCACTTAAATGTTTGTTTGATTAAGGTTGGGGTACCAAGTAGAGGAACCGGGCATGGAGGACTACACGAGACGTGTGTTCCATTACAACGCTCAGAAGCTCATGACAGCGGCGTTGTCAAATGCCCGGATTAAGGCCGTCAACGCGTACTACAAGTGGCACCCCCGGGAGCAGGAGCAGGAGCAGGAGCAGCAAAGGGGTCCATTTAGGAAGGACTCCGATGCGTACTTGATAGAGGAGCAGTACGCGGAGGTAATTTTTTAATATTGTTAAGTATTTACAATATCTGTGTATGTTAACTGCATTGATAAAAAATGAAATATCTGCAGGTTACTATTTCCTAGTTACAGGGTAACACCGAGGCATACTTAGCTCTCTGTCGGTATTGGGCTAGCGACGCTTTCATCAATAAGTCCACAAAGTCTAGACAGTGTCGCATGGGGTCCGACGGCAAGCACAACTATGGCGGCGGCGGCTACTTGCGTTTGGATAAACGCATGGTAAGTAATTTTTCAATTTATTTATGTGTCCCTAATATATTTATCTCACTAACACGGCTATACAGGAGCGAGAGATGGGTCATGAGCCGACCCTGACCCAGGTTTGGAAGAGAGGTCACAAGGGAAGTGACCCTTCTCAGCCAGGGCAGTGTAGTCAGGTCGCAGCCGACCGACTGGTAAGTTTTCAAAATTCATCAATTTCATTATAACTAATACTATTATTGACATGCTTACAAGATTTATTTGTTTTGTAGGCAAAGTACGCGCAGGTGGTCGCGAAGATACACGGTGCAGATTACGATTGGGAAAGCGCACCAATCGACCCCCAAGCCGCGTACGCAAGCGGAGGCAGGAAGGCCCATGGACGGTGAGTTGTTCATGTGTTTCATGTCTTTTTCAATTTATCTTCTTCTACTTAGTGTTTTCATTCTTTACAGGTTTGCCATTTTTGATGGAGTTGTCGACTCGGGGTCGACGCGACCTTTCAGAGGCGCTTCATCATCGCAGGCCTCGTCCTTTGGGACCACTAATGGTCGTCTCTCGCATACCCAGTTGGAGCTCCTCGCCTTGAAGGAGACGCTAACGCAGACCTAGGCAGAGCTGGAGAGGTCGAGAGCGGAGGCAAGAGAGGAGCAGTAGATGACGGCCTTAATGATGGCCCAGATGCAAGCAGCGGTGGCGGTAAGTTAGTTAAAGTACTATAGTTAAATTTCATAGCATTTCAATAACATATATCTTCTAATATTTTGCATTGGCAGACTCTTGCTCGACATAGCGGTCAGGATATCGAGATTCCTACGCTTTCGCTGCAGCAGACACCGGAGCAGGTAATATTGTCGTATTCATTTTAATATTCCTTTAGCTCCGTTGAAATAGTTTTTGTACTAGTCAAAAATCTTTAGCATTCTGAATTTGATGTTCAGTTCAGATTGACAACTTTACCTTCAAACTCGATTTAGAATAGATAGATTACAGTTTTAGGTCTGCAGTTGAATAGAGAACTTGTAGAGGACCTCTAAAGCTTTCCAAAGAGTATTCATTTGACCTCATAGCAATTCTGGTTGATGAGATACTATTGCAATGTCAGTTTCAGTTTTAGTTTATCCTAATTAAAGTTCGGTTTCAGTTTATGGATAGTTCAGTTTGTGGACTGTCAAAAAGACAAAATTAAAGTTCAGTTTCAGTTTCAGTTCAATTCCAGAAACTGTCAAAATGGATAGAAACTGGAAATAGTTTATGGACTTCTAATTAGGATCAACTAGTTGTTTTGCACCATAGAGTTATACGGAGGAATTATCTAGGTACAAGTGAATTTATGTTGATTTCGTGTTGTCAATTGACTATGCTTCTTCTGCAGGGTTCGGGAACGCGCCGAGACGATCCCGGAGGTAGTGGAGGGGCTAGCGTGTAGCCCGGTGGAACTTAATTTGCAAATTGTGTCGTTGTCGATGTTTTGAATAATGTTTTGTAACTGTTCTGTTGTGTATCTATTCTGGAACCTTATCTGTATCGGTTCTGTGTTCTCGCCATCATGCGAGGTAGTTTGTATCTGTTTTTTTTTTGAAAAAAATTTTGAAAACTTAACTTACGTCGGCTACTGCAGAGCCGACGTATGTTAGTCCAGTTTAATTTACGTCAGTATGTCCTAACTGAAATAAGTTAAACTACTTAACTTATGTCAGTGTGGCCTGACCGACGTAAGTTATACCACTTAACTTACGTCAGTCGGCTTTGGCCGATGTAAGTACTCTGGCCCAGCCCGCGGCCCATCTCGGTAAATAACTTACGTCAGTTGTAGGAAACCCATGTAATTAAGTAACTTACGTCGGCGACCGATGTAAGTTACCTTAATTACGTCCAAACTGCTTCGTCGGCCGGAAACCGACGTAATTAAGGGAAAATCGACATAATTAAGTAACTTACGTCGGCCCTGACCGACGTAATTGATCGAAATTCCTGTAGTGGGAGGAGCGTAATAGGCTCCGTCAACGCAAAGGGTGGGTCAAGGACGAGAAAACCCGGTTGGTCGAGCAAGGTGAGCTTCTCAATGAGAGAGGCTCTTCCCTCAAAGCTCTCGATGCGAAGGCGCAAAAGATATATTAGGAAGCTATGGAATGCCACAGAGCTGCGAACCAACGCCAAGGGGGTCTAATCGCCTTGCATGAGACCCTCCAGAAGCGCCGCCAGGAGCTCGACTTGGGCGAGGCTGAACTCATCGAGAAGCAGAAAGACCTAGGCCAGAGAGAGGAGGAGCTCTCCTGGTAGCTGTCGGCGGGTGAGCAGATATTGGCGGACCGCCACAAGAGATTTGAAGCACAGTGTAAGCTTGAGGAGGACAGGCTCGGGGACAGGGGCAAAGCCTCACCAGGCGAGAGGGCGACGTCTCTGCCAGAGAGGATACAGTTCGGGGCCGGGAGGAAGACCTGGCGGAGCGTCGGAACCATATCTTCCTCAAGGAGTCGGAGCTCGCTGATCGCGAGCAGCTGCTAGCCAAGAGCATTCAGCAGCACGTCAAGGAGGTTGAGCGCCTTGCGAAGGAGGGTGCACAACTGGCGGACACCAAGAGGGCTCTGGAGGAGTTGCGGAGCTCGAGAGCGACCGAGTACCAACGGGTATGGGACTTCCTGGGATGGGCCGACGGAGCACTAACACCATTTGGCTTCAGCCCCGTACATGCGGCCAACCCAGTGCCGGAGCTAGATGAAGCGCTGGCGGCTCTTAGCTCCGCTAGTGGTAAACTCGACGTTGTGGTTGACGTCATCGCACACCAGCTGGATGCAGAGGGGAAGTCCTTGGCCAAGACCGTCGCCGAGTATGTGCTAACATGTTACCAGAGCCGGGACCCCCACTCCCCCCCTGAGACCAGCAGTCGAAGGGCCAATCGAGGAAGAGATGGATGCTGCCCGGGAGAGCATTGAGGAGGCCGCCCAAGCTGTAGCCTCAGCTATCCGTAGGACTTAGGCCTTTCCTTTCTTTCTCCCACCTGTATGCTTCTGATTTTGTAAGATGATCTTTCAATGAATGAAGTCCTCTTGATCTTTGTCTTTGATATTTTTGTGTCTTGCCTTCGTTAGATGTACATAATTTTGATTGTGTACATGTACCAAGAGGAACTAACACTTGTTTCGGGGACATCGGCCCCCTGGGGTTGTCGGGGCTTAGGAGCTCCGGCGACACCCGTTGTCAGCGTAAGACGTCGACACTAGGCCCCCTGGGGTTGTCGGAGTTTAGAAGTTCCGGCGACACCCACTGTCTATGTAGGAGACGTCACCGTCGGGCCCCCTGGGGTTGTCGGAGCGGAGCTCCGGCGACACCCATGATCAACATAGGACGTCAACGCAGTGCCCCCTGTAATTGTCGGAGCTCAGAAGCTCCGGCAACGCCCGTTGTTGATGTAGAGGATGTCGACGATGGGCCCCCGAGCCTACTCTCGATGAGGTGGTCGTTCGTCATCGGTGGTACGGGAGTGGCTTTACTAGCGTTATATCCTTAGGGACCTGCACACATGACAGATAAAAGGTAATTCCGCTCTCCAGTCAATCTTTCACCCACGCTCTGTTTGTGTTGTTTGTCTTACGATTTGTTGCCGTCGTGGGGTGCTTGATTAACTCAGGGCCTCCGTACCCGGAACTTGTTACCCACCACATGTGAGGAGTGGGTTCGGAGGTTTCGGCCACTTGTCAAGTACCTCAAGTGACCCGCCGGCAAACGTACAGCAACGCTCCCACTATTGCAGAGACGAGGGGAAAAACTGACCACACTCACGCTAGGTGATGAGCTAATGGCAAATGTGTGACATCATTCATAATAACTAAAGATAATTTCAAATGAACAAGGCATTTCAGGGTAGGGCAAACATATTTTCATTATAACGCTCATAGGAGAGAACAGACTTTACAGGAGGAATGACCCGACCTGGGCGACAGGGAGCTGAGTGTACCTTCTCAGGGTACCGGACCATGCCGAGCAAGGCAGACACTCGGAGCTCATCCCCCCGGCCTTAGTTAACCCAAGTGCTGTATCTAGACACTATGCTATCTTTATAACAAAATAAAATAAAATGCCCTTCCACTGGCTATGGATAAAACTTACGGAGGTGTTCGATATTCCATGGGTTGGGCACTAGTTGCCCATCCTCCGTAGCTAGGTGAACGCGCCCTGGGCGACAAACTTCTGTGACCCGGAAGGGACCCTCCCAACTGGGGGAGAGTTTGTTTGTCCCTTCATGGGAAAGCAGACGCCGCAGGACCAGGTCATTCACCTTGAGCTCCCTACTGCGCACAGTGTGCTGATGATAGCGTCGGAGCGCTTGCCTGTACCGTGCATTTCGGAGGGCTGCTCGTATGCGTCCCTCGTCGACGAGGTCCATATCTTCACACCTGAACTGGTCCTGCATGGCTTTGTCATACATCCGGACATGAGGGGAGCCCATGGTGATCTCTGGGGGAAGGACGACCTCCGCCCCGTACACCAGGAAGTAGGGCATTTCTCTCGTAGCGCGGCTGGTTGATGTCCGGCTAGCCCACAACGCATATGGAAGCTCATCCACTCATTTTGCACCATGCCTCTCGAGGATTGAGTATGTACGAGTCTTGAGGCCCTTGAGAATCTCAGCGTTTGCCCTCTCTACCTGCCCATTGCTTTCGGGGTGAGCAACAGAGGCATAAAAAACTCGGATTCCAAGGTCTTCGCAGTATTCTTGGAATGCCGCACTCGTGAACTGGGTCCCGTTATCAGTGATGATCCTGTTCGGGACTCCGAACCTGCAGACGATCGACTTGATGAACTTCACTGATGACTGCTTGTTAACGGTGATGACTGTGGTGGCTTCTGGCCATTTGGTGAACTTATCTACAGCGACGTAGAGGTACCAGAATCCTTCGACGGCTCTTGAGAAAGGTCCTAGGATGTCCAGTCCCCACACGGCGAATGGCCACGTGGGGGGATCATCTACAACGCTTGAGCTGGTGTGTGGATCTGCTTGACATGGAACTGGCATGCCTTGCATCTCTTAACCATGTCAGAGGCATCCTAGAGTGTTGTGGGCCAGTAGAAGCCATGCCAAAAGGCTTTGCCGACCAGCGTGCGGGCCAATGTGTGGTTCCCGCACTCACCTCCATGGATTTCTGCGAGCAAGTCGCAGCCTTCCTCCCGGGTAATGCATCGCAGTAGGATGCCGTTGGCGCCACCCTGGTAGAGATCCCCCTCTACCAGCGTGTATCTTTTAGCCATCCGCACAATCCGTTCTACCAGGGCATGTTATTCGGGAAGGTAGTTCTCTTTCAAGTAGTCCCGAACCTCCAAGATCCATGCATTGGGATCTTCTTGAGCTTCTGGTTCTTGGGCACCCAGCTGCTCGAAGCTGCTAGTGGCACATAGGAACCTTGGCGGGCACCATGGCTACAGGGCCGCTGGGATTGCTAGCTTTAAGGTGCTAGCTTCACCCCTTCACCTGGCTCGGCAGCTCGGGCGGTTGTTCGGGATAACGTCCTTGCAAAGACTCATTCGGGCACTAGTGCCTCTGTGGAGGCCTTCGTTGACAGGTCGTCTGCGACTGAGTTGTCAGCTCGGGACACATGGCACAGGTCCAATACTTCAAAATCTTTCTCCAACTTCCTGACGTGCAGCAAGTATGCTGCGAGCTCGGGGTCGTTGCAACTGCACTCCCCTTTGACCTGCTTGACAATTAGCTGGGAATCACCATTGGCAAGGAGCTGGCGGACATTGAGGGTCAACGTTGTCTTCAGCCCGTAGATGAGGGCCTCGTACTTTGCCATGTTGTTGGTGGCTTTGAAGCCAAGGTGCACCATATACTTGAAGTGCTCCCCCGTCGGTGATATGAGCACCACCCCGGCCCCGACCCCCTGTTTCCGGGCAGAACCATCGAAGTAAAGCGTCCACAGGGTTTGAGTGAAGACCGGTGCTCCGGACACTGTGTCCCCGCTGACTGAGCTTTATGGGTTGCTAGGCAATGGAGTCCACTGAAAGCATCTAGGCCCCCATGAGGTACGGTTTCAGTGATTAATGACAACCATTGGATTTAACTAATGAATTTGTGAATGCAAGGTCCCCATAATCACTCAATCAAATGAAATCTATATGTCATTGGAGACCCATATACAATCACTTTATGAGATCAAATCAATGATATGAAGACAAGAAGTGAAAGCTCTTATGTCAAAGTCATTCAACCACAATTGATGACACTTAATGCTTGACAACCATCAGAAGTACATTTCCAACAAAAGTCTAAGAGGTCAATCAAGCAATACACAAAAGAATCACTTAGAAACAACTCGAAGCAAACAAAATCAACTCACCGTATCAACCAATGATTTCTGAGAACAACACATCGGTCGAGTTGGTTCAGCAGAAGAAGAAGACCTCAGAACAAAGCACTCACCGGATCATCCGATGTTAAGGGCTCAGCTACATCGGTCCATCAGTACAGTTTGCAATATCCTTGGACCAAGTGTAGCACCGGATCATCCGATGTACATAAATACACACATCGATCAATCACTCCAGTAAGCATCAAGTTTGAGCCAATTCTGGAGGAAGAGCCACCGGATCATCCGATGAGAAGACAAGTGCAACATCGGTCTAACAACGGTCATATCTGACACAATGACGTCAGCTAAAGTAAACTTGACCGATGATAGCTAAAGGGGAGACATCGGATCATCCGATGTTCGCAGAAAAGTTCTGTCAGCCTACTTTTCCAACGGCTATTTTGTGGAGGCTGGCTTTAAATACCCCCTAAACCGGTCATTTCGATAAGTCTTGATCACCAGGCATTCTCAACACATCCACAAGCGTTCAAGACCAAGAGCCATCACTTCTACATCATTTTCGACCACCTACACACCAAGAGATAGGCTAGAGCTAGCTAGAGAGAGAGCTTGTGTGCCTCCATTCTGGGTGAGTGGAATCTCTAGGATAGTGAGAGCCTCAAGGGAGTGCCCCTTGGTGTTTGTAACTGTAAGAGACTTCCGGAGCTTGCCAAGGCGTTTGTGGAAGCCCGGAGGGTCGAAGTTGTACAAGGCTTGAGCTCCACCTTGCCAAGGTTGGCAAACGGAGAAGAATAGTGAAGATCCCTCGTCTCGGTGACTTGGGTGTGGCTAAACCCTTTGGTGGGTGCCACAACGTGGATGTAGGAAGATCTTGACGATCTTGTCGAACCACGGGATAAATCCTCGTGTCTCCTCGGGAGTTTGCATCCTCTTCCTCTCCCCTACATTTATGCATTTTATATTCCGTGATGTTGCTATTTACTTCAATGCATAGATAGTTTGCGTAGGAAATTGGGCTTTTAGGAATTAAGTTTTATTGTTTAGATTTTTGAAAAGAAGCCCAATTCACCCCCCCCCTCTTGGGCATTCGATCCTTACAATTGGTATCAGAGAAAGGTTGCTCATAGGATCATTCTAGCTTCACCGCTAGACAGCTAAAATGGCCAAGGTTGGGGGTTTGGTTCCTATCTTCTGTAAGGATCGAAACGCCCAAGAGGGGGGGTGAATTGGGCTTTCTTTCAAATTTTAAGACGATTAAGAACTAACAACTTAAAGCCCAATTCCCTATGCAATTAAACTATGCAATAAATGTAAATTAAAGTTGCGGAATGAAGATTGCATAAGAGTAAAAAGGGAGAGGGATGCAAACGCTCAAAGGGACACGGAGTTTATCCCGTGGTTCGGTAAGATCACAAGGATCTTCCTACGTCCACGTTGTGGCACCCACCGAAGGGTTTTGCCACTCCCAAGTCACCGAGACTAGGGGCTTCTTCACTATTCTTCTCCGTTCGCCAACCTTGGCAAGGTGGAGCTCAAGCCTTGTACACTTTTTGGGTCCTCCGGGCTTCCACAATCCTCTTGGCAAGCTCCGGAAGTTGCACACACCAAGGGTCACTCCCTTTGGGCTCTCACTACACTAGAGACTCCAATCACCAAGAATGGAGGCACCCAAGCACTATCTCTAGCTAGTTCTAGCCTATCTCTTGGTGTACAAATGATGAACAATTGATGTGAAAGTGGTTGCTCTATTGCTTGAATGCTCTAGGATGTGTAGAGTATGTCTGGGCTTCAAGTCTTCTCGATTTGACAGGTTGAAGGGGTATAAATAGCCAGCCTCCACGAGATAGCCGTTGGAAAAGTAGGCTGACATCACTTCTCTGCGAACACCGGATGATCCGATGTCTCCCCTTCAGTTATCATCGGTCAAAGCCAAATTAGCTGATGTCACTGTGTCAGATATGACCGTTGTTAGACCGATGTTGATCTGTCTTCTCATCGGATGATCCGGTGGCTCTTCCTCCAGAATTTTGCTTGATCTTGAGGCTCACTGGAGCAATTGACCGATGTGTGTAAATCTGCACATCGGATGATCCGGTGCTTCACTTGGTCCAATGGTATTGCAATCTGTGATGATGGACCGATGTCACTGAGCCACTCACATCAGATGCTCCGGTGAGTGCATTTGTCTGAGGTCTTCTTCTTCAATTGAACCAACTGGACTGATGTAGTCAACTCATAGAACGTCGGTTGATCCGGTGTGTTCAACTTGTTGACTTCGAGTTGTTTTGAGTTGTTCTTTTGGAATTTTGAACTTGTGACCTCTTTGACACTTGTTGGAAATGTTGTTTTGATTGTCTTCAAGCATGGAATGATATCAAGTTAGAGCTTTCACTTCTTGTCATCATATGTTTTGATTTGATCTCATTCGTTGATTTTATATGGGTCTCCAATGTAATTTTGATTTCATTTGATTGAGTGTCATTGAGACCTTGCATTCACAAATTCATTAGTAATATCGAATGGTTGTCATTAATCACCGAAACCGTACCTCATGGGGCCTAGATGCTTTCAATCTCCCCCTTTTTGGTGATTGATGACAACACAATATTTTAAAGCGCAATGATAATGAATTTGATGAAAATACTCAAGAATATATGCAATGAATACAGCATAGGACACATTAAGCTTGTAAAACGCATAAGAGATTTGTGGGCGAAAAAACTCAATCGATTAAAATCATAAGCAAATGAGACAAGTGAAAGAGTGCTTAAATAAAATTACAAAAGAGTACTCAAGCATGAATACAAAGGATAAGCACACACACACTCACTCCCTACACTCACTCTCCTCCTGAGACAGCTACTACCACTCCCCCTGACTCTTCTACATCTTCTCCCCCTTTGGCATCAAGACACCAAAAAGGGATCAGAACGCCTACAGACCCTGAGAGCTGGGCGCGAGGACGAACTGGGCAGCGTCGCCGTCGTCGGAGCTGGAGTGTGACGCCCGGTTCCGAAAATGAACCAAGCTAACGCATATGTGTGCCCAGGATGTTCATCACACATATACGAGTGCAATCACGAAAGGATATACAGAAAATTACCACAGCTCAAATTATTAAATAAGTACTCTTATTACACAATTCATTAAATCCTCGAATACAAGCTCTAATGAATATTAATGACAAGTTCAACTAATGCAGCGGAAATAAACTAATTAAACAACTAAGCTAACTAAGCAACTATGCAGCATAAGCGACAGGGTATGTATGCGCAGCTCCAATCAACACCACAGGCAAAGCTGACGGTAGACACGGCCTAGAACTCCGCATTATCGCCATTAAAATCCCAGTCCTGACCTGCAACTGTTGGGGTGGGGGATTGCAAGAGTGAGTACATGTCGTACTCAGCAAGTGTGGAAAGTATGACATGTGGCTGATTCAAATGACGACAATAATAATGGTAAAGTGCTGAAAAGTACATTAAAACATTTGAAAAGCAATATATTATAAGTATGTGAAATAAACCCATCATAACCATAAATAATACCATAATACCAAACTGAATTCCTTACCATCATAAATAATTCCAGATTTCACCATCATCAATAACCATATTCAATACCAGAAATTAATCCATAACCATCCATAACCATAACCATTACCAAATTCCAATTTGCCTCTAATCATGGAAGTTGTCCAGGCGCTCATAACCGGGAGCACGGCTATCATGATAGTTTTAGTTAATACTCTGCAGAGTTTGTACCTCTTTACCCACGTGTTCGTGATTTCATCACCCTTCGGCGACTAAGAACCTCCCTTATGCCCATGACCCGTCGGTCACATTACACACTTCTGTTGGTGTGTGGCCAAGAGATCACAAAATAGCCTTTACAAAGGGATTACTAGCCTATTTAGACCCCACTGAGGTTTCACCGGTGGCGATGTCTCCCGCAGAGCACATCTTCAACCAAGGGCCCCCTCTTGAGCCATTCGGATCCCAGGGTAGTTCCACCAATCATCAACAAACCCAATCCAACTACCCCTTCCCCGAGCATCCACAATGGTCCAAACAGCACTAGCAAAGCCCTAATTAATCAGCTACGCCGCACCCATAACTTGGCCTCGTGGTGGCACTGTAGTCCTGGCTTATTCTCGCATGAACCGGTCCTTAGATCTAAAGCAAGCAAACCACCGTAACATCCAACCCATCCACATACCAGGCTTGCTTAGATCATCCATTACCATACCATGTTTAACCAATTCATGTTAACCATAATCTCATCCATGCATAATTAAATTGAGTGATATGGTTGTTTCCCATCCCAGTTGATTAAGCGAAGCAAAAAGGTAAAAACCCTTCCCGACTCTCTCTACCATAAATTCCAGGTGACAAAGGGTGGTCAAACAAAACTAGTAAACTTCCTACCATAGGATTCCCATCAAATTGACACAAGCATGCAGTTTGCAAACAAAACATTTATTTTAAAAACGGGATCAATATGCTTCAAGGACACTTGCCTTGCTCTTGCTGTTGATTAGGGTCAAAGCCTTCAAACTCTTGATGCTGTAGATCCTCTGCGGCACTTTCTAGCGCAAATCCGTCTAATCCACACAATAAACATACAAGACAAGAAACACAATCAAAGAGTGCACAAATATTACTCAATATGATATGCATGATTGATGCAATGCAAGGTAGAACTTGTTACTAGATTGCTTTTAATGATCACTAACTAGCTCTGACAGATTATACCAAGTTTATACAGGTTTGGGGTTGATTAGATCAAATTTTAGAATTAATTCAACACAATTTAACCAGGAAGATCGGACTAGTCCGCTAGGGACCGGACAAGTCCGCACTTGACGAGATCAGCAGATTAGGGTTTTCTAGATCGACGTAAATTCGGAGATTAGGGGTTGAATTCATGTAAGGAAAAGAGAATAGAAGGTATACCAGGTGTTTAGAACTCCAATGAACCAAGAAACTTGGAGGTAACACTTGGATCTTGATGATCTAGGGTTGGTGATGAACTTGGGGATGAATTGGTGGTGAAGGACGAAACTTGGTGGAGATCTTGATCCTCCTTCGTTTCCTCCTCTTCTTCTTCTTGTTTGGGATCTTCTCCTCCCTCCTTGATGGTGGCTCCCCACGAACTAGGGTTTGGGTGGGTGGAAAAGTGGCAAATAGATGTCAAACCAAGGGGTGGGGTTGTTTATATAGGGGTGGAGGCTAGGGTTAGATGGATCTCGAGTTTTGGGATGAGTAGAGGACGGTTTAGAGTCCCACATGGGCTCTAAAAGAGTTGGGCACGACGTCCCTAGGCCCACTTGTCGTGAAATCCAAGAAACAAGTCGTAAAACAAAAGGTCAATCTCGGAGTCACGAAATATCGGACAAGTCCGGACAGGACCGGACTAGTCCGAAGTCGTCCAGAGAGAAAATCGGACAAGTCTGGCCAAAAATCGGACAAGTCTGATCTTAGTCAGAAAGGAAAAACGGACAAGTCCGCTGGAACACCGGACTAGTCCGGAAAAGTCCAGAAACTTAGCAAATTTTCAAGGATTCATGGAATATCGGACTAGTCCGCACAAAATCGGACAAGTCCGAAAGTTTCCAGAGCCAAAATCGGACTAGTCCGCAGCAAAAACGGACAAGTCCGTTTTTAGTCAGAGAGAAATCGGACTAGTCCTCAGTAAAATCGGACTAGTCCGCACTTTCCTGCGTTTTAAGTGCGGTTTTGCTCCAAATCAATTTTAAATGCTCCGAATCGATTTTAAACTCGTTCCTCTTGTCGTGGGCTAATGTTAAACATGTATATGAGTGCATGTAGGGCATGATGCATGAAAATGAGGGTGTTACAAACCTACCCCCCTTAAAATGAATCTCGCCCTCGAGATTCGACGCGGAAGGGAAGAGATGGGGAAATTCCTTCTTGAGATCATCTTCTAGCTCCCAAGTTGCTTCTTTTTCGGTATGGTGCTTCCATTGGACTTTACACCATCTAATGACCTTGTTCCTTGTGACTCTCTCCTTGGTTTCCAAGATTTTGACCGGTTGCTCGGCATAAGTCAAATCTTCCTCTAGCTCCAATTCTTCCATTGGCACTTGATCTTCCGGTACCCTGAGACACTTCTTGAGTTGGGAAACATGAAACACATCATGTACATCTGAAAGATGAGCTGGCATCTCCAACTTATATGCTACTTCTCCTCTTTTGTCCAAAATCTTGAATGGTCCAATATAACGAGGTGCGAGCTTGCCTCTTATGTTAAACCTCTTATGACCTCTCATTGGTGACACCTTGAGGTAAACAAAATCTCCTATTTCAAAGGCTAACTTCCTTCTCCTATTATCCGCATAGCCTTTTTGCCTTGATTGGGCAGCCCTCAAGTTTCCACGAATTATTTGGACTTGCTTTTCGGCTTCTTGCAACACATCCGGACCAAATACTTGAGTTTCTCCTGCCTCATTCCAGAATAAAGGCGTCCTACACTTCCTCCCATAAAGCGCTTCATATGGTGACATTTTCAAGCTTGCTTGGTAACTATTGTTGTATGAAAATTCCGCGTATGGCAAGCTTTTGTCCCAACTTTTCCCATGCTTTAAAGCACAAGCTCTTAACATGTCCTCCAAAATCTGATTGGTCCTCTCGGTTTGTCCATCCGTTTGAGGATGATATGCTGAACTAAAATTCAACCTCGTTCCCAAAGCTTCATGCAATTTTTGCCAAAATCTGGAGGTAAATTGAGAACCTCTATCCGAGACTATCTTCTTAGGGACTCCATGTCGACACACAATATGCTCCATGTATATTTCGGCCAATCGTGCAGCTGTATACTTGGTCTTCACAGGGACAAAATGAGCTGACTTGGTTAAGCGATCCACAATTACCCAAATTGAGTCATACCCGGACTGAGTACGGGGTAACCCAACTATGAAGTCCATACCAATTTCTTCTCACTTCCATTCCGGAATCTTCAACGGTTGCAGTAATCCGGCTGGCCTTTGATGTTCCGCCTTGACTCGTTGGCACACATCACACAATGCAACATATTCGGCTATGTCCTTCTTCATGCTATCCCACCAATAGCAAGTCTTCAAGTCTTTGTACATCTTCGTACAACCGGGGTGAATTGAGTATGGTGAGTCATGTGCCTCCTTTAATATTGTTTCTCGAATATGCTTTACATTAGGCACAACAATTCTCTTTCCAAGCCATAAGGTACCATGTTCGTCTTCATCAAATCTGAATTCTCTCCCTTCTTCGATTCTTCCCTTGATTTCCTTGATCTCCTCATCTGTGGTTTGTGCCTTTCTAATTTCTTGCTCCAGGGTTGGGTTTAATTCCATCATCTCCATCTCATTTACAAACCCGAGGTTCAACCGTTCAAACTCCTTACATAACTCGGATGGTAACTCTCGAACTGTAAGTTGGTGGCTTACTCCCTTTCTACTCAAAGCATCGGCCACTACATTGGCTTTTCCCGGATGATAGTTGATCCCCAAATCATAATCTTTGATGAGCTCCAACCATCTTCGTTGCCTCAAGTTCAGATCCGTTTGTGTGAAAATATACTTCAAACTCTTATGATCCGTGTAAATCTCACACCTATGTCCAAGAATATAGTGTCTCCAAACCTTCAATGCATGTACCACGGCTGCTAGTTCAAGATCATGCATGGGGTAATTCTGCTCATGTTTCTTCAATTGTCTCGACGCATAGGCGACCACTTGACCTCCTTGCATCAATACACATCCAAGCCCTTGTCTTGATGCGTCACAATAAATGTCAAAACTCTTGCTTACATCTGGCAATACCAAAACTGGGGCTGTTGTCAACCTCTTCTTCAACTCCTCAAAACTATTCTGACAAGCTTCAGTCCATTGGAACGCCTTTCCCTTCATTAGCAACTCCGTCATAGGCTTGGCTATCTTGGAAAAATCCTTGATAAACCGACGGTAATATCCAGCCATCCCAAGAAAACTCCTTATTTCCTTGACGTTTTGCGGTGGTTCCCACTTCAACACGTCTCTCACTTTTCCGTGGTCAACCGATACTCCTCCTCCGGAAATAATATGGCCTAAAAATGGCACCTCTTTCAACCAAAACTGACACTTGTTGAACTTGGCATACAATTGATGCTCCCTCAATTTCTGCAGCGTAAGCCTCAAGTGTTCCTCATGTTCCTTCTCGTCCTTCGAGTAGATCATAATATCATCAATAAACACCACAACAAACTTATCTAAGTACTCCATGAAGACTTTATTCATGAGGTACATAAAGTAGGCAGGTGCATTTGTCAATCCAAAAGACATCACGGTGTACTCATAAGATCCATACCGTGTCCTAAAAGCTGTCTTGGGTATGTCCGATGGTCTAATCTTCATTTGAAAGTATCCCGACCTCAAGTCAATCTTAGAGAAGACACAAGCACCCTTCATCTGATCAAACAAGTCTTCTATGCGTGGCAAGGTGTACTTGTTCTTGATTGTTACCTCGTTGAGAGCTCGGTAATCCACGCACATCCTTTGGGATCCATCCTTCTTGTCCACAAATAGAACGGGCGCTCCCCAAGGTGAAGAGCTAGGGCGAATAAAACCCTTCTCTAGTTGCTCTTGAATTTGTTTCTTGAGCTCCGCTAATTCCATAGGAGGCATTCTATACGGCCTCTTAGCTATAGGTGCAGTTCCAGGTATTAAATCAATAACAAACTCAATGTCTCGATCAGGTGGCATACCTGGCAACTCATCCGGAAACACATCCAAAAATTCACATACAACCGGAATCTCCTCAATTGCGGCACCGTCTATATGATTCAATTCCAATTGCTTCGGTGCGGTTTGAGATGCTTGAAATTCTACAGTTATCCCTTCCTCATTGGTCAACTTCACTGTCTTTGTGGCACATTCAATAACCCCATTGTGCTTCCTCAACCAATCCATACCAAGTATAATATCCAACCCTTGAGAATCTAAAACAATGAGGTTGGCGGAGAAGTCTACCCCCCTTATTCTAAGGCTTACTTTTGGACATACTATATTTGTCCTCATCTCTCCTCCAGGAGACTTAACCAACAGAGTAAACTTCATATGAGAGATAGGCAAACTATACTTGGCAACATACTTCGATGCAATGAATGAATGCGATGCTCCAGAATCAAATAACATAGTCGCGGGGTTGGAGTTGGCGAGAAACATACCAATGACCACGTCATCCGCTTGTTGAGCATCCTCCGTAGAGACATGGTTCACATTGCCACGAGCAAAATTTTGCTGTCCACGGCTTCCTTGTGGCTGTCCTCCATTAGGTCTTGGGTTTTGCTTCGATGCATTGCTTCCTTGACCAAGGCCCGACTTAGGACATTGATTCGCAAAGTGTCCAGCTTCTCCACAAGTATAACACTTCTTAACTCCACCAGAATTATTGGGACGAGCTTGGTTTTGAACATTGGCTCCAGGAAAATCAGCACGAGGTGCATAAGGCATCGGAGGCCTAGGTGCTTGCATGACAGGGCGCTGCTGCACAAACTGAGTTGGGCGCGGTGCATAACCAGGGCGCTGAGCAGGAATAGAGGAGCTGTAATGAGGCGCATTGGGCGGCGCAAAGCGAGGGCGCACATTACTTCCTTGTTGCTGTCCTTGATATGGCGCCTTCCTCTTGATTTCTTGCTCCATCTCACGGATCTTGTTCTCAACCACAATTGCTTTGTCCACAAGCTTCTGAAAATTGATATAATCACAGTTGAGCAATTGCACTTGGATCGTATTGTTCAATCCCCTCATGAACAAGTATTGTTTCCGGCTGTCCCGACTAACATCCTCAGGCGCATATCTTGAGAGTTGAGTGAACTTATTGAGGTATTCACTCACGCTTGATCTTCCTTGTCTCAAGTTCTCAAATTCTTGCCTCTTCAAGAGCATAACACCTTCCGGCACATAGTGAGAACGAAAATTTTCCTTGAATTCGGCCCAAGTAATTCTCTCTTGGTTCTCATGAGCATTGCAATAAGAATCCCACCAATCTGCAGCTGCTCCAACTAGTTGATGAGAAGCGAACAAGACCTTCTCTCGGTCACTGCATTGGACAATGGCTAGCTTCTTCTCCACGGACTTGAGCCAATCATCAGCATCCATAGGGTCAGCATCTTGAGCAAAGGTTGGCGGCCTAGTCCTCATGAACTCTCCCAATCGGTTATGAGGAGGCGGGGGTGGCGGTGGAGGCATGTGTGGCTGATTGTTGATATTGCCAGCCTGCAGCTGTCCCATAGTTTGTATCATGGTCTGCATGAGCTGGTTTTGCATGGCCAATAGCTGCTCGATGTTGATAGCTCCCTGAGTAGGTCCTTGCCCATTGTTGTTCTGAGGCACTCCATTGTTCTCCTCTTCATCATTGCCATCCCTCTGGTTGCGAGTCCTCACCATCTGAAGAAAAGCAGTAGGTAAGAATTAGAAAACGTCCCCAACTATATGCATCAAGGGATATGAAACTAAACAACTAGCTACACTAACCTAGGTGGACATGGCAATGCTAAAGCATCCCAAAATCCTCTATTAAGCACACAAGCAACCAATATATATAGCAACCAGCACCCCAAGCAAAAATACATCGATTCTTGAGTGCTCCTATGTGCTCTAAAGTGTCCATTCTATCTAGGCTGCATCCTACGGTCAACCTGTGGCTCTGATACCAATCTGTGACGCCCGGTTCCGAAAATGAACCAAGCTAACGCATATGTGTGCCCAGGATGTTCATCACACATATACGAGTGCAATCACGAAAGGATATACAGAAAATTACCACAGCTCAAATTATTAAATAAGTACTCTTATTACACAATTCATTAAATCCTCGAATACAAGCTCTAATGAATATTAATGACAAGTTCAACTAATGCAGCGGAAATAAACTAATTAAACAACTAAGCTAACTAAGCAACTATGCAGCATAAGCGACAGGGTATGTATGCGCAGCTCCAATCAACACCACAGGCAAAGCTGACGGTAGACACGGCCTAGAACTCCGCATTATCGCCATTAAAATCCCAGTCCTGACCTGCAACTGTTGGGGTGGGGGATTGCAAGAGTGAGTACATGTCGTACTCAGCAAGTGTGGAAAGTATGACATGTGGCTGATTCAAATGACGACAATAATAATGGTAAAGTGCTGAAAAGTACATTAAAACATTTGAAAAGCAATATATTATAAGTATGTGAAATAAACCCATCATAACCATAAATAATACCATAATACCAAACTGAATTCCTTACCATCATAAATAATTCCAGATTTCACCATCATCAATAACCATATTCAATACCAGAAATTAATCCATAACCATCCATAACCATAACCATTACCAAATTCCAATTTGCCTCTAATCATGGAAGTTGTCCAGGCGCTCATAACCGGGAGCACGGCTATCATGATAGTTTTAGTTAATACTCTGCAGAGTTTGTACCTCTTTACCCACGTGTTCGTGATTTCATCACCCTTCGGCGACTAAGAACCTCCCTTATGCCCATGACCCGTCGGTCACATTACACACTTCTGTTGGTGTGTGGCCAAGAGATCACAAAATAGCCTTTACAAAGGGATTACTAGCCTATTTAGACCCCACTGAGGTTTCACCGGTGGCGATGTCTCCCGCAGAGCACATCTTCAACCAAGGGCCCCCTCTTGAGCCATTCGGATCCCAGGGTAGTTCCACCAATCATCAACAAACCCAATCCAACTACCCCTTCCCCGAGCATCCACAATGGTCCAAACAGCACTAGCAAAGCCCTAATTAATCAACTACGCCGCACCCATAACTTGGCCTCGTGGTGGCACTGTAGTCCTGGCTTATTCTCGCATGAACCGGTCCTTAGATCTAAAGCAAGCAAACCACCGTAACATCCAACCCATCCACATACCAGGCTTGCTTAGATCATCCATTACCATACCATGTTTAACCAATTCATGTTAACCATAATCTCATCCATGCATAATTAAATTGAGTGATATGGTTGTTTCCCATCCCAGTTGATTAAGCGAAGCAAAAAGGTAAAAACCCTTCCCGACTCTCTCTACCATAAATTCCAGGTGACAAAGGGTGGTCAAACAAAACTAGTAAACTTCCTACCATAGGATTCCCATCAAATTGACACAAGCATGCAGTTTGCAAACAAAACATTTATTTTAAAAACGGGATCAATATGCTTCAAGGACACTTGCCTTGCTCTTGCTGTTGATTAGGGTCAAAGCCTTCAAACTCTTGATGCTGTAGATCCTCCGCGGCACTTTCTAGCGCAAATCCGTCTAATCCACACAATAAACATACAAGACAAGAAACACAATCAAAGAGTGCACAAATATTACTCAATATGATATGCATGATTGATGCAATGCAAGGTAGAACTTGTTACTAGATTGCTTTTAATGATCACTAACTAGCTCTGACAGATTATACCAAGTTTATACAGGTTTGGGGTTGATTAGATCAAATTTTAGAATTAATTCAACACAATTTAACCAGGAAGATCGGACTAGTCCGCTAGGGACCGGACAAGTCCGCACTTGACGAGATCAACAGATTAGGGTTTTCTAGATCGACGTAAATTCGGAGATTAGGGGTTGAATTCATGTAAGGAAAAGAGAATAGAAGGTATACCAGGTGTTTAGAACTCCAATGAACCAAGAAACTTGGAGGTAACACTTGGATCTTGATGATCTAGGGTTGGTGATGAACTTGGGGATGAATTGGTGGTGAAGGACGAAACTTGGTGGAGATCTTGATCCTCCTTCGTTTCCTCCTCTTCTTCTTCTTGTTTGGGATCTTCTCCTCCCTCCTTGATGGTGGCTCCCCACGAACTAGGGTTTGGGTGGGTGGAAAAGTGGCAAATAGATGTCAAACCAAGGGGTGGGGTTGTTTATATAGGGGTGGAGGCTAGGGTTAGATGGATCTCGAGTTTTGGGATGAGTAGAGGACGGTTTAGAGTCCCACATGGGCTCTAAAAGAGTTGGGCACGACGTCCCTAGGCCCACTTGACGTGAAATCCAAGAAACAAGTCGTAAAACAAAAGGTCAATCTCGGAGTCACGAAATATCGGACAAGTCCGGACAGGACCGGACTAGTCCGAAGTCGTCCAGAGAGAAAATCGGACAAGTCTGGCCAAAAATCGGACAAGTCTGATCTTAGTCAGAAAGGAAAAACGGACAAGTCCGCTGGAACACCGGACTAGTCCGGAAAAGTCCAGAAACTTAGCAAATTTTCAAGGATTCATGGAATATCGGACTAGTCCGCACAAAATCGGACAAGTCCGAAAGTTTCCAGAGCCAAAATCGGACTAGTCCGCAGCAAAAACGGACAAGTCCGTTTTTAGTCAGAGAGAAATCGGACTAGTCCTCAGTAAAATCGGACTAGTCCGCACTTTCCTGCGTTTTAAGTGCGGTTTTGCTCCAAATCAATTTTAAATGCTCCGAATCGATTTTAAACTCGTTCCTCTTGTCGTGGGCTAATGTTAAACATGTATATGAGTGCATGTAGGGCATGATGCATGAAAATGAGGGTGTTACATGGAGTCGCCGGACGTAGGAGCTGCCGGGGCGGTGGGAGCTGGAGGGTCCACTGCCGGTGCTGGAGGAGAGGAAGCAGGTGCCAGTGGAGCTGGAGGAAGTGGAGCGCTCACCACGGACGCCGGTGTCTGCTGGAACAAGATCGTCGCCGGCAGTGGTGAGTGAATCGGTGCGCTAGATGCCAGAAGTGGTGACATACTGATGGAAGGAATGGGAGTAGTGGGCACCTGAGCAACACCTGGAGCCAGTCCCAGTCCAGGCTGCTGTGGAGGAAGGGCGATCCCGGTCTGAGTGTAAAGGTTGGTGATCAACCCTAGGATCCCCATCATGGCCTGCTGGGTCTGCTGCTGCTGGTCGAGGGTACGGCGGTGCATCTGATCTACCAGGTTGGTGAACCGGTCCGTATCCTCTCGCCTCTGACGGGCGATCTCCAGCTGGAGCTCCTGCTGCTGCCTTTGCAGCTGTGCCAGGTGAGCAGCCTGCTCTGCCCTGGCCTGCTCAGCAGCGAGCCTGTCCTGCCGCTGCTGCTCGATCATCTGCTGGAGAAGCGACGTCAGCTCAGACGGCTGCGTCACCTGCGCCTCGGACACGGGAGGTGGTGTCGGTGGCGGAGCAGCTGATCCTCCTGCCTCGGCGTCGTGCTGCCTCGGTGAAGGTGGAGGGGGAGGGAAGTACTCCTCGACACTGTCGTCTGTGTCGCTCTCGGACCAGACGTGCTGCAAGTCCTCCCCCTGAGCCTCGGCCTCAGCAAGTCTCTCGTCCTCCCGCTCTAGGTCGGACCAGTCTTCCTCTGACAGACGGGCCCGAACCTGGCGCTCAACTGGACGACCAAGGTGACGGTCTCCAGGAGCAGAGGCACGATAGTGACTGAAGCGAGTCACACTCTCGTCAGCTAGCCGGGCCTGTGCTGAATGTCCCTCAGGCACCACCATAGAGCAAATGAAACTGATCCAGTGCCCATAGACCATCTGCCTCATCATCCCAATCCCATCCGTGATCACGTCTTCCATCTCACAGAGGAGTATGTCCACGATATCAAAATCCATCCCGTTCATTATGTAGAACAGGAGGGTCTGCTGCAGACTCGTGAACCCCTCCAAGTAACCTGACCTCGGCAGGAGCGTGCGGCGCAAGGCGAGGTGCACAATGCGCGCAGCTGGGGTCAGGAGTGCTGGGACTCTCGACTGATCTGGAGAGAACGTGGGGCCAAACAAGGAGCGGATCTCGTCCAGCTGAGGTGCTACCCCTCCAGTAAGTGGCCTCCTTGGTGGATCTGCCTACCCATAGACTTTCTCGTGAATGCTGGTGTCGTGCAGGTCCAAGCCAAGAATATGCCCCAAGGTCTGCCTCGAGAGATGGTAGTGCTGACCATTGAACATGAAGGCAATTGACCTCCTGCCCTCTGAGATGTACAGGGTCGCGTAAAAGACACGGACCCACTCTTCCACATAGGCACTTCTCTCATAATCCAGTAGCTCCACCAAGCCTCTGTATCTCTCAAAGAAGGGGCGGATATCAGTCTCCGCTGCCACTGCAAGCTGCCTCCAGTCCAAGTGGTTGTGCTGAAAGAGCTTGTGCCCCCGGCGCTTGTAGGTCTCATAGAGAGACGCCTGGGTGACAGTCCAGAAGCGACTGTCAACAAGAAGCTCTCGGGGCTGTGGGAACCACTCCTCAAGAAGAACACTCCATCTGAGCTTCCGGAGTTGCTTCGCCTTCATCTTCCGGTAGTCCACAAGACGGACTCCTTCACCGACCCGGACGGCCGTGTCCATCTCATGGATGTCCCTCTCAGCCTCCCTGTCCTCACGACGGTCGGCGGTCGTCGGTCTCGGACGAGGAGCAGCCTCGACGTGACCCCCACGCGTCCGGGCTGAGCGCCGGCGGACGAGGGGCTCAACTGGCTCCTCTTCGGCGTCGTAGTCGTCGACCACGGGAGGCGGCCTTGGACGGGCCTCGCGAATCCTCAACGAACCCCCACGGCCGCGCTCACGCTCCTCGGCGGCGCGAGCGGCCATCAAGGCCTTCTTCTCATCCTTCGAAAGTTTGCGCTTTTTTGCGGCGGGCTCCGCGATCGCCTTGCCCTTTCCTTTGCGATCACGACCCATCTAGATGGAAGGGAGAGGTAGGGTTAGCGACGATGAAAGAGAACGGTGAGAGAAGCAACGGGAGACGTCGCACGGCACGGAGCTCACCTTAGCGACGATGGAGCTCGGGAAAACTTAGCGACGGGGGTCGGAGAAGACGGCGTTTCTCGGGTGGAGATGCTTCGACGGAGGGAGGAGCGGCGGCGATGCTTGGATGCGGTGGAGAGGTGGTTGGAGGCGGCCGTGGCCCTTGGCGGCGGCGCTGCGAGGTGTGGCAGCCGGGGACGGCGGCGGCGGCGCTTGGGGAGGCGGCGGCGGCAGCGCTGTGAGCGGGAGGGGACGGCGGCGGCGGCCGGCGGCGGCGCTGCAGGTGGCGGTGGTGCTAGGCGGCGGTTAGGGCGGCTGGGTGCGGTGGCCGACGGGCGGAGGAAGAGGCGGCGGCGCGCGGTGTAAAGATCGATCGGGGAGAAAGAGAAACGGCGGCGGCGCTCGAGTTTAAATAGTGGGTCCCAAACCCTAGCCGAAAACTCAACACCGGATGGACCGATGATAGGTGAAGTGAGCATCGGTCAATTGCCACAGAAAGGATATTCAAGAAATGCTGTTGACATCGGAGTGACCGACGTTTAGGGTTTTTAACATCGGTCGAATATCACAGTAAGGGTGTTCAACCGAGTGATGTTGACACCGGATGATCCGACGTTAGAGGGAGGTAGACATCGGTTGAATAGATCACAGCTTCAGAAGAGTGAACATCGGATGGACCGATGTTTTCCAGGATGAACGCGTCGGATCATTTGAGGTTCTGACAGAGTTGGGCTTTGAGGATTGAGCACCTATTTGACCGATGAGGAATTGACATAGGCATCGGATAATCCGATGACAACAGAACGAAAACATCCCATATATGTCCTTCGACCGAACAAACAATCGAGGAGAAACACATGTCTTAGGACTTTTTGGGCAACCCCTTACCCCTCAAGAAGCTAATATGCCAATAGCTTGGCTAGACCTTAACACAAACGGAACACCAAAAAAATGGAGGAAAATATCCAAATAAAATGTAAGGCCCATGCTTTGTGAGGTAGAGTATGAAGACTTCTATCTCTTTGAAGCATGATCCTCTAGGTATTAACGTACCTAACATTTTGTTCTTTCCACCTTATATGAGTTGAGATATTGCATTTCAAACAAGTCTCCTTCTCATGAGGTGGGTTCCCCTTTGTGACAATCTACCGTTATGCAATGCCAATCAAATTATAATGCAAGAGATTAAATGAGTGCAAGTTAATATGGCAGGGATCATGCAAGGCATAAAATAAATCTATCTTGCCAAGTTTGAACCTTCCAAAGGCTTCCTCAGGGGAAACTACTTCTAGCTTGCCCCTATCCTTTGGGAGTTAGACAAGACCTATATGATATGCATCCTTACATGAACATGGCAACTTACATGACGTTAGATGCATCTAGCACATTTAATTCACTTCTAAGTTTAGAGAAGGTTTTCTCATCAAGTGGTTTTGTGAAGATGTCCGCCAATTGTTCTTCGGATCTAACACCTTGCAAAGAGATGTCTCCTTTAGCCTCATGATCACGCAAGAAGTGATGGAGAATATCAATGTGCTTAGTGCGGGAGTGTTGAACGGGGTTTCTAGCTATCTTAACCGCACTTTCATTGTCACAAAGGAGAGGCACACAACCAATTTTGATTCCAAAGTCCAAAAGGGTTTGCTTCATATATAGAATTTGGGCACAACATGCACCGGCCGCTATATACTCCGCTTCCGCGGTGGACAAAGCCACGGAATTTTGCTTTTTGCTTGACCAAGATACTAGGGAACGCCCAAGTAAATGGCACCCACCGGAGGTACTCTTGCGATCCACACGGCATCCGGCAAAGTCCGAATCCGAGTATCCCAAGAGATGGAAACTAGCGTTCTTGGGGTACCACAAACCTACACTTGAGGTATGCTTGAGATACCGAAGTATCCTAAAGACCGCCTTCTTGTGCGATTCTTTAGGTGCCGCTTGAAAGCGAGCACACAAGCACACACTAAACATAATATCGGGCCTAGATGCGGTAAGATACAACAATGAGCCAATCATGGAACGATAATGAGATTGATCAATAGGTTTACCGTCCATGTCCGCGTCGAGATGGCAATTTGTCGCCATTGGAGTGCTTCTTGAGCTACAATCTCCCATCTCAAATTTCTTCAAGAGGTCCTTTGTGTACTTCTCTTGATAGATGAAGGTCCCCTCTTGAAGTTGCTTGATTTGGAATCCAAGGAAGAAGTTGAGCTCTCCAATCATTGACATCTCGAATTCCCTAGACATCATTTTGCCAAACTCATGGCTAAGAGATTTGTTAGTTGAGCCAAAAATGATATCATCGACATAAATTTGACAAATGAATAAATCCCCGTCGATGTGCTTGGTGAAGAGTGTAGTGTCCACCCTCCCGATCTTGAATCCTTGCATGACTAGGAAATCCCTTAGTCGTTCATACCACGCCCTAGGTGCTTGCTTGAGCCCGTAGAGCGCCTTGTGTAACCTATACACATGGTTAGGATTCCTCGGATCTTCAAACCCGGGAGGTTGCTCAACATAAACAAGTTCGTTAATATAGCCATTGAGAAAAGCACTTTTAACATCCATTTGATAAAGCATTATATTGTGATGTGAAGCAAAAGCAAGGAGTATGCGAATAGCTTCTAACCGAGCGACCGGAGCGAATGTTTCTCCAAAGTCTAGTCCTTCAACTTGTGAAAAACCCTTGGCCACAAGCCTTGCCTTGTTGCGGACCACGACGCCATTCTCGTCTTGCTTGTTCCGGTATACCCACTTCGTACCGATAACGTTCTTGTCCTTGGGTCGCTCCTCCAACACCCAAACTTCATTGCGGGTGAAGTTGTTGAGTTCTTCTTGCATGGCCATCACCCAATTTGGATCTTGGAGTGCTTCCTCTATGTGAGTGGGTTCTACACACGAAACAAAAGAGTAGTGCTCACAAAATGAGGCGACATGGCGGGAACGAGTACTTACGCCCCTTGAAGGACTTCCAATGATTTGGTCCATTGGATGCGCCTTGGAGATGCGTCCATGCCTCATAGGTGGTTGTGAGTCACTTGGCGGTGGTGAAGCTTGTTGTTCCTCTTGTGGTTGGACTTGATCATGGACTTCTTCTTGTCGTTGGTGTTGTGTGGCTTGTGAATCTTGCATTGGCAATGGATCATCTTTTTCTTCTTCTTCTTCATCAACTTGAGGCATCATGGAGGTGTTGATGTTGGAACTTGATGCTCCCCCTTGATCATGGCCCTCTTCAACTTCCGGCTTGATGTCTCCAATGGTCATGTTTTTCATGGCTTCTCGTAGAGGCTCATCATCTATTTCATCATGACCAAAACTCTCCTCTTGGGAGCCATTAGTCTCATCAAACTCAACATCACAACTTTCTTCAACTAGACCGGAGGTTTGGTTGAATACTCGATATGCTTTTGAGTTTGATGCATAACCAAGAAAAATACCAACATCACATCTTCTTTCAAACTTACCGAGCCTTTTCTTGCGGTAGATGTAGCATTTGCACCCAAAGACTCTAAAGTAGGAGATGTTGGGCTTTCTCCCAATGAGGAGCTCATATGGGGTCTTTTGGAGTAGTCGGTGAAGATAGACCCTATTTGCGGCATGGCACGCCGTGTTGATTGCTTCGGCCCAAAACTTCTCCGACGTGCCATAGTCATCAAGCATTGCTCTTGCAAGGGTGATAAGAGTCTTGTTCTTCCTTTCAACGACACCGTTTTGTTGGGGGGTGTATGTGGCCGAAAACTCATGCTTCACGCCTTCATGATCACACCACTCCCCAATGTTGTAGTTCTTGAACTCGGTGCCGTTGTCACTCCGGACTTTGATGATGGGAAGTTGAAATTCCCTTTGAGCACGTTTGGCAAAGGTCTTGAAAACTTCCGGAGTTTCACCCTTGTCGCCTAAAAACAAAGTCCAAGCATATCGAGAATAATCATCAACGATAACAAGACAATAGAAGTTACCACCTAGACTTTGATATGTGGATGGTCCGAAGAGGTCCATGTGGAGTAGTTCAAGCGGCTTGGAGGTTGACACCATTGTCTTCATTGGGTGGTGTGAAGCAACTTGCTTCCCGGCTTGACAAGCACTACAAAGCTTGTTCTTCTCAAACGTGACATCCTTCACGCCGGTCACCATCCCAAGTTTGAACGACTTCTTAAGCTTGCTCATCCCAATGTGAGCAATGCGTCGATGCCATAGCCAACCCAAGCTTGTCTTAGTGAAAAGACAAGTGGTCAAGCTAGCATCCTTGTTGGAGAAGTCCACCAAGTAAAGATGTCCATGCCGAAATCCTTTGAAGATTAGTTCTTTGCTTGATTCACTAGTTACTACAACACCATTCTTGTCAAAGGTGCACGTTAGTCCAAGATCACATAGTTGTGCAATAGAGAGTAAATTGAAACTAAGTGACTTAACATATAGTACATTAGAAATGGACAAATCATGTGAAATAGCAATTTTACCTAAACCAATTACCTTCCCCTTTGAGTTGTCACCAAAAGTGACTTGTTCATGATTATCGGGGTTCTCTATGGTGGTGAACATACCATCATTACCGGTCATATGTTGAGTGCACCCACTATTGAGTACCCAATGTTTTCCTCCGGCTTTGTAGTTCACCTACACACATGAAGTTAGTTTTTGAGTTTAGGCACCCAAGCTAACTTAGGTCCTTGTATGTGTGATACAAGTGATTTTGGGACCCAAAGTTGCTTGGGGAGCTTCCCCTTCATGCCCTTAATGTCTTTGCCGATGAACCTTGCCTTCACCTTGCCACCTACTTTGCTTAAAAGATAGTGATAATCATGGAAAGTAGATTTGTAGTTAGGAGGCAATTTGGGAGAAGGACGGTTGGGAAGAGGACACTCCCTCGTGTGGTGTCCGGTGACCTCACAATGTTGGCAATAGGATCCAACTTCTTTGATGAAGCTCGTCCTAAGCTCCGGTGAGGGCACCTTCCCTTTGTTGAGCACCCGGAAGGATCCAAGTCCTCTCTTGTTGAAGCCTTTGGCTTGTTGGTAGAGGATTTCCTTGTGCTTGTCCTCTCCCTTGGAAAGTCTCACCACACTAGTGCGGAGACTTTCAATTTCGTCCATCAATTCCTTCTCCCTAAGGCTTGCTTTCAAAGGCAAAGACTTATCCAAAGTATTAGTGGCATGTGAAATAGTAGATACTTTGCCATCAAGGGTTTCCTTTTTCATGTTTTTCATTTTTAGTTCAATTGCCCCATAGGCAAGGTTAAGCATTTCATGTTTTTGAACCAAGTCATTGTGCTTTCCCAAGAGTGCTTGGTTTGCTAAGTCAAGCTCATGATGATCAAGCTTGATTTGAGCATTTTCCTTCTCGATTTGCTTGACATGTGTTTTGAGCGTGTCATGCTCTTTAAGTATGGTTACATACTTGTCATGCAAATCGAGCTTCGCACTCTCAAGTTTAGCACAAGCTTGTTCAAGTGCTTTAACCTTGCTCTTTTCCCTTTTTATGATGACATGGTATTCATTAATCATAGATGCTAGTTCATCGGGAGAGAGCTCATTATCATCATCGCTAGAATCATCACATACCTTAGAGTTACCTTTAGCCATGAGGCACATAGGAGGTGGATGAAGAGGTGAGTTGTCTTTGTTGACGACGGCAAGGCCCGCCAAGTTTTCTTCATCTTCACTCTCTTCATCGCTTGACTCTTCATCCGTGATCCACTCATTTGCCTCGCACATGAAGACTTTTTGAGGCCCTCTTCTCTTCTTTGGAAAGAGCTTGGTTTTCTTGCCCTTGTCAAATTTCTTCTTTCCAAAGGCGCGCTTGGGTTTGACCTCTTCTTCATCTTCATCACTTTCTTCTAGCTTTCTATACTTTCCTTTGTGGTTGTCCTTCCTCTTGTCGGGTCTTGGACAATCATATGATATGTGGCCTTGATCACCACAATTGTAGCATGTTTTGTTTTCATCTTTTCTTGGGAGGAAGGCTTTCTTCTTTGGATCAAAGGAGTATCCCTTCTTTGCGATTTTGGAGTTTAGACGTGAGAATTTTCTCATCATCAATGCAAGCTCATCATCGTCATCTTCGCTTGTTGCTTGCTCTTCTTCGCTTGAGCTAGGCTCAACCACTTTCTTTTTCTTGGGAGTTGTCTTCTTGGTTGAAGCCTTGAGAGCAATAGTTTTTGATGATGACTCCTCCATCATTCCAAGTACGCTCATCTCATGAGCGTGTATTTCTCCAATGAGCTCCGAAACTTCAATGTTGTCAAGTGATTCCTTTTGGAGCATGGAGTTGATGATGTTGTACTTAGGCTTGGGAAGGAGCATGAGGATCTTTCGGTTGATAAGTCCCTTGCCAAGAGATGCAATGTCAAGAGCATTAATCTCCTCAATAAGAACATTTAAGCGTGAAAACATTTGGTTAACATTCTCATGAGGAAGCATTTTGAATTCATCATACTTGGATTTTAGCAAGTGATATTTGAGTTCTTTAACACGAGAGGAACCCTCATGAATTTCAATTAAGCATGCCCAAATTTCACAAGCCTTTTCTTTACTAGCTATTCTTGCAAATACATCTTGACTAATGCATTCATAGATGGCATTTCTAGCCTTAGCATCCCATTTTAGTTGATCTCCAACATAATTAAGATCTCCAAATCCCGCATGGGTCGCTTCCCACACTTCGGGAGCAATGGCCTCTAGGTAGGCACGCATGCGTGCTTTCCAATAGGCAAAGTTTTTGCCCTCGAAGATAGGAACCGAACCCCCATTCTTGGCCATTTAAGCTCTCTAGCGGTGAAGCTAGAATGATCCAATGAGCAACAAGGCTCTGATACCAATTGTAAGGATCGAAACGCCCAAGAGGGGGGGGGTGAATTGGGCTTTCTTTCAAATTTTAAGACGATTAAGAACTAACAACTTAAAGCCCAATTCCCTATGCAATTAAACTATGCAATCAATGTAAATTAAAGTTGCGGAATGAAGATTGCATAAGAGTAAAAAGGGAGAGGGATGCAAACGCTCAAAGGGACACGGAGTTTATCCCGTGGTTCGGTAAGATCACAAGGATCTTCCTACGTCCACGTTGTGGCACCCACCGAAGGGTTTTGCCACTCCCAAGTCACCGAGACTAGGGGCTTCTTCGCTATTCTTCTCCGTTCGCCAACCTTGGCAAGGTGGAGCTCAAGCCTTGTACACTTTTGGGGTCCTCCGGGCTTCCACAATCCTCTTGGCAAGCTCCGGAAGTTGCACACACCAAGGGTCACTCCCTTTGGGCTCTCACTACACTAGAGACTCCAATCACCAAGAATGGAGGCACCCAAGCACTATCTCTAGCTAGTTCTAGCCTATCTCTTGGTGTACAAATGATGAACAATTGATGTGAAAGTGGTTGCTCTATTGCTTGAATGCTCTAGGATGTGTAGAGTATGTCTGGGCTTCAAGTCTTCTCGATTTGACAGGTTGAAGGGGTATAAATAGCCAGCCTCCACGAGATAGCCGTTGGAAAAGTAGGCTGACATCACTTCTCTGCGAACACCGGATGATCCGATGTCTCCCCTTCAGTTATCATCGGTCAAAGCCAAATTAGCTGATGTCACTGTGTCAGATATGACCGTTGTTAGACCGATGTTGATCTGTCTTCTCATCGGATGATCCGGTGGCTCTTCCTCCAGAATTTTGCTTGATCTTGAGGCTCACTGGAGCAATTGACCGATGTGTGTAAATCTGCACATCGGATGATCCGGTGCTTCACTTGGTCCAATGGTATTGCAATCTGTGATGATGGACCGATGTCACTGAGCCACTCACATCGGATGCTCCGGTGAGTGCATTTGTCTGAGGTCTTCTTCTTCAATTGAACCAACTGGACCGATGTAGTCAACTCATAGAACGTCGGTTGATCCGGTGTGTTCAACTTGTTGACTTCGAGTTGTTTTGAGTTGTTCTTTTGGAATTTTGAACTTGTGACCTCTTTGACACTTGTTGGAAATGTTGTTTTGATTGTCTTCAAGCATGGAATGATATCAAGTTAGAGCTTTCACTTCTTGTCATCATATGTTTTGATTTGATCTCATTCGTTGATTTTATATGGGTCTCCAATGTAATTTTGATTTCATTTGATTGAGTGTCATTGAGACCTTGCATTCACAAATTCATTAGTAATATCGAATGGTTGTCATTAATCACCGAAACCGTACCTCATGGGGCCTAGATGCTTTCATCTTCGAGGGCAAGAACTTTGCCTATTGGAAAGCACGCATGCACGCTTATCTAGAGGCTATTGCTCCCGAAGTATGGGAAGCGACCCACGCGGGGTTTGGAGAACACAACTATGTTGGTGATCAAATTAAATGGGATGCTAAAGCTAGGAATGCAATCTATGAGTGCATTAGTCAAGATGTTTTTTCTAGGATTGCTAGCAAAGAAAAGGCATGTGAAATTTGGGCTTGCTTGATAGAAATTCATGAGGGTTCTTCTCGTGTGAAGGAACTTAAATATCACATGATTAAAGCAAAATATGATGAATTTAAGATGCTACCTCATGAAAATGTCAATGATATGTTCTCTCGCTTGAATGTACTTATTGAGGAAATTAATGCTCTTGACATTGCTTCTCTTGGCAAGGGACTCATCAACCGCAAGATCCTCATGCTCCTTCCCAAGCCAAAGTACAACATCATCAACTCCATGCTCCAAAAAGAGTCTCTTGACCACATTGAAGTTTCGAAGCTCATCGGAGAAATTCACACTCATGAGATGAGTGTGCTTGGGATGATGGAGCAATCATCTTCAAAAACAATTGCTCTAAAGGCCTCCACCAAGAAAACAAGCCTCAAGAAGAAGAAGGTGGTTGAGCCTAGCTCAAGTGAAGAGGAGCAAGCATCAAGTGAAGATGAAGATGATGAGCTTGCATTGATGATGAGGAAGTTCTCACGCTTGAACTCCAAGATTACCAAGAAGGGATACACCTTTGATCCTAAGAAGAAAGCGTTTCTACCAAGGAGAGATGATCACAAGACTTGCTACAATTGTGGTGATCAAGGCCACATCTCCTATGATTGTCCAAAACCGGACAAAAGAAGAGAGAACCACAAAAGCAAGCATCACAAGCTTGAAGAAAGTGAAGATGATGAAGAAGAGGCCAAACCCAAACCAAGATCCTTTGGGAAGAGGAAACATGACAAGGGAAAGAAGGCAAGACTCTTCCCAAAGAAGTGAAATGGCCCACAAAAGGTGTTCATGTGTGAGGCAAATGAATGGGTCACCAACTAAGAAACAAGTGATGAAGAGAGTGAAGTGGAAGAAGAAAGTTTGGCCGGCCTCGCCATTGCCAACAATGATGACTCACCTCTTCATCCACCGCCCATGTGCCTTATGGCGAAAGGTAACACCAAGGTATGTGACGACTCTAGCGATGATGAGCTTTCCCCCGATGATTTAACTTCTTTGATAAATGAATATCACACTATCATTAAGAGGGAAAAGAGTAAGGTTAAAACTCTTGAAGAAACTCGTGCTAGACTTGAGAGTGCTAACCTCGATTTGCTTGACAAGTATGAAAGCATACTCAAAGAGCATGACACGCTCAAATCTCATGTCAAACAAATTGAGGAAGAAAAGGCTAAAATCAAGTTAGATAATCATGAGCTTAACTTAGCACACCAAACACTCTTGGAAGAGCACAACAAGTTAGTACAAGAACATCAAACGCTTAACCTTGCTCATGACGTGCTTGATCAAGAGTTGAAAAATACAAAGAAGCAAACTCTTAATGATAGGATATCCATTACTTCTCATGTCACTAATGCCTTGAACAAGTCTTTGTCTGTGAAAGCAAATGCTAGGGAGAAGGACTTGTTGGAAGAAATTAAGAGTCTCCGCACTAGTGTGGCTAGACTTTCAAAAGGGGAAGTCAAACACAAGGAAATACTCTTCCAACAAGCAAAGGCCTTCAACAAGAGAGGACTTGGATCCTTCTCGGTGCCTAACAAAGGAAAGGTGCCCTCACCGGAGCATAGAACAAGCTTCATCAAGGAAGTTGGTTCTTATTGCCAACATTGTGAGGTCACCGGTCACCACACAAGGGAGTGTCCTCTTCCTAACCGACCTTCTCCAAAGTTGCCTATTAATTACAAATCTACTTTCAATGATCGTTATTATCTCTTAAGTAAAGTAGATGGCAAGGTGAAGGCTAGGTTCATCGGCAAAGACATGAAGGACATGAAGGGGAAGCTCCCCAAGCAACTTTGGGTCCCAAAGACACTTGTATCACACATACAAGGACCTAAGTTGACTTGGGTGCCTAAAGTTAAAAATTGAATTCATGTGTGTAGGTGAACTACAAAGCCGGAGGAAAGCATTGGGTACTCGATAGCGGGTGCACCCAACATATGACCGGCAATGATGGTATGTTCACCACCATAGAAAACCCCGGCAATCATGAACAAGTCACTTTTGGTGATAACTCTAAGGGAAAGGTAATTGGGTTAGGTAAAATTGCTATTTCAAATGATTTATCCATTTCCAATGTTTTGTATGTCAAGTCACTTAGTTTTAATTTACTTTCCATTGCACAACTATGTGATCTTGGACTAACATGCACATTTAGCAAAAATGATGTTGTGTGAGTAGTGAAACAAGCCAAGACATAGTCTTCAACGGATTTCGGCATGGACATCTCTACCTAGTAGATTTCTCCAACAAGAATGCTAGCTTGACCACTTGTCTTTTCACTAAGACAAGCTTGGGTTGGCTATGGCACCGACGCATAGCGCACATAGGAATGAGCAAACTCAAGAAGTCATTCAAGCTTAGGATGGTGACCGGCGTGAAGGATGTTACATTTGAAGAGAACAAGCTTTGTAGCGCTTGTAAAGCCGGGAAGCGAGTTGCTTCACACCACCCGATGAAGACAATGGTGTCAACCTCCAAGCCACTTGAGCTACTCCACATGGACCTCTTCGTACCGTCCACATATCAAAGCCTTGGCGGTAACCTCTATTGTCTTGTTATAGTTGATGACTACTCTCGCTATGCTTGGACTCTATTTCTAGGTGACAAGAGTGAAACTCCGGAAGTATTCAAGACCTTCGCCAACCGCACTCAAAGGGAATTTTAACTTCCCATCATCAAGGTCCGGAGTGACAACGGCACCGAATTCAAGAACTACAACATTGGGGAGTGGCGTGACCGTGAAGGTGTGAAGCATGAATTTTCGGCCACATACACCCCTCAACAAAACGGTGTCATTGAAAGGAAGAACAAGACTCTTATCACTCTTGCACGAGCAATGCTTGATGACTATGGCACGTCGGAGAAGTTTTCGGCCGAAGCAATCAACACGGCGTGCCATGCCGCAAATAGGGTCTATCTCCATTGACTACTTCAAAAGACCCCGTACGAGCTTCTCATTGGGAGAAAGCCCAACATCTCCTACTTTCGAGTCTTCGGACGCAAGTGCTACATATACCACAAGAAAAAGCTCGGTAAGTTTGAAAGAAGATGTGATGTTGGTATATTTCTTGGTTATGCATCAAACTCAAAAGCATATCGAGTATTCAACCAAACCTCCGGTTTAGTTGAGGAAACTTGTGATGTTGAGTTTGATGAATCTAATGGCTCCCAAGAGGAGAGTTTTGGTCATGATGAAATAGATGATGAGCCTCTACGAGAAGCCATGAAGAACATGACCATTGGAGACATCAAGCCTGAAGTTGAGGAGAGCCATGATCAAGGGGGAGCTTCAAGTTCCAACATCAACACTTCAATGGCGCCTCAAGTTGACGAAGAAGAGAAGGATGATCCATTGCCGATTCAAGACTCACAAGCACAACAACATTAAGAAGAAGAAGAAGTCCATGATCAAGTCCAACCACAAGAGGAGCAACATGCATCACCTTCGTCAAGTGCTTCACAACCACTTATGAGGCATGGACGCATCTCCAAGGTGCATCCGATGGAACAAATCATTGGAAGTCCGTCAAGGGGTGTAAGTACACGTTCTCGCCATTTCGCTTCATTTTGTGAGCACTACTCGTTTGTTTCATGTGTAGAACCCACTCATATTGAGGAAGCACTCCAAGACCCAAATTTGGTGATGGCCATGCAAGAAGAACTCAACAACTTCATCTACAATGAAGTTTGGGTGTTGGAGGAGCAACCCAAGGACAAGAACGTCATCGAAACAAAGTGGGTGTACCGCAACAAACAAGACGAGAATGGCGTTGTGGTCCGCAACAAGGCAAGACTTGTGGCCAAGGGGTTCTCGCAAGTTGAAGGACTAGACTTTGGGGAGACATTTGCCCTGGTCGCCCGGCTAGAAGCCATCCGTATACTTCTTGCCTTTGCATCACATCACAATATTAGACTTTATCAAATGGATGTGAAAAGTGCCTTTCTTAATGGTTACATTAACGAGCTTGTTTATGTTGAACAACCTCCCAGGTTTGAAGATCCGAGGAATCCTAATCATGTGTATAGGTTGCACAAGGCGCTCTACGGGCTCAAGCAAGCACCTAGGGCGTGGTATGAACGACTAAGGGATTTCTTGATCATGCAAGGATTCAAGATCGGGAGGGTGGACACCACACTCTTCACCAAAGACATCAACGGAGATTTGTTCATTTGTCAAATTTATGTTGATGATATTATCTTTGGTTCAACTAACGAAGCTCTTAGCCATGAGTTTGGCAAAATGATGTCTAGGGAATTCGAGATGTCGATGATTGGAGAGCTCAACTTCTTCCTTGGATTTCAAATCAAGCAACTTCAAGAGGGGACCTTCGTCTATCAAGAGAAGTAAAAACCAAGGACCTCTTGAAGAAATTTGAGATGGGAGATTGTAGCTCAAGAAGCACTCCAATGGCAACTAATTGTAATCTCGACGCGGATAAGGATGGTAAACCTATTGATCAATCTAACTACCGTTCTATGATTGGCTCATTGCTTTATCTTACCGCATCTAGGCCTGATATCATGTTTAGTGTATGCTTTTGTGCTCGCTTTCAAGCGGCACCTAAAGAATCGCATAGGAAGGCGGTCTTTAGGATACTTAGGTATCTTAAGCATACCCCTAGTGTGGGCTTGTGGTACCCTAAAGGTGCAAAATTCCATCTCTTGGGATACTCGGATTCGGACTTTGCCAGATGCCGCGTGGATCACAAGAGTGCCTCTGGTGTGTGCCACTTGCTTGGGCGTTCCCTAGTATCTTGGTCTAGCAAGAAGCAAAATTTCGTCGCCTTGTCCACGGCGGAAGCGGAATATATAGCGGCCGGTGCATGTTGTGCCCAAATTCTTTATATGAAGCAAACCCTTTTGGACTTTGGTATTAAACTTGGTTGTGTGCCTCTCCTTTGTGACAATGAAAGTGCGGTTAATATAGATAAAAACCCCGTTCAACACTCCCGCACTAAGCACATTGATATTCGCCATCATTTATTGAGGGACCATGAAGCTAAGGGAGACATATCTTTGAGAGGTGTTAGGTCCGAAGAACAATTGGCGGATATCTTCACTAAACCACTTGATGAGAAAACTTTTTCTAGGCTAAGAAGTGAATTAAATGTGCTAGATGCAACAAACGTCATGTAAGAATGCACTACATATAGGTCTTGCCTAACTCTCAAAGGATAGGGGTGAGCAAGGGTTAGCTTGGGATGGAGGTTCTTTTGGGTTTCCCCAAGGTTTGGAGAGTGGCTCTCCCTGAAGAAGCCTTTGAAAGGTTCAAATTTGGCAAGATAGATTTATTTTATGCCTTGCATGATGCCTGCCATATAGACTTGTAATTTCTTGCACTATAAAATTGCTTGGCATTGCATACAGTAGATTGTCACAAAGGGGCCTACCATATAGACTTGTAATTTCTTGCACTATAAAATTGTTTGGCATTGCATACAGTAGATTGTCACAAAGGGGAACCCACCTCATGAGAAAGAGACTTTTTTTGAAATGCAATATCTCAACTCATATAAGGTGGAAAGAACAAAATGTTAGGTGCGTTAATGCCTAGAGGAACATGCTCTAAAGAGATAGAAGTTTTTGTACTCTACCTCACAAAGCATGGGCCTTACATTGTATTTGGATGATTTCCTCCTATTTTTCTCGGTGTTCCATTTGCTTTAAGGCCTAGCCAAGTTATTGGCATATTAGTATTTTTGAGGGGTAAGGGGTTGCCCAAAAAGTCCTAAGACATGTGTTTCTCATTGTTTGTTTGCTTGGTCAAAGGACATATATGGGATGTTGCTGTTTAGTAGTCATCGGATTATCCGATGCTTAGGTCAGACCATCATGGGATTAGTTGGTGTTCAAAAGCCAAGAGTCAGACCAGTCAGCAACACAAATCAACCGACGCGTTCATTTGGAAACACATCGGTCCATCCGATGTTCACAATTCTGGAAATGTGATGTATTCCACCGATGACATTCCCTTCCACGTCGGTCCATCCGATGTCAACGGTACCTTTTTGAATACTCTTACTGTGACATTCCACCGATGCTATCTCTTTGCACGTCGGTCCATCCGATGTCAACGATACCTTTTTGAATACCCTTACTGTGCCATTCGACCGATGCTTCTATCATCTCTACATCGGTCCATCCGGTGTTGAATTTACGGCTAGGGTTTGGGACCCACTATTTAAACGGCTGCTCGCCTCCTCTCTTCTCTCTCCCGATCCCTTCGCCCGCGCCTCACCTTTCCACCGCCGCCGTCTCGCTCGCCCTGCACTGCCGCCGCCCTCCAGTTGCCGCCACCGTCTCCGGCCGCCGCTGCTGCCCTCCGGCGGCCGCCGCTGCCTCCCGCCGCCGCCGCACCATAGCAGCCGCGCTGCCGCCGCCATCCGCAGCACCACCGCCGCCGCATCCTCTAGCGCCGTCGCCACTCTCCACCGCAGCCGCCCGTGCACCACCGCTGACGCCGCCAGCAGCCACATCACCACCCTCTCCACCGTCGCCGTGGTGCCTCCCCCCAAACGGTCGTGTCTCTTAGCCGTTAGGGTTTCCGGCCGTGTCGATCGTCGTGTTCCGCGCGCTTGACATCGTCGCACCTCATCGCAATGGCTCGCGACAAGAAGAACAAGGGCAAGGCCATTGCGGAGCCGGCCGCAAAGAAGTAGAAGCTATCGAAGGAGAAAAAGGCGTTGATGGCCGCTCGCGCCGCCGAGGAGCGAGGGCATGGCCGAGGAGGATCACTGAGGATCCGCGAGGCTCGTCCGAGGCAGCCTCCGGTGATCGATGAGTCTGAGGCCGAAGAAGAGCCGGAAGAGCCACTCGTCCGCCGGCGCTCAGCCCGGACCCGTGGAGGGCATCCCGCGACAGCACCACGTCCGAGACCGACAGCTGCCGATCGTCGTGAGGACAGGGAGGCCCAGAGAGCCATCTACGAGATGGACACCACCGTCCGTGTCAGTGAAGGTGTCCGATTGACAGATTACCGAAAGATGAAGGCCAAGCAACTCCGAAGACTCAGATGGAGTGTGTTGCTTGAGGAGTGGTACCCGCAGCCCAGAGAGGTTGTTGTGGACAGTCGTTTTTGGACTGTGACACAGGCGTCGCTCTATGAGACCTACAGATGCCGAGGCCACAAGTTATTCCAGCACAACTTTCTAGACTGGGATCAGCTCGCCCTGGCTGCAGAGATAGAGATACGCCCTTACTTTGAGAGGTACAAAGGGCTGGTTCAGTTGATGTCCTATGAGAGGAGTGCTTATGTGGAGGATTGGGTACGCGTATTCTACGCTACCCTATACATCTCTGAGGGTCGCAGGTCGATTGACTTCATGTTCATGGGCCAGCACTATCACTTGACGAGGCAGACACTGGCACAACTGCTAGGAGTGGACCTGCATGACATTTGCGTGCATGAGAGGGTATACGGACAGGCAGACCCGCCGAGGAGGCCGCTCACTGGAGGAGTGGCACCACCACTGGAGGAGATTCACTCCTTGTTTGGCCCGACCTTCTCTCCAGACCAGCCGAGGGTACCGGCACTACTGACTCCTGCTGTGCGCACAGTGCATCTTGACTTGCGCCGCACACTCTTGCCGAGGTCAGGATACTTAGAGGGGTTCACCATCCTGCAGCAGACCCTCCTGTTCTACATCATGAACGGGATGGAGTTTGATATTGTGGACGTCCTCATATGCGAGATGGAGGATGTGATCACCGATGGAGTGGGCATGATGAGGCAGCTCGTGTATGGACACTGGATCAACTACCTGCTCTCCATGATGGTCCCTGAGGAGACCGCCGTGCATGACTGTCTCACTGACGAGAGTGTCACACGGTTCGGTCACTACCGTGCCCGAGCTCCTGGAGACCGCCGCCTTGGTCGTCCAGTCGAGCGTCAGGTCAGGGCTTGTCTATCTGAGGAGGACTGGTCAGATCTGGAGAAGGAGGATGAGAGGTTGGCTGAGGCAGAGGCACAGGGTGAGGACCTGCAGCACATATGGTCCGAGAGCGACACACATGACAGTGTTGAGGAGTACTTCCCACCTCCTCCCTCACCCAGGCAGCACGACGTGGAGGCTGGAGGCTCTATAGTGCCACCCCCTACTCCACCTCCCGTCTCAGAGGCACAGGTTTCTCAGCCGTCCGAGCTCACATCCCTCCTATAGCAGATGGTTGAGCAGCCGCGCTTGGACCGGCTTGTAGCTGAGCAGGCCCGAGCGGAGCAGGCCGCACGCCTTCTGGAGCTCCAGCAGCAGCAGCAGGAGATGCAGCGCTAGATTGCCCGTGAGAGGCGTGAGGACACTGACCGGCTGACTGGGATGATCGACCAGATGCACCAGTGCTCCCTCGACCAGCAGCAGTAGACGCAGCAGACGATGATGGGCATCCTAAGGTTGATCACCAACCTCTACACCCAGACCGGGATTGCCCTCCCGTCGCAGCTGCCAGGAGTTGCTCCACCTCCACCTGTCCTTGCTCCAGCTGCCGCTCCGGTGCCGACTACGTCGATCCCTTCGATCAGCATGTCTCCACTACTGGCTCCCGGCGCACCGATTCACTCTCCACTGCTGGCCACGACACTGTTCCAGCAGACGACGGCATCCGTCGTCAGTGCCCCTGTTCCAGCAGCTCCTACCCAGCAGGCACCGACGACGGCTCCTACGGCTCCTACGGCTCCGACAGCTCCTTCTACCTCTACTCCAGGCAGCAGCTCCGACGACAACGACGATGACCAGTTCGTCATCATGCCTAGTACTCAGGGTCCTTAGGCACTCGGATCCCTTTTTGGTGTCTTGATGCCAAAGGGGGAGAAGAGTTAGAGGAGTCAGGGGGAGGATAGCTTAGTCTCAGGGGGAGTGTCCTAGCCTTAGGGGGAAGTTTACCTATATCATCTTATGTAATTCGATACTTTTGCTACTCATTTGGTGTTTATTGAGTACTCTTAAGTTGTTAATCGATTGAGCTTATTTGGTGCCTATCTTATGATCACTTATTCACTGGAGTTATTCTTTGATTGAGCTTTCAAATTTTAAGTGTAATAATCTTGTATTCATTGCATATCCTCTTAAGCTTCGTACTATCAAATTCATTACTATTGTGCTTTAAATTGTTGTGTTGTCATCAATCACCAAAAAGGGGGAGATTGAAAGCATCTAGGCCCCCATGAGGTACGGTTTCGGTGATTAATGACAACCATTGGATTTTACTAATGAATTTGTGAATGCAAGGTCCCCATAATTACTCAATCAAATGAAATCTATATGTCATTGGAGACCCATATACAATCACTTTATGAGATCAAATCAATGATATGAAGACAAGAAGTGAAAGCTCTTATGTCAAAGTCATTCAACCACAATTGATGACACTTAATGCTTGACAACCATCAGAAGTACATTTCCAACAAAAGTCTAAGAGGTAAATCGAGCAAGACACAAAAGAATCACTTAGAAACAACTCAAGCAAACAAAATCAACTCACCGTACAACCAATGATTTCTGAGAACGACACATCAATCGAGTTGGTTCAGCAGAAGAAGAAGACCTCAGAACAAAGCACTCACCGGATCATCCGATGTTAAGGGCTCAGCTACATTGGTCCATCAGTACAGTTTGCAATATCCTTGGACCAAGTGTAGCACCGGATCATCCGATGTACAGAAATACACACATAGGTCAATCACTCCAGTAAGCATCAAGTTTGAGCCAATTCTGGAGGAAGAGCCACCGAATCATCCGATGAGAAGACAAGTGCAACATCGGTCTAACAACGGTCATATCTGACACAATGACGTCAGCTAAAGTAAACTTGACCGATGATAACTAAAGGGGAGACATCGGATCATCCGATGTTCGCAGAAAAGTTCTGTCAGCCTACTTTTCCAATGGTTATTTCGTGGAGGCTGGCTTTAAATACCCCATAAACCGGTCATTTCGATAAGTCTTGATCACCAGACATTCTCAACACATCCACAAGCATTCAAGACCAAGAGTCATCACTTCTACATCATTTTCGACCACCTACACACCAAGAGATAGGCTAGAGCTAGCTAGAGAGAGAGCTTGTGTGCCTCCATTCTAGGTGAGTGGAATCTCTAGGATAGTGAGAGCCTCAAGGGAGTGCTCCTTGGTGTTTGTAACTGTAAGAGACTTTCAGAGCTTGCCAAGGCGTTTGTGGAAGCCCGGAGGGTCGAAGTTGTACAAGGCTTGAGCTCCACCTTGCCAAGGTTGGCAAACGGAGAAGAATAGTGGAGATCCCTCGTCTCGGTGACTTGGGTGTGGCTAAACCCTTTGGTGGGTGCCACAACGTGGATGTAGGAAGATCTTGACGATCTTGCCGAACCACGAGATAAATCCTCGTGTCTCCTCGGGGGTTTGCATCCTCTTCCTCTCCCCTACATTTATGCATTTTATATTCCGCGATGTTGCTATTTACTTCAATGCATAGATAGTTTGCGTAGGGAATTGGGCTTTTAGGAATTAAGTTTTATTGTTTAGATTTTTGAAAAGAAGCCCAATTCACCCCCCCCTCTTGGGCATTCGATCCTTACATCCACTCAGCCAAGAAATCCGCCAGCGCCTGACTTTTGACCGCATGCCGAGGAAGTAACTCAATCTCAAACTCCGCTAGCTCGGCTGCCCACTTCGCGATGTTGCCGGTAGCATTAGGTTTGTGGAGCACTGTTCTCAGCGGGAAGGAGGTGACCACTGAGATCTTATGGCCCTGTAAATAGTGTCGAAGCTTCCTCCATGCTATCAACACGGCATACATCAGCTTATGTATCTCCTGATACCTTGTTTTCACCTCATGGAGGACTTCGCTAATGTAGTAGACTGACCTTTGAGTGGTTCGGACTCTGTCCGGGAGGTCCGATGCTCCTTGCAGCAGATCCAGGTCTTGGGGCTCCTGGCTCCCAGGACCTGCATCATCCTCCGGGGGCTGGGACCCGACGATTTCCTGGTTTTCGGAGCTCCCCGGGGAAAGATCCATGGCTTGGTCCGAGGCCTGAGGCTCGGTGCTTGCGTAGTGAGCTCCTTCCCGTGTATGTTGCTGATATGGTTCCGATCGCTCACCGATCAAGACCATACTAACCACTTTGGTTGTTGCAGTAACATACAGTAGCAAGGGCTCACCAGGCTCCGATGCCACCATAACGGGGAGGGACGTCAGGTGCCTCTTGAGCTCCTGGAATGCAGTTTCTGCCTCTTCTATCCAGGCAAAGGGATCTGCCTTCCGCAGAATCTTGAAGAAGGGAAGCGCTCGTTCCGCCAGCCTCGAGATGAATCGGCTGAGGGCCACTAGGCACCCGACGAGCTTCTGTACATCCTTGATACGTGCCGGGGGTCGCATCAGCTCTATCGTCTTGATCTTCTCTTGATTAGCTTCGATCCCACAGTGAGAAACCAGGAATCCAAGCATCTTCCCAGAAGAGACCCTGAAGACACACTTTTCGGGGTTCAGCATCATGCACGTAAGGCGTAGTCTGCTAAAGACTTGCGCTAAGCTGTCCAGGAAGGACGCGCGGTCTTTGATTTTGATCACGATGTCATCGACGTACACCTCTACCAAGTCTCTAATTAGGTCCCCCAATGTTTTATGCATTGCACGCACAAAAGTAGAGAGAGCATTCTTAAGACCATAAGGCATGAATACATAACAATACAGGCCATCTACTGTTACAAAAGCAGTGTGTTCTTCATCATCTCTAGACATAGGTATTTGATGGAAACCAGAATACGCTTCTAGGAAACACAACAGATCACAGCTTGATGTGGAGTCTACAATTTGATCTATCCCGGGGAGTGGAAATGGATCCTTTGGACATGCCTTGTTTAGGTTGGTGTAGTCGATGCACATCCGAAGCTTCCCGCCGGCCTTGGGGACGACAACAGGATTAGCCAACCATCGAGGGTGGTGGAACTCCTGGATAAAGCCAACATTGAGCAACTTCTTGGTCTCCTCTCGGATGAAGTTTTTACGCTCAACAGACTGCTTCTGGGGCTTCTGTTGTACTGAGCAGGCGTCAGGGTAGATCTTCAGATGGTGCTCAATCACCTCCCTCGGGATCCCACGCATCTGCGATGGTTGCCAGGCAAACACATCAACATTGTCCCGGAGGAAGGTGACGAGCGTGAATTCCTATTTGTTGTCCAGGTTATCCGCTATGCGGGTTGTTTGGGCAGCCTTGGAGCCGACCTGGCGACCTTCACTGGGATGTCGTCTTTGCCGGGCAGCACGCACAGATCTGCGGTGGAGGTTCGCTGGGATGGGCCTTGACTTAGTCGACCTTCCCTCGCACCATCCAGGTTCAGCGCCCGCCCTGCAGCGAGTGCTTGGAGCTGTTCCAAGGCTGACACTGCCACAGTGCGATCCCACGGGCTCAAAGGCGTGAGCCGAGACATATGTATCTGCAGCTTTCGGAAGGCTGCAATGGAGATGAGGTTGAGGCCTGCACCGCCGTTGATCAGCACACAATGGAGCCTCACGTTGGCGATGGTTGGGGCCACGAGCAGCGGGAGCACCCCAGCCCCTGCCATGTTCTTCGGGCAGTCCGAGGCGTCGAAGCTGATCGCAGTGCTCATCCACTTGCTGTGTGGAGCCGCACTTGGCGCCGGGGCCACTGCTGCCACGACCCATCGTAGGACTTTCACCGCGTTCCGAGACGCAGGGTCCGCCGCTCCTGGTCACTGCTAGTGTCGGAGTCAGCACTCGTGAAGACGGATTTCACCGCCCTGTGAGGCTCCTGATACCCCATGTCTACGTCTTTGTCCTCCACAGGGTCAAGCTTTTGTTTACCCTCCCTCTGGCGGGGAGGCTCACTCTCTTGACGCTGCTGCTTCTGCTGCTGCTCACAGAAACGTCCCGCGAGCTTCTTGACTTCCCGGCACTAACTTGCATTGTGACCATTGGTCCGGTGCACCGGTCATTTAAAGTCAGCGTCATCACCCTCAGGTGATGGGCGCGGGCGCTTATCCTGGTGCGAGCTCCGGGCTCTGCCAGTTGCCGCAGCTGCCACCATGGGAGCTCCGGGCCTCGGCTTACTCCTGCCGCGGCCCCCGTTTTTCTTCTTCTTCCTGCGACCACCCCTGGTAGTGGCCTCCGCTTTGGACTGTGAGGGCTCCCCACTTTCTGAGGAGGGTCGAGCATGCCAGTTATGACCCTCCACAGCCTTGGCGCATCTGTATGCCAAGGCAAACAGCTCAGAGACATCGCGCACGTCATGTGTGGCGAGCTTCTCGAGCATCTTCTTGTCCCTCACACCCTACCTAAATGCAACTATGACAGATGCATTCAAGATGTGTGGGATGGTTTTCCGTACATGGGAGAATCGCTGGATGAACTTTCGTAGCGGCTCTCCCGAGCGCTGTCTGATAGCGTGGAGGTCGAGCTCTGTGTCGGGGCGCTCATACGAACTTCCGAAGTTCGCCACGAACTGCCGACATAGCTCTTCCGAGGAGGTGATGGACCCCTGGGGTAGGTTCATGAGCAATGACCGGGCTGTCCAGCCAGGACCACTGGGAAGTAGTTGGCCATGATGACCTCGTCACCCCCCGCAGCCAGGATAGAGGTGGAGTAGATCTGTAGGAACTCACTCAGGTTGACACTCTCGTCATACTTCTCTGGCATGTGTGGCCGAAACTTGTGAGGCCACACCACTCTCCGCAGGTGCAGAGCTAGGGCTGCGCACCCTCCACTGGTACTTGCACGCGACTGGTTTGGCGCTACGGGACCTTGATGGCCAGGTGGCGCTGCGTACGCCTGGTATTGAGGTGTGGTGGCAGCTGCCTGGTGTGGCGGAGGCACACCATGTTCCTGGAGTAGAGGGGGCGCAACGTACGCCTGGTGTGGAGGAGGCGCCACGTACGCCTGGTGTTGCGCGGGGGGCGTCACATACTCCTGTCGTGGTGGGAGGGCGTCGTGCACCTGGGGTCCAGGGCCCGACAGGCTGTAGTCAGCCTCAAGGTTGCGGTGCTGCTCCCGCTATCGTTCGATGATGACTCGACAGTCGTCGCCGGCCCTACGACGCTGCAGCTCAGCCCGCGGGTCTTCCGTAGAAAGCCTTTTTGAGCAGCTATTAGTGGTCCGACGGTCGACTGTAGGCGTACGGGACAGTGAAACAAAAGTTGGTGATGCTCGCCTCCCGCCCAGCGGGGTCGCTTGGAGTGCAGCAACGATGAAGTGTTCGATGTCGTTTACCCATCGTCGGGTCGCCCCCTGCGGGGCACCTGCCGTCGGTGCATTGCGGAGCAGCGCACGCGCGGCCAGGAGCGCACTCTCCGGTCTTGCCGCAGGCGGTGCTGTAGCGACTGTCGCAGCAGGAGTGCGTCGTGCTGTGTTGTGCGGGCCTGCAATCAGCGGAGTGACTGCACGATGTTGCGGTGGTCCAGATCTTCCCACCCTGGAGCAGGACCCAACTCCGGGTTGGGATGAAGCTTGATCCTCACCCGCTGCCTGTTGGCGGGGCAGTGGCCTGGTGGAACTAGCGTTGGAACGTGCGTTCACCATGCTACCGGTGAAGATGCTTGCCCGAGAAAAGCCCCCTACCTGGCGCGCCAAATGTTGAGGTGCCTAAACAGACACCCCCGGAATAGCTCAGAGGCAGCCCACGGGGGTTCGTTGTATATTCGCGGGCTAGTCCTAGCAAGATCGAGCTCAGAGAATGATGAACGCAAGGGTTTTACATGGTTTGGGCCGCCTGGCACGGTGGTTTGTGTGTTGTATTACTCGAGTGTATCCTGGGTCTGAGAGAACCTCCCTTAGTCGGTTGCCGCTCGATCCTTTTATAGTTCAAGGCCGAGCAGCTTACAAGTGGGACCCAGGGCCCGACAAGTGGCCCCAGGAGTACCAAATCCCTCCTAAGATTGGGAGTAAATGCTATCCCATGACAATGGCTTCAATGTGCCACCTAGCCATGCCTTGCTGCAGGGCTACACATAGCCCCTCATCATGGTAGGCGGTGTCTCGCCCATCTTGTCGGGACCTCTCATTCGTCCGCCGTACATAGTACTTCGGCGCTAGCTCGTTATCGTAGGACTAAGTACATGACTCTTGACTTATGAGTGCGAGCTCCCGCTTACCTAGGGAACATGCGTGTCTTTTTCGTTTAGGCGCACTGGGCTCGTCCCTCTTTATTGCCGCTATCGCAGGATGGACTAGGCGCGACGCTGCCTGGCACGTGGCGAGCGCGATTCTTCCCTCTGCCAGAAGGTCGGGTTCGGAGCTGCCGGACACGTGGCCGCGCCGGACCTTCTTCCTGCAGGGAGGCAGGTCCAGGGCTGCTGACCTAGTGAACGCGTCGGACCACTCCTCGGCGGGAAGGTGGACCCAGACTTACAGGACACATGGCAGCACTGGACCTCCCCTCCGTGAGGGAGATACACCTTGAGCTGCAGGGCACGTGCTAGCGTCGGGCCTTCCCTTAGTGGAGAGGCGTGGCTATGCCGCATACCACGCGACACCCTAGGACCACGTCACATCTTGCCCCCGTGGGCGGTGGGACCCAACGTGCCTTCTTTCCCGTATCCATAGGTACCCGGTTCGCCAGGTACCGACAAATCCGATGACGCTACATGTCCAACAGGTCTAGAGCCCGTCCCTCTTAAGAGGCGGGCTCCGGTACTACAACGTGGATATCAAAACAGGACCCGACTTCCCCGAAGAGACAAGCTCCCAGACTACCATGTGTCCAGTGGAACGGGGCCCCATTCCTCCAAAGGAGTGGACTCCGGTACCGCCACGTGTTCCGAAGTTCCCGGGCTGACCTCCCACGCGGAGGCGGACTCCGGAACCCCCACATGTCCAGCAGTCCCAGATCCTCGGAGTTAGGCTCTATAGTTGCCACATGGTCTGCAACGCACGGCTCAGCCTTCCCGCAGAGGCGGGCTCTAGTGTTGCCACCTGTCCTGCAACTTGTCCTGACCAGTAGGCTGCGGGAGTAAATGAGCGGTGCACCTTGTCCAACTCACGCATTGAAGACACACACCTTTTCTAAATGCACAACGTGAAACATGCCTCCTGTCAGGTACCGCTACATCCAATCGCATCGTAGTAAAGACGTCGCAGGCCTACCTCACTTCGCCAAGTGGGTAGCTTACAACGATAAGACAGATGGACATAACATTCCTTGCCATCATCAACGATTGTGCATAGCCACTGGCGTCCAACGCGGCAAGACAACGGGTGTTCAAGCCGTGATCAGAGACAGCTTATGCGAGAAGCCATAGATCTTTAATATGAGATCGCTCTGGGGCCACGTGTCAGGTCTCAGACCCTACTTGTAAAATGCCCGACTGTTGGTACCCTGGGAACCGTATACCCCTTGAGATTGCAAAGATCTCAAGGGAATGTCATCTACTTGATTTGAAGATCTTCGGAGGCCCACATGTCAGACATAACCGGACCCGCTTCCCCGACATGGTTAGTCCCAGGGTCGCCACGTGTACTATCAAACCGGAGCTACCGCCCAAAAGGGGGAAGCTCTGGGCTATGTACCGAAATGGCACCCCCGGACCTAACCCCAGACCGAGGGAAGCTTTGGAACTGACACGTGTTAGGTGGCTCCAGACCTATCTGTTCCCCACATTATGCTCCGGAGCTGCCACATGTCCAACCGTTGGATCTTCAGCCTCTAACCTCCAGAAGACTCCACTCGGCACCGGATCATCAAAGGGGAATCAAGGACTTCAAGACCCGATTAAATGTCACTAATACTATATTAATGACATACGATCGTATGACTTTAATTACCAGTAATGGTGCTGTCAAAGCCTGTAACTCGGTTATTAAGGGTAATTAAGCGCATCAAATGTGTATCAATATTAGTAACCGCCGGGGCCACATGTCGGGCCAGGCTAACTTGTAACGGCATGCCCTTGTACTATAAAAGGACAGGACGATGATAAATAGAAGAGGACTCGACGCGCTCACTCTACAAGCTCAACTGACATTGAGCTCATACATCCAATACAACACCAACACCCCGTGGAGTAGGGTATTATGCTCAGGCGGCCCAAACCACGTAAATCTTCGTGTCTCTTGTGTCACTTAAAACTTCACCTTCTTGAATCTCCGCGCGCCCACACCGAACCTCAAACTCCTCTAACACTTTAGTAGTGTCGGGAGATCTGCCGGATCAAAACCACCGATAGTTGGCGCGCCAGGTAGGGGCGCCTGATATTTCAAGAATGGTGAACTCAGCCGCTGGATCATCCAATGGTCATCCCGCTGTTCAAACTGTTGGGGGCAATCCCTCCAATATGCAGCCACCAACAGGAACCACGGTCCAGTAGGAGTCACACTTCCACCACCGCCGCCTCCACCAGCAAATCAAGCTGGGCAGCGCGATGGTGCACCGGCGTCAATCACTGCGTTGGCGAATCTTGACAACCCGGAACACGCGCTTCATGCAGCACGTGCTCTCCTTCAGCGCCCACCACCTCCGGATGCATCCCGAGATGCCATGGAGCAGTGGAGGGCCGATGTGGAACATTTGGTTGCAGCAGCAGCCGACCGCATCAGCAACCAGGGTCCTCCTCCTTCAGGGTGGGCCCCGTCGCAGCGATGGACCTTGTCTGGCAGACTTGGTCCACACGTATCCAACAGCAGGAGACGTGCTGCGTCACAGCAGGTGACGTCGTTGCCCTCTGGGGCACGACGCACTCACACGGTATCAAGGCTTTCAACTCTTGACGTCCGGGCGGATCTTGATCGTCGATACCGTCAACAAGACGGCCGAGTCCATATCGAGTGTGCTTGTGAAAGACGAGAAGCTCAGGACATTACTGCTCCCGAGGGAGTAGGAGGAGGCTGTTCAGCCCTGGCCATGCATCTGCGAATGGTCAGGTGGCCACAGAAGTTCCGGCCTCACTTGCCGGAGAAGTTTGACGGGACTGTTAATCCCATCGAATTTCTTCATATTTACTCCACTGCTATCCTAGCGGCTGGAGGAAATGAGGCCGTAATGGCCAATTATTTTCCAGTGGCTTTAACTGGGACCGCCAGGTCCTGGTTTATGAGCCTTCCACCCAACTCCATCCACAGTTGGGAGGAGTTGTGCCGGCAGTTCACCGCCAACTTCGGGAGTTCATACACCCGACCAGGCACCGAACTGGACCTTTTTGCAGTTGTGCAAAAAGGAGGAGAATCCCTGTGATCATTCATCCAGAGATTCTCTCAGGTACGAAACATTATCCCTTCTATCTCTAGCGCTTCTGTCATTGTGGCATTTAGACAGGGCGTACGGGATAAGAAGATGTTGGAGAAACTGGCGATCAAGGAGATCACTAGTGTAACGGAACTCTTCAGCTTGGCCAACAAATGTGCCAAAGCTGCGGAGGGCCATGAAATGCACTCCAAACCAACTCCGGAAGATCATAAGAAATCCTCCAAAGGAGAAGCCACTACCTCCGGGAGTGGCAAGAAGAAGAAAAAGACCAACGGCAATGTAAGGATCGAAATGCCCAAGAGGGGGGGTGAATTGGGCTTTCTTTCAAATTTTAAGACAATTAAAAACTAACGACTTAAAGCCCAATTCCCTATGCAATTAAACTATGCAATCAATGTAAAATAAAGTTGTGGAATGAAGATTGCATAAGAGTAAAAGGGAGAGGGATGCAAACGCTCAAGGGACACGGAGGTTATCCCGTGGTTCGGTAAGATCACAAGGATCTTCCTACATCCACGTTGTGGCACCCACCGAAGGGTTTTGCCACTCCCAAGTCACCGAGACAAGGGGCTTCTTCACTATTCTTCTCCGTTCGCCAACCTCGGCAAGGTGGAGCTCAAGCCTTGTACACTTTTGGGATCCTCCGGGCTTCCACAATCCTCTTGGCAAGCTCCGGAAGTCACACACACCAAGGGTCACTCCCTTTGGGCTCTCACTACACTAGAGACTCCAATCACCAAGAATGGAGGCACCCAAGCACTATCTCTAGCTAGTTCTAGCCTATCTCTTGGTGTACAAATGATGAACAAATGATGTGAAAGTGATTGCTCTATTGCTTGAATGCTCTAGGATGTGTAGAGTATGTCTGGGCTTCAAGTCTTGTCGATTTGACAGGTTGAAGGGGTATAAATAGCCAGCCTCCACGAGATAGCCGTTGGAAAAGTAGGCTGACATCACTTCTCTGCGAACACCGGATGATCCGATGTCTCCCCTTCAGTTAACATCGGTCAAAGCCAAATTAGCTGATGTCACTGTGTCAGATATGACCGTTGTTAGACCGATGTTGATCTGTCTTCTCATCGGATGATCCGGTGGCTCTTCCTCCAGAATTTTGCTTGATCTTGAGGCTCACTGGAGTGATCGACCGATGTATGTAATTCTGCACATCGGATGATCCGGTGCATCACTTGGTCCAATGGTATTGCAATCTGTGATGATGGACCGATGTCACTGAGCCACTCACATCGGATGATCCGGTGAGTGCATTTGTCTGAGGTCTTCTTCTTCAGTTGAACCAACTGGACCGATGCAGTCAACTCCAAGACCATCGGATGATCCGGTGTGTTCAACTTGTTGACTTCGAGTTGTTTTGAGTTGTTCTTTTGGAATTTTGAACTTGTGACCTCTTTGACATTTGTTTGATGTGTTGTTTTGATTGTCTTCAAGCATTGAGTGATATCAAGTTAGAGCTTTCACTTCTTGTCTTCATATGATTTGATTTGATCTCATTCATTGATTTTATATGGGTCTCCAATGTAATTTTGATTTCATTTGATTGAGTGTCATTGAGACCTTGCATTCACAAATTCATTAGTAATATCGAATGGTTGTCATTAATCACCGAAACCGTACCTCACGGGGCCTAGATGCTTTCAATCTCCCCCTTTTTGGTGATTGATGACAACACAATATTTTAAAGCGCAATAATAATGAATTTGATGATAATACTCAAGAATATATGCAATGAATACAACATAGGACACATTAAGCTTGTAAAACGCAAAGGAAATTTGTGGTGCGAAAAGCTCAATTGATTAAAATCATAAGCAAATGAGACAAGTGAAAGAGTGCTTAATTAAAATTACAAAAGAGTACTCAAGCATGAATACAAAGGATAAGCACACACACACACACACTCCCCCTACACACACACTCCCCCTGAGACTGCTACTACCACTCCCCCTGACTCTTCTACATCTTCTCCCCCTTTGGCATCAAGACACCAAAAAGGGATCAGAACGCCTACAGACCCTGAGAGCTGGGCGCGAGGACGAACTGGGCACCGTCGCCGTCGTCGGAGCTGGAGTCGCCGGTCGTAGGAGCTGCCGGGGCGGCGGGAGCTGGAGGGTCCGCTGCCGGTGCTGGAGGAGAGGAAGCAGGTGCCGGTGGAGCTGGAGGAAGTGGAGCGCTCACCACAGACGCCGGTGTCTGCTGGAACAAGATCGTCGCCGGCAGTGGTGAGTGAATCGGTGCGCTAGATGCCAGAAGTGGTGACATACTGATGGAAGGGATGGGAGTAGTGGGCACCTGAGCAACACCTGGAGCCAGTCCCAGTCCAGGCTGCTGTGGAGGAAGGGCGATCCCGGTCTGAGTGTAAAGGTTGGTGATCAACCCTAGGATCCCCATCATGGCCTGCTGGGTCTGCTGCTGCTGGTCGAGGGTACGGCGGTGCATCTGATCTACCAGGTTGGTGAACCGGTCCGTATCCTCTCGCCTCTGACGGGCGATCTCCAGCTGGAGCTCCTGCTGCTGCCGCTGCAGCTATGCCAGGTGAGCAGCCTGCTCTGCCCTGGCCTGCTCAGCAGCGAGCCTGTCCTGGCGCTGCTGCTCGATCATCTGCTGGAGAAGCGACGTCAGCTCAGACGGCTGCGTCACCTGCGCCTCGGACACAGGAGGTGGTGTCGGTGGCGGAGCGGCTGATCCTCCTGCCTCAGCGTCGTGCTGCCTCGGTGAAGGTGGAGGCGGAGGGAAGTACTCCTCGACACTCTCGTCTGTGTCGCTCTCGGACCAGATGTGCTGCAAGTCCTCCCCCTGAGCCTCAGCCTCAGCAAGCCTCTCGTCCTCCCGCTCTAGGTCGGACCAGTCTTCCTCTGACAGACGGGCCCGGACCTGGCGCTCAACTGGACGACCAAGGCGACGGTCTCCAGGAGCAGAGGCACGATAGTGACTAAAGCGAGTCACACTCTCGTCAGCTAGTCGGGCTTGTGCTGTATGTCCCTCAGGCACCACCATAGAGCAAATGTAACTAATCCAGTGCCCGTAGACCATCTGCCTCATCATGCCGATTCCATCCGTGATTACGTCTTCCATCTCACAGAGGAGTATGTCCACTATATCAAAATCCATCCCGTTCATTATGTAGAACAGGAGGGTCTGCTGCAGGCTCGTGAACCCCTCCAAGTATCCTGACCTCGGCAGGAGCGTGCGGCGCAAGGCGAGGTGCACAATACGCGCAGCTGGGGTCAGGAGAGCTGGAACTCTCGGCTGGTCTGGAGAGAACGAGGGGCCAAACAAAGAGCGGATCTCGTCCAGCTGTGGTGCTACCCCTCCAGTAAGTGGCCTCCTTGGTGGATCTGCCTGCCCATAGACCTTCTCGTGTATGCTGGTGTCGTGCAGGTCCAAACCAAGAATATGCCCCAATGTCTGCCTCGAGAGATGGTAGTGCTGACCATTGAACATGAAGGCAATCGACCTCCTGCCCTCTGAGATGTACAGGGTCGCGTAGAAGACACGGACCCACTCTTCCACATACGCACTTCTCTCATAATCCAGTAGCTCCACCAAGCCTCTGTATCTCTCAAAGAAAGGGCGGACCTCAGTCTCTGCTGCCACTGCAAGCTGCCTCCAGTCCAAGTGGTTGTGCTGAAAGAGCTTGTGCCCCCGGTGCTTGTAGGTCTCATAGAGAGACGCCTGGGTGACAGTCCAGAAGCGACTGTCCACAAGAAGCTCTCGGGGTTGTGGGAACCACTCCTCAAGCAGTACACTCCATCTGAGCTTCCGGAGTTGCTTAGCCTTCATCTTCCGGTAGTCCACAAGACGGACTCCTTCACCGACCCGGACGGCCGTGTCCATCTCATGGATGTCCCTCTCAGCCTCCCTGTCCTCACGACGGTCGGCAGCCGTCGGTCTCGGACGAGGAGCAGCCTCGGTGTGACCCCCACGCGTCCGGGCTGAGCGCCGGCGGACGAGGGGCTCAACTGGCTCCTCTTCGGCGTCGGAGTCGTCGACCACGGGAGGCGGCCTTGGACGGGCCTCGCGAATCCTCAGCGAACCCCCACGGCCGCGCTCACGCTCCTCGGCGGCGCGAGCGGCCATCAAGGCCTTCTTCTCCTCCTTGGATAGCTTCTGCTTCTTCGCGGCGGGCTCCGCGATGGCCTTGCCCTTCCCTTTGCGGTCGCGACCCATCTAGATGACGGAGAGCTAGGGTTAGGCGACGATGAAAAAGAACGACGAGAGAAGCAACGAGAGACGTCGCACGGCACGGGGCTCACCTTACCGACGATGGAGCTCGGGAAAAACTAGCGACGGGAGGTGACCGGAGAAGACGACGTTTGGTGGAGGTGCTTCGACGGAGGGAGGAGCGTTGGCGGTGCTTGGATGCGGTGGAGAGGTGCTTGGAGGCGGCGGTGGCGCTTGGGCGTGGGTGGAGCACGGCGGCGGTGGCGCCTAGGGCGGCGGCGGCGGCGGCTGCCGGCGGAGGTGGCGCGGTGCGCGGGTACGTGCAGTGGTGGCGCGGGGGTCGCCGGCGGCGGCGGCGCGAGCAGAGGGACGGCGGCGGCGGCCGGCGGCGGCGCGAGGGAGAGGCGGCGGCGCGAGCACGGGGGAGCGAGGCGTCGGGGAGAGAGAAAGAGGCGGCGGCGCGGGTGTTTAAATAGTGGGACCCAAACCCTAGCCGTTATTTAAACACCGGATGGACCGATGATATGTGAAGTGAGCATCGGTCAATTGCCACAGAACGGATATTCAAGGAATGCTGTTGACATCGGATGGACCGACGTTTAGGGTTTTGCACATCGGTCGAATATCACAGTAAGGGTGTTCAACCGAGTGATGTTGACACCGGATGATCCGACGTTAGAGGGAGGTAGACATCGGTTGATTAGATCACAGCTCCAGAAGAGTGAACATCGGATGGACCGATGTTTTCCAGGATGAACGCGTCGTATCATTTGAGGTTCTGACAGAGTTGGGCTTTGAGGATTGAACACCTATTTGACCGATGAGGGATTGACATAGGCATCGGATAATCCGATGACAACAGCACGAAAACATCCCATATATGTCCTTTGACCAAACAAACAATCGACGAGAAACACATGTCTTAGGACTTTTTGGGCAACCCTTTACCCCTCAAAAAGCTAATATGCCAATAGCTTGGCTAGGCCTTAATGCAAATGGAACACCAAGAAAAATGGAGGAAAATATCCAAATAAAATGTAAGGCCCATGCTTTGTGAGGTAGAGTATGAAGACTTCTATCTCTTTGAAGCATGATCCTCTAGGCATTAACGTACCTAACATTTTGTTCTTTCCACCTTATATGAGTTGAGATATTGCATTTCAAACAAGTCTCCTTCTCATGCGGTGGGTTCCCCTTTGTGACAATCTACCGTTATGCAATGCCAAACAAATTATAATGCAAGAGATTAAATGAGTGCAAGTTTATATGGCAGGGATCATGCAAGGCATAAAGTAAATCTATCTTGCCAAGTTTGAACCTTCCAAAGGCTTCCTCAGGGAAAACTACTTCTAGCTTGCCCCTATCCTTTGGGAGTTAGACAAGACCTATATGATATGCATCCTTACATGAACATGGCAACTTACATGACGTTAGATGCATCTAGCACATTTAATTCACTTCTAAGTCTAGAAAAGGTTTTCTCATCAAGTGCGGGAATGGGGTTTTCAAGCAAATCTAACCGCACTTGCATTGTCACAAAGGAGAGGCACACAATCATACAAGCATTCATTTAACATGACATGGGGCCTAGATGCGGAAAGATATAGCAATAGACTATTTATGGAATGGTAGTTTGATTTGACAATAGGGTTACCGTCCATATCCGCGTTGGGCTCCCATTCTCAACTTTCTTCAAGAGGTCCTTGGTAAATTTTCTTTGATGATGGAGGTCCCCTCTTGAAGTCACCTCGTGGATGATCACGTGTTCTTGACTTTAGGCACCCAAGCTAGCTTTGGTCCTTGTATATGTGATACAAGTGCTTTTGGGACCCAAAGTTGCTTGGGGAGCTTCCCTTTCATCCCCTTTACGTTCATGCCAATGAACTTTGCCTTCACCTTAGCACCTACTTTGCTCAACAAATAATAGTGATTCTCAAAGGTAGATGTATAGTTAGTCGGCAATTTTGGAGAAGGTCGGTTAGGTAGAGGGCACTCCCTTGTATGGTGATCGGTGACCTTGCAATGTTGGCAATAGGAGCCAACTTCCTTGATGAAGCTTGTTTTGAGCTCCGGTGAGGGCACCTTTCCTTTGTTGGGCACCGGGAAGGATCCAAGTCCTCTTTTGTTGAAGCCCTTTGCTTGATGGAAGAGGATTTCTTTATGTTTATCTTCTCCCTTAGATAGTTTTGCTAAGCTTGTGCGGAGACTTTCAATCTCCTCCATCAACTCCTTCTCCCTAGCATTTTCTTTCATGGGCAAAGACTTGTGAAAACGGTTAGTAGCATGAGACGTAATCTCATTATTAAGGGTTTCTTTCTTCATAGTTTTTAATTCTTGATCAAGAAGTTCATGAGCAAGGCTAAGTACTTGATGTTCTTGTTTTAACTTGTTGTGCTCTTCTAAGAGTGTTTGGTGTGCTAAGTTAAGCTCATGATGATCAAGCTTGATTTTAGTCTTTTCTTCCTCAACTTCCTTGACGTGAGATTTGAGCGTGTCATGCTCCTTAAGTATGCTTTCATACTTGTCAAGCAAATTGAGGTTAGTATTCTCAAGTTTAGCATGGGCTTGTTCAAGAGCCTTGACTTTGTTCTTTTCCCTTTTAATGATGGTGTGGTATTCATTTATCAATGAAGTTAATTCATCGGGGGAAAGCTCATTATCACTAGAGTCGTCACATACCTCATTGTTACCTTTTGCCATGAGGCACATGGGAGGTGGACGAAGAGGTGAGTTATCCTTGTTGACGACGGCAAGCCCCGCCAAGTTTTCTTCATCTTCACTCTCTTCGTCGCTTGACTCTTCATCCGTGATCCACTCATTTGCCTCGCACATGAAGACTTTTTGAGGCCCTCTTCTTTTCTTTGGAAAGAGTTTGGTCTTCTTGCTTTTGTCAAATTTCTTCTTTCCAAAGGAGCGCTTGGGCTTGACCTCTTCTTCATCTTCATCACTTTCTTCTTGCTTTTGATGCTTTCCCTTGTGGTTCTCCCTTCTCTTGTCCGGTTTTGGACAATCGTAGGAGATGTGGCCTTGTTCACCACAATTATAGCAAGTCTTGCTACTTTCTTTCTCGGGGAGGAAGGCTCTCTTGTTGGGATCAAAAGTGTATCCCTTCTTGGCAATCTTGGAATTCAAGCGAGAGAATTTCCTCATCATTGATGCAAGCTCATCATCATCATCTTCGCTTGATGTTTGCTCTTCTTTGCTTGAACTAGGTTTGATCATTTTCTTGAAATTTGTTTTCTTGAAAGCCTTGAGAGCAATTGTCCTTGTAGAAGATGAATCCTCCATCATCCCAAGTACACTCATCTCATGAGCGTGAATCTCCCCAATTAGCTCCGAAACTTCAATGTGATCAAGTGATTCTTTTTGGAGCATTGAGTTGATGATGTTATACTTTGGCTTGGGAAGGAGCATGAGGATCTTTCGGTTGATAAGTCCCTTGCCAAGAGAAGCAATATCAAGGGCATTTATTTCCTCAATGAGAACATTTAAGCGAGAAAACATTTCATTAATATTTTCATGAGGAAGCATTTTAAATTCATCATATTTTGCTTTAAGCATGTGATATTTAAGTTCTTTAACACGAGAGGAACCCTCATGAATTTCAATTAAGCATGCCCAAATTTCACATGCTTTTTCTTTACTAGCTATTCTAGCAAATACATCTTGACTAATGCATTCATAAATGGCATTTCTAGCTCTAGCATCCCATTTAATTTGATCACCAATATAAGCATTATCTCCAAAACCCGCATGAGTCGCTTCCCAAACTTCGGGAGCAATAGCCTCTAGGTAGGCACGCATGTGTGCTTTCCAATAGGCAAAGTTCTTGCCCTCGAAGATAGGAACCGAACCCCCATTCTTGGCCATTTAAGCTCTCTAGCGGTGAAGCTAGAATGATCCAATGAGCAACAAGGCTCTGATACCAATTGTAAGGATCGAAATGCCCAAGAGGGGGGGTGAATTGGGCTTTCTTTCAAATTTTAAGACAATTAAAAACTAACGACTTAAAGCCCAATTCCCTATGCAATTAAACTATGCAATCAATGTAAAATAAAGTTGCGGAATGAAGATTGCATAAGAGTAAAAGGGAGAGGGATGCAAACGCTCAAGGGACACGGAGGTTATCCCGTGGTTCGGTAAGATCACAAGGATCTTCCTACATCCACGTTGTGGCACCCACCGAAGGGTTTTGCCACTCCCAAGTCACCGAGACAAGGGGCTTCTTCACTATTCTTCTCCGTTCGCCAACCTCGGCAAGGTGGAGCTCAAGCCTTGTACACTTTTGGGATCCTCCGGGCTTCCACAATCCTCTTGGCAAGCTCCGGAAGTCACACACACCAAGGGTCACTCCCTTTGGGCTCTCACTACACTAGAGACTCCAATCACCAAGAATGGAGGCACCCAAGCACTATCTCTAGCTAGTTCTAGCCTATCTCTTGGTGTACAAATGATGAACAAATGATGTGAAAGTGATTGCTCTATTGCTTGAATGCTCTAGGATGTGTAGAGTATGTCTGGGCTTCAAGTCTTGTCGATTTGACAGGTTGAAGGGGTATAAATAGCCAACCTCCACGAGATAGCCGTTGGAAAAGTAGGCTGACATCACTTCTCTGCGAACACCGGATGATCCGATGTCTCCCCTTCAGTTAACATCGGTCAAAGCCAAATTAGCTGATGTCACTGTGTCAGATATGACCGTTGTTAGACCGATGTTGATCTGTCTTCTCATCGGATGATCCGGTGGCTCTTCCTCCAGAATTTTGCTTGATCTTGAGGCTCACTGGAGTGATCGACCGATGTATGTAATTCTGCACATCGGATGATCCGGTGCTTCACTTGGTCCAATGGTATTGCAATCTGTGATGATGGACTGATGTCACTGAGCCACTCACATCGGATGATCCGGTGAGTGCATTTGTCTGAGGTCTTCTTCTTCAGTTGAACCAACTGGACCGATGCAGTCAACTCCAAGACCATCGGATGATCCGGTGTGTTCAACTTGTTGACTTCGAGTTGTTTTGAGTTGTTCTTTTGGAATTTTGAACTTGTGACCTCTTTGACATTTGTTTGATGTGTTGTTTTGATTGTCTTCAAGCATTGAGTGATATCAAGTTAGAGCTTTCACTTCTTGTCTTCATATGATTTGATTTGATCTCATTCGTTGATTTTATATGGGTCTCCAATGTAATTTTGATTTCATTTGATTGAGTGTCATTGAGACCTTGCATTCACAAATTCATTAGTAATATCGAATGGTTGTCATTAATCACCGAAACCGTACCTCACGGGGCCTAGATGCTTTCAGGCAAGAAGAAGCCGTCGGCCGGTGCATCCAATGTTGCAGCTGCTGCAGCTCCGGGTGGCTGGGGGCCACGCCTCGAGAACCGACCTCGACCGTCTTCTGAAGACGGTGGCAAACCCAAGGTGTGGTGTCCAATTCATGAGACGGACAGCCACAATTTGGAAGACTGCCAGGAGGTCCAAAACCTTGTCGAGCGCTACAACAAGCGTCGGGAAGAAGTTCCTTTCCGACAGAGGGAAGGAAAAAAAAAGTTGACGAAGCTCCGGCTGAAGAGGAGTTAGGTTTTCAGGATCCTAAAAAGGTCCTGAAGGCCGTTTACACCTCCGTCGACGACGATTCTAACGTCTCTGACAACGAGCATCGGAAAACCATGAACACCATTTTTGGTGGATCATGGGACATCACCTCCCGCCGCGTCCTCAAGACTATGCGTCGGGACATGGCCGCTGTAGCTCCTACAGCCAGGGCGGAGCCTCATCGGAAGTGGATGGACACAACCATCACTTTTGATGCTTCGGACTGCCCTCGAAGCATGGTTGGAGCAGGTCAGTTATCTTTGATGGTATCTCCTACCATCAATAACATCCAGCTCCACCATGTCATGGTAGACGGAGGTTCGGGGTTGAACCTCATAAGCTTCGAAGCTTTTACCAAGCTTCAACTCCGACCTTCAGATCTCCACCCCTCCCGACCTTTATCCGGAGTAGGTCCGGGAGCCATTACCCCACTCGGTGCTATTAACCTCCCCGTTACCTTCGGGACCCGGGAGAAGTATCGCACCGAGAAGTTGGTCTTTAACGTTGCTCAGATCAACTTACCCTTCAATGCCATCTTGGGCAGACCTGCCTTGTACAAATTCATGGCAGCTGCTCATTATGGTTACCTGGTGTTAAAGATGCCAACACCAGTAGGCGTTCTTCGGATCCGTGGAGATCGCACTGCCAGAGTAACTGCTCTGGAAGAACTCCATGCGCTTACTACGGCGCAAGAGGAGGACTACAGACAGGAGCAAGCTCCAAAACCCCCGAGCATTCGTCAGCGAGGCTCGACTTCTGCACCTCGTGTGCAGCCAAGCGGCGACACCGACATTCCCGTCAAAGTCGTCCAAATCGTTTCTGATGCCGCTCAGACCGCCCGTACATCGGGAGGATTGAACGACAAATAGGAACTCGCGCTCATCGCCTTCCTCCGGGCTAATGTAGACGTGTTTGCCTGGCAACCGTCACAAATGTCTGGGATCCCTAGGGAAGTGATTGAGCACAATCTGAAGATCAACCCCGATGCCCGACCGTGCATCAGAAGCCTCGGAAGCAATCCGTAGAGCGACAGAACTTCATTTGACAAGAAGTGAAGAAGTTGCTCGAGGTTGGATTCATCTGAGAAGTCTTCCATCCAAAATGGCTGGCAAACCCAATCGTTGTGCCCAAGGCTGGCGGGAAGCTTCGGATGTGTATCGACTACACAACACTAAATAAGGCATGTCCAAAAGATCCATTCCCACTACCTAGAATAGATCAGATAGTGGATTCCACCTCCGGGTGTGAATTACTATGTTTCCTAGACGCATATTCTGGGTATCATCAAATCAGAATGTCTAGGGAAGATGAAGAGCATACCTCTTTCATCACAGTAGATGGATTGTACTGTTATACAGCCATACCATTTGGTCTCAAGAATGCAGCTTCAACCTTTGTACGATCTATGTACAAAACCTTTGAAGAACTCATTAGAGACATAGTGGAAGTGTACGTCGATGACATCGTGGTCAAGGTCAAGAACAAGGAGTCACTCCTTGACACCTTGCAGGCTGTCTTCGACAAGCTGCGGGTCACCCGTACAAAACTAAACCCAGACAAGTGTGTCTTCGGGGTTAGCTCCGAAAAATCTCTTGGTTTCCTGGTAAGTCACCGGGGCATAGAAGCTAATCCCGCGAAGATCAAATCCATTGAAGACATGCGGCCACCAGCCCGCATCAAGGATGTCCAAAAGCTAACTGGATGTCTAGCAGCCCTCAGCCGGTTCATTTCAAGACTGGCGGAACAGGCACTTCCCTTCTTCAAGTTATTGAGGAAGTCCGGACCATTCCAATGGTCTGAAGAAGCAGAAAAGGCGTTCCAGGAGCTAAAACAGCTCCTCACCACCCTACCAACTCTGGTAGCTCTGAACTCTGGTGAGCCTTTGCTGCTTTACATTTCAGCTACTGACGAAGTCTTCAGCATGGTCCTGGTTGCGGAGAGACCAGAAATATCCCATACTCAGGAATCCAGACCCCTTCGGGAGGGTCCGGAGGTTCCTGAAAGCGAGTATGGGTCCCAGCTCCCAGACTTCATTCCACAAGAAGTTACTTCAGAAGACCCAGACCCCTCCGGGAGGGTCCAGGTCGCTTTTGAAGAAGCTTCGGGTTCCTCCAGCAAGGACCCGGAGGTCCCCGAAGAAAGTCTGGATCCCTCCGGGAAGATCCGGGTCAATGAAGAGGAAGCTTCGGGCCCCTCCGGGAGGGTCCGGACCATTCAGCGCCCAGTGTACTTCATCAGTGAAGTACTTCATGATGCCAAGAATCGATACCTAGAGGTGCATAAGCTGCTCTATGCAGTTCTTATTGCCTCCAGGAAGCTTCGCCATTACTTCCAAGCTCACAAGATCTCAGTGGTGACTTCTTACCCACTTCGAGCAATCTTGCATAATCCCAATTCAATTGGGAATATTGCAAAGTGGGCAGCGGAATTGGCTGAATTCGATCTTGAATTCATTTCAAGGCAAGCAATCAAGAGTCAAGCATTGGCAGATTTCGTGGCGGAATGGACTCCCTCTCCATCAAACCTTGGGGGCCCCAGCGAGCAGAAGTCGGAACACAAGGCTCCGGTCTTCACCGAGCCTCACTAGACCCTCTACTTCGACGGCTCCATGCAAAAGCAGGGGGCCAGAGCTGGAATCCTTCTCCTCACACCAACCAGGGAGAAGGTAAAATACCTGGTACACCTTGACTTCAAGGCGACCAACAACATGGCAGAGTATGAAGCACTCATCTACGGACTAAAGGTGGCACTATCATACGGTGTTAAGCAGGTGCTGGTTAAGGGAGATTCACAGCTCATCATTAAGCAAGTGAAGGGTGAATGCTATTGCAACAATCTCCAGCTAGCTGCTTACCTCCTTGAAGTCCAGAGGCTTTAGAAGGACTTCGAAGTCCTAGACCTCCACCATGTTCAGTGTGCCCACAATGCTGAAGCTGACGAACTCTCGACGAAAGCGTCAACCGGAGCTCCGGCTCCTGACGGAACTTTTATCCGGAGGTTGTCAAAACCCACAGCTCAGCCTGCCGAACTGAGCAAAGGGGGCGAGATCAGCATCCCGAAGCTGACGGTCCCGATGGCCCTGTTACCATGGTAGCCATCAAGGGTCGTAGGTGCTGCCGGAAGCTCCGAGCAACCCAGCACGCAAGACTCAAATGCTCAAGTTAGCTCCGATGCATGGATTTCGGAGATCTAGAGCTACTTGAAAGACAACATCCTTCCTGACGATGATGTATCCGCTGACCGGATAGTCAGATTGGCTAAAAGATACACGTTGGTAGAAGGGGATCTCTACTGGCGCGATGCCAACGGCATCCTAATGCGGTGCATCACAAGGGAAGAAGGTTGCGAGCTCCTCGCAGAAATCCATGGAGGCGAGTGTGGGAACCACGCGTCTTCCCGCACGCTGGTCGGTAAAGCCTCTCGGCATGGCTTCTACTGGCCTACAGCACTCCAGGATGCAACTGAGCTGGTGAAGAAATGTGAAGCATGCCAATTTCATGCAAAGCAAATTCACACACCGGCTCAGCCTCTACAAATGATACCTCCTACATGGCCCTTCGCTGTGTGGGGGATGGACATCTTGGGACCTTTCCCAAGAGCCGTCGGAGATTACAAGTTCCTGTACGTCGCCATTTACAAGTTCACCAAGTGGCCGGAAGCAACTCCAGTTGTGACAATCAACAAGCAGTCTGCTATCAACTTTTTGCAGTCCATTGTATGCAGATTTGGAGTCCCAAACAAAATCATCACTGATAAAGGGACCCAATTCACAAGCTCTGCATTTCAAGGATATAGCGAAGACCTCGACATTCAAGTTCGCTACGCCTCCGTAGCTCACCCGGCAAGTAATGGCCAGGCCGAGAGAGCAAATGCTAAAATCCTTAAAGGACTCAAAACGCGCACCTATGAGCGTTTGAAAAAACACGAAGCCAACTGGATTGAAGAGCTTCCGCCCACTCTATGGGCCAACAGGACAACTCCAAACCGGTCAACTGGAGAGACACCTTTATTCCTGGTGTACGGAGCTGAAGCAATCCTTCCTCCGGAGATCACCTTGGGGTCACTCCAGGTCCGTACCTTCGACTAAGCCACGCAGGACCAGCTCCGGCGTGAAGACCTAGACCTCCTTGAGGAGGGAAGGTGTCAAGCAGCTGTTCCGAATGCCCGATACCGCCAAGCCCTTCAGCGCTATCATCAGCGGCATGTACACAACTGACAGCTCGAGGAAGGCGATTTGGTGCTACGGAGAATACAATCCAGAGAAGGGTTAAACAAACTCTCCCCCAGCTGGGAGGGACCCTTCCGAGTGATTAAAGTATCCCGTCCCGGAAGCGTTCGCTTGGCCACCGAGGATGGGACACCTCTCCCAAATCCTTGGAATATCGAGCACCTCCGTAAGTTCTACACTTAATATCACGGAGGTGAGTCTGTAGTAACTTGAGGTGTATGTTATAGAGTCATTGTACATAGTTGGGTAGTTCCTCCAGGAGAACAGCCGGACCTTTTCCGGAAGGTCCGCAAAGTTCATGCAACACTTGTCACAGTCTCGGGACTAAAAGTGTAGCTAGCTACCCTGGGTCAAACGAGAAATGAAACACGCTTAGCTTGGTTCCGTACCCTAAGAGTGTACTTGTTTCCCCTGTACCCCGGACCTACAATGAAAGACATCTTCATGTGAAACAGACTCCACGTGCATTTATTTTGTACAGGCTCAACATTTTTTATTTTTCTCTTTCTTGTCTATAATAAAGTTGTGCAATTCTTAAGAAATTTTAGTCCGACCGGTTCATGTACAATTCGAGTTGTGTTGTCAATTATTTTGGATTCAAATATTGTTCATGGCTCACTCGCCTGAATGCCGCCAAGCCAATCTAGGGACGGAGTGTGCTATTGGCTTAGCCTGGTCAAGCACCCTAAGTACGCCACTCTACCTACACCCCGGCAGGCCGAAGTAAGGCGGGTCCAAGTACAATTGGATCTGGAAGAAAAGACAACGCATTCGGTTGTATTCAGAATCGCGTTTGACCTAAAACTCTCTTGGGAATCGTAAGCCGCGACGAAGTTATAGGCAAGGAACGAATTTTACTATTTTTCTTGGCTTCAGTGTGCAGGAAAAATAAAAAATCCACGTTGATGGAGAAAAGCCGGAGCTAACAAAGCTCCGACTCCCCCTAGGCGGCTTGTAATCGATGTTAAGCATTGAAAACGAGCATCACCGGAGCAACCAAGCTCCGATAAAGCTAGGGGGGCCAGCCGTCGACGCAAAATAAAAGATGGTGAGAAGACCCCACAAGCGGAGTCTGTTGCCGACAAACTATGCATTAGTAAAGGTCACTGCCGGAGCTACTAAGCTTCGACACCCCGGAGGGCTAACTATTGATGCTCTACGCGTTGATAGGGACTATTGCCGGAGCTACTAAGCTCCGACGATAGCCAATGTCGGAGCTTCTAAGCTCCGACAACCTCAGGGGGCCTTCACTATCGAGGACTTCGAACCTACACTCTACAAGTTCGAAGCAAATGAGTCTTCAACAAAACATAATATCCTCTTGGTACATGTTCACAATTAAATTGTGTACATCTACCAGAGGACCAAATGAAGACAAAAGTGTTGAAGACAAAAAATGAAATTCTCAAAAATTTGGGGATTTCATTCATCTGGAGACAAGGGATTACAAAATTGGGGAAGAAAAAGAGAGAATACAAGTGGGAGCTACAGAGATGGTCCTAGACCCTATGGAAGAACTGGGCGACCTTCTAAGCAACCTCCGACACGTTGGCTCGGGTGGCTTCACCTTCTCCTTTGACGGGACCTTCAAGCACCGGGTCTAGAGGGAATTGGGGATCCCGGCTGGTGTAGCACGTCAGCACATACTCTGCGATGTTCATCGCCAAGGATTGCCCCTCAACCTCCAACTGGTCCGCGATGACGTCGCCCACCTTGGAGAGTTTGCTACACGCCGAGCTCAACGCTTACAACGCCAGGTCCAGCTCTGGCTCCGGATCATTCGGACGCACGGGACTGAAGTTCATCGGTGTCAGCGCGTCGTTGGCTTTGCTCAGGAACTCCCAAACTTGTAGGGAGTTCGCAGTCCTCAAGCCATTCAGTTCCTCTAAGGATCTTTTGGCCGCCGCCAGTTCAGAATTCTCGCGAGCAAGGCGCTCAACCTCTTTGGCATTTTGCTGAATCTTTTCAGCAACCTGCTTCCCGAGTTTGCCGAGCTCCTCCTCCCGGAGGTAGATCTTGTTCCGGCGGTCGACCAGGTCCTTCTCCCGGCCCCTAACTTTCTTCTCTCTGGCTGCGAGGGCACACTCTTGCTGGTAGAGTTCCTGCCCTCGCACCCAGGCCTTCTCCTCCTCCTCAAGGCAACGTTCCTCCAACTTCTTAGTGCGTTCCTCGAGACCCTTGTCAACAAGAGCCACCTTTTTAGCGAGCTCCTCCTCCCTCCTCAAGACGTCATACCGCAGCTGTAGGAGTTTTTGCTCTTCATCTTCGAGCCTCTTCTCCCTCTCCTCAAGTGCCTCCCGGCGCTTGATGAGAGTAGTGTTAATGGATTCAAGCCTTTCTTGGCGTTCATCAGCCGCACTATTAGCTGCCTTGGTCTGCTCATAAATGGCCCGGGATTGAGCGTCGAGGGCGCGAGTCAAGCTCTCCCTGTCATCCAATAATTTGCCCCAGTATTCCAGGCGGACCTTCTCCTGCTTGATCCATTCTTTGTCATCTTCCAGCCTCGACTACGCCAGCTTGGTCTCGAAGTAGAGCCAGTTATGCCACCGCCTAAGGGTTTGGCGCTCTTCTTCAAGAGCCTTGCCGTCGTGGTAGAACGCCAGCTGGACTTGACGCAGGCTGGAGTATGCGTTGTCAATAGATAACGACAGGGGAATAGGTTCCGGACCTGCTGGGGTCTCCTCCGCTGGTTCCAGCGGGTTCTCGCTTACAAAAATTGGGTCCCACTCCACAAGAGTGGTCCCCTGAGCCTCCACGCCACTAGGGCCGTCCTCCGGGATAGCTTTAGTTGCCACCGAGGAGGGTCCCGCGGAAGAAGTTCCGACCTCTGGAAGTGGTTCCGAAGGCCCTGCCGCCAGGTCTTCATTTGCCCCCTCAGACAGGGGGCCAGCGACTTCATATGGGCACTCCGGCTCAGCAGCAGGCACCTCCGCTGACAACACTTTCGGAGCAGGGGCAACTTCAGACTCCGGCCTGGACTCCTCCTCTGCTGGTGGCTCAGGTGTTGGCGCCTCAACCATCATTGGTTCGAGTGCTGATGCCTCCGCAACAACCGGCCCTGCGGCCGGAGCTTCAACCTCAACCGGCTCAAGCACCAGAAGGTCTTCAACTACAATCGACACTGAGGCCAGAGCTTTGGAGGTAGCCGGCTCAACCGCTGGAGCTTCCTCCACATCCGGCTCCCTTGTCGGGACTTAAATAACCTCTGGCTCAACCGTCGGGGCTTCGATAATTTCCGGCTCTGGGGCCGGAATTATTGCTTCCTCCGGCTCAATGGTCGGAGCTTCCATCATCTCAGCATCAAGACCCGAGGCTTCAACCTCCGGGGCAGGTGCCGCTGGCGCATCTTCTCTCTCATGGTCCGGCGCTACCACGGGAGTCTCAGGGGATGAGTCAAGGTCCATGACCACGACAGCTGGCGTCGGAGCTGCCGTAGCTTCAGCCACCGCTTGGGGCGGCACCGGGACAGGAGCAGAAGCTTCCGCCCTCACAGCTTCAGCTGCTGTGGCTGAGGGTGGAGCCTCGCTCCTCTTCTTGGGAACGCTACAGATGATGGATGAAGAAACTTAAAAAACAGTTACTACAATAAAACAACTGTCTGTGATAAAGATTAAAAATTACCTCGGGAGGCTTCCGCACCAGCTTGCGCGGAACCTCTTTATCGGGCATTCTGGGCTAACCATAGCCGCCGCCGGCGTGGAAGCTCCAGAAGGCCCCCTAGAACTCGTTGCAGCCACGGGCATTTCCTTTGTCGAGGCCCTCCTCGACCGGGAAGGACCTCCGGACCTAGAGGCCTCAACTGGCCCTGGTGATGGAGTCGCATGCCCGGAGCTAGCACCCCGGGAAGATGCCGCTGCGGGTACAGTCGCCGAAGTTGTAGAAGAGCTCCCCCTCCAAGGAGAAGGAGCTGATGCAGAGGTTGCAGGCCTGACGGACCTTCCATCGGCATGCTGCAGATTCCTCTTCCGGCTCAAGGGTTCGTCCGCCGGCTCCTTGCCCTTGCCGACGACTTCGATCCTTGGCTTCGGGGCAGGGTCGGAGCCACCTTCGGAAGCCCCAGGGATCACCACCCTGGAAGTCGACCTTCTCTCAATGACACCAAGGTCGTCAAGCACCGGCATCGTCCGCCGGAGCTCCCTACTGAACTCTAGTTCCATGTTCAGAGGGAGAAAAGCTGGTGGCGAGGTCAAGTCATCACCAGCGACGTCGATGTCGTGCTGGAACTTCTTGAGATGAAACTCCAAGGTTGCCCCCGCCATGTTGGACTTCAGCCCGGTCTCGACCCGGTCATCGTCCATCACACTGTTGAGGGCCCAAGCGAGTTTTTCTCTCCTCTTCAGCGGTGCCCACCTGTTGACCAGGAAATTGCAAAATACCACCTGAGGAGTTACTCCTCCCTCCACACAGTGGCGGATCCTGGTCAGAGCAGGGTTGAAGGCATCCGAAAGCACCGAAGCTTCACTCCAGACTGTAGTGTCAATGTTGGGGAGGCCTTCGGGCAGCTCCAGCTTCTCGTGCTCCTCCACCCGGATGACTATCCAGTCCTTCTTCCAGTCATCCCACTTTCCAGAGGGAAACGACCGGAGGTACTTGAATGGGCACTTCTTGCGCTTCACGAAGTAGTAGAAGCCAAGGTACTCATTACTCCTACCGGTGGTATAGACTGTGAAGAAGGTCCAGAAAAGTTCAATGCAGGGGGGATGCCCACCCACATTTCACAAAAGTGGACGAAGATAGACACAAGAAGAATGGAGTGTGGGCCAAGGTGGTACAGCTGCAGACCATAAAAGTCTAGAAGCATCAAGAAAAAGGAGGAAAAAGGTGGGATCAACCCCACCATGGCGTACGAAGAGAAGTACACCATATCGACGGCATGCTCCTTCTCGAATAGGAGCTCACCTCCAGCGCGGACCAGACGGTTGAAGAAGTCCGGGGACCATCCCATGAGGGCCCGGACCTTCTTCAGGTCACCTTCGGTCTTCAAACGGCTCTCGCAGAGACCCAACTCCATCGCGGCACAGCGAGGCAAGAGAGGAAAAGCAAGCACAAGTTCGGAGTTTGAGTGCAAGATCAGATGGGAGGCGTAAAGAACCCCAGACGGTGCGCGCTTTCCTTCTTAAGTAAGCCCTCGCAACGCTTGGATGGAAACGGCAAGGAAGTCGAAGATACTACTAAAAAATTCCACCCTGCCGATGACAAGAGGGCCCGGGACCACCCTGACGATCAAGTCGAGGTTCTTACCCAGGCGAACGGTTGTCATCATGAGGCGGGAAGCCCGAAGGCGGCGGCCTGACAAGGTGCGCGGAACCGATACGATTTTCGTATCGGGAACCGGCGACCTTCAATTGCGTGAGATCCGCACGCCAAAGAACTCATTTGCCGCACACGGGATATGCCACGCGGCGAGGATTTAACCCCAAACTATCGCCAACGGCACATCCGAAGACCTTTGAAGACTCAGTTCAAAAGTCGAAGGATGGACCCACCTCCGGCGGAATGACTTCACCCAAGGGGTCTTCCCCAGAGGTGGGCCCAGGGGGCCACTGTCGGTACCCTGGGAACCGTATACCCCTTGAGATTGCAAAGATCTCAAGGGAATGTCATCTACTTGATTTGTAGATCTTCGGAGGCCCACATGTCAGACATAACCGGACCCGCTTCCCCGACATGGTTAGTCCCAGGGGTCGCCACGTGTACTATCAAACTGGAGCTACCGCCCACAAGGGGGAAGATCCGGGCTATGTACCGAAATAGCACCCCCGGACCTAACCCCAGATCGAGGGAAGCTCCGGAACTGACACGTGTCAGGTGGCTCCGAACCTATCTGTTCCCCACAGTATGCTCCGGAGCTGCCACGTGTCCAACCGTCGGATCTTCAGCCTCTAACCTCCAGAAGACTCCACAACGGCACCGGATCTTCAAAGGGGAATCAAGGACTTCAAGACCCGATTAAATGTCACTAATACTATATTAATGACACACGATCGGATGACCATAATTACCAGTAACGATGCTGTCAAAGCCCGTAACTCGGTTATTAAGGGTAATTAAGCGCATCAAATGTGTATCAGTATTAGTAACTGTCGGGGCCACATGTCGGGCCAGGCTAACTTGTAACGGCGTGCCCTTGTACTATAAAAGGACAGGCTGACGATACATAGAAGAGGACTCGATGCGCTCACTCTACAAGCTCAATTGACATTGAGCTCATACATCCAATACAACACCAACACCCCGTGGAGTAGGGTATTACGCTCAGGCGGCCCGAAGCACGTAAATCTTCGTGTCTCTTTGTCACTTAACACTTCACCTTCTTGAATCTCTGCGCGCCCACACCGAACCTCAAACTCCTCTAATACTTTAGTAGTATCGGGAGATCTGCCGGATCAAAACCACCGACACCGACCTTACTACAAAAGGACCGAGCACTACTACAAAAGGACCAGGCAACCATCGTTACAGAACACGCAAACTTGGACTCTCCATTACAGAACACGCAAACTTGGACTCTCCACACACATTCAGACACTCAAGCAATACAAACCTTACTATGGAGTAGAGTATTACGCTCCAGCGGTCCGAACCACGCAAAACCATCATCTCACTATAGTACATAGTTTCTAAAACGCGCAACTTCCCCGGAGACTAAGCTCCCACCGATAAAAAAACCTTCGCAAACTGCTCTCTAAGCAGGTCCGGAAGAAGTGTTGCAAGAACACTTCGACAATTTTAAACTACAAAGCGACAAATTATTGAAAACGGAAGGAGTAAAAAAACGTCACATACAACTCCGTTCATGGCTTACTGTGCCCGGCAAAAATTCGGGTTTTCTGGCAGCCTACATTGTGCAAGCCCACAAGATATAGTGAATTCAACCTAATAAGTTTGAAAACATATGATATAGCTCCGCAAAGGAAGAGCTGTGAACACACCAATATTAAACATTGTGAAGAGTAAAAATATTTTACATTTGCTTAAGAGAGGGATGCCATCCTGTCTCCAGGACAATCCGCATTCATCATCACACAAGCTTACAACAAACAGTGAGTACATTTGACTGATTAACAACAATGCCATCTTAAGCGATACTCCTTAAATAAGAAACTAATCATATAAGCCTTCTTGCTCCCAGCTGTTCACGAGGAAATCTACCATTTCCTGGTAATGAGAAAACAAATGCACAAGTAAATGCCTTGTTTCACATAAGATGCATTCGAATAGTCAGATAAGATAAGCTCTTGTGACAACTTACAGCAAGAGGTATCGGTTGGGCGAATGGCTTGGTGCTTCCAAGCAGGCTCTCGTATGTAGCATTCCAACTGCAGTCACCGGGCATGGATAAGTAAAAAAGGGACTGGTGCCAAGGTCAAATATCAGACCCTTTTCAAAAGATATTGCATTCGTGGAGTGCCAAAAATATATTGACAACCAGGTAACAAGCATATAAATGGAAACCACAGTACGGCACAGTTGGTGGTATTTCATGTATGGCAGAAACAGAAATCTAGTCACTTGAACTCAGAGAGGTACTTCACATAACAAATTACAAAATAGTATGATGTATTTGATACGGAAAAAAGCAGATAATTCCAGGCCTTTGAGTCCCCATAGCGAAATGGGGATTGCAGATAATTAACCTTATTTTCGGTTCTCGACATTGTTGACCCTGAGAATTAAGCGTTCTGTTTCCAACCCACTGCTGTCTAGTCTGGTTCCAGAGTAAAAGGCCTAAGAAAGCGAGGGAAAAAACAACATGAAATCAGTTAATAAGACTGATAAATAATTGCCCCTATTAACTTGCTTTTATGGATGGGAATCAAGAGTCATGGGAACAATCGCTAAGAACCTGCGATAACTACTGCATACTAGGCAATAATTTGGAAGTCAATCTGTCATGCATAATATTGTAGGATCGCCCCTTTTCTATGCAAAAACTGAAACAGCATAAAGAAACCATGCTGAAATGCAATCTATAGGAGCATGAAAGGATAATAAATTGAATCGGTAATGTTCTCTGAATGTAAATGGTTGTATTGAAGAAGCATTGAGGTTTGTTAAACAAGAGAATGACAGGGGCACCTTTCATAGTACAAAAATCACTATACCTTGATTTACAAACTCATTAGGGTTACTGCTGCTTCCACCTGCTTGTTGATCACTAGAATGTGCTGCAGCGCTCATTGAAGACATACTGTGTCGAGAATGAAAAGCACTGTTCTCCATTTCGCGTGGGCTTGTGCTCCAGAAATCTTCCGACACACTACGCCTTTTTATTGAGCGCCCTTGAATTCTTAAGCCTTTTGTAGGCTCATCAACAGCTATTATTGGAGTAGGCTGGGCACATCCAAAACAACCTCTGCTCTGTTGCAAACCAGGATTGGCTGATAAATGATTACCACCAGGTACTTGAGATAAGTAGCATGGACAAATAAAAAAGGGCTTATGTCAAAAACATATTTTGACATCAATTCCTGCTGGTGGATATTTTGACATCAATTCCTGCCACTAAGCATTTATTGAGGCCTAAACGCTTTTGACTTTCCCAGGCAGGACTTTTGTTTAGTATGATTATTTCTTCGTGGTTGTCATAAAAAGAAAATGCAAGGTGGTTTGTTGGAACTGGAACCCACGAAATCAGAAAATTAAAAAAAATTGTGAATCAAACATTTGATAAAAATAAGAAAGTAGAAAACATCTGCATTTGTTTAGAAATTTCAGTGAATACAAGTAAACCTACATGCCTCGCTCTATTACGACGGCGACAACAAGAGTTAACAATTGCCTCTTTTTCCTTCATTTCCAAATAAATATACACTACAGAAGTAACCAGGAACAAACTCAATCTTCGTTTCCTTCAAATGTGACAAAATCTCCCTGAGACGGTGTTAATTTCAAGTTTGGAGGAGGTGGAATGTAAAAAGGATCTGAAAGGAAACCTAGCACCAAAGCAAAAGCTGATGGACGGTAACCAACGCAGCTGGACAACCATCAATTCTCCGCGCAGCACATTTTCAGAATACTACCACAAAAAGCAAGCAACAACCATGGTGGTGCAGTTGAAACGGCCATTGAGAAACTAATGACCATTTCACCTTTTGAAGCATGTTTACGGTTGAACGAACAAAGTACCGAGCAGCAGCAGCAGCAGCTCGTAACGGTAGAGATTGTACGGACCCGAAGGCTACTCAACCTACAGCGAGCCAATCGCGTGGATTCGAGTGACCCAATGGACGCCAACCACGTCAGCTCGTAGCGGCAAGCAGCCAAGCCCAGCAAGCAATCATCCCGCGGACGGGGGGACGGGGGAGGGGAAGCGAGCGAGAGCGAGAGGGAGGCTCACGTACCCGACGCAGGCGACGAAGCGGCGTGCCCAGGAGGAGAGCGACCCGCAGCTCAGCAGCAGCATAGCATCCGGTATTCCGGTTCCGCTCGCCGCAGAAGGCGGTGGTTACCACCGCCGCTCACCTCACCTCCGCCGAAGCAGCTCCGGTGGAGGCGCTAAACCTTGCACCGCCGGACGGACGGCACTGTGGACTCGCCTCGCCGAAAAAAAAAATGCTCACACGCTACAGCTTTTTATTTTTCTTTAAAAAAAAGCTTCTCAATCAGATGAAGAGGCGCGCCATACGAGCGAATGCGATAAAGGTGGTGGTGACCTCCTCCTGTCTCCTCCTCCTTATCTGCGGGCGGAGCGGAGCACGGGAGCAGCCCGCCTTGCTTTCCGGGGAGGAGGAATCATTGTAGCAGCAGCCTCGCTGCGGGCCCCATGACAGGTGTGGAGGAATCCGGCGCGTCCGTGGCCAGATCAGCGGCCCGGTAGCGGGCCAGCGCAAGCCGGGCCCGCGGGTAACGGGCGGGCCCCACGGAACCGATCCGGACAGGACAGGCGGTGATTCCCGCGACGGCGTGACCCAGACCCAGGGTTTGGTCCGTGGTTACCGTGACGTGACGGGCTTTCCGATTCCATGAAAGCCCGGCGCCGTGCGAGAAGGCGCGGTCGTTAGGCCATCAATTTCGCGATCATTAAAGAGGCCGGTAATTAGGTGGCGGCTAGTGCCGTGCTGCGGTCTGCGGCCCGTGTGAGGTTCACGGTACCCGGGTTAATAAGTGGACCACAGCCCACGCTGCGGCCTGCGGGGCTAGAGCCCAAGTTCTGAAATGTCCGCAAAGCCTGGTCTGGGCCGGGTGTTTTAACGGTGACGGTCAGTGTATCATGACGAAGCCCAACCTGGTGCGAGGCCTGATATGGACGGACGGCTGATGTTGCAGTCGTATCGTAGGCCCGGCTGTGTTGTGTGAGCGTGCACGCGCTTCGAATATTCGGGCGACCTACTTTCGCCCTTGCCTGAATATTTGCCTTGACTTCGATCCCGTTTGCTGAATTTTCTTCGCCAATGTGCTCACCGTAACGATTACGTACAAAAGAAGAGGAAAAGATCGAGTAAAAAGGTTGCTTGCTGCAGACGACAAGCAAGGTGGATCGGTCACGGTAAAGCGAGAAAACAACCCCTGCAGCAGCGATGCATCCAGCACGCAGATCCACTGAAATCGCGCCACTTTTATCGCCATCCCCAACGCTTGACGGCGACGAGCGACGGGTCAATGACGAAACACTCGCGCGTCGCAAGAAACACACGAAGTAGCCGCCATGCATCCGTATATATGTTACCGTCACTAGCTCGTCCTGCCTGCCGTCCAGGAGTCGAGCGCGCGGCTGATCCAACGACGCAGCGGAAAAGTAGTCCATCAGCAAAAAGTTCATGAGATGGTGATGGGAGCGTGTCCGGTCTGAACATCTTTCAATAGATACGCCCTCCTCTCAGAAATACTGCAGTACTAGTACATTCAAGCAATAATGATTTCACTATTTTTTTACTTAAAAAAGTTATTTCACTATCAGTACAAAAAAAATTGTACTCATAGGACCCTTTTGACATTTGTGTAGGTCGCAAAGGCGAGATCCCATATGCATGAACATGTCATCAGGGAATTCAACCTGCTCCGCTGTTTACAGCTTAGCCACTGACTGAATTTAGAGACCAAATGAAATCGTATCACGGCATGCAAACCAATGACCAAGGAAGACGTTTTCCGCTTCAGATTAGCGCGCTCACCGTTGGTGGTGTACCGCGAGGGTTCTGGAAGTGGATAGAGGAATCTTCCTGGCGGTTGGGAGCGCCGCCCAGCTGCCCGTCCAAAACCGGCATCCGCGTGTTGTGTTGGTATAGCGTTGTACGTATGCCTACAGGCGTGGGCCGAGGCCGAGATCGCCGGCCGTGAAGTGAAGGTGAAGGCGTCTCCGGTGGTCGGTCGCCGCATCCATCCGTTTCCTGACACCTGGAAACGGATCACACGCGTGCCCGTACCGCAGGGCCAGTCCTTCAGTCACGCACGCGGCCACGAAGTCGTCCTCGTTCACACTACGATCGAAACCTGTTTCCTCCTCGCCTGGCAAGCGATTCGTCGCTGGAGCTTCGCGTGTACTTTTAAGAGCTGAGGCAATCCGCTACTCTATACACTATTCTTCTTCTACTTTTACATCATTTACTCTAAATTTACACTACTCAGCATCCTTTACAGTATTACCGGTGTGGTGTGGGTGGTCTGATGCTCGGAACAAGTAAAATGGGCAAGAGAATTTTGGTTTATTTTTTTCTTCAGACTCGAGAGAAAATGGCAGCATATGCACAGTACAGAGCTTCCTCGCTCAACCGAACAGAAACGATGACAGGTGAAGTCAACAGACAGCCCGGCTTACCGCAAGCAAGCAACTAATAACACAAGACAAATGAAGCTCTAATAACTATGGACGGACAGAGCAGGGCCAGCCTGCCGGTGGTCAGTACGAGCAGGTGACGCTGTACGCGGACCGCCGGTCGCGGAGCATGCCGCGGTAGAGCGCCTCCCGGTTCGCCGGCATCCGCTCCTCCGCCGCGCCGCTGCAGCTGGACGCCGCGGCGGGCGCCATCCGGACCGGGCGCGGGGCGCCCTCATTGTCCACGACGTCGTCCGCGAACCGCACCCGCCGCGCGGCCGTCTTCTTCCGCCCGCGCCCCCGCCGCTTATCTACATGCAGAGAGAGAGAAAAAATAAGAACGTGAGAATTCCCGGTCGCCGCGCGCGGAACGAATCGTGCGAATGAAGCCAGAAGCGAGCAGTCATACAAACCTGAGGACAAGGAGGAGGGGGAGAGGCACGGACGCAGGGCCGGCTCCGTCGAGGACGAAGGCGGTGCGGCGGCGCCGGACACGTGGGCGCCGCGGCAGAGGGAGAAGATGACGACGAGGGAGCCCGAGAACGCGACGGCCGTGGCGGCCGCGAGCGCGAGGGACCCGCCCATCATTGACGAGGACGACGACGACGGTGTCGTCGACATGGTGCTGGTGTTCACGCCTTCGATCGAGGAGGTTGTAGTAGAAGTAGTAGGTGGGCGCTGGTCTTCTCCTCCGGTAGGTGGGTGGGCGGCGTGCTCTCCGCTTTCTCTCTGACCCTTGACCGGCGACGACTGGCTCGCTCGCTCGCTCGCTGCTTCGGTTTCTTTCTCGGGACGGCGCGAGGCGGGCGGCTGGCCTAGCCAGGTGGGTAATAAAGCCGAGCAGGGGCGGGCGCACCGGAGACCACGAGAAGGAGAGAGAGCGGCACGGTCACGGCTCCTGTTACTACTTAGGAAAGGGAGTCGCTAATTCTAGTATAGTCCGAAACATCTCCCGATTGATTCATCGAATCTAGATCCAAAAACTAGTTTTATGTCCTGAGTGGTCGAATAGATTAAATAGCTATAATTTATAATTTATAATAGCTTTATAATTAATATATCAATATTTTACAATAAATATATAATCTGAGGAAAAATAAACAAATAAGTGACGACGGCTCAGAACGTAGATTAAAAAAGAGATACCAATTTCTGTCAACTGAAAATTAGCATTTCCTAGCATCCTAGTACTTGATCGGTAAGGTCTTGCTGCAGTATAGTCTCTACAGCCAGCCATGTTAATAGCAATTGCAGATATGCAAAGCCTACAAAACAATTTAATATGGGGAGAGATCTTTCTTCATAGTCTCGTAAACAAGATACTAGGTGATACTTGCAGCTGGCACCACTTTGAGAAGATTTGGTACAAGCCCTTTTGTAAAATGCAGAAAATCCCTCGACCTGTAGCGTCTTCCGAAAACAGTCAGTCATTCCTCTACACGCGGTCTCTGAATTGGCTTGCTCAGCTTGCAGTCTGCAAGTATTATTGAAGAGAAAAAAGTTTGCATGAGAGTCATGGTTGTACAAGTGTACATTTGTGTCAACAAAAGCTGCTGCTCACCTTGTTCTGGTGACTTGTAAAGGGTAAACACATGTCGCTCCTAGCGCTCCTGAGATTGTTCCACAGCCCAAGTGTACTAAAGGCCCAAGATCTACATAAGGATATCATATCTTAGTGACACCAATTGAAAAAAAGGGCATGCAGACACAACGTTTCAAGAAATGTATCGCTGTCCTCGAGGACATATGTCTTGGACATTTCTTTCAATGTTTCGTAAACAGTAAGATCAATTCCAGCATAGGGGACCATGCATGCCAAGCAAAGATGGAACGAGGCCTCTATAGAATGCTCTAGGACCTTCGTGCATCCATATGTCCCTCGATAGTGCACCAATGCTAGGAATTCTGCTGCTGTTGTAAGTCTGTAGGCGAGTTTTCACTAAATTGATGGGATAAATCGCTGTCTGCGCGACAGCACCCGCCAAACCGCCAGCCATGAGGCGTCCAGAAGTACCAATCTCACCCTTATTCTGTCCTTTACTCTTATAATGCGTTTGGTTGGGAGTCAAAGTGGGATGGGATGATCCCGTTTTCCGTTTTTCTAGAGGGATGGGACGATCCCTGTTTCTTGTTTGTTTTGTGGGATGGTGTGGGATGGAATGATCCCGTCTCTTGTTTGAATGAAAAGATGGGACAGAGACATGTGACTATAAGTACTTCTGAAAGGTCGCACGCCTGTCTCCACGGAGGTGGGACGGATCCGTCCCATGTTTTCGGTGGGATGGTTTCATCCCGCATCTAGGTGGAATATTCTCTTTTGAGGGATGACTTCATCCCACATGTCTCCAAACCAAACAACAGAAAAGTGGGATTGTCCCGTCCCGTTCCACTATATCCCTCAAACCAAACACACCCTTACTTATTCATGAGGCGTCCAGAAGTACAATTCATGGGAACGGAGGAAGTATTATTTAAGCATTTCGTAGGTGTAGAATCTTATAGCACTTTCTGCGGCAACTTTAACTACATTTAGTCCATTGCCTCTGAAGAAGCCCAAAATTGTGCCGTCTCTCCATATATTCTTAACTGCTTGTGCAACAGTTGTACGTTCTTTTTTTGCACTTGCATAACAAGTTTAAGGCGATCAAGAGGTGCGGTTGCAGTACGAGATGCTGTACCAGCAATCCCTCCTGCAATCATATTTTTGCTTGCACTTACATGTTTACTTATTCCTTCTGGTGTAACAGCCTGCTCACCTATATCTACAAGGCAGACTCTTTCCCAATGATGATAAATGTTTTCCATGCATCGTTGCTTCATGAGGGTAAAGCAAAAGAAAATCTCTCCATTCCTCAAAAGTTATAATTCCATTATTGTCCTTGTCCACATGCTCAACAAATCGTGCAAGCTCTTCATCGTCAATTTCTATACCTGCATACAGTAAACTGATGTTACTTGTATAATTTAAAGATTATAAGATTGAACTTTAAATCCACCTCAGCTCAAACGCTTCAATCTGGTATGTTCCCCATCATTGCTTCAACTATACTCAGTAACAGCCGAAGTCGTAGGATTTCAGGAAGGGCCTAAACTTATACACAAGCACATCATAAAGTGCTCAGGAAGAAAAAAGACATCAGCTCCTAATACGAATCATATTTGCCATATTTTACCTGTCTACCCATGAAGTGGGCGTTGCATTATGGTTTCAACCTTTCACTCGAGGGAGCTAATTCAGTTCCATCGCTAGTAACTAGTAAGTAACAAACAAACCCGAATATATTTCTCATCACATCTGAAGATGTCTACTACAAAGTACTCCCTCCGTTTCGTTTTAATTGTCGTTAGGACAACCTTCGATAGTTCATTTCTAGTTCATTTGATTGTCTGAAACGACAATTATTTCAGAACGGAGGGAGTACTAACTAGGATACTAATGTCACTGTCAGGAGCTGCATCACAAGGTATATTGTCTCAATCAACACGGTATTGCATTCTGATCAACAAATTTGAACTCCAATACCGAATAATGAAAATGGTCTCGCCTAAACTACATTTAAGACCACAGAGCCGGTTCTACAATTGGAAGAGGAATCACGTGAAGAGAAGAGTCAAGGAGAGCGGCATTGGAGTTACCAGCCTTGAGGAGCGCGTGCGAGAGCTCCTCGGGCAGGATGCAGCCGTTGCGCTCGACGTCTATGGCCCGGAAGATGCGGTAGAGCTCGAGCTCCTTGTCGTCCATGTACCTCCGGAAGTCGCCGTACCCAACGCGGCCGTCGCGGTCGCGGTCGCAGGTGCGGAACAGCGCGCGCGCCCGTAGTCCTCGGCGCCGGCACTCCCCTCAGCCGGGCCGCACAGGCCGGCCTCGATCTGCGCGCTGCAGTCGAGGTGGCCCCGCCCCGCCGCGTCGAAGCAGCCGAAGACGCCGCGGATCCGCGCCTCCCGCTCCGCCTCCGTCTCGCGCAGCGCCGGCAGCACGTGCGCCATCGCCGGCCCGCCGCAACACCCGCCTCCCCTCGCCGGCGCCTCCGCCTGAGGTTTGGTAGACCGGACTAGTCCGGACCCAAAACCCTTAGAGGACTAGTCCGATATTGTCCAGTAAAGATAACCGGACTAGTCCGGATACGGACTAGTCCGATTTTTCAATATCTGTCAGTTTGAACTCGAAATTAACATGTGTTCTAATTGAAAGGACACAACCCACCGAATTTTGAGTCTCTGATCGGGAGACTCAATAATTCCTAAGGGGTGGGAGGCCTCCTCTTGTGTCTCTTGGTCAACTATAAGAAGAGGGTCAAGTGTGTGATCAAAGGAGGCTTAAGGGCATACACTCATACACACTTGAACACTCTAATCCACTTAGAATCCGATCAAGATACCAAGAGAAGAAAAAGAGGAAACGACTCTCGTCGTCGTTCTTCTTGCGGCCTCGCCTTGTTGGCTAGATGGCCGCATCTTCAAGCAACAACAAAGATGGAGCAAAAAGTATTATTGATGTTCTTGTGCTATTTGAGAGATAGCACTTGATGTTCATGTTGTAATCAGATTTCTCCATGTAATTCGAAATGATTTAATGACTATTTGATCTTTGGGCTCTCTCTTGATTTCTAACAATGATATCAGAGCAATTTAGTCCACTAATCATTTCGAATTGAGTTTTGATCGAAGTTTTTCGCTGAAAGTTTTTGAAGGTCCGGACTTGTCCGGTCTAAGGGCCAGACTAGTCCGGTGTGCCACGTAAAGTGGTTAGGTTTTCGGATAAGGGCGTTTTGACGCGTTCATCTGATTGAAAACCAATTAAGCACTTTGGATTGAAATCCATTGTGAAAATTAAGTTGATTTGGTAAGATGGTAAGATTAAGATTCTCTTTTGGGTATTTCGATATTTTTTTAGTTTTTTATATGAAACTTTTCCGAGGTTGGTCGTACTAGTCCGGAATAGTACGAACCAAACTCAAAAAGTTCAATAAAGAACGGATCAAATGTTTGTGATGGGACCGGACTTGTCCGGTGTATGGACCGGAATAGTCCGAAAATCATACTGTAAGAGTCCGGACTAGTTCGTGCTATACAATTAAGTTTGCTTATTAAATTAAGCTTCCACTGTGAATTAAGTTTATTGTCATAGCAATTTGGTCGAGTAACCAAAGCGAAAGATAAATTGCTATGTCAATTTAAGTTGCATGAAATTCTATTGGGTAACCAAAGTGAAAAATAGAATTATCATGATTTTAAGTTTTATTAATGTCATTATTGGCCGAGTAACCAAAGCGAAAGGCATTAATAACATTTTCCTTTCTAAGTACATAGTAATTTGGTCGAGTAACCAAAGCGAAAGATAAATTACTATGTATTTCAGTTGTTCTTCAATATTCAGTTTCAATGTCATTATTGGCTGAGTAACAAAAGCGGAAGGCATTAATGAAATTCTTTTTGTAAGAACATAGTAATTTGGTCGAGTAACCAAAGTGAAAGATAAATTACTATGTTGATTTTCAGTTATTCTCAAATGTTGAGTTTTGGTCGAGTAACCAAAGTGAAAGATAAAACTCATCATTTTCTTGTGGTTAACATCTATGCATTCTTCTTGATTTTGGTTTTTTGATTATGAAGGTTCCTCCAATGCTAATTCAGCACTGAGTTTCATCGCTTCTATTGATCCACTCAATGGAAGCAATTATGGGAGATGGCGAGAGAAGTTGGAAATTGCTTTGGCAGTCTCTGAGATAGACTTGACTCTCACTACTCCATATCCGGTTGCACCGGTTGAACCAGTAAGAAATTCTGATGAAACTCATGAAGCCTTTGCTGTGAGGACAAAGGAATATGCTACTGAGTTATTGGCTTATGACATTGATTGTTATAAGTGGAAGAAATCAAACAGGAAATGTTTGATGGTAATTAAGGGCACTATCACTGAGGCCATTCGGGGAGCAATCCCTGAATGTGAAACTGCTGTTGAGTACCTCCAAAGAATAGAGAATCAGTTTACTGGTTCTTCTAAGGCCACTGCAAGCACTCTTATAAAGAGGCTTGTTACTGAAAAATATCATGGAGGTGGTGTGCGTGAGCACATCTTAAGGATGACAAATATGGCTGCAAAGCTTAAGCCTATGGATTTGGGGATTAAAGATGAGTTCATTGTGCATCTCATCATTGCCTCACTTCCTAAGGAATTTGAAACTTTTGTCATCAACTACAACTCTCAACCTGAACTATGGAACATAGAAAAACTCATGGCTATGTGTGTTCAGGAGGAAGAGAGGATTAAGTCCCTTCACGGTTATGATGCTATTAGTTACGTGAAGGGAAAAAGTAAGGCTAAGAAGAATTATTCTTCTAAGCAATCTTCTAAGTATCATGGTTCATCTCACCATGATAAAGATAAGAGTAAGTTTCCACAAAGTCATCCTTACAATAAGGATGTGAAAGTGGATAAAGATCAGTGCTGCTTTTGTTTAGACAAAGGTCACCATCAGAAGGATTGCATTGGCTTCCTTAAATGGTGTTGCAAAAATGGTAATGACTTTGTGACCTTTGTTGATGAATCCCTGCTTTTAGATTATACACCATCTTCTTGGTGGATTGACTCAGGTGCCACTGTGCACGTTTGCAATTCGTTACAGGGGTTAAATATGAGGAGGACCCTAGAAAGAGGGGAAAGGGCCATTAAAGTTGCTGATGGTCATGAAGCTGAAGTGAAAGCCATTGGAGATTATCCATTAGTATTAAGAAATGACTTTGTACTTACACTTCAGGATGTATTATATGTACCCTCTTTAAGTAGAAATCTCATCTCAGTGTCATGCTTAGATGATGATGGTTATGTTTGCCAGTTTGGCAAAGACAGGTGTGTAATTAAGTATGATAATAAGATGGTTGGTGTTGCCATAAGACAAGGCATGCTATACTTATTATCTATGCATAATGATGTTAATGTTGTAAGCGATAATCAGTTTTCCTCACATCAGGGTAAGCGTAAGAGAATCGATTCCGAAATGTCTTCGAAATTATGGCATTGTCGCTTGGGCCATATTTCGAGGGGGAGAATTGAACAATTGATTTCACAATCGATTCTTCCCCATTTGGATTTTTCGGATTCAGAAGAATGCATAAACTGCATTAAGGGAAAATTTGTTAAGAAAATTAAGAAAGGTGCCATACGCAGTGCGGGAATTTGGAATTAATCCATACGGACATTTGTGGTCCATTCCCCATAGTATCTGTTGATGGTTTTGATTCATTCATAACCTTCACGGATGACTATTCTTGCTATGGCTATATTTATCCAATTAAAGAACGCTCTGAAGCGTTGGATAAATTTAAGATATTTAAGGCTGAAGTTGAAAATCAACACAATATTAAGATTAAAGTGGTAAGATCCGATCGTGGTGGTGAGTACTACGGTCGTCATACCCCGTATGGCCAAGTTCCTGGACCGTTTGCTCGGTTCCTACAGGAAAATGGCATAGTCGCCCAGTATTCCACATCGGGCGAGCCTCAGCAAAATGGAGTAGCGGAACGGCGCAACCGTACGCTAATGGATATGGTTAGATCCATGTTAAGTCAATCAGATTTGCCGGTTAGCTTATGGATGGAGGCATTAAAAACCGCCATTCATGTGCTAAATCGGGTTCCTTCTAAGTCGGTGCCCAAAACACCGTATGAGTTGTGGACAAGACGTAAGCCCTCATTAAGTTATATGCATATATGGGGCTGTCTCGCTGAGGCAAAATTGTTTAACCCAAACATTGGTAAGTTGGATTCTAAGACAGTAAGTTGCCATTTTATTGGCTATGCAGAAAAGAGTAAGGGATATCGTTTCTATTGTCCAGAACGATATACTAAGTTTGTAGAAACAAGGCATGCCGTCTTTTTAGAGGATGCCATGATCAGGGGGAGTACGGTAAGACGAGAAATTAATCTTGAAGAGAAGCGGGTTTATGTACCCACTCCTATGATTCCAGAACCATATTTCTCATTACCTACTGCTGTTGAATCATCAGTGCCTACTGGTAATGATTCAACACATGTTGTTAGTTCTCCATTGACAACGGAATTATTAAGAGAGGTTGAGCATTTTCAGCCCGTTGTCACTAATAATGAAGAGCAACAACAGTCTCAAAATGAGGATAATGTGCAATTAAGAAGATCTCAACAAGAAAGAAAATCGGTCATTCCGGACGATTATGAGATCTATTTGAGTGAGGCAATTCAAATGGAGGGTGATCCCACCACATTTGAAGAAGCTATGAGAAGTCCTCAATCATCTGAATGGCGTAAAGCCATGGAGGATGAAATGAGGTCTATGGAAACAAACAAAGTCTGGGATTTAGTTGAGATTCCTAATAGAGCCAAAACAGTAGGCTGTAAATGGGTCTACAAAATTAAACGTGACTCCAAATGGAATATTGATAAGTTTAAGGCCAGACTTGTTGCAAAAGGCTTCACTCAAAGAGAAGGGATTGATTATAATGAGACATTTTCTCCTGTCTCAAGTAAGGATTCGTTCAGAATCATTATGATATTAGTTGCACATTATAATTTAGAATTACATCAGATGGATGTAAAGATGGCGTTTCTCAATGGTGATCTATATGAGAACGTCTATATGACACAATGAAAGTTGCCTAGAGGGGGGTGAATAGGCTAATTGACCTGCAAATGACTTAATAAAACGAGGTTAAATCACAGGGGGCGGACTAGTCCGGTCTGGGGGCGGACTAGTCCGGTCAGCCTGCGTGAAGAACCCTAAAAAGTGTTTCTAGCAAGTTTTAAGGGGATTTTCTCGAGGCTACAAGTGAGGATATGTTTGAGACAAGTTTAGAAACTATCAACACAAGAGTGAGTCAAGTTTTAACAAGATTAAGAATGTGAGGCACAAGACAAGACTAGCAACCCTAGAACGAAGTAAGAGATAAACAAAATGCGAAGAACACGGAGACACAAGGAATTTTATCCCGAGGTTCGATTCCACACAAGAATCTACGTCCCCGTTGAGGAGTCCACAAAGGACCGGGTTCACCAACCCTTCCCTCACCAAGTTTACCTCACGGGCCTAACTTGGTTCTCCACTATCTCAAAGTGCGAATACAAGATTCGTTGGGGCTTCTCACAATTTGAGGCTCCCACACCACAAAGATGATCAACAACGCAAAACACACTCAACACACAGCTCACAAAGACTCAATGAGTGCAAGAGATCAAACCGGGAGCACAAGCGCGATGTTCTTCCTCTTCTCCACCTCACTAAACCCTAATCCACTCAAGAATTAGTTTTAGAGGGAAAGTAGGCAAGAAGGAGGCTTAGGAGTGCTCCAAGTTGGCTGTGGCGGCGCTAGGGTTCCATAGTGTTCAAGGGTTTGTTCAAAAGAACCCAGGGGACCTCTATTTATAGAGGTCCCAAACCCATACTACTGACTTCAGCAAAAGGGCGGACTAGTCCGGCCTCAGGCCCGGACTAGTCCGGCCTCAGGCCCGGACTAGTCCGGCCTAGGGGACCACTGACCTCTTGTCAGGCCCCGACAGCTGACACGCTATCGTCACACTACCCGCCAAACTTCAAATTCAAACGGTCACTTCAACAACGGACTAGTCCGGTCACCACCGGACTAGTCCGATCTCACACAGAGCCTTTTGCTCCGTGTGAAAACGGACTAGTCTGAGGACCACGGACTAGTCCGGCCCCAAGGGCGGACTAGTCCGGTCCTCCCAGACTTAGTCACAGAAGCACCTTCAACTCGCCTACCCGGACTAGTCCGGCCCCACGGGCGGACTAGTCCGTTCTCACTCAGGACCTCTTGGTCCGGACTCAAACGGACAAGTCCGTGGTTTTGAGACTTAGTCTCCAAAACCCACTCACTGCTACCCGGACTAGTCCGGCCACGAACGGACTAGTCCGATCTCAGTCAGACCCTTCTGGTCCGGCCGAATACGGACTTGGCCGGCCAGGGGCGGACTAGTCCGGCCACCTGCACGAACTAGTCCGGCCCTACTGCCAGACTGCTTATCCACTCTTTTCTCTCAAGGGGTTTGACCTCTAAAACACTTTGAGCTCCCAAACTCGATCTCAATGCACTTTACACACGCACCCTCCTATTTCTACAGCTAGTCTAACTCAACACGCTAGAAACCCTAGTTTCTACGCTTCGAGTTAACTCCGTTTCCTTCCTTTTCCTTTTTGAGGGTTTGCGTCTCCAATCGAGTCCATACCTGTGCTAAGATCACATGAGCTCATTAGCGACTTAATTGTCATCATCAATCATCCAAAACCCACGGGGAACCTAGATGCACTTTCAATCTCCCCCTTTTTGGTGATTGATGACAACACATTAAGTCCTTCAACAATTAAGAGTATTAAAATTGGTTTTCATAACTTGTGTGCGTATGAATGACTCCCCCTCAATGTATGCAGCATGTAAAAGAGGTGGAGGAGATCTTTCATACCCACACACGTTATGGTGGGGTGCCTACGTGATGTGCTCAACAATTGTGACAAGACAAAAAGAGCATCAATATAATCAAAAGATTGACAATAAGAGCATTATATTGATATTGAACAACATTAACAAGTCTTGCACAAATGTAAACATCCAAGTAGCATGAATAAATTACAAATTAGGTCCAAAAGCCAAGAACACACACACGACAAAGGATTAACAAAGGACTACCGACTACCTCCCCAACTCCACACAAAGGACTAACTCCCCCTAACACCCCCCCCCTTTGGCATCAAGGCACCAAAAAGGAAAAGAAGAGGGGGGACAAGGACCCAAAAGCTAGTCCTCGTCCTCGTCACTATCGCCGTCGCGGGAGTCGCTCTCCGTGGCCTCCGGGTCCTCGACGTCTTCCTCATGATCGTCGTCGTCGTCAGAGCCCGGTGAGGAGGTACCCTCCGTCTCACCCAAGAGTGTCAACTCCTCGGGGGTGAGAAGGGGGTATGGAGTGAGCTCGTCGTCGAAGGCCTCAGGGCTCATCGGAATCTCCATCTTGTCATAGAGCTTCCTCACGTAGCGCTCAGTCCGCTGAGCTCGCACCTCGGCTTTGCGGCACGAAGTGAAGATGGACCGAAGAAACTTGAGGACTCCACTGCTAGAGGAGCCACCGGGTGAGTGAGTGGCACGGCGAGAGGCTCCACCACGAGGTTCCTCCGGCTGAGAGGGAGGATCCGCGTTCTTCCGGCGCGGAGGAATCAGGACAGCAGGTGGCATCTGGGGTCGAAGAGGCTGGTGAGTGGTGTCCTTCACAAACACAAGCCCGGACACCTTCTCGATCAGACACATAATGTATGGGGCATAGCCACAGGCACGGTTGGGTGTGTGTGAGATGTTGTAGATATCATCAAAGATGTAATCTACAAGGTTGAACATCTCATGTCCATCAATGAGAGCCAACAGGTGCCTGAGGTGACCCTGGATGATCCCTGCATCTCCTTCTTTGGGAGCCACTGTCCTCCTGAGAATCCTGTTAAGGATGTTGTAGAACGGGAGGATGTTCCTCGCCAATCCAGCTTCACACCGGACGTGAGGAGGGTACATATAGCTCATGTCATCCCTGTCCATGGCCTTGAGATTGGAGATAATGATCTCATGGTCCAGGTGACTCTCCAGACCAAGAGCCTGAGCAAACACCTCAAAGGTGGCATAGTACTGCTCACCGTTGGTCATCCAAGTGATGGCTCGGTCACCACGAGAATGGAAGTGAACTGTGGTATAGAACTGTACTATGACCTCCTCATTCCAGTCATACTAGAATCCAAGAATGTCCTTGATTCCGTGGCGCTCAGCTGCTTCGATCACTGCGTCAAACGCCTCGTGTTTCTTCTTGGCCATATAGGTCCAGTCCACCCATTGAGCCTGGATCACTGGCTTCTTCATGGCCTGGTAGACTGTGCGATAGTAATCGCAATGGAAGTCACACCAGAACCGAGGATCGGCGGTGGACCTCTCATACCTATAGACATTCTCATCTCTGAGCCTCCTTGCCTTCTCAGCTCCTTTTCCCTTGAATGTATTCGCTGAGAGATTGGGCTGACGGTTTGGGTTGCGTGCTGGACTGTGCATCACAAGAGGGCCAACAGCCTGAGCCTTCCCTTTTTCACGAATCATAACTCCTCCGGGTGCCTTCCTGGCTGGCACCTTGACGGAGGGCTTCTTCTTCTTCGACTCGACTAGAGCCGGAGCCTTTCCTTTCTTAGGGTCACGCTCGACCCTTGGCTCTTCTTCCCTTTGGGCTTGCTCCTTGCCCTTTGTCTTCTCGCCAACAGTGACGAGTTTCTTCCTTTTAGGGGCATTGGCCTCAGCGGCCCTGGAGTTGTGAGCCTCCCTGTCTTGCCTTTTCTTCCACCTTAGCTCATTCAGAGATTCTGCAGTTGCTCGAGCCAAGGCTTCTTCTTCATTGTAGATGGTGGCGGCTACTTTGGAGGCTTCGAGGGCCTTCAGCCGCCTTTCTTCTTTTTCCTTCTGCACCTTAATGAGGGCAGCTTTCGTCCTTGCTTCGACGATCTGAGCCTTGGTGCGGCCCTCCTGGGGTATTTTTGCACCTCTCTCCTCGGTGCGGCCCCGATAGGTCTCGGGGCGTTCTTCATCGCCCGCGGGGTTGAGACGAGAAGGGGAGCGCTCCGAGTTCGACATGCTGCGGAAAATACATAGTCGGGAAGATATAAGTTCAAGGAGATGGAAGCATTGCGTAAGAAGTCTCGAGAGAAGACTAGGACTAGGGTTTGCTCTGTGCAAACCGGACTTGTCCGCCCCAGGGGCGGACTAGTCCGCCGGGTGGACTTGTCCGCCAGGGGCCGGACTAGTCCGGGTTGCGCAGGATAAACCCTAACCCTAATTGAATCATCCAGAAATCTTCAGATCAGCGCGCAATACTCCTAGGCTATGATCACAAGGGTATATGGAGCAACATCTATGAAGGTGTTCCTATCAAAAACCTCAAGAATCAAAAATGGGGAAAGTTTTTGAAAAAGCTAGAATACCTTCTTAAATCCGCGAGAATCGACGAAATCGACGATGGATTGCAAAGGTGAAGCGCGGGGAAGTGATCCCTCACTCCCAAGGGCTCCAATGCACGGATTGGAATCGAGATTTGGTGGTTGGAGCGAAAAATCGCCAAAAGAGGCGGTTGCTTGAGCATGGGAGAGGGAGAGGCGCGAGTGAGAGGAAGAGGAGGGGTCTGGGCCGACCCTGGGGGTTTAAGCCCCCAAGGGCCGGACTAGTCCGGTGCCAGGACGGACTAGTCCGGTGCGCGGACCAGACGCGGACTAGTCTGCCTCCGGACTAGTCCGGCCTCAGAGCGGACTAGTCCGGTATGCAGACTAGCCGCGGACTAGTCTGGACCCGGACTTGTCCGTCCAATGGGGCGGACTAGTCCGGTCCGACTGGGCTGAAAACTGTATTTTAGAGCTTTGCCCTCCAATCATTGGTCCTTTTGGACAACAAGCAATGCAAACATGATTAATGAAGAAAATATGATAAAAACATGATCCATTTCCAAGAAAAAGTTCTCTCAAACAGTTTTTTGAATAGAAATCACGATAGAGAAGAGTTTTTCGAAATGGCTCAAAAATGTGAGGAATGTGGTTTAAGCCACATTCCTAGAATCCAAAATGTTGAGCTCACTTCTTAGCTCACAGAAACACTTCTCATCAAGAGGCTTGGTGAAAATATCCGCGAGTTGATGTTCCGTCCTCACATGAGAAATCACAATATCTCCCTTCATTGAGTGATCTCGCAAGAAATGGTGTCGAATGTCTATGTGTTTGGTCCTAGAGTGCTCCACCGGATTATGGGCTATCTTGATGGCACTCTCGTTGTCACACAAGAGTGGAATATTGCGCAAGTTAATCCCATAATCCCTAAGGGTTTGTCGCATCCAAAGAAGTTGTGCACAACAACTTCCGGCTGCAACATATTCCGCTTCGGCGGTGGAGAGAGCAATAGAGTTTTGCTTCTTGGAGGACCAAGACACTAGAGCTCGACCCAAGAATTGGCATGTACCCAATGTGCTCTTCCTATCAACTTTGCACCCCGCATAGTCCGCATCGGAATATCCAATGAGGTTAAACTTAGATCCTTTGGGGTACCAAAGTCCTAGGGAAGGTGTGTGTACTAGATATCTCAAGATCCTTTTAACGGCGGTCAAATGACAAGTCTTAGGTGCCGCTTGAAAGCGAGCACACATACACACACTTAGCATGATATCGGGCCTAGATGCACAAAGATAGAGAAGTGAACCAATCATAGACCTATATAACTTTTGATCCACACTTGGACCATCCTCATTTAGGTCTAGGTGTCCATTTGTTCCCATAGGGGTTTTGATGGGTTTTGCCTTATCCATGTCAAACTTCCTTAGAATATCTTGTGTATACTTAGTTTGACTTATGAACGTCCCTTCTTTGAGTTGTTTTACTTGAAATCCTAGAAAGAACTTCAACTCACCCATCATGGACATTTCAAACCTCTCCGTCATTATCTTGGAGAACTCATCACAAAACACCTTATTTATGGAACCAAATATGATGTCATCCACATATATTTGGCACACAAAAAAGGTCTTCGTTGAAGTGCTTTGTGAAAAGGGTATAATCCGCTTTGCCTATCCTAAAACCATTTTCAACTAGAAAGTCTCTTAGGCACTCATACCAAGCTCTAGGAACTTGCTTGAGGCCATAAAGAGCCTTTCGCAATTTGTAAACATGGTTAGGATAGTCTTGGTATTCAAACCCTGGAGGTTGCTCTATATAAACTTCTTCCTTGATTGGGCCATTAAGGAATGCACTCTTAACATCCATTTGGTAGAGCTTGAAGTCATGATGAGTAGCAAAGGCTAGTAATATCCGAATTGACTCAAGCCTAGCTACGGGAGCAAATGTCTCATCAAAATCCAATCCTTCAACTTGTGAGTACCCTTTTGCCACAAGTCGTGCCTTGTTCCTAGTTACCACACCATGCTCATCTTGTTTGTTGCGGAACACCCACTTGGTTCCAACAACATTAGCTTGTGGGCGCTTGACAAGCTCCCAAACCTTGTTCCTTTCAAAGTTATTGAGCTCCTCTTGCATGGCAACTACCCAATCCGGATCTCTTAAGGCATCTTCAACCTTATGGGGTTCCAAGAATGAGACAAAGGAGAAATGCTCACAAAAGTTTGCAACACGTGAACGTGTTGTTACTCCTCTTGTGATATCTCCTAGAATGTTGTCAACGGGATGATCCCGTTGAACACTTTGATGAACACGAGGATGCGGAGGTTGAGCTCTTGAATCACTTGCTTCATCTTCTTCACTTTGGTCTCCCCCTTGATCCAAGCCTCCCCCTTGATCTTCATTCCCATTGTCATTTTGGGGAGTATCTAGTGGATCTCCAACTTGTCCAATGGGGGTTTGACGTACTTCATAATGATGATGGTCACTTGGGCTTTGAGATGGTTCTTGTGGGCGAACATCTCCAAGTGCCATTCTCCTTAGAGCTTCTAGTGGAGGTTCCTCTTGACCAAGGGCATGTTGATCAACTTCTCCACTTGAGAGCCATTGGTTTCGTCAAACACCACGTCACGTGCTACTTCAACAATTCTGGAGGATTTGTTGAACACACGGTACGCATGAGTGTTTGAGTCATATCCAAGCAAGAAACCCTCATCGGACTTTGAAGCAAACTTCGAAGTCCTAGGCTTCTTGTTGAGGATATAACACTTGCTACCAAAAACACGAAAGTAAGAAACATTGGGTTTCTTACCAACGAGAAGCTCATAAGGAGTCTTCTTGAGGAGGCGATGAAGGTACAATCGGTTTACGGCGTGGCAAGCGGTGTTAACCGCTTCCACCCAAAACCGGTCCGATATTTTGTACTCATCTAGCATCGTCCTTGACATCTCAATGAGCGTCCTATTCTTTCTTTCGGCAATTCTATTTTGTTGAGGAGAATAGGGAGCGGAAAACTCATGCTTGATGCCCTCCTCATCTAGGAACTCTTCTACTTGCATGTTCTTGAATTCGGTGCCATTGTCACTCCTTATAGCCTTTATCCTTAAGGTGAACTCATTTTGAGCTCTCCTTAGGAATTTCTTGAGGACACCGGGGGTTTCACTCTTATCATGCAAGAAGAACACCCAAGTATATCTAGAGAAGTCATCAACGATGACTAGACCATACTTGTTGCCACCGATGCTAATGTAAGCAATGGGGCCAAAAAGATCCATATGGAGTAACTCCAAAGGTCTAGTTGTCGTCATGACATTCTTAGAGAGGTGTTGAGCTCCTACTTGCTTTCCTGCTTGACACGCACCACATGGCCTATCCTTTTCAAATACCACATCCTTTAGGCCACGAACGTGCTCTCCTTTAAGGAGCTTTTGAAGGTTCCTCATTCCAACATGGGCTAGCCTTCTATGCTAAAGCCATCCCATGTTGCCTTTCGCCATTAAGCATGTGTCAAGTTGAGCCTTATCCGTGGTAAAGTCCACAAGATACAGCTTTCCCTTGAGCACTCCCTTAAAGGCTATTGAGTCATTACCCTCTCTCAGAACATTCACACCCTCACTAGAAAAAACACACTTATATCCTTTATCACAAAGCTGTGATATGGATAGGAGATTATAGTCTAGGGAATCAACATGCAAGACGTTAGATAAGGTATGCGAAGAGGAGATAGCAATTTTACCGGAGCGAAGGATTTTCCCTTGGCTATTATCCCCAAAGAAGATTCCTTCACTTGGGTCCTCGTTCTCCTCATACTCTATGAACATGCTCCTCTCTCCGGTCATGTGGTTGGTACATCCGCTATCCAACACCCATTTCGATCCACCGGAGGAGTAAGCCTACAAAACAAGTTTATGCCTTCCTTTTAGGTACCCAAGCGGAGTTGGGTCCTTTCATGTTAGTAGTTAGGCATTTGGGCACCCACACGCAAGGCTTGGGGCTCTTGCGGAGTGGCCCAACATATCTAGCAAACACTTTGCCGTGTTTGTTCCTCTTTAGCACATAAGATGCATCAAAATCATGGAATAGAGGATGCGATTCATATTTAGGCAATTTGTTGCTAGAGGGCGAGTTCTTTTCAATTTTAGTTGGGGATGAACTCCCCTTAACAAAGACAATCATGTCTTTGCCATACTTGGAGGTTTTGGCGTTATGCCTTCCACCTCTAGTATAGCCAAGACCATCCTTGACATGGGGAGGTCTTGTGTTGGTGTATGCACTTCGTGCATACGCCACCTTCTCCTTGTCAAAGATGGCACCCTTAGGTGCTTGCTTGCCTTGTGCTGAGTTGAGTTCATCCTTAAGCTTAAGGATTAAGTTAGAGCACTTGCAAGGCGGAGTTGCATTGGATGAGGCCTTGGAGGAGGTTGAGCTCTTGGAGGAAGAGGCTACATTGTTCTTAAGGGACTCAATTTGAGTCTCAAGGATCTTGTTAACTTTTGTCAAGTTCCCAAGTTCATCCTTGAGCCCAATTGAGTTCTCCTCAAGACTTGAACACGTTTTCTTACTTAGAGCAAGTTCGTGTTCCAATGCCTTGCTCTTCTCTCTTTCAAGCTCAAGAAGCTCGTTAAGCTCTTGACATCTCTCCTTCTCAAGGATGAGCATGTCCTCTTGTCTGTTGATGAGATCCTCCTTCTCAAAGATCTCATCCATAAGCAATTTCATCCTTCGCAAGGTGCTTTTGCTTATGTCCTTAAACATGTGTTCATTCTCACTAGCACTATCAAATTCATCTTGCGAGGAAGTTGTGGAGGCGGGATGAGATGTTACCTTTCTCCTTCCCTCCCTTGCCATAAGGCAAGTAGGTTTGTAGTCGTTGTTGAGGTTGGAGAAGAGCTTGCTTCCCTTGGAGCTCCTCCTGATGGCTATGGTAGCCATCTTCTCCTCTTCTTCTTCGGAGGAGGACTCATCGTTAGAGTCCCACTCCTTCCCCAAGTGGGCTTGTCCGGAGGGCCTCTTCTTCTTGAAGAATTTCTTATCTTGAGGCTTGCCCTCCTTCTTCTTCTTCGCTTCTTCATGTGGGCAATCAGCGATGAAGTGCCCATACTCGCCACAATTGTAGCAAGACCTTTTAGATTTGGGCCTTGCTCTTTCCTTCCCTTTGCCCTCATGGTTGTATCCACCTTTCTTCCTCCTCATCATTCTCTTGAATTTGTTGATGAAGAAGGTCTCTTCCTCATCGGTGTCGAGGCTCTCCTCATCACCTTCCTCTTGCTCCTTTGAAGAGGGTGTTGCCTTGAGTGCAACGTTCTTCATCTTGGAGGCGGTGAACTTCTGAAGGTCGTTGTAGAAGAGCGCCTCCTTCTCCATGATCTCGTGGTTGATGATCCTACCAAGGACCTCCTCCGGGGTCATTTGAGTGAACCCCGGGCTTTCTCGAATCATGGAGCAAAGAGCGACGTTCCTAGGCATGAATGCCCAAATCATCCTCTTCACAACCTCGTGGTCGGTCCACTTGGTGCAGCCATATGATCGGCTCTTGTTGATAAGTATCTTCAACCGGTTGTACATGTATTGGGGGGATTCACCATCCAAGATGGCGAATCTCCCAAGCTCTCCTTCGATGAGCTCGATCTTGGCCTCCTTGACCACCCGATTTCCTTCATGCGCCGTCTTGAGGGTGTTCCATATGTCTTTGGCCACCTCAAGGCCATCGACGCGGTTGAACTCATCTCTTGAGAGAGATGAGATAATCACACCCGCAGCTTGAGCGTTGCGGTGAATGAGGATGGCTTGTTCTTGCGTGATGTTCTCCTCATCCTTCGGGATCTCCACCCCGGTCATGACAATTTGCCACAACGCCGGGTTGAGTGACACGAGGTGGATCTTCATATTATGTTTCCACATCCCGTAATCAGTTCCATCGAATTGGGGAGTTTCCCCAATGGGATGGAGAGGTAGTGGTTGTTGGCGGCAAGGCGTTCATAGTTGAACCCTTGTCGATTGTAGTTGACTCCGCCACTACCACTTGATTGGTTCGACGGATCGATCTTGGAGATGTTCAGCTTCTCCTTGAGTTGGCGAGTCTCCTCATCATCCGTTGGCTTATCTTGATAGGCCATCATCTCCTCACGGGTTGCCTCGTAGTTGCTGCTTGAGGCGTCGTCATTCACCACTCCGGCCATCTCTCCGAGTTGTTAGACTCTTTGTGGAGAGTCCTGCTCTCATACCAATGGAAAGTTGCCTAGAGGGGGGGGTGAATAGGCTAATTGACCTGCAAATGACTTAATAAAACGAGGTTAAATCACAGGGGGCGGACTAGTCCGGTCTGGGGGCGGACTAGTCCGGTCAGCCTGCGTGAAGAACCCTAAAAAGTGTTTCTAGCAAGTTTTAAGGGGATTTTCTCGAGGCTACAAGTGAGGATATGTTTGAGACAAGTTTAGAAACTATCAACACAAGAGTGAGTCAAGTTTTAACAAGATTAAGAATGTGAGGCACAAAACAAGACTAGCAACCCTAGAACGAAGTAAGAGATAAACAAAATGCGAAGAACACGGAGACACAAGGAATTTTATCCCGAGGTTCGATTCCACACAAGAATCTACGTCCCCGTTGAGGAGTCCACAAAGGACCGGGTTCACCAACCCTTCCCTCACCAAGTTTACCTCATGGGCCTAACTTGGTTCTCCACTATCTCAAAGTGCGAATATAAGATTCGTTGGGGCTTCTCACAATCTGAGGCTCCCACACCACAAAGATGATCAACAACACAAAACACACTCAACACACAGCTCACAAAGACTCAATGAGTGCAAGAGATCAAACCGAGAGCACAAGCGCGTTGTTCTTCCTCTTCTCCACCTCACTAAACCCTAATCCACTCAAGAATTAGTTTTAGAGGGAAAGTAGGCAAGAAGGAGGCTTAGGAGTGCTCCAAGTTGGCTGTGGCGGCGCTAGGGTTCCAGAGTGTTCAAGGGTTTGTTCAAAAGAACCCAAGGGACCTCTATTTATAGAGGTCCCAAACCCATACTGCTGACTTCAGCAAAAGGGCGGACTAGTCCGGCCTCAGGCCCGGACTAGTCCGGCCTAGGGGACCACTGACCTCTTGTCAGGCCCCGACAGCTGACACGCTATCGTCACACTACCCGCCAAACTTCAAATTCAAACGGTCACTTCAACAACAGACTAGTCCGGTCACCACCGGACTAGTCCGATCTCACACAGAGCCTTTTGCTCCGTGTGAAAACAGACTAGTCTGAGGACCACGGACTAGTCCGGCCCCAAGGGCGGACTAGTCCGGTCCTCCCAGACTTAGTCACAGAAGCACCTTCAACTCGCCTACCCGGACTAGTCCGGCCCCACGGGCGGACTAGTCCGTTCTCACTCAGGACCTCTTGGTCCGGACTCAAACGGACAAGTCCGTGGTTTTGAGACTTAGTCTCCAAAACCCACTCACTGCTACCCGGACTAGTCCGGCCATGAACGGACTAGTCCGATCTCAGTCAGACCCTTCTGGTCCGGCCGAATACGGACTTGGCCGGTCAGGGGCGGACTAGTCCGACCACCTGCACGGACTAGTCCGCCCCTACTGCCAGACTACTTATCCACTCTTTTCTCTCAAGGGGTTTGACCTCTAAAATACTTTGAGCTCTCAAACTCGATCTCAATGCACTTTACACACGCACCCTCCTATTTCTACGGCTAGTCTAACTCAACACGCTAGAAACCCTAGTTTCTACGCTTCGAGTTGACTCCGTTTCCTTCCTTGTCCTTTTTGAGGGTTTGCGTCTCCAATCGAGTCCATACCTGTGCTAAGATCACATGAGCTCATTAGCGACTTAATTGTCGTCATCAATCATCCAAAACCCACGGGGAACCTAGATGCACTTTCACACAACCGAAATGTTTTGTTATTAAGGGTAAGGAACATATGGGATGCCACTTAAGAAAGTCCATTTATGGACTTAAACAAGCATCAAGGCAGTGGTATCTCAAGTTTGATGAAACAGTAAGAAAGTTTGGGTTTAAAGAAAATGAGGAGGACAATTGCATTTATGCTAAGTTTAAGAGCGGGAAATTTATTTTCCTCGTGCTTTACGTAGATGATATACTACTTGCAAGTAGTGATGTCAATCTACTATCAGAAACTAAGAAGTTTTTGTCCTCTCATTTTGATATGAAAGATCTTGGTGAAGCATCCTATGTATTGGGCATAGAAATTCACCGAGATAGAAATAAGGGGGTATTAGGCTTATCACAAAAGGCATACTTAGAGAATGTACTGAGAAAGTACAGTATGCATAAGAGTAAGCCTTCGCCTGCTCCGATTGTCAAGGGCGATAAGTTTGGGAACTTTCAGTGTCCCAGGAACCAATATGAGATCGATCAAATGAAGTCGGTTCCATATGTTTCTGCTGTCGGAAGCCTTATGTATGCTCAAGTCTGTACTCGCCCTGACTTAGCTTATGTAACCGGAATGCTTGGCAGATATCAGGCCAATCCAGGGATTGATCACTGGAAGGCAGTTAAGAAAGCATTAAGATATGTGCAAGGCACAAAAGGCCTCATGTTAACGTATAGTAAGTCAGACCCACTTGAAGTAGTGGGATATTCAGATTCAGATTTCGCGGGTTGTGTGGATACTAAGAAATCCACGTCAGGTTATATATTCACCCTCGTGAATGGAGCCATTTCGTGGAAAAGCTCCAAACAAACCGTCACTGCATCGTCCACAATGCATGCTGAGTTTGTTGCATGTTATGAGGCCACCGGGCAGGCTGTTTGGCTTAAGAAATTTTTACCCGGTCTTAGAGTGGTCGACAGCATTGAAAAACCACTTAAGTTATACTGCGATAATGAGCCCGCAATATTTTACTCTCACAACAATAAGTCGAGTGGTGCTGCCAAACACATCGATATTAAGTTTTATGTTGTGAAAGATCGAATCCAGGATCATACCATAAGTCTTGAGCATATAAGTACCAAGCGTATGCTTGCGGATCCGCTAACAAAAGGTCTTCCACCCAGCGTGTTCAGTGAACACGTAGCCGGCATGGGTTTAAGGGAGAGCCTATGATCACTGGATATTTAGGGGCCAAGTAAGAGTAAGGTTCATTTTCAAGTGTGAGATGTATTGTGGTCTTCGAGTCCAACAATACGTAAATGGTTGTTGTGATGCGTCGTGCCCTATATGTCAGGCATGAGAAAATAGACACTAAGTTTAGTATTAAGTAAGTTGGTAAGTTTCAGATTCGAGTTCAAGGGGGAGAATGTTGGGAAGTACCGGACTTGTCCGGTAAAGACCGGACTAGTCCGGTTTTGTCCAGTAAGGGTAACCGGACTAGTCCGGACCCTTAGAGGACTAGTCCGATATTGTCCAGTAAGGGTAACCGGACTAGTTCGGACCCTATACGGACTAGTCCGATTTTTCAGTAACTGTCAGTTTGAACTCGAAATTGACATGTGTTCTAATTGAAAGGACACAACCCACCGAATTTTGAGTCTCTGATCGGGAGACTCAATAATTCCTAAGGGGTGGGAGGCCCCCTCTTGTGTCTCTTGGTGAACTATAAGAAGAGGGTCAAGTGTGTGATCAAAGGAGGCTTAAGGGCATACACTCATACACACTTGAACACTCTAATCCACTCAGAATCCGATCAAGATACCAAGAGAAGAACAAGAGGAAACGCCTCTCGTCGTCGTTCTTCTTGCGGCCTCGCCTTGTTGGCTAGATGGCCGCATCTTCAAGCAACAACAAAGATGGAGGAGAAGGTATTATTGATGTTCTTGTGCTATTTGAGAGATAGCACTTGGTGTTCATGTTGTAATCAGATTTCTCCATGTAATTCGAAATGATTTAATGACTATTTGATCTTTGGGCTCTCTCTTGATTTCTAACAATGGTATCAGAGTCATTTAGTCCACTAATCATTTCAAATTGAGTTTTGATCGAAGTTTTTCGCCGAAAGTTTTTGAAGGTCCGGACTTGTCCGGTCTAAGGGCCAGACTAGTCCGGTGTGCCACGTAAAGTGGTTAGGTTTTCGGATCAGGGCATTTTGACGCGTTCATCTGATTGAAAACCAATTAAGCACTTTGGATTGAAATCCATTGTGAAAATTAAGTTGATTTGGTAAGATGGTAAGATTAAGATTCCCTTTTGGGTATTTCGACATTTTTTCAGTTTTTTATATGAAACTTTTCCGGGGTTGGTCGTACTAGTCCGGAATAGTACGGACCAAACTCGAAAAGTTCAATAAAGAACGGATCAAATGTTTGTGATGGGACCGTACTTGTCCGGTGTATGGACCGGACTAGTCCGAAAACCATACTGTAAGAGTCCGGACTAGTCCGGCCATGTGCGGACTAGTCCGTGCTATACAATTAAGTTTGCTTATTAAATTAAGCTTCCGCTGTGAATTAAGTTTATTGTCATAGCAATTTGGTCGAGTAACCAAAGCGAAAGATAAATTGCTATATCAATTTAAGTTGCATGAAATTCTATTGAGTAACCAAAGTGAAAAATAGAATTATCATGATTTTAAGTTTTATTAATGTCATTATTGGCCGAGTAACCAAAGCGAAAGGCATTAATGACATTTTACTTTCTAAGTACATAGTAATTTGGTCGAGTAACCAAAGCGAAAGATAAATTACTATGTATTTCAGTTGTTCTTCAATATTCAGTTTCAATGTCATTATTGGCTGAGTAACCAAAGCGAAAGGCATTAATGAAATTCTTTTTGTAAGAACATAATAATTTGGTCGAGTAACCAAAGTGAAAGATAAATTACTATGTTGATTTTCAGTTATTCTCAAATGTTGAGTTTTGGTCGAGTAACCAAAGTGAAAGATAAAACTCATCATTTTCTTGTGGTTAACATCTATGCATTCTTCTTGATTTTGGTTTTTTGATTATGAAGGTTCCTCCAATGCTAATTCAGCACTGAGTTTCATCGCTTCTATTGATCCACTCAATGGAAGCAATTATGGGAGATGGCGAGAGAAGTTGGAGATTGCTTTGGCAGTCTCTGAGATAGACTTGACTCTCACTACTCCATATCCGGTTGCACCGGTTGAACCAGTAAGAAATTCTGATGAAACTCAGGAAGCCTTTGCTGTGAGGACAAAGGAATATGCTACTGAGTTATTGGCTTATGACATTGATTGTTATAAGTGGAAGAAATCAAACAGGAAATGTTTGATGGTAATTAAGGGCACTATCACTGAGGCCATTCGGGGAGCAATCCCTGAATGTGAAACTGCTGTTGAGTACCTCCAAAAGATAGAGAATCAGTTTACTGGTTCTTCTAAGGCCACTGCAAGCACTCTTATAAAGAGGCTTGTTACTGAAAAATATCATGGAGGTGGTGTGCGTGAGCACATCTTAAGGATGACAAATATGGTTGCAAAGCTTAAGCCTATGGATTTGGGGATTAAAGATGAGTTCATTGTGCATCTCATCATTGCCTCACTTCCTAAGGAATTTGAAACTTTTGTCATCAACTACAACTCTCAACCTGAACTATGGAACATAGAAAAACTCATGGCTATGTGTGTTCAGGAGGAAGAGAGGATTAAGTCCCTTCACGGTTATGATGCTATTAATTACGTGAAGGGAAAAAGTAAGGCTAAGAAGAATTATTCTTCTAAGCAATCTTCTAAGTATCATGGTTCATCTCACCATGATAAAGATAAGAGTAAGTTTCCACAAAGTCATCCTTACAATAAGGATGTGAAAGTGGATAAAGATCAGTGCCGCTTTTGTTTAGACAAAGGTCACCATCAGAAGGATTGCATTGGCTTCCTTAAATGGTGTTGCAAAAATGGTAATGACTTTGTGACCTTTGTTGATGAATCCCTGCTTTTAGATTATACACCATCTTCTTGGTGGATTGACTCAGGTGCCACTGTGCACGTTTGCAATTCGTTGCAGGGGTTAAATATGAGGAGGACCCTAGAAAGAGGGGAAAGGGCCATTAAAGTTGCTGATGGCCATGAAGCTGAAGTGAAAGCCATTGGAGATTATCCATTAGTATTAAGAAATGGCTTTGTACTTACACTTCAGGATGTATTATATGTACCCTCTTTAAGTAGAAATCTCATCTCAGTGTCATGCTTAGATGATGATGGTTATGTTTGCCAGTTTGGCAAAGACAGATGTGTAATTAAGTATGATAATAAGATGGTTGGTGTTGCCATAAGACAAGGCATGCTATACTTATTATCTATGCATAATGATGTTAATGTTGTAAGCGACAATCAGTTTTCCTCACATCAGGGTAAGCGTAAGAGAATCGATTCCGAAATGTCTTCGAAATTATGGCATTGTCGCTTGGGCCATATTTCGAGGGGGAGAATTGAACAATTGATTTCACAATCGATTCTTCCCCATTTGGATTTTTCGGATTCAGAAGAATGCATAGACTGCATTAAGGGAAAGTTTGTTAAGAAAATTAAGAAAGGTGCCATACGCAGTGCGGGAATTTGGAATTAATCCATACGGACATTTGTGGTCCATTCCCCGTAGTATCTGTTGATGGTTTTGATTCATTCATAACCTTCACGGATGACTATTCTCGCTATGGCTATATTTATCCAATTAAAGAACGCTCTGAAGCGTTGGATAAATTTAAGATATTTAAGGCTGAAGTTGAAAATCAGCACAATATTAAGATTAAAGTGGTAAGATCCGATCATGGTGGTGAGTACTACGGTCGTCATACCCCGTATGGCCAAGTTTCTGGACCGTTTGCTCGGTTCCTACAGGAAAATGGCATAGTCGCCCAGTATTCCACACCAGGCGAGCCTCAACAAAATGGAGTAGCGGAACGGCGCAACCGTACGCTAATGGATATGGTTAGATCCATGTTAAGTCAATCAGATTTGCCGGTTAGCTTATGGATGGAGGCATTAAAAACCGCCATTCATGTGCTAAATCGGGTTCCTTCTAAGTCGGTGCCCAAAACACCGTATGAGTTGTGGACAGGACGTAAGCTCTCATTAAGTTATATGCATATATGGGGCTGTCCCGCTGAGGCAAAATTGTTTAACCCAAACATTAGTAAGTTGGATTCTAAGACAGTAAGTTGCCATTTTATTGGCTATGCAGAAAAGAGTAAGGGATATCGTTTCTATTGTCCCGAACGATATACTAAGTTTGTAGAAACAAGGCATGCCGTCTTTTTAGAGGATGCCATGATCAGGGGGAGTACGGTAAGACGAGAAATTAATCTTGAAGAGAAGCGGGTTTATGTACCCACTCCTATGATTCAAGAACCATATTTCTCATTACCTAGTGCTATTGAATCATCAGTGCCTACTGGTAATGATTCAACACCTGTTGTTAGTTCTCCATTGACAACGGAATTATTAAGAGAGGTTGAACATTTTCAGCCCGTTGTCACTAATAATGAAGAGCAACAACAATCTCAAAATGAGGATAATGTGCAATTAAGAAGATCTCAACGAGAAAGAAAATCGGCCATTCCGGACGATTATGAGATCTATTTGAGTGAGGCAATTCAAATGGAGGGTGATCCCACCACATTTGAAGAAGCTATGAGAAGTCCTCAATCATCTGAATGGCGTAAAGCCATGGAGGATGAAATGAGGTTTATGGAAACAAACAAAGTCTGGGATTTAGTTGAGATTCCTAATGGAGCCAAAACAGTAGGCTGTAAATGGGTCTACAAAATTAAACTTGACTCCAAAGGGAATATTAATAAGTTTAAGGCCAGACTTGTTGCAAAAGGCTTCACTCAAAGAGAAGGGATTGATTATAATGAGACATTTTCTCCTGTCTCAAGTAAGGATTCGTTCAGAATCATTATGACATTAGTTGCACATTATAATTTAGAATTACATCAGATGGATGTAAAGATGGCGTTTCTCAATGGTGATCTATATGAGAACGTCTATATGACACAACCGAAAGGTTTTGTTATTAAGGGTAAGGAACATATGGGATGCCACTTAAGAAAGTCCATTTATGGACTTAAACAAGCATCAAGGCAGTGGTATCTCAATTTCGATGAAACAGTAAGAAAGTTTGGGTTTAAAGAAAATGAGGAGGACAATTGCATTTATGCTAAGTTTAAGAGCGGGAAATTTATTTTCCTCGTGCTTTACGTAGATGATATACTACTTGCAAGTAGTGATGTCAATCTACTATCAGAAACTAAGAAGTTTTTGTCCTCTAATTTTGATATGAAAGATCTTGGTGAAGCATCCTATGTATTGGGCATAGAAATTCACCGAGATAGAAATAAGGGGGTATTAGGCTTATCACAAAAGGCATACTTAGAGAATGTACTGAGAAAGTACAGTATGCATAAGAGTAAGCCTTCGCCTGCTCCGATTGTCAAGGGCGATAAGTTTGGGAACTTTCAGTGTCCCAGGAACCAATATGAGATCGATCAAATGAAGTCGGTTCCATATGCTTCTGCTGTCGGAAGCCTTATGTATGCTCAAGTTTGTACTCGCCCTGACTTAGCTTATGTTACCGGAATGCTTGGCAGATATCAGGCCAATCCAGGGATTGATCACTGGAAGGCAGTTAAGAAAGCATTAAGATATGTGCAAGGCACAAAAGGCCTCATGTTAACGTATAGTAAGTCAGACCCACTTGAAGTAGTGGGATATTCAGATTCAGATTTCGCGAGTTGTGTGGATACTAAGAAATCCACGTCAGGTTATATATTCACCCTCGCGAATGGAGCCATTTCGTGGAAAAGCTCCAAACAAACCGTCACTGCATCGTCCACAATGCATGCCGAGTTTGTTGCATGTTATGAGGCCACCGGGCAGGCTGTTTGGCTTAAGAAATTTTTACCCGGTCTTAGAGTGGTCGACAGCATTGAAAAACCACTTAAGTTATACTGCGATAATGAGCCCGCAGTATTTTACTCTCACAACAATAAGTCGAGTGGTGCTGCCAAACACATCGACATTAAGTTTTATGTTGTGAAAGATCGAATCCAGGATCATATCATAAGTCTTGAGCATATAAGTACCAAGCGTATGCTTGCGGATCCACTAACAAAAGGTCTTCCACCCAGCGTGTTCAGTGAACACGTAGCCGGCATGGGTTTAAGGGAGAGCCTATGATCACTGGATATTTAGGGGCCAAGTAAGAGTAAGGTTCATTTTCAAGTGTGAGATGTATTGTGGTCTTCGAGTCCAACAATACGTAAATGGTTGTTGTGATGCGTCGTGCCCTATATGTCAAGCATGAGAAAATAGACACTAAGTTTAATATTAAGTAAGTTGGTAAGTTTCAGATTCGAGTTCAAGGGGGAGAAATGTTGGGAAGTACCGGACTTGTCCGGTAAAGACCGGACTTGTTCAGTTTTGTCCAGTAAGGGTAACCGGACTAGTCCGGACCCTTAGAGGACTAGTTCGATATTGTCCAGTAAGGGTAACCGGACTAGTCCGGACCCTATACGGACTAGTCCGATTTTTCAGTAACTGTCAGTTTGAACTCGAAATTGACATGTGTTCTAATTGAAAGGACACAACCCACCGAATTTTGAGTCTCTGATCGGGAGACTCAATAATTCCTAAGGGGTGAGAGGCCCCCTCTTGTGTCTCTTGATCAACTATAAGAAGAGGGTCAAGTGTGTGATCAAATGAGGCTTAAGGGCATACACTCATACACACTTGAACACTCTAATCCACTCAGAATCCGATCAAGATACCAAGAGAAGAACAAGGGAAAACGCCTCTCGTCGTCGTTCTTCTTGCGGCCTCGCCTTGTTGGCTAGATGGCCGCATCTTCAAGCAACAACAAAGATGGAGGAGAAGGTATTATTGATGTTCTTGTGCTATTTGAGAGATAGCACTTGGTGTTCATGTTGTAATCAGATTTCTCCATGTAATTCGAAATGATTTAATGATTATTTGATCTTTGGGCTCTCTCTTGATTTCTAACAGGTAGTAGGAGCAGCAGACAACAAGTTGCAGTAGCCGGTGGAACGGTGCTCGCGGCAGCCGCTGATCGGGGCTCCACCACCGCGGCGGACATGTCTCCGGCCGGCGCCAGCGGTAGCGAAGGTTCGGCAGCGCGGAAGCAAGCGGAGGTGAACTTCCTCGTGGTGTTGCGTTGCGATGACGGTGCTGAAAAGAACTGAAAGGGTAGTTGCCTCTCCGCGTCAACCGTCAAGTCTCCCAAGGCAATGGAATATCCGCGCGCTTTTCACGACGGCGATGCTTAACGGGCCGCGGGCGTCATAGGTACGCAATCAGAACGATTAATTATTATGAGTTTATTCGCCAGAGTAATGGTATATTCGCTTTAATGTAACTTTACTCGTAAAGATGTTATTATTTATTTATACATAGTTAGGAACCTAGAGCGGACACAGGCTTCGTGGGCCGCTCTTGTACAACCAAGGCTCGAAGGGCCCGCTCAGTGTGTAGTGGGCCAAAATGGACATACACCACGTGTATTGCTCCATGACTGTGCACTACCACAACACATTTATGCATGCATGTAAAGACCGGATACAGCTTCGCTTCTCCCGTTTTGTCCTCTCATGCGTCTTCCCGCTGATGTATCATCATCTTATTTGTTGTAAAGGTATAATAGTTAAACTGAATATTAATGAAGAAATCAATAACATTTTGACACGCGTCAGCGGGAGGACGACAGAACGGGAGGATGAAAGCCGCATTCGTAGAGACCTGTCACTCACATTACACAGAAAGCCTACCCGAAAAGACGGTCACACATTTATACCTGTACTCATACTGACACAACACTCTCCCCGTTCTTAAATTGATGTTGTTAGGATAACAAATAATATAGTTCGAAAATGATCTAAAATGTACTACATGTACAAAAGAAGAGAGAGAGAATGTGTCATGATCAGGTGCACGGTCGTTTTCATGGGAGAATGCACCAGACCGTCGATCACCGGTATTGTCTGACGGCGACCGTGTACCATGAAACCACGTACGGCAGGAGACGGATCGAATTCAGAAAAGCGGCAGGCGATCATCGCCCGATTAATCAGGAAGCGCTTAATTAGCATCGTCTCTGTCTGTCTGAGGGGTGCATATTCTCTGTAGTACTGTAGGTGTAGTAACAATCACTGACATGTAGGTCCCACGACTAACCGAGCCTACATGTTAGTCACTGTTAGTGCACCTGAAGTACTGCAGGTGATTTCAACGCCTGTCTGAGACGACGGATCTCCTCTCCCTCTATCGGTCGCCGTCAGTCTCAGCATGCGCATGCAACCGGCCTCGTCGTCGTCGATCAGATCGAGAACAACCCGGCGACAGCGGCTTGCGCATCATGCAGGTCATTCATCCCTCGACGAGTGACAGGGACAGACTAACCATGCTTAATGAGGCAGCTGGTGATCCCTCCCTGCTGTGACAATACTTGTAATTAGTGACTACCTACCTACATGCGTACGTACGTTTGTCACCCTGTCTTCGCGCCCGTTCGTAGGTACTAGTAGCCACCAAGCTAGGGTACGTGAGGTGAGGCTCTCACGTTGTCTCGTCTGGAAATTGAACAGCTGAGACCGATCAAACTCGAGGACGATGACGGCCAACCTGATGGTCCTTGTTTTTATTCGTCTCTGGTGGTGATTTACTACTCGATCCATCATCGATGATTCCAATGTGTGCGCAAGTCGAGTCATAGATGGATGGTGACCTAGTGCTGGGAACTGACGCTTCATGAACTGAAGGACGAGGAGCGGAGGATGCTGTCCGAAAACGGAAGACAATTATGGTGATCTTTACACATTCTGTGCTTATTAGTGTTAGTTGTTGTGATCTCCGTCCACGTGGGCAACAATCACGGGCCGAGTCCAACTCTCCCCACGCGCCCTGATCGGAGGCGCAACTGACTTCCGTTCGGTGCGGCCCCCTCTCGCCCGCGCGATAATAAATAGAGGGGAGAGGCCGGAGCTCTGATTACCAGTTAATCACGAGCCTAAAACTCTCCCCAAAACCCCTAACCCGATCTATTACCACGCGGAACGAGGGGAAGGCCTCCACCGTCCTCGCTGCTTCAAGCCTGCACTGCACCGAGGATCTACCGGCACCGACCTAATCTACTGCGATCATCCCCTGAGCCCAATAGCATCAGGTGGACCAACAGACGATAACCCTAATCCCCTTCTTCCTAATCTTTCTATTGTGTTCTAGATCATACACGCACTATTTCTTTAATGAATTGCTAAATGATTAGTCTAAGTGATTAGATCAATATTAAATTGTTATTAAGATTGTTTGTCCTGAATAGATTAAGTCTAAGCATTACTAATTAGGAGTTCCTAGCATTGATCCTAAGCACCCTAAGACCTAACGATGGCATCAGAGCCGTGCTAGTCAATTCCTAATTAGGTGATTAAGTCCTAAGTCAGATGAATTTGTTTCTAATCATTTTTATTAAGGCCTAATTTCTGGAAATTAAGATTAAGTTAGTTTGAGTCATTTAATTGAAGCAATTAGAAGGAGGGGATTCAATTTCTGTTCTGGTTTGGTTAAAGAAATCAGAAGAAGATGAATCGAATCAGTTTTCGATTCTGACTAAGACCAAGAACTGAGACAGGAATTGAATCGAATTAAGAAATTAATATTAAAGGAGGAAGGGACTTATCTGGATTTAGGGGTCTTGAGCCTCTGAGTCTTCCTCAGAGCAGGGTTATGGGAAACCCTAACCTCTGCGACCTCCTCTCTCCGTCGGCGACCGTCCATTGGGTCTCCCAACGGAGACACAGCGGCGGCGCCGTCGTCCTCACGCGCAACGTTAGGGTGCGGGCCAAAGCCCTAACCCTAACCGCACAACACCACCGCCGCCGCCACATTAGAACCTAGGGTTAGGAAATCCTAACCCTAGGGGCTTCTCTTGACCAGCGACACGATGTGCTCGCCATAGAGGAAGCCCTCGGCGGCACTGATGTACCTGCAAACATGCACTCAGAAGAACTTAGTGCGCGCCGCACTAGGGTTAAGGGTCAAAACCCTAACCCTAGCGGTCGGGTTTTCTTCAACGGCCACCGACCGACGCAGCTTCGGCCGACGACAAGCTACCTTTCGGTTGCTCGCCGGCGGCGAAGGGTCGGCTGTGCCGGAAGTCCCCGACGCGGCGGCGCACCCTCACCCCTCCACTCATATCCGGCGCGAGTGCCGATTTTCCTCAACGGCCGACCAGCCATCGTCATCGACGACGACGGAGCTCCACCCCGATGGGGGGATCTCTCGCCGGCGCCGATATCGCGGCGGCGCCGGAGGTCCCGGGCTCATCGCCGCTCTCTCTCGCTCGCCGCTCGGAGTGTCGAAGAGAGAGAATGGAGGTGCGCAAATGAACTAGGGATCAGCGTCCCCCTGCGACCGACGGCCTTAAGTACCTCCGATTTCGACGCAGAACCGTCGAATGAAAATTGGACGGCTCAGATGACGCGGGGCATTAGAACAGCGAGCAACGTGAACCGTCAGATCGAGATCCGATGGTCCAAGTAGCATGCCGCTGCCGCCCATGCGCTAATAGGCCTGAAGCCCATGCGGGAATGCGAAATGGGCCAGCTGGGCTGCCCTTTCGTTTTTAGCGATTTTTCTCGAATTTTTGTTGGGCTGTTTTCGGGTTTGGGCCAAATGCCCAGTGGGCTGCGCGTGTAAGTGTTTTTCTATTTTCTGGGGGATTTTAGTCACTGGGCTGGGCCAAAATACTAGTTAGTGGGCTGAATTTAAGGTTTAAGTCCATTTAGCCTTTTAAATGGTTTCTGAATTTCAGAATATGTTTAAAATGGAAAATAAATTCCAGAAATTAGGAAAATGATTAGAAAATTAGTTAAATAGCTGGGAAAATTTCAGAAAATTTTGTGTCGTGATTGTCTAATTTTGGTTGTATTATTTCTGTAATTTTAGGTAATTTTTAAGTTATTAAGTGCATTTTCTCAGTTATTTAAATCTAGTTAATTGCATTAAGTTTTTGCAATTAATTTTAGTAATTTGAGAAATTAAGTTTATTTTGCTTCCGCTGTTATTTAGCAGTAAATTTGAATAAGTAACCAACGTGAAAATTTAAATTTGCTGGAATTTTAAGTGTATATGTTTTGCATGGAAATTAAATAAGTAACCAAAGTGAAAATTTAATTTTTCCATGTTTTAAGTTTATTTCCAGTATATTTGCATTATATTGGGAATTTCTTCATGAATTTTAAGTATGTCTACATGGAAATTAGAGTAACCAACGTGAAATATTTCTATGTTAATTAAGTCATTAAGTAAAGTGGAAATTAGAGTACCAATGTGAAATATTTCCATGATTATTTAAGTGAAATGGTTTTGTTGAGTAACCAACGCGAAAGACATTTTATGCCATTTCTTGTTATTTAAGTGCAATTTTAAGTATATGCTTCATCACATATTGCTTAAGTCATTTTTCCTAACCCCTATATATTTTGTTTTATTAAGGTGCCTCAAATGTGGTAAGTCTCATTGCCTCCATAGAGACCCTTGCTGGTCATAACTATGGGACATGGAATGAGAGACTCAGGATGAACTTAGCAATTGTAAATCTTGATCTTTGCCTAAGAAAGGATCGACCTGTTGATCCTACAGCTCCCATTGCTCAGCCTGAGGAGACTGATGAGGAGTTTGGAGTAAGAAAGGAGGAGTACCTTAAGCTTAAGGAAAAATACCCTAAGGATCTTGAGGCTTGGGAGGAATCCAACAGAAAGTGCCTCATGGTCATTAAGGCCACCATTTCTGAGTCCATAAGAGGAGCTATTCCTGATTGTGAGCTGACAACTGAGTATCTTGCCAAAGTCAAAAGTCAGTACACAGGCTCCACTAATACATTAGCAAGCACACTCCTCAAAAGGCTTGTTAATGAAAGGTACATTGATGGGGGTGTGAGAGATCACATCCTTAAGATGAGTAATTTAAATGCAAACCTCAAGACTCTTAACTTAGCCATGCCAGATGAGATGCTTGTGCATTTCATCTTCATGTCTTTGCCCAAAGAGTTTGAGACATTTGTGATAAATTATAACTCTAAGAAAGATAAATGGACTTTAGAAAAAGTCATGGCTATGTGCGTTCAGGAGGAGGAACGCCTAAAAGGTAATGGTGGAGACTCTATTAACTTCACCAAAGGTAAGGTAAGAGAAAGGCGAAGACATACTTCACCTCTCTCAAGCCACCATCTTTTAAGGTACAGGGCTCCTGTTCTAAGGGCAAAGGAACAACTCCTCATCCTTCTGGTTCTAAGTTAAAATCAGATCAATGCAAATTTTGCAAGGACTTTGGACATCGCCAGAAGGACTGTATTGGTTTTATTAAGTGGTGTGCTAAGAATGGTAAGGATATTATCACTTTCGTAAATGAATCCCTGTATTTAGCTTATTCTCGATCTACTTGGTGGATTGACTCAGGTGCAACTGTGCACGTTTGTAATTCTATACAGGGGTTAAATACGATGAGGACTATAAGAAAGGGGGAAAGGACAATCAAAGTCGCTGATGGGTATGAAGCTGAAGTTGAAGCCATTGGAACTTATCCTCTTAAACTTAGTAGTGGTTTCACACTTAGACTTCATGATGTTCTTTATGTCCCTAGTTTAGAGAGGAATTTGATATCAGTGTCATGTTTGGATAATTGTGGATTTGTTTGCCATTTTGGCGAGGACAAATGCTCTATTAGTTTGAATAATAAGATTGTGGGTCTTGCCTTCAGACAAGACATGCTTTATCTATTGTCCACTCATGATAATGTCAATGCATTAAGTAATGATCAAATTCCCGCCAAGAATGACATAAAAAGAAACAAGTGCAAAAGAATCGATTTCGAAACATCGTCGAAATTATAGCATTGTCGATTATGCCATATTTCGAGAGGGAGGGGATCGAACGCTTAGTATCTCAATCGATCTTACCTCACTTAGACTTTTCAGATTCAGAAGAATGCATTGATTACATTAAAGGTAAGTTTGTTAAGACTATTAAGAAGAATGTCATACGTAGCACGAGAGTTTTAGAAATTATTCACACGGACATTTGTGGTCCATTTCCCGTAGTCTCTGTAGACGGGTATGACTCGTTCATAATGTTCACGGACGACTACACTCGTTATGGTTACATTTATCCAATCAAGGAGCGATCCGAAGCATTTGACAAGTTTAAGATATTTAAGGCTGAAGTAGAAAATCAGCACAACATTAATATTAAGGTAGTAAGATGCGATCATGGAGGTGAGTACTACGGTCGGCACACCCCATATGGTCAGGTTCATGGACCCTTTGCAAGGTTTGTACAGGAACATGGCATAGTCGCCCAGTATTCTACACCAGGCGAACCTCAGCAGAACGGTGTAGCGGAACGTAGAAGCCGTACTCTCATGAACATGGTAAGGAGTATGCTAAGTTATTCTACGTTACCGATTAACCTATGGATGGAGGCGTTAAAAACCGCCATTCATGTGCTTAATCGGGTTCCCACTAAGTCAGCACCTCAGACACCGTATGAAATGTGGACAGGACATAAGCCCTCATTAAACTATTTTCATATTTGGGGCTGTCCAGCTGAGGCTAAGATGTTTAACCCAAACATTAGTAAGCTGGAATCTAGAACAATTAGTTGCCATTTTATTGGCTATCCTGAGAAAAGTAAGGGTTTTAGATTCTATTGTCCAGATCGGCATACTAAGTTTATAGAAACATGACATGCCGTATTCTTAGAAGACGCTATGATCAGGGGGAGCACGGTACAACAGGAAATAGACCTTGAGGAGGAACGAATTAGTTTACCCGTTTCGATGACTCAAGAGCCTTATTTCACCCTACCTGCTGTCGTCGTGCCACCGGCACGTGGTGCTGGAGACACAACGCCTATTGCTGCACCTCCATCGACCACAACAAAAATAAGTAAGGTACAAACTCCTCAGCCTGTTGAGGATATGGTCGAACAAAATGAGGTTCAGCAGCAGCCTCAACCATTAGATAATGCTCAAGTAAGAAGATCACAAAGAGTAAGACGGTCGACCATCCCGGACGACTATCAGATCTACTTGAGCGAAGAAGTTAAGATAGAAGATGATCCCACCTCTTACGAAGATGCCATGAGACGACCTCAGTCATCTGAATGGCACAAGGCCATGGAAGATGAAATGAGTTTCATGAGTGTCAACAAGGTCTGGGACTTGGTAGAGATTCCTAAAGGAGCCGAAACTGTAGGTTGTAAGTGGGTCTACAAGATTAAGCGTGACTCCAAAGGGAAGATCGAAAAGTATAAGGCTAGACTTGTAGCTAAGGGATTCACTCAGCGGGAGGGTATTGATTACAATGAGACCTTCTCTCCCGTGTCGTCTAAGGAATGTTTTTAGAATCATCATGGCGTTAGTAGCGCATTATGACTTAGAATTACATCAGATGGATGTAAAGACGGCGTTCCTCAATGGGGATCTATATGAGGACGTCTATATGACACAACCGAAAGGTTTTGTCGTTAAGGGTAAGGAACATATGGGATGTCACTTAAAGAAATCCATTTATGGACTTAAGCAAGCTTCAAGACAATGGTATCTCAAGTTCGATGAGATTATTAGAAAGTTTGGGTTTAAGGAAAATGAGGAGGATAATTGCATTTGTACTAAGTTTAAGAATGGAAAGTTCATTTTCTTAGTCCTTTATGTGGATGACATCCTATTAGCAAGCAGTGATGTCAACCTACTCTTAGAAACTAAGAAGTTTTTATCCTCAAATTTTTATATGAAGGATCTAGGTGAAGCGACCTATGTTTTAGGGGTTGAGATACACCGAGATCGTGTTAAGGGGGTTTTAGGACTATATCAGAGGGCATACTTAGAAAGCGTATTTAGAAAGTACGGTATGCATAATAGTAAAGCCTCGCCTGCTCCAATAGTTAAGGGCGATAGATTTTCAAACTCTCAATCGCCTAAGAATCAGTATGAGGTTGATCAGATGAAAGGAATTCCTTATGCTTCTGCTGTCGGAAGCTTGATATATGCTCAAGTTTGTACACGCTCTGACTTAGTTTTTGTGACTGAGATGCTTGACAGATATCAAAGTAATCTAGGATTAGATCACTGGAAAGCCGTTAAGAAGGCATTAAGATACATACAGGGTACTAAGCACCTCATGCTGACATACAGTAAAACTGAGTCACTAGAAATAGTGGGTTATTCAGATTCAGATTATGCGGGTTGTGTGGATACTAAGAAATCCATGTCAGGTTATATATTCACCCTCGTGAATGGAGCTATATCGTGGAAAAGCTCCAAACAAGCAATCACTACATCGTCCACAATGTATGCTGAGTTTGTTGCTTGTTATGAGGCCACCGGGCAGGCATCTTGGCTTAAGAAATTTGTTCCCGGTCTTAAAGTGGTCGACAGCATCCATAAACCACTTAAGTTATACTGCGATAATCAGCCAGCAGTTATGTACTCTCACAACAACAAGTCAGGTGGTGCTGCCAAACACATCGACATTAAGTACTATGTTGTGAAAGAGAAAATCCAGGATCACACAATTAGTCTTGAGCATATCAGTACTAAGCAAATGCTTGCGAATCCGCTAACTAGGGGCCTTCCACCCAACGTGTTCAGTGAACACGTAGCCGGCATGGGTTTATGGGAGACCCTGTGATAATATCCTGGATTCTAAGGGGCCACCTAAGTGTAAGATTATTTCTATTTGTGAGATGTATCGTGGTCTTCGAGTCAAACAGTACGTAAATGGCTGTTTTGATGCGTCGTGCCCTTTACGTCAGAGCAAAAGAGATATGTGTAAGATTAGTTCAGAAAATTAAGATGATAAGTTAAAGACCCGAGATCAAGGGGGAGAATGTTAGTTGTTGTGATCTCAGTCCACGTGGGCAACAACCACGGGCCGAGTCCAACTCTCCCCACGCGCCCTGATCGGGGGCGCAACCGACTTCCATTCGGTGCGGCCCCCTCTCGCCCGCGCGATAATAAATAGAGGGGAGAGGTCGGAGCTCTGATTACCAGTTAATCACGAGCCTAAAACTCTCCCCAAAACCCCTAACCCGATTTATTAGCACGCGGAACGAGGGGAAGACCTCCACCGTCCTCACTGCTCCAAGCCTGCACTGCACTGAGGATCTACCGGCACCGACCTAATCTACTGCGATCATCCCTTGAGCCTAATGGCATCAGGTGGACCAACCGACGGTAATCCTAATCCCCTTCTTCCTAATCTTTCTATTGTGTTCTGGATCATACACGCACTGTTTCTTTAATGAATTGCTAAATAATTAGTCTAAGTGATTAGATCAGTATTAAATTGTCATTAAGATTGTTTGTTCTGAATAGATTAAGTCTAAGCATTACTAATTAGGAGTTTCTAGCATTGATCCTAAGCACCCTAAGACCTAACAATTAGTACTATTCCACAACGCTAGAAACTTTAAAATAATATAAGAGCCTTTTGGGCTGCCGATAGAGAAGCTAGGTCCAATCACGTCGCCTTTTGGGCCCTGCATTCTCGCTGCAATTTTTGTGACCACTATTTAGTTTCTAGTTAAATCTGGTGACGGCCGCATGTCGAGATGTGTTCAGAAAGGGAATCTATAGAATAAAAGATTAATGATTAATCATAAAAATTAGTGGTTAATTATAGTAATTAGCTGTTAATTCCTTGGTGCCTGAAATTTTCTTAAATTTCATGCACATGAAATTTAGACAGCCCCTTATAATAATCCCTATAATGCTACACTTTTGGGCATTCAAAATAAAATACTACACTTTCGACTTTCTTTGCCCGAGTTTCATACCGACAGCCAGTGTCCAAACTGAGAAATTGACTAGTACAAGTTCAGACGATGCAGAGAGATAAGGTCAGGTAGCATTTGAAGTCACTCGCAGGAAACGCTGCAAAGGTCGACCCAGCCTGGGCTTGGGTCCAGGGTTGTGCAAGGTGGGCTGCTGTGCGCGCGTTTGGTGCACGCCCGATCCATGCATGCACGAGAAAGAGGAAGCTACCCTTGAAGCTGATTAAAGCATGCTTAAAGCTAGCTTTATTGCCCTGTCTCCAGACTTGTCCTTACTGCATCGGCTTCGCAAGGAAAGATAACAAAGCCACAACAAAGTAACAAGTTGCCAGTGCAACACGCAACTAACCATATACTGCTTAACTACTTTTCACCAAACCGACCCTTTGATGCCCAGATCAAGGCACAGGACAACCGGCTTATAAACGCCTTGAGATCGGGTACGCGAGGGATTAATTTTCTCTCATGCATGAGACTGGAAAGTGTCCACACACTCGGCTTGCGCCGAGGATAACGATACATGAATGGACTACTCAAGGTTTGCAGACATAACGTTGTTAATCATAGAAAATATCAGTCAGGTTAACCATAAAACGACAGAAACAAAGTCCAGACAAGCTTGCGGAAACTCATCATGGTCCACAATTTTGCCAGATACAATTCTTGGAGCCCCAGCCTGATGATATATGGTCCCTGATAGCCTTAACTTTTTGCCTACCCATCATACAATATCAAACAAATTTATCTCAGGTAGATAAGGTATTTAGCTACACGAGCTTCAAAGGCTAGGCTTTCATTCATCGTAAGATTACTTGTACTAGTCCAATTTCTGAATTCTGACCTTATCGTAGCGTTATTGCATTTAAAGGTGCTGGCAGTAACTGTGAGAAAGGGTGTACAAGGGACAGTGTGAGGACAAGATCTCTCGGAAGCTTCTTATCCAGCAAGAACTGACTGACAGTCTGACACATGCCTGTGGAGCCAAAGCGTAATGTACCCTGCGTACCTGTTTCTCATTAATTGAGTCGACAAGGGCAACGAACTTCCATTAATCCGATTCACGTTTACAGAACTTAATTTCTGTATCCATGGGGGGCAGTTGCTTGCCTGGTGAACTATGACTAACGCCTATTGATTGCAGATCAATACTTCAGTTTAGGCATCAGAGAGCGGTGTAGTGCCCTTGCCCTGCAAACGAGAGTACCAAGAGAATAGTGTCAGGGCACAGAAGTTCAGAAATTTACAATTACAGATACTTCGCCAGTGACTACCATTTTTCTTTTCGGAAAAAGCACACCCGATTAAGTATAGGATATTCTGAGATGTATGACTCATTAACACCAACTCCATAAAAACAGTTCAAAAAAATATACAAGGTGCATTATTAATACACATGGTAGTTCCATACAAAATGTGCAGTCTGTTCAGGAAACCCCCGAAACGGGAAAGTTGAGGTCTAGCGCAGTTACAAACAGTCAAGCTGCATAGCGGCAAACTGGTGATCAAACATCTTCAGTAAAGACTCGAAGTCTCGAACCCCATTATCACTCGGAATGTTTGTATTTTAGCTAAGGATCTGCTCCTTTTTTATGTATTTGCCATCCAAAATGGAATGAAGTTTTTTTTATTTTTTTAATGGGAAAACTGTGGAGAAGATTAGGAGTGCAGATAAAGAGATGTATCCTACTCATCTAAAGAGGGAAATAGAAAAGAAAAAAAAACGAAGAAAAAAAATACAGTGCTTCAAGCCAAGCCAGAACTGCATCTCTTAACGAAAAGGGTGAATCTATTTTGTTTGTGAGGAAAGTTCATCCAGACCACCCCAGAAGCTCAACTTCAGAAAAAAAAAGGAAGGAAACCCAAGCTCAGGTAAAACAACATTTTCTGAACCCTATCATCTGAATTCTTCAATCAACAACTCATTCATGTATTTTACATCAGTCGTGTACTATTCTGCTACTATCTGACTTCCTCTGCCAGAGGATATATATTATAAAAGCTCCAAACTAAATATATTACTAAATTCTCCACCGAGCAACAAGTTAAATCAAATTATATTATAACACAGTAGTTGCCAGGGTCAGACCAAAGAAAGAAGACACTTATATTCCCTCAGCAAACGAACATGATCCACACCTCACACACACTCGTCATCACCAGCTGGTACCTGCAGGCTGCAGCTACCTCAGACAAGCTTAATTGCCAACCAACTCCAAGCAATTCCAGAACCAGCACCCCAGGACAAAGGCAATTGACAGTTATGTGACAGATCTCACTGAAATCAACCCAAACATAATCTACACTCAGTTGAACATTTTTTTTACTAATCACAGCATCTCTTCTGTCCTATTTTGACAATTCTATTACAAGTATTACTGAAATCAACCTACTCTTCTCCTTCTGAAAATGCAAGTTGGGTGCTGCAACAGGGCAGGAGGCCAGAAACGGCGAGACAGATAGGAAGACACTATCAATCAAAGCACAAATTACTCCAGCAGATAAGTTCTACCCAGCAGTCTTACCATATCTCATGAAGTACGTTGTGGATGTGCCCAACGACATTCAACAACATGATTGACCCTAGTTGCTCTGAAGAAGAGACGGTGTTAATCTACAACAGATGTGCAATAACCCTACACAAACAACTGGCAATTGGAGGCCATATGTGAATCAACTCAGGGTAGCCCCACAATAAATGAGGCAGCCATGGGTGTAGGTGAGTGTGTTTACTACCACTGTACTAGCAGGAAAGGTGGTTATGCTCTACATACACAGTTCACCGACAGCCCACCCCCGCAGACACCATGCGGACCCCATTCAGTTGCCCCTCCCCAGATTCCTCTATCATCCCTATCTTTTCCCCTAGTTTTATCCTGTACACGCTTGGTATACAGGTAGTGACCCCAGCACACCTGCTCTCTAGTGCATATCTTCCATCATGGTCAGTGAAAACTAGCCAGACATACTCTCCCTCGCTTCCTCTATGACACATATGTGACTACCTACGCAGCGAATCACATTAAACACTACACTGCAGAAGCAAGTACAGGCTGCGCAGTTTATATTCACTCAAACCAGAGCATTCCTCCCCCACACATTTGATTCAGAGGCAACCAGCAGCTCATCTGCCTCCTGTGAGAGTGTATCCTTCCATGACAGAGAACCTCCATTCCAGAAAAATGGTGCAACCAAAGAAGTTTCGTGGAGTCAGGCAGCGCCACTGGGGATCATGGGTCTCCGAGATCAGGCACCCACTCCTGTAAGTCTTTCATTCTTTCTAATCTCCAGATAACTGAGATAAAAAACACAAACATTTGATCCATGGGTGAAGTCTAAATTCCAATGTACGTAACTTTTGCAGTAAGAGGAGGGTGTGGCTGGGAACCTTTGATACTGCTGAGGAGGCTGCCAGGGCATATGATGAGGCTGCTGTGCTGATGAGCGGCCGCAATGCCAAAACCAACTTTCCTGTACAAAGGAGTACCACAGGTGAGCCAACCCCAGCTGCAGGCCGGGACACTCGCAACGGCGGTAGCATCTCCTCTACTGCCAACCTGTCCCAGATTCTCAGTGCCAAGCTCCGCAAGTGCTGCAAAGCGCCATCACCTTCCCTGACCTGCCTTCGCCTTGACCCCGAGAAATCCCACATTGGTGTCTGGCAGAAGCGTGCTGGGGCACGCGCTGACTCCAACTGGGTCATGACCATAGAGCTCAACAAAGAGGCAGCATCCACTGATGCTGCAGCACAATCCACATCAGCAGCAACTGCTTCACCAGCAACAACAGTGGATGATGAGGAGAGGATCGCACTACAAATGATTGAGGAGTTGCTGAGCAGGAGCAGTCCAGTTTCACCTTCCCACGGAGACGACGAAGGTCACTTTGTCATCTGAAAAGCATTGACAAAACAAAACAATGAAGGCACCAACCCAGATCAGGGTTTTGCTCTTGTTGGTACACAGGCAGTTCAGGTTGCTTCAGAAATATAGATATGTCTATTACTAAATCGGACTTACAAGAATTATAAACTTGTAATTGTGTGCAGTTATATGTACTTGTGAAAAGCTCTACATACACAAGTTCCTGTTGTGATACTTTATTACACATCAATGTCAGTGATATAGTTACTTATAAAGGAAATAATTTGATTGTGATTGTGTTACTATTCATACCTTGTTTGGAACTTAAAGTTGGACTCTGTTCAGGGATCTCAAGAACACAATAATTTAAGGGAGCTCTTACCTTATTCAAAAAAAAAAAGAAGTTAAAAAGGTTGACTAAATAAATAACGAGAACAAGATGAAGTAACTTTTGCAATAAGGCCCCTGCTTTAACTACAGATAGAAGGGCTATGTTCACTGAGGTATCATCGCTATATCAATGCATGTATGTCTCCTTAGTACTTGCTTAACGTGAAGAAAACACACGCATGGCATATTAGACCAACAAGCAAGCAGCCAAGCACATTTCTTTCATCATATCAACTAAAGGAGTCACTCTAGTGAAGGTGGCTGCAGAAAAGGATAAAATCACGTGAGAAGAACCAAGCTGCAGATTATTTCACTAAAAAGTACATCCATTATAATATCACAATTTGGCACTGTGTATTAAGAAACACAATTTTGGCACTTCCAACATACTCTCACAGGCAGATCGTGTTGTATGTCTGGACGTTCAGTTCCACGTCACCAGGAGCCATGGAACAGGGACAGGAAATGAAATAATGTCAATATCTTCGTTCTGCATATCCTGTGTTAATGAATGTCATGCATAATAATATGTTCAACCTTCAACGTCATGTTATCAACTAACCATCACATGCTCTGTGATGCGGATGTAGAGATGCTAAGAGTGAGAGCAATGGACCCAATGTATGGACCATCAAGGTGTGCACCAGACACATTAAAGGCCTTAAGGGTCATATTTCTCCTCATTAAATAAACAAATGTAATGTATAAATAGCTGATAATCATGATAGGATACTAGCCTACTACAGACAAATATCATGATGGCCAACAGGCCCAACACAATGTTTGCCTTTAGACTAGGACACTAGGTACAATCAGGTCAGAATTACATAATGGATGTTAGAGATGCAATGCCAGGTCAGAATTGAGGTATTATGTGTTCTCGAGTGAACTAAATATGGTATTAACAACAGAAGATGACAAGAGCTTAACCTAGAGAGAATGCAAAGAAAAATATGACATAACTAAAACCATGAATACATAGGAATCTGGTCAGATTCCTTGGTGAAATATGGATTGTTAGCTCTTTTGATAAAAGAGCAGAGCCTGGATTCATTATTAGATAAAGAACAAAACCACAAGAAAGCTCCATACACCCAAAAAAGAAATTAAAGGTCCATCTCACGTCAATTATGCATTGAGTGATAACCAGTCCATATGGTCACCAGTGAAAATACAATACATACAACTATATAAAGACAAAATCAGAAAGATAATGAGTGTGTTCCTTATCTTTCAGAGATCAAAACACACAACCAAGCCTTTATCTGGAGCACGTACCCGACTAGATATGAAACCAAACAATACTTAAAAAAAAAATAGAGAGAGAGAGAGAGAGTGAGATAAGAGTAACAAAATACGAGTAAACTAAAATTCTAGCATATGAATTGCTAATTTTCATGCAGTCCTATTATGAGCCAAATCTCCAAATCTCTAGGTACCTTACAATCACTCAAGTCTGGTTTACCACCTCCCCTCATGTAAACTTTGGTCGACCTCTGCTCCTACTAATGTTTTCTCTACCCTTTAGAACTCCACAGTTAACCGGTGCATCTGGAGGTCTTTGTTGGATATGTTCAAACCACCTTAGTTGATGTTGAGCTAGCTTCTCTTCAATCGTTGTCACCCTTACCCTATCACGTATCACATTGTTCCTAATTCGGTCTTTTCTTGTGTGACCCCACATTCACTGTAGCAAGACATCTCTGCAGCACTCTTTTCTTGCATTTTAGTTGGCCAACATTCCGCCCCGTATTGCATGACAGGTCTGATCATCATCCTATAGAACTTTTCTTTCAGCCTTTGTGGTACCTTCTTGTCACACTAGGATTCCAGATATTTGCCCACCACTCTATCCACCCTACCTTGAAGGAGGAGGGTTTGTCACATGTTGCCTATGTTGTAATAACATAGTCAGTCCAAGGCATAGATCAAGGAGGAGAGGTTGTTATAGGATTGGCTAGCCAGCAACTACACTTAACCATTCTCATAGAAATGAAACCAAATAAGAACTCAGAACACAGGCAGAGACAAAAATAGCATCTGATTAGGACCTTCTGAGTTCTGAACGTTTCTCTTTGTTTTGAGGGGAAGACCTTCCAAACTTATAGTGATATGCCAACAGAAAAGGCATGGTTAACTAGGTGGAATACAGCTAACTTATTAAATTTGGGTCTCTTAAGGTAGTTAAGATGCTCATTTTAAATCCAGTCCTTGTCTATACAGAATAATGATCTAACGAAGGAAATCCTTTCAAGGATTTGAGCAAGTTCCGCCTGACTCACGATCGAGGTTTGCATTAATCCCATGTTTTATATGATTACGAAGTTCCATTTGATGGGTTCATTTCATTCAGTGTGCACCAGCTCTTTCCCCTTGCTTTGAGATTTTCTAACACATCTCCCCTTAGCAACATTGTTTCCACACTTGTAGTGAACTTTCTTGCACTGTTTCCCTTGGTGCCGGTTACAACCTATCAATACTACGGCACTTCACTGTTCATTTTCAATGTGCTAGAAAGGAACAGTTGAGCAGGATCCTCCAGAAACAGAAGTTATAGTCATATGGGCAAATGTAACCTGACATGGTGCTTTCACCTTTGATAATTAAAGGAGGTAGTGTCTGTGTATTGCTATTGCTAATCACTTACATTTTATAGCCCATAGAGACTACCATGCCATGTGCCCTACATGATTAACCATTAAAAACTCGAGCTGTTTTATCCATAAAAATTCAGTACACGAAGTTTAGAGGAGTGACATGGCCTCCATAATTTTTTTTGCTATTAGTGACAGATAACTTCTGCTACCACATTAGCTGGTCAAAGAACCTCCATGATGCAAAAGCACGGATTAAGACTGTCCACTGTCCAGCAAGATATAGTTGTCCCCCAACATTAACTCTATCCTTTGCTTCAATCCTATTCAAATGAATCAGTGTCATCATCGTTATTAAGTTGCATAGCATAATGCATTAAGTTACTTTGTAATTGAGCTTTTCATACATTAGACCTACCTAATATGGCATAAATATGTGTCCATGCCATAACTCACTGAGAATGTGAGCCAAGACAAGATGTAAAATATTGCTGAAGTTGTAAAAAGATGTTTGTACAGGGAAATACAATTTGCAGAGCCGAAAGCTATTGAAGTAATGTTACAGCAATCATAAAGAACGCTATATGAACAACAACCAAGCCTTTGTCCCAAGCATGTTAAGGTAGGCTAGATCAAAGGTGTTGAAGGTCCAACATGTGCCCTTATGAGTAGGGCTAAATGCCAAAGGTCCAAAGCACAATAGTCCCGGCATATTGTTTCTTCATGTCTTGTATGTTTTATTTATTCTTATGACATTAAAGTACCATTGAACTAAAATAACAATACCACCAGCGTTTAAAAGGCGTTGCCCGCTTAGGCGTCTTGGTGCTCCGGCATGGACGCCATGGCCGGTCGACTCACCTGGCCTGCCGTCGCCCAGGCCGCTGCTGCCTCCACCCGCTGCACAGGTCAATGCCGCCTCCGCCTGCCCCCTCACGGTGCCACCACATCGCCGTGGCCATGGCTGCGGCCACCACCGGTGGACAGGGGAGAGGAGGTGAGGGAAGAAAATGATTTGGGTTAGGGTGAACTGAGGATATATTTTTATATGCCTATCTGAAAGGTGGACCATCGGATGAGATCGGATGGTTCACATCAATCGGACCAACTGCAGTCCCAGGCCTAGCTCCGACACAAACACTGCAAGCCCCCAATACCCCATTTAAAACCCTGAATACTATTAAAGCGCTCATTAGTTTTTGCATCCTTGTCCAACAAATGAGTGTTGTGGAGATGCGCATGCTATGGTGGATGTGCGGTCACACAAGAAGAGAAAATTAGGAACGAGGTGATACGTGAGAGGGTAGGGGTGGCACCGATTGAGGAGAAGCTAGTCCAACATCGCCTACGGTGGTTTGGGCATATCCAACGGAGACCTCCAGAAGCACCGGTTAACAGTAGGATTATAATAAGTAGAGAAAATTTTAGGAGGGTAGAGGTCGACCAAGGTTGACATGGCAAGAGGCGGTGAAACGAGACTTAAAGGAGTGGAACATACCTAAAGATTTGACTCATGATAGGACTGCATGGAAATTAGCAATTCATGTACCAGAATTTTAGTTTATTCGTTTTTTACTATTATCTTCTTTCTTATTAACCCATTTCTAAAATAAATAAAATGTAGAATCTTATTTTATTTGTATTTTTTATTATTATTATTATTATTATTATTATTATTATTATTATTATTATTATTATTATTTTCCTTTCATCTTATTTTCTATTACTGTTCTTCAAAATTGTTGGGTTTCATTTCTAGCCGACCCCAACTTGTTTGGGACAAAGGCTTGGTTGTTGTATTAGTTTTTGCATCCAATTTTCAGTTGGAATGTCCATTCAGATTATTGAATGAAAATCACTCTTTGTAAGTGTTTTATTTAGATCTTACGTACTTGGCTAACAATAGACACGTTAATCGTGACCAAACTAGTCTTAAACACGATTCTATGAGGTGGAATAAGAGACTGGGTTAACCTACAAGGAAGGAGACTGCAAAGCTAATACTCTGTTTTTAAATTGTTGGCGTTAGGACAACAATCTCAATTCAATTTTGAACTGGATTTGTTGTCCTAATGACATCTATTTAAGAACGGAGGGAGTATATGTTAATGCTACTAAAAATCATGCGAGGATACAAATATTTTGATATACACATTAAAATGTTGAAAATGAAGCATAGAAAACTGCAGAAACAGACTGGAGAGATCTTGTTTTAGAACCGACAAGTTTACAAATCTAATGTTAGAAAAGATAGTGACAGAAGAAACTGAGTAAAGAGAAATCATTAATAATTTAATATAAGGACTAAGTGAAGGTCAGGATCACGAGAAAAGCAGATTATACCATTTCTCTAAGTCAATTGTACCAAACTACCATCTGCATCTGACTTACATATTGTAGAAATTCATAAATGTGGCTTCTTTATATTATTTCATGAACTGATACCAGGCTTCTCACACTGCATATGCATCTTGGAGTGTTGGCCCAATTGGAAGTATGAATTCCGAAGGTCACCTTTCAATTAGCTAACTGAATTTCCAGATGAATTTCCTTCCACACAGATTTGGCATCAATTATTAGACACCAATGGGAAAGGTATCACATTTGACTTCCAAAAAGACTAAATAAATTCTTTTATACATCTTGATCATGGACGGGACCTAGAATTCAATTTTCTCTTTCTCTCGTTAATGATTGAAACACTGGTTATGTATTTTGAATTTGTAAGTTCCCGGGGAATTGGAGCCCCAGCAGTCTTGAGAAACTGGACAAGGTCTTTGAAAAGTCTTCTATCCTCATCGTTCACAAAGACAATAGCCATACCCTCCTCACCCATTCGAGATGCCCTTCCAACTTGGTGAACATATTCATCAATGGAATTTGGCATGTCAAACAATATCACTTGGCGAACTTTCACGAGATCCATTCCACGCCCCAAGACACCAGTGGAAACAACTACAGATGCTTCTCCTGTCAAAAATCTTCTCAAACTCTCTCTTCTCTCATTCATAGTCTTCTCACCATGGATGGAAACAACCTCCAGTCCAGTAGCAACAGTAATTGCTTCAGACAAGAGATCAGCACCGACTCTGGAACTCACAAATACAATAGCTGGAGGTTTAAAGTGCTGCTTACTTCTCAATATCTCAAAAATCTTTTGCTTCTTCTGCTTAGACTCTACCCAAATAACCACTTGCTTAACTGATTTGTTGGGCCTACTAGGGTTCCCACAAGAAACTTGTATCACATTCTTAGCTAGTGAATTAGACATCTTCTCAACTTCTGAATGCAATGTTGCTGAAAACATCATAACCTGCGGGTTCGAAAGTGCCTGAAAAATCTGCATGGCTTGATCCCTGAATCCCCTTTCTAGCAAGCAGTCCACCTCATCCAAAACAAATACACATACATCGCTAAGGTCAACATTGTGTTTCATGAGAAGATCAATTAGCCTCCCAGGAGTACCCACGATTATCTCAACACCATTGTCAATTCTGTAAATTTGTTGTGCCAATGGATAACCACCAACAACTAGAGCAGTTTTGAAGGGCAAACCTTTTCCAATCACTTTTGCTTGATCTTCTACTTGCAGGCATAACTCTCTAGTTGGAGCAAGAACTATAGCCAATGGTCCTCGCTTTCCAGTATATTGTTGCAATCTTTTTCGTGAGCAAAGTGCAATTATGGGAATTAGATAAGAAGCTGTTTTTCCAGAACCAGTATCAGCAGAGACAAGTAAGCTTCTGTAACTGATTGAGGCAGGGATGACTTGCATCTGCACTGGAGTAGGCATAGAGTATCCTGCAGCCTCAAGATTGTGCACAAGCTTCTCAGGAAGACCGCAGGAAGAGAAAGACATGATTGGATCAGGGACAGCCACACCCTTCACAACAATTTCGAGTTTACTTCTCAGTGCATCAATCTGGCTGGCAGCCAAGGTAGGTGTATTTGGAAAGTTATTGTCCTTAATACAGAAGCTCTCATCACCAAAAGGAAGATTCACACGTTTTGCTGCTTTCATTGCTGGCTTCGTTTTAGCAGCAAGCCTTGCAAGAAGAATTGTCTTGCATTCCATGCTGCAGATGTCATCATCAGTCTGATCACATATATATTCACCATATCGGCCACATATGACACAGCGAGGCTCCCCAGGAAGAGCTTCTCTCTGCTCAAAACATTTTTCCTTGACAGGTAAATCTGCAGATGTAAGAAATACCAGGACAAGGCACTTTTTGAGATCTCTGATTGAAGTGCAGGAGGAATGAAGACGAAATGCTTTTAACGTCAGGGAAAAGAATAATAAAGAGGTGAGGCTATTCATTCCGTTATTAAGAGCTCAGGAATAGAAATAAGGTTGTCAATGTATTTGTAGGAATAAAAGTGAATAACAAAATGGTCTCCATCTAATAAAGTGGAAGCCAGCAGGAACTGTTTTGTTATTCCGATCTTAGACTCCCAATCACTGAACATTAATTTTCCAACAGTCTCCGATCATTAACAAACGTATCCTCTGAAAAATATGCATTGCTTCTATCCTTACTGTATGCAACAGGGATTTTTGTTTCTGGTGTTTGAGTGGTAATAATATTTGTACTTATGGGCAGGACAACATATTTCAATTACCTTCCGCCTCATTACATTTATCAGATGAAGAAGCAAGCAAATTATCAGCTGAATGATTCTCCCCTTGTTCCATTCGGTCTAGGAAGGAAGCACCAGAAAACTGCACGGAAGAAAACGCAGGGGAAACAAACAGTTAAACAGATGGATCCTGGATAAAAACTCGTAGCACCTTAATCTACCAAAGTTTTTTTACGAGTACCTAAAACATTAAATCTGGGATATGCGGATAAATATTTTTTTTTGAAAAACTTCATCAAGTCGAGCATTAAAACGCATAGGTTTCGTCTGATATCTCTGTTCTGCTCCTAGGAGAACAGGGATTCGAGTTAAAGCACAAGTCCTTACCCGCAAATCGCTCCTCGGCGTCGATCACGCTCAGTGGCAGTCGCGATTGCGCTATCGCACCGGCACGGCGCGTGACTCTAAGGGCGCCGCCTAACACGGCCTTGTCCACCGACGGGCCGCGTAATGACCCAGGTAGGGTTTGGAATCAGGGGAGATGAGAGGGGGGACACGGGGAGAAGTACCCGACTGGGAGGTGGCAGGCGCCAGCCAGCCTATGCCCACCTCCGGTGCGCTATGCTAGGACGAGGCAGTGGCCGTCGCCGAGCGAGGAGGACGACGGAGCACGCGACGGCCGGAGCGCAGAGCTGTGTGCTTGCGTGCGGCGAGGGGAAGGAAACCAGTGGATGGGTTGCGTCTCGCGTGTTGGTCGGGCCTGTTTGCCTAACAGGCTATATGGGTTGACCGCCCAGTTGGGGCTGATACGGGCCTAACTCGCTCTTTATAGCCGCTGCGATCGGCGGTGCAATTTTCCAATCGCGTTACGCCGTTACCCTTGTACAGATCTAATACAAAATTGGAACGCTGGTTGCTTTTAGTTCATTTTTAACTACAAAACGATAATTTATTTTAAAGAAAAATATAGGAAGTATATACATATCACGATAATAGAAATAAGTGGCATCAAACAGTCGCAAAGAAAAGATTGTAGAAGACGGCGGGCCAGTCTCAATGGGTTCGGACCAATCTGACGCTTGCACAAGACACCACGGGCGGTACGATACGTAGCTATACCAACAGACAGCAGACTGCCTCAAATGTCAGGGCACATGAAAAACAGGAGGCATCACGATGTTCTTTCATACAGCGGAAACGTGGAATAAACAACAAGGCTACTCAAGATTCCCTCGGTCACCAATTCTCATGAAAATTGGCGTATCTTTACAGCTTGCCGCCTCAATACTTTGTAATACACAGCAATAAGTAACTTTATACAACAACAAAATTTTACATCTACAAATCTAACGAATTACTAGGACATGTGTACACATCCACCACACTTCATATGGTCATGCTTCTAATGATCATCTCTTTCAGAGTGGTAACAGATCTATGGAACAACTTAAGACTACGTCCCACTTTGTCCTGCAGGGCCAACATTTTGAAATTCAGATCACATCAGTCCAGATAAAGCCAGGACATAAAATACATGAAATTGAGTTACAGATCAACCATTGAAAAAACAAACTTAAATGTTTAAGCCCCAGACTACAAAATAGCAGCCATATTCCTAACTTTACTCCCTCCGTCCTTAGTACATGTCTACATTGATAATTCCCAGAATATAAAAGCAGGGTGATACCACGGCAGCCTAACAGGACCCAGAAAAACCAATAATATTTAAATGAGTTTCATACCTCTTTCAAATGCTCTAGCCTCTCCAATACTGGTAGTAGTTCATCAGAAAATGATGAAAGATCTTTTACATAAGCCCTACATATGCAAATAAATGTTGGATTTTAACTGTAAGAATATGGCCCTAAGTTACAAGTGATAAACATTCTTACTCGTCATTAAAATGAACAAGGAGAATAGTGATGGCACATTCCGCTATTTGGAGTAGAAGGGTTATGAGCTGGTCTCGGTTGCCAGCCATGCAACACAAATTTATCATTGCAATATACCTCCTGCAAACAAAGAAACTTGTTACAGCGCCATATTGACGCAGGATTAGCTTGACAAAAGCATGTGTCACAAACTTATGCATACAAAAGAAAATCTGACTAGCATTATGATGCTAGGTTTTGAAGTCACTGTCAAGCAAGATAGGATGAAGAAATTTCAGTCTTTTGAGAGAGAAAATAATAAGTGCCCTTTTCCTACTTCCCTTGTGGTACACCCTAAATTCACAAACATTTTTTCACTTCAATTAAAAAGAAAACTGAGTTATGCGGCACAATGACGGTAGTTTTGTGCACATAGTTTCGTGCTTTTTTCCTTTTAACATTTTTTTATTGTTTGTCCAAACGTTCTCTTTTGAGGGTGGGACAATCTTAAAGCTAATAACAAATTACCTTTTACGGATGCTATCATTGGGAGAGATGCAATCTTGCTTCATGCATACTTTAATTATCTCATCAACCTCCTTTCTGGATAACTCATTTAGGTCACGAACCTATACAAAAAAAATACGCAAGTTATTCACAAGCTAACAACTACAATAAAATGACAGTCCCATCCCTTCTTTCAAACCCATATTTTTACGAAATCATTGGAATCATTTCACTCAACTCAAAACCTGTGCTCCAACTGCAGGTTGCCTCCACCAGGAAGTACTTAAAAATAAAATTGATTTGAAGTAAATTTGTGAATGTGTCTCAGAAATTACAATACCTTATTTAAAAGCAAATATTTTTCTCCAGCTACTCTTTCTAGAGCAATTGCTATTGAATTTAGAAGATCTGAAACCATTTGTAACGTCGGTTGCTGCTGGTCACTATTATGGTCATATGAAACCTGCAAGTTCAAGGTGTTGCCAGTACAGTTAGCACCAAATATTTGGACAGAAAGAACAATTCCATTTCCATCTGCCCCACATTCATGATATTAAAGAAGGGCAGGCCTGACACAGTGATAGTCTGCCCACTTGTGTCCTGGAGTTCCTGGGTTTGAATCAGCCTCCTTGCAGAATAAGCAAGGGGAAGGCTGACTACAAATTCCCTTCGCAAGACCCCCACAACATGCAAGAGCTTTCAGCACTGGGCACGCCCCACATTCATGATATTAATTTCTTTTTAAAGAAAAACCTCAACTTCCAAATGTATGTGCATTTTTAATTCTTTGCGGGGCGGGGATGGCTTTGAAATCTCAAAAGATTACTCACTTGAAATCTCATGTTCTTCTTTGTAGCCAGAAAGTATAGGTACGAGAGAAGGCTGAAGCACACACCAAACACTATGGATTCTGACTTCTGATTCTGGTAACAGCAACATGTACAACCATTAGTAAAGTCATGTGTGTCAGTGTGTGCATAAAGAGTCATCCTTATAGTGTGAATTACTTAAATAGGACGCAGCTAACCTCAATCATATTTGTTGATTGCATAAAACTCAGAGACCCAATGTCAAGGCTAAAAAGAGAATGCATAATGGAAAATAGATCTTGGACATAGCTACATTCTTCATTTTCTTCGTAAGACCACACCTATAAAGTAGTCAGCACTTGTGAACCTCCACAACAGATTAGGAATGAGCAAAATCAAATAAGGATAGAATACCAAACCTTGCTGAGAATAGAAACCACCATATACAGTCGCTCCAATGTGAACAAATTAGCCCCAGACATGTTCTCCCTTAAAATGCTATTAAAAACAGATTGATGCCGCTTTGCAAAGTCCACTATCTCTCGTACAATTTTGTTCTTAACCTGAATAAAGAATTATATTATACAATGGACATTAAATTGAATGTTCACGCAATCTACAAAGCAGAAAGTCATGAACACTAAAATTCATTAGTAATACACCAAGAAGAGGGCCATTCCCGTGGTCAGAATCACAAGATGGGCTATGCTAGTATACAATTGTTAAAATACGTAGAATACCACACTGCACATATATATAATTACATCCAGCTGTTATACTGATGGCTCATCATCATAATGTTGAATTACTTTTACCATGAACTAGCAAAGAACTACATAACCTTTGGCACTAAGCCTTTCTTCAATCATGAATCAATACTAGTTGATGTGATACTATTCTCCATTTAAACCAATAATCTGTTGACAAATGCACTATATATACATGACAGGCAGAAAATGTGGGGAGCAGTCAGCAAAATAAGCTAACCTCAAGAAAATCAGCCGAGTCCACGAGTGAAGTGAAAGAGGTGGCTATTCGCAATACGGGTGCAATAAGTGACCTCTTCTTCTCAATTTCACTAGCCCGTTCTTTTACAATACTGGAAATTGCTCTTGAATTTCCCTGAGAATACAGAACTATAAGTGCAAAATCACATAGTATAAATAGTTATATTGGCACACTAAAGCACCTTTTTATGAAAACCCACGAGGCTGAATGATGAAAGATTTTGCAATGCACCCATGGACAACAGAATCTGAGAGCCATGTTTGCCATAATGGTGACTTATTCTCAGCAATAACGAAAACTGAGCCTCAATAGTGCAAAACCTTTGTGAAGACTCCGATGCTAATGACAAATCCTGAAAACACCAATACAGAAAAATAATGGCACAACAGAGCTGGGGAAATTGGTATATAAAAAAGTCACCTGATGAATATATTTATTAAAACAAAACTTCCATAATACCTATCTTCACAAGTTCATCTTCACTACTCCATGTCATTTTATATGACGTTTTGGCCAGTGGTATAAAGATTAAGGAGGCTAGGTACAGTTGTAATCCTAGGCATCATTGCTCCTATCCTTGGCAAGACAATCACACCAAGCACTCAAAGCAACCAGAAAAAGCAAGCATCTAGCTAGCCAGGCCTATTGCTGTGCAAGCAGAGCATGCCGATTTGTGCTAGGACGTCATTTAAAACAGAATGGAGTGTGTTATATGAGTACAGAACATGCTAATGCAAAATAATGTTCGAGCTTCTCAAACAGAGGCACACAAATGATCATGCATTTTTCAGAAAAGTGTAACAAGCATAACTAGCATTCAGAATCTTCAATAAGATTGATAAAAGTACACAAAGTTATGAATGTGCTTGATTGTGAATATGAATCAAATATCTACCCACCTTGGTGGAGTTTAAATTTCTACATATCTAGTGTAACAGCAATATATTAATGACACTTAGCTTCATACCTAAAGTAATAAAAAAACCTCACTAACAATTATTCTATCAGATAGGATAGAACATAAACAGAGAAAATTCAATTCCATTTTACATCCGTACTTGAAAGAAGACAACTGTATCAACCAATAAAATCTTGACAATTCTGCCTGGAATCCAAGTGAAGCTATAACTCGTTTTCTAAGGTTTCTCTTTAATCTTCAAAGTACCCCTTATAATTTCAGCTATATTTCCTATCCTTTTTCCCCACTATCTGGGGGATTAACAGTCACACTGACACCTTAGCCTAACCCAAGCTTTACTAGGTCACCAGTGTAAGCCCTGATCCTCCTATTTTTACAGTACCAAGAATGTGTTATTGTATTCCGTAAAATACGATGCAGCTGAGCATGCATAACAAGAAAAAAAAAGGCACACAAGATTGCTTCCAAGTAAATCAGTAATATGAAAGTAGAATGAATGCATTAAAGCAAAAAATTATTCAAAGTTTCAAAAAGGAAAAGACAGAGCAGAGGGAAATGAAACCCAGACCTTAGACAAATAGTTTGTAACATCACTTAGACATGATCTGAGAATTCCACGACTTTGAAGTTGGTTTAAGAAATACTTTTCATGGTCAATACTAATTAGTGCATCAAGAACATAGAATGAAATTGCTCTCCCAGTTTCACTCCCATGGACAGCATCCTTTGTAACCTGTAATCAGATAACACAAATGAACAAAATATGAGATTGGATTGACAACCATTTGATTGTTTAATTTAGTCATCCTCCATGGCTACAAGACTTAAGTAGCTACACAAATGTGATAAATTGCCAAAAGCATAAGAAACAAATAACAAGGCAACTTCCACAGCTATAGTTTTTAGTTATATCTCATTAGGCAAAGTTCTGTTTAAATTGACAAGGCAGTAGCAGTTCCATTACAGTTGAATTCCACAAAAATTAAACACAAAAACATTGGAACTACTAGCTGTTAGCTTGCATCCCAAACTGTGTCACATTTAAGAAGTTTTCTTCCGTTTTCTCAAACATACAGGACTAAGTATCAATATATTAAGAGAGAAGGGGTACCTTGAGTAAACAAGTAGAAACACAACAAAGAACCAAGTGTGTCTAAAGAATAAAACAAAACATTTCACTGAAAAACTCAAAAAAAATTGCCAAAAAATGAAGTTATAATTACTATGCTCAAAATATGTAAAAGAAGGAGAAATAACTTCATTTCTATATTACGTGCCTGGAACAAAATTGATAAATAGAATGGAAACAGAAGGGAATCTAAAAGAAACTGATAAGTGTAAAATTCAGTATCGTATTGCACAGCACAATAACAAGGTATGTATCAGCCCTAGGAAGCAGAAATGTTACCCATGTACAGTAAGTTATGATTACAAAATGAAGCAAATTTCACATTAACAGAAGAATGGTGTACCAAATCGACAATCGCTTGAGCTTCCTTCCTTATAATAGAAAAGTTGGCATGTGCCAAGTCACTATGCTCCTTGAGAACCTTTTAAAAAGACAACCAGACAATCAGGATATATTCAGTCACAAAAGGGAAAATATAAAGCAAAAGAAAAAAATAACCTTTTGAAGAGTGAGGTCATCTTCATCTCCCTCTTGCTCCTCAAGTAGCAACAACATAAGAACTGATGGAGGGACATCAGAGTCAAGAATGCTACGACAATACTGAAAGTAACTCAATAGTAATGCATACTGGCTGCAGAAAAAAGTCAAATTCAGTATTTTATATTCATGGAAGGAAGAGAAAATTAAGTGGAAAGAGAAGTAAGATCAATGGAGCCCATAGTCACTATGATAGTGAAGTTACCGTCTTCGTAAGGCTTCAGATGATTCACTCCTTAGTGTTGCCATTATAAGCTTGAACAGCAAGGAGTTACAAGCTGCATTTGATAACTGTTTAGCTGAAATAATGTCAGCGCAAGTAACCGCATCGGAATCTGCACCAGCTGGGCAGATATACCTTTCATCCCGCAGTTTAGCCATGCAGGTCAATGCAACCTTGGAAATGAACAGAAGTTTAGAACAGGTATATGAAGTGACTCAGTGAGAAGATTGGTATTGCTACATGGCCATTAATAGACTGCTTACATTGGTTAAAGCATATGCCATTTTTACTGAGCAATCAGGAGATGTTGTGGCACTCAACGAAGCATCAAGCAGCCTGCATCCAGCAATATTGCCAAATTAATCGAAAATAAGTGTCTTCATAGTTCATTCTAAGGGAAAGGGAGGTGCCACTTACTCAAACAATAACTCAGAACGATCCTCAAGTAATGACATCCTTCTAGATACAGCAACCTGAAATTTACAAAGAGAAACCAGTGTACCAGGTCAAATTTCCAACGTACAGAAATAATAAGCAGACAAGTAAACACCGAACTCACTTCAACAATCTGAGACCATCCAGCCAACATGTGAAGTTGGGCAGCTTGTTCTTCAAGATTTCTGTTATATCGCCAAGCCCATTTCAGCAAATGATGAACTGATTCTTTTAATTCTCTTTTCTCAGACTCGTTTAGTTGCAAGCTCAGTTCTTGAGACATCTGAATAACCAGAAAACTAACTTGTTAAACACAATATTAAAAAAATGAAGTGCAAACATAACAAGGATACAAAAGAATGAGCATACAACCTGGACAAGTTTTTCATGAAAAGCATCCAGATCAATTAGCCGGTCGCCTCTCTCTGTATAATAATATACACCACCAAGTTCAGATATTGCCGAGTTCCTTAGGATCTCGTCAATCTGTGTGCACCAAAGTCCAAAATCCAATGAGAAATTGTTTAAACAAATTAAGGAACTTGAAGGTCGCAACTTGCAATGCATACCTTTGACTCAACTCTCAGGTTGGAAATCAACTGAGGATATTTCATTGAAGTGTCTGGACATCTGAACTGTATAACTTCAAGCAAGTCCAAAACCTAAGTGAAAAGCACACATATAAGGTTCTGCAGCAACAATAGAAAGTACAAAATGCCATATTGACCAGCAGACGATGATTAAAATACCTTCTATCACTAGTTTTTAAAGAATATATATAACTTGCAGATTTAACTGAAGATTTGAAAAAATAAAAAAGAGGGGGGTAAAGTTTTCTTTAATGACTGTTTATTTTTACAATGTAAAATGTGGATTTCCCTGACAGGTAAGAAGCTATATCATTCATCATTCATAACCTACGGAGAAAAACTATTAAAAACAGCACACAAAATGTTACCTTATTTCTATTTGATGGTCCATTGCCAACGCCAATGGAAGTGTCAGGTGACTGAAACAGGTTTCCGTT